>CANUEZ040000216.1:618333-1229166 GCA_948099385.1 Fasciola hepatica | reverse complement strand
GGCATGTTCCGGAAAGATCTATGTGCTACGCTCACGAGCTTCTTCGATGGTCGGTCGGCCGAATCTATTAAGAAACGTCTGCAATTCCTACACTGGTCCCCTCCAGCGTCAATCAACTTGGTCGAGGCGTCCGAGGCTTCTCCATCTTCTCCTCCATCTGCGGACACTCAACATCTACCCGAGATGGTCGATGAATCAGCCAATGACTGGACTCAGCGATTGGTCGCCGACATCACTTCTGGTCTGGCAAATGGTCCTGTTGGGGCTGGCCCTTGGGCTGACCTCCTCGGGATCATAACCAATTGGCGCGACAGAGTCTTCGATCTGCAATCTGCTCGCTCTGCTCTGGAGACGCTATTGGCCGCCACTTTTCCGCACACTTGGCAATCGACGCCGGCGCGCATGGTGAGATGTGTCCCCACCTCGAAACGGGGTATCCGCCGACTTCAGTACGCACATGTCCAGAAACTCTATGCAACCCGACGTAAGGACTGTGCACAAACGGTCCTCTCAGGTGATTGGAAGGAGGCCCACTTGCGCAGATCTGCCCCACCTACGGACCTTCTGGCCTACTGGAAGGGCATCTTCAGCCAACCAAGCCATCCTGACCCCCGGCCTGTGCAACGTCCATCTGTGGCGCAATGGTCGGTACTGGATCCAATCCTGGCGAGTGAAGTTTCGGAGGCCTTGCGTCTGATGGGCACTACTGCTCCTGGTCTGGACCGTCTCACTGTGTGTGACCTGATGCAAATGGACCAGAACTATCTCGCCCAACTACTCAACGCGCTGCTGGTCCTCAGGACCCCTACTCAACACCTCAGTATGGCTCGCGTGACCCTGGTTCCAAAGTGCAGCAAGCCGACTGGTCCTGGTGACTATCGGCCGATTGCCGTGACATCTATTGTGCTCAGGCTCCTGCACAAAATCCTGGCGCGCAGATGGCGTAACCAATTGGCGCTTTCTCCTTGGCAAATGGCTTTCCTCCAACGAGACGGTTGCTCCGAGGCTTCCACCGTGCTGCACACAATCCTCCGGTCCGTTCATCAAGACTGCACACCTCTGGCTTCGATCTTCGTGGACATTTCTAAAGCGTTTGATCTGGTCTCTCACGACACGATCATCCGTGCTGCATCAATGTTTGGCCTACCAGCTCCAATGGTCGACTATCTCCGCTCGCTTTACTCTGGGTCTATGGTCCGGCTTGGTGACGAATCAATCGCGTGCTCCCGTGATGTACGGCAAGGTGATCCTCTGTCTCCTTTGCTGTTCATTGCGGTCATGGAAGAAGTGCTATCCAATTCTGCGCCTGCTCTGGGTGTTTCTATTGGTGGTGCGTCTGTGGACCATTTGGCCTACGCGGACGACCTGGTGCTGTTTGCCGACAATGCCGACCGTCTTCGAGAACGTCTTGCGGCCCTCTCAACATCGCTGGCTGCAGCGGGCATGTGTATCAACGGGGCTAAATCAGTTGGACTTACCATCCGGAAGGACGGGAAGAACAAGCGTTTGATCCTCTGGCCCACCACTTACGAGGTCAACGGGGTTTGCGTTCAACCAGTCGGTGTGGACCAACAAATCAAATACCTGGGTCTGCACTTCACCTGGAAAGGACGAATACAACCACGGTCAACGGCCAAACTCGAATCAATGCTGGTCAATCTCACCAAGGCCCCACTAAAGCCGCACCAACGCTTGGACATCCTGGCTCGGTTCGCCCTACCAAAGCTGTATCACGAACTTGTTCTTGGTATGGCCCATCGGCGGACACTCAAGTCTATGGACGTCATGGTGCGTGCGCGGGTCCGTGCTTGGCTCCGACTACCCAAGGACACGGTGCTGGGCTTCTTCTACGCGAAACGAGCCTCTGGAGGGCTGGGCTTGCCCAACCTATCTACTACCGTTCCCATAGCTCAAAGGACGCGTCTGGAACGCTTGGCCCGCTCATCCTTGGCGCCAGCACGTAGGGCTACCTCCGCTTCTCCGTTTCACCAATTGGTGCGACAGGCCAACATCCCGATCCGTGTGGGTGCCTCCGTGATAACTTCGAAGGATGATGCTATCTCCGCCTGGTCCGCGGATCTGTTCAATTCGAATGATGGCCGTGGCCTTCGCAACTTCCCGATGGATCGCGCAAGTCTTCTCTGGCTGGGTGCTGGTGACTCGGTCCCACCACGACTGTTTTTGCGAGCAACATGGCTTCGCGGCGGGCTGCTCTCTACCAAAGTCCGGCGGGCGCGTGGATACGTGGTCTCAGCCGAGGACCTCAAATGTCGGGGTCGGTGCGGCGCTGTTGAATCCGCCGATCACATACTCCAATGCTGTGCTGCAACCCATCAAGTGCGGTGCGAGCGACACAACAAGGTGGTCCGTTGGCTGGCTTCTTCCTTCCTGAAGAGAGGCCTTCGCGTCCTGGTCGAACCAATTATCCCGCTGGTACCATCGTTCTGCAAACCGGACCTGATAGTATGCTGTGATGACCTCGCGTATGTTCTCGACGTATGCGTGGTCTCCGGACAGTCTGCGGAATCCGCTTGGAGGACCAAGGTGGAGAAATATTCTACAACTCCGGTCGAAGAATCCATCAAGCGAACGTTGGGCCTACCCACGGTACGGCTCAAACATTGTCCGGTGATTATCTCCAACCGCGGTTTCCTCTTCAAACGCTCGGGTTCTGGCTTGCGTCGCCTTGGTCTCCGCCCATTCGTTTTGGCCCGCGCATGTCAACTTGTGGTCGAAGGCTCGCTCAAAACCTATGACGTCTACATGAAAGGTCTCTAAGAAAGGCCTGACTCACCAGATGAACATGGACCAACTTCACCTATGACGTTCTGTGCCAAAACCTGCCAGGAGGTACAGAGCCGATGCAGAGGGGACGTTGGACGCGTATATAACAATCTCCAATCAGACGTTGTGTGCTCTACCATGAAAGACTTGCTTGCTCCCCCCATCTTTCTCCCTTGAATTGTTTTCTGCCCCCATATTGCTGTAAATTCTGATTGGACAATAAATGGTATTATAGACCCGTATGCCAGCACATAGGCCCATATAACAGCCTATATGCATCGTATAGGCCCATGCCGATAGCCTATATAGACTTCCATGCTTGTGTGATTACCAACAAACGTAAAACTCAAAACACGTTGACAATTTGGCTTACCTTAGGTGTCGTTAGGTTTTTATGAAGTCGTATTCCATTCCATGATTTGGAAAGTGAGGCACCTTGAGATTGTTCTCAGCTGCAAAGCCACGGATCCATAAGTTCGTAGAAGTAGAACAACGAGCGATTCCGGATCAACATCTTAGAAATATAGAATAGTTAAGATGGCGATGCTTGCCGTGCATGCAAAAGTGATAGGCGAAACAGAGTGCTGCACATGTGAAAATGCCTATTCACAATTCATGAGTCAATAAGAAAACAATAAAGACTGTTATACCAATGTAAAATCAAATAAGTTTTCGCTTCCGTCTGACTTTGGGGATGGGAAGATGATTAACTTTGAGGTTTCAAAGATGACCAAATTACGCGTTCAACAAGAATTGATGTCTTACTTACATGCTGGCTCTCATATCCAAGTTCATTCTTATAAAAACTTAACCCAAATAATTATACCAAGTTTATTCTTGGTTATACAGGTTTCAGTTATTTGAAATGATCAATAATTCACTTTATCGTATTCAAATACATCGCAGAGACCGAAGTAATACTATGTTGCGAATCTTGTAATAATTTTTCGGTCTTGTATTTAGATCTTTGAGCCCGTAGCATTTGCGCGAAAAATCATCGCATTAGATTTATACTTCATTTTCAAAGGTCAGACGAGATAACCTCATTTAAAAACACCCATTTTAGTTCGCACCCCGGTAGGTATTCCGTTTTGTCCATCAGTTTGTGATTTGTGCACATTATGCAAGAGGACCCATATAATTGGTAATACGATAAAATGTCCGAGGAGGCGGTTATGGGCTCGGTACGCAAGCTGCTATATCGATATGCAACCAGCGCATGGCATCTTACAGTGTATTTCCATAAAAATACAAGTCATGTTTCTTTGCTAGTCACAAAAAGTGATGGTCCGAAGATGCTTGAGGTTTGTCACTTTCGATTATTCCCATATAATTACCAGAGTTGAGACTATGAAGGGAGACGTCGGAGTGAGATGAAGAACTCAACAGTGTAAAGAAACTAATTGATTTTCTCTGTAGGCTTTTGGTGATACCACATTCTATGGTAAGTAGCATTGCAATGCAACCATTATAAAATAGAGTTCATAGGGAAAAAAAGATGCTCGATTTATGATGGACTTTAGTGAGAAAAACAATGGAAAATATTATCCACTTGATGCACTTCAGGGGTGTTGATCACCAGTATGGAAATAAATAATTACTGTGAGCAATTCGACAACCGATAACCCTTTTGCAATTTCCAGCATATTCTATCAATCAAGGGAAACTGACTTAGGGAACCGATGAAATTCAGAAGTGTAAGTCATGGAAATTGTGTGCGCGATCCCCGTTAGCTTATCACTAAGATAATCACACTTGACATGGATATAATTCCAGCATATAACCAGAAGATCCATGAGGTAACAGTATACTAATAATAGAAGAACTATATAATTTGAACTTGTCGCAGTGAAAACAAATTTGTGACCGAGCCAAGACTTGACCAAGCTAACCGAACAGTGAAAAGAATCAACCAATGCGAAAGAAGAAGGCAATCGTCAGAATATCAGCTCTGGCTACTGAAAAAGTATTCAATAGACAAGCAAGTAAGCCGGCTTACCACGAAAACAGTACAGCAATCCTCCCGAGGTCTGGGCTACAAACGATCAACCAATGTCCTTTTGCTTCAAGCAAAGTACATTTCAATAGGCAGATCGAAATAACAACCACATCGTCCTCAGTGTTCGTCCTCTAAAGTTGTCATTAGTCGTTGGCCGAATGACTTTTCGATCTGCAATGATAAATCTAACGGATGGATTATGGGCCTTTGTTGATGATAGCTAATATTCGGGCTTGTTCCCATATGCTACACATTTTGGAAGTTAGTTTGTTTAGTACTAACTCGAAGGGATCACCACCAAACTTGAGCAGTTAGATTAGAGTCAGCAGGTAATCAAATTCTGAATTACCATTTCGCTTCACTAGTGCCTTATCTGGTCCGGGTAATGCTAACATGAACGCAACGCTGCCACTCCTTCAGTATAACAAATGAATGCCTCCCTAGCTAAAAATAGTCTTCAGATGTCCTGTAAACCAAATGGCAGTCCCTCCATTTGAGAAGCCGAATGGGGGATCTTTCGATGTAGACACATCTCTTCACGTATTAAAAAACATCGGGGTCATAACTGTTAGAACTGTCTGCGATAGAGCATTTAAGCAAAAGCATGACTTATTCCGGAGCGGTTCTTGTTTTTGACAGTTGCACCGTCATGTGATATTGCCTCTGACTGACTGTGAGGCTGTAAGAAGACAGTAGAACTATCGGTAAATCAATAGTTTTGCAGTGTTACAAGTGTTGTCAATTATTCATGTCGTAATGAAGAACAAAATCGTGTACCCGTAGAAAAATACGCAATCGAAAGGGGATTTTCGCCAGCCTTAGATGGATGACACAGTTTAGGGGTGTTCGAAGCGAAAATGCGACCGAATTAAAGATCGCCATCTAGTCAGAGCAAAAATCTGAAGAGCTACTCTATTTTCAAAAAGAACGGTGATTCTTCAAATATAAATCCTGGATACTGAAATAATTCAAGTAGCACAACACAGAGAAGGATATTACAAAAACGCATGGTTTCAAACACACCTGACTTCGCTGATTCTTCCCATTCTTTACTCACAAGATGAATGGTAGCTTCTTTTGAATCTGTCATATCTGTTTGTAGTTTTTATGTGAACTTGAAAGGTTTATGAAACATTTTCCACGTGCATGAAGGCCCATGAAGATAGCCTCCTCGTATTGATTCAAGACAATCGATACACAGCTTCTTGGACGTAAGCCTATCGTGACCACTGATACCTTGGTAGTCTGTGGAACGAGAACATTGGCAAAAGGGTTACAAGTATCTTTGATAACTCAGCTATTTGTAGGGTGCATCACGGTGAATCTAACCATTTCTGCTAAAATAAGGACTCCACCTATTCAGAGCCCGAGGGAAATGAAGGCAGATTAAATTTGGAGTGGTGAACTGCATGAAATATATATAGCCAGATAAAGGGTCTTCTACTACTGTTGCTATTTTGTAGGACCAGCAGAAGAGTAGGAATTGGGCTTATGAATTATTGAACGCTGCGCTTTTTGTGTTGGCAGCACGGTAAACACCCTGCTAAAATTGGCACAGTGCTTTGTCTACCACAAGTAATGCACTATGGAAGACTTGGATTTTCTGTGTTCGCCGGATGACGTCACTGATTCCGTCCGTCTAATCAATGTTCTTTGAAGCCAAACCGAAAAATGTTCCACCATTTGGTTACACAACTTTCTCTCCCTGTTTTCAGTATAGGTGCCTCAGACTCTAACTCCAGCTGGCAAATGCAGCTGGTTTGAGTGTGTAAAGGCAAGGGGTTCGCTCACCAACGGACAATTCATCCGAGAAGTCATATAGTGAGTGGTGATCATTGAGTTGAAATACTTAGTGAATAGGCTGCTGAAACCACCGCATGAGTAACGTATATCTGATGACTTTATTTTGTTCGGAGGTAACTATTATTGTTTGAAAGTAAATGATTTTGGATATCTGCAGGCTTCGAAAATTTTGAAAAGCAAGCGGCTTTCTTCAACCTTCGTTTCCACGGTACATATGCTATGTCTTTTAAAACATGGCCCGGCAAACGCCAATGATATACCAAATGGAACAACGTTGGTGTATTGCAGTTGCACTCCTAAAGTGCATTTTTGTGATGGACTGATCGTCAGATTACTCTATCATTTCGGTGCGCAATGCCCGTATCTAGAAATATGATGTTGTTGTTAGCTTCCCGGTATTCGGTAAACGGACTGTGCGAGTGTATGGTGATGAAGCAACGGAACATGTTTCCACACTCATCATAGGTGTTCATAATGAGATTTTTGTCGCACAAACAGGGTTGGCAGCGATTAGTGTGAGATATGATCGTTTCCATTCGAGCTCGAGGTGTGAGACAATCCTGCCAGAGTAGGAGATTACTCATGGCAACTTCATCATTTTGTCAATGTCCTTGTCCCTGAAAATTGACTTTATATTCAAGGTTCAATATACGCATTCATGTTCATGCACATTTTTTTCGTGGTGGTTCACCCCTTTGTGTACTTTCTGTAAGCTGGAAAGTTGTGACTCTTTCCCCCTCTGGATCTTAGACACTCGTCCTATGATTCCTGGAAAGGACTGACTTTTCGTAGATCGATTATCCATGCCTTTATATAATTACCTAGTCTGCTTGAGTCACCTGTCTTGTAGTCCGCTTTGGATTACATTGTCTCCCAGGCTGGTCAACTTTTTGTCTCTATTGACTGCCTTGTTCAGAACAACAACTTATGTGCCTAAGACTGGTCGAAGATCTACAGAGTCCTGGTACATGCTCACTTGGTTGATAGATCCGTAATGGTATTGTGTCAATAACAGGTATTTCTCCTCATGCGTATTCGATAAGTGTACTTGAAATCTACCTGTTTAGCTTCGAATAATTTGATGACATCTTGGTTCGTAGTAACGATTTGGATTCGACCTGTGAGTCGATATAGATAGTCTGTTTTAATGGAGAACCATAGATGAATACACACGATAACGCTACCATTTGCAGTTTATTCGGTTGTTATGAATACAGATTTCTTTTTACGTATGTTTTCGTATATCTGAGAGGTGACAGCAAATCATATTTTGAATTCATAATTCATCCGGCCACTTAAATTCGTACCCACGCGTTTTGCCAATCTTATCGGCCACACGTTCGTGAGTATACTCCGACGAACCAAGACGAGTTGATCACTGACCAGCAATGCTTCCAGTAACCCAGCTGTAATTGTCTTATATTAGCATTACATTCCTCAACATAACAGTTCCCTAAGGGCTCCAGACACTTTGCAGTTCGGAAATCTGACAAGCACGCAGACGAATACAGTTTGTCAGTGAATGAAATCTAGTCGATAAAAATTTGTGACCGAACACCAACCCTGTACTTTGTGTTATGACCTACTTGTACAGCATAAATATATGCTCAATGTCTTGATCATCCCGTGAGCGAAACGATGTTTGAATTATTAGAAACATAATTATCCGTGTTCATATTTGGCTGGTACAATCTATGAGCCCATGTTGTGACAGTTTTGCAGTCAGCCATCCTCTTTAAGTTCCTGTTTGTTTTGACCAGAATGTTCACCCGATTAAAAATTGGGCCACTACATGCATTTCTTCAGCATCGATGGCACTTTCTTTCGAAACCCGGTAATTTTATATTCTTGAATAAAGCTGCCACCCTTATTTCCACTTGTTCTCCACCACCATGACATACTTCACTGAATATTTTACCTTGGTAAAACAACAATAATTTTACTGAGAGTTTCGGCTTTATTCCAACATCCTAAATCGATTTTCCGGTCATCTCGAAATATCTTCTAGCTTATCTGCCACGACAAATCAACGCCCAATGCATTTCACACAGCTGACCCCACATGTCAGTTTATCAATGGGTCATTCACAAGCTGAGCGAAATCCGTTTTGGTTTCTTTAATAGATACCCAATAAAAGGACACCAGCTGAAGTCTCTTGGAAAGAGGATGCTAGAAGTACGACATTTGTGGTTCGTTATCTCTAAGATTCACTTCCGAAATAACTTAAGGTTCTGAGAACATAATATACTCGTGGTCACGCTGCCAAATGATGTCACCAAATGCAGCTTGCACTTCTCATTCAGAATGCCGAACAGATAGTTTTCCGCTAGGCAACATTTGAATAATCATACGTTCCTCACGATGTTCGCCAGTTGAGGAACAAAACGCGTATTACTGAGCTGATCGTGCAGATCACTCTAGTTCATCTAGTTTTTATCACTGTTATGAACAACTGCTTTCTGGTTTGACTACTTGATTTAACTTAGTCACAGTACGGTGAGACAATGACCTTGCATGTGATAGGGTCCCGCGGAATCTCTGGCACGGTACGACAAAAAGATTAGCTGGTACTGTAAATATGACATGAAGACTAGTTTTACTAATGAATGCCCGAACAGATACGCGTAAGCCGTGCTCGGTAAACCCGAATGCATGGAACAAGCTATAAAAATAATACTGGTAATACAGAGCTCCTCAACTGATGAGCATGCTATTCAGATGTATCCTATCCGCCAAGCTTCACAACTTGAAAGCTGGAAGCCTATTATAGTTTGAAATAGCTGCCGAAAGAAAAGGCAGGTAGACTGACCAAACCTGGTTTCACTGATATTCACTCAGTTGACGTGGTGCACTACCTCGTTAAGATACCGTCACGTAATCAGCATAAGCAATTAATCGGTCACAGAAGCACAGCGCTTGCTCATAACTGACAGAGAATGTATGGTGTCCATAACTACAAAGGGTAATTTCCGAACAAAAAGCATCGCAGGTACTGGGGAAGTGTATAACAGTGACAATGCTAGGTGTTGTTAATCAACAATTTTATTTCCTGGGGACGTACGAAATTAATTTCAGTATTTTCGGATGAAACAAGGAAGCTTCTGACGTATTACCACTGGTACAATAGGGAATATCCAGGTTCATAAATACATGTTCAGAAACACTGACGCGATTTTCTACTCCTCGGTGTTTTCAGAGACATAGAAAAGGAGTATTCCAAACAATTTAACTCACAATCGGAACTTCAATGACTGAAACAATCAACTTCATATCAATTATTTATATAATATTTATTTTGCGGTTTTTCTCCGTGCTGCATCGCGTTTTGCTTCGCGAAAAGCAATCAACTCCTAACGAAATAACCGGAATGAATGCGCTGTGATCATTCACGACGATGTGATTAAAGGCACATAACAGCTGAATGAAACTTTATTTCGACACATACTTGAACCGCATCAAAGTCCATGCTCAGACAGTGCTGCAGACGATATCGTATTGGAATTCAAAGAATATTATATATCATATAAAACGTTACATTTATTGGTAATGTTAATTTCACAGTTGAAATACGAATTATTTTTATTTCTGGCTATTGTGAATGGCCAAGCATAAAATTTGCTATGCTTAAATTCAGTTTTTCTTTCCTAGCCTCATCCGATGGGATATTCTTCTTAACTCTTTGCTGAATACTCCTCGACTAGCATCAGTAGTATGAATCGTAGTCGCTGACGGCCAGTGATTTGCGGATAATTCAAAAAACCACGCCCACCGCTCAAAGCGATATGTCCGGCCTGAAAGAAGTGCCAAAGAATAACTTTGATTGCAGGATACCTGTGTATTCTCCCCAGGCTTTGTTCGAGAATTCAATAAGCGCATGTGCCTAATAAAATCGGTCGGGAATTCGGTCCCTACAGCAGTTCGCTTGTATGTGTAGTTATGCGGATAGCAACACCCATTCCATGTTTTTAGCTCTACTTAGTTAAGCTGCCCTATGATAACCAAACACAAATTAGAACCAAAATAGCAATGGATGAATAACTGGGTCACTGCCAATAGTAGTGATTTTAGGGCACCACGCTAAAACTACATCCTTAGAGGTCAAGTGATGAAACACGTTTTCATACTAGTAAAAATACTAGCCTTCTCCCATGTCACTTTGCCAGTCACGAACACAGAACGGGAATGAAAAATGCACTTTTGGTTGCTCGTAATTAATTCAACCATTAAGTTATCAGGTAGCACTGATAAATTGTAAGTGGGCAGTCAAGGTTCCTTTATTTCAAAACACCCGGACAAGACGGAAGAGATAAAATGACCGCGGTGGCTGGGTACTGAAACATCTATTAATGCCACCACTCATCTCAGCGGTAGTCTTGTTGTTACCAAAGTTCTCGGTATGGAAAACGAATCACGGTATCGGATATTGCTTCCAGAGCAACCGAAAGTAATGGCTCTGTGGATTCAACAGGTGAAGTGACCGATGCTGTCCTGTAAAACATACCCAGAAAAGGTAGTCACTGAAAGTCTACTGGCTATAATTACAACCAAATATAACAGAATATATTCTCGTTGTTCTTGTCTGATCTTGTTTCTGTTCCAGTGCGCGAAATCTGGGTCTTGGTAACTTCATTACATACGACTGGCCGGTTGGATACTATTTCTGCAAATTACCAAGACACATTATGTGTCCTTAAGAAATATATGGTATCACCCGCAATAAAACAAAGCAACGTAAAGCCTCACGACTGATGATCATATCTTGCATGTCCAAACTACAGCGTGTCTAGAGAACTAAATATTTAGCCTATCTATAATAATATTATTTTAATTACGAACCACTTCTTACAAAGTGAAACTCTGTCTTTAAGAAGATGCGGAGGTTTCTCAAACAGGGGAAATATCATTTTCAAGCATAGACGGGGACAGATCAGTCTGAGTATGGCAGAACTCATCAGAGCAAACGTAGCAGGCCCATTGTCCATTTAGGTGATCTCCCTTAGAAGATGTATGCAGAAGGCAACATAGATAATCAATTATTAGGATACATTCGCTATTCTCCCAGTGATAACTATGCAAACTGATAACGCTGAGAAAGTGGTTACTTTTGAGTGTCATTCCTACCATGGGCATAAGACATTTATACCGAGATAGCATATGTATCACTTCTGGAATTAATGTTTACTTGGAAACCTGAACGTTGTCAGGCAATACTGATACCATGATGAAACTCTGACAAGTCAGAAAGTACACCGCACTTGATAAAACACTCCGCAAATAAAACACACAAATTAAACCGAAAAACATAACCAGCATGCGCACAAAATGTACTGATTCATTCATTCAGCCAATAACAAGGAAGGAATTTCAACGGGTGTTATGTTACCCTAGGCATTGAGTTTCCTGTTAGAAAAAAAAACCTTGGGTATAAAGAAATCTGGTTGAACATATTGTACACGTAAGAGCAGACTAGGTTTCGGACGAGGAAAGGACAAAAATCTACACAAAACTCCGCATGGTTTCAGTAAATTCTTCCACCATCGAAATGGTTTAATGCGTGACAACTAATCGGACAGGTACTTCCCAGCAAACCAGGTGAATATTGGAAACCATCAACTGACGTCTCTTTGAGTTTCTGATATATGCCTCATTCCCTTCTACGGCATTAAATATGCGAAAGTGTGACTTCTAAATAAAACTCAGGTGAGGGTTTTTAGCATTTCACTATACCTTGAAGCATAAGATATTTCTTATTTTCAAGCTGAACTCAAGGCATGGCACGAAGAAGTAACTTACAAAAAGCTGCACTTTTATTCACGTATAAAATTTGGTTGGTTTCAGTGAACGTTCAATTCCCAACTGAATTAGCATTTGTAAATAAGGCTGCGAGGACTAGTATGAATGACGATGAAACGAATTTAAGTTCATCGCAGCAGCATCATTCCCGAAATATATTTTGGAAATCGAGTTTTGCACTCGGGATCTTAAGTAGTATGTTGAATTTTCAAAAAATGATAACAATATCGTCTGTAGCAGTAACACGAATGGAGCATAGACAAATTTGAAATAACTTTACAAAGTGTAAGTGTAGCAACGTGAAAATGCTCATTGGCTTTGCATTTACAAGGGTTTTTTTCAAAAAATTCAATAATCTAAGTTATTGATTTACCGCAAAAATGGAATTGATTTTGAAGTGGAGTCCTTATTGAATGTTCGAAAAATAAACATTACTTAACAATCACAAAATGATGCGTTAGCAGGTTTTGTTCTATTTCACAGAGGCAATTCATTTGCTGCACGTCAAGCCAAACTCAGACCTATATGGTTTTTGTGGTGAGCAGTTGTCTCCGTAGTTAATTATAAAAATCCGGTTGAGCATTACATCGTGGAAAAATACTACTGAAAAATGTGAAGTGTTTGAAAGTTTTGTCCAGGTTACATTGTAATTCGCTGTGATGCACTGGAAAACGTTTCTAATTAAAACGCACTCATTGTAAGACTTGCTGGTTGGAACATACTGAGTCAGGCCAACGCACTTGATTATTTTCACCTCATCGGACTTCCAAGAGATCCGTATAACCAATGATTATCGTCAGGAAGAAACGACCACATATCCTGAGAAGTTAGGTCTTTTTTATTCGCATAACATAATCATCATGTTGCTATCAGTATTGTTTGCTCCTTTCTTAATTTGTCACCATGTGGAATATTTTGATTCCTTAGTTAGATTCCTGCTGAGAATTAGCAATCAGAGAACCAGCGCAATCCATAAACCTTTATTGTTTGCCCCAAATAGACTAGAATCATCGGAGACTCTCACATTAAACAGACAAAGAGTGAATAAACAGAATTAGACCCTCAAAGGGCTAGCGATAAACTCTGTGCTAAGTCATGACATCCAGCTGATCATATACAATGCAAGTTGCTACTGGACTAGGGCTTCCTGTAAAGGGAACTGCTAAATTCGTCACATGACCCGTTTATTCATACGAAACGAGTTCATGTTGGTTTATACGTCACTAACTATTCACTGCATAAATCCCGTCATTTTATTCAACTGCCTCGGATTTTGAAAATAGTAAATTTGAGTGTGAGATTGGAAAAGTCCAATGACGTGGACAATGCAACGCAATTCTTCTCGCACAAATTTAGTAAGAATCAAAGCCTAACTGCTGCTACAGTTGTGCTATAAATCTGATCCACCAGCATGGTGCCCATTCCAGAAGAACACTTTGTACTTTACCGGTTACATGGTGTTCAATTTTACTACAATTCTACTAACTCGAAGAATAATCGGTTATGGTTGCAATGTGCACCCCCGTAACCTGTCTCAGTCTGTTTCCTCTACTCTATTAAAATGAAACACAGGTTTGTGGTAGTAGCTTATCCAATTCCCCGCTCACTACGCTTGAAAAACTCCGTCACCCCAAAAATGTCTCCGGGAATCATGGACAGTAGAAATAGTATTTAGTTTTGTTCTATAAGTCTTTTTTGTTGGCATGAAGGATGGATTGTTATAAGCAGATGCACAGATACACACGCGTATTTTAATTAACCATTTGCAATTGTCGCTCATGGGAAACAACTTGATTGCGGCAGCCAAGTGAACCTTTGTATTATATGGGTGACCTACAGGTGAATGGATCCCAAAGCACATGAACTACCGCATGGGGTATTTGCCGCGTGAAATTACTGCGATAAACATCTCTTCTCATACTGATAGGAAATGTATTTACGTCTCATTATTTGTCCCCACCTGTACACAGTGAGTTTTTAGTGTAAACGCCTTTTTAAACTAGATTGATATTATCTGACCTTGCCCTAGAGTAGAACTACGGGTAAAATGTCCTCAGGTGCATATTCCTACGAATTAATTGTAGTGAGTGAGGTATGTGGTCTTCCATTACCATGTTGTATGCGATTAGAGATAGCTAACTATAAGTTCTGTTGGTTTGTTTTGCTTATCCTTGACCATGAGCTTCAGAATATTCATGAGCATTGCCATTTGTTGCACTTGTACCCACTACACTTTCACATAACTTTCTGAGCAACAATAATACTTTTTCCCCCGTCCCGGTTACCCAGTGGTCTGGAAAATAAGGCGAATGTTTTGGTAGAAATTCGCTAACGTGACTTATTAACTCTGGGTAAGACTATCAGCAACCGACTGCGTGCTCGTTTTAGTGATTGTTTGTGTCCAAATCGGTCTTTACGGCTTTTTTAACCTGTTATTCATCATATGACACTCACTAAGTTAGAATTGAACATAAATGATCTAGTGTTTCGGGGGCCTACTTCGAGCCCACATGTAGTAATCATAGACAGACGTGGACCTCCTATTTCCTCTAATCACATGATCAGTCATGATTACAAATATGCAGAACGTTGGCTTGTGTGAAGTTAAATCAAAGAATGAATTTATTGATAGGAGCACACAATATCTGAATAAAAGAATTTTTTCGACCTTGCCTTGCATGATAGAAAATTGATCTGATCGCCGAGGAATCTATCGTTGAAAGAGCTCGACAGAGTATTCAGCTAAACGACCCAGAAATCATTTCACCGGATCTGGAATTCCCGAGTCACTGACGTGGGTTGATTGGCTTTATTTGATAATACCAAATTGTAAGCATTTTGCTGCCACACTGCAGTTTCTATTGGCGAATGATTCTGTTTCGCACACATTCAGTTATTCCAAAAATGGTAGCGTTTATGAAAAAGAACGAAACGCTTCCGAGGAATGTGTTAGAATATCAATGGAAACGTTCCTATGGGCTACGGGAAGGGGCGATCCACTGGCGTATTGAAAAATATGTTGGTAGCCGTCGGAACGACTCATCATTCATTGAAACAGACGCAGTGGTGAGAGTAAAATTTTAGGTGCACGTTGAGCTGTTATAGCAAATGAGCAAAGAATAGCAGCATCGTAAAACGAAAAATGACCACTGAGGGCCTGACGGAGCTGGGTTTAAGGATTCATTGAGTAAATGAGGCGAACATTTTCTCTTGTTCCTACATACGAAATCCTCGGGAGAGGAATATTTCGTGAAGGAGAAAGAAAGAAAGCTCTAACCTATCTAACGGCCACTTGGTACATCGATATCTGGGCTAAGCCAGATGAGCTGAAATGTGCACATCATAAATAAACTGAGATTTACCTTCGAGCGTCAACAATAGCCGATCCCCTTCCAGTCTATCTTCTCATTAGAATTGTCGTAGCCCTCTACCAGATTACATACTTGCTGTGACGTGCTCAGATATAGCATTCCACTCCCACCTGTATTAGTGTACGTGTTTATTGGGTTCGGCCCAAACAGGCATGTGCTCACACACACGCATGCTTGATCCAGATCCCGTACAATCATAGACACACGCCTGCAGTCGTATACACACGCACACAACTGGCGGTAGCCATGCGACGTCTCGGACAGCACTGACTAGTAAGATTGTATCACGTGTTGTGCGGACTTCCACGGCTTGATCTGATATTGCAGTTGTCTAGCCCTTTGCATTAGATACATTACCAACTCATGCACTTGCATACGGGTTTGTGTTTTCACTTGCCTGTAATTGCCTTTGCCGTGCGATGCTACTGAACACACGTCCGACCCTGCCTTCCTTCTGCCTACTGTATTTGGGGCACAACAGTGGTGGTGCCTGCTGACACTCGTACTGAGCTCCGGTCTGTCGAGCTATTTCTATGTTCTATCAGATAGTACGTGTAAGAGGTTCCTCATAGTTATATCTGCTCGGTGGGCATGCCATCGACCTTCAGGTAGCATGGATTGTCCTCATGTACTTGATGTGCACAGTCTGACATATTTAGTGGAACAACACATCATCGCAATTCGTGCTTTGGCTCAAAGGTAAATGGAAGGGCACCAATCAGCATGCCATCCATTTTGCAGCAAATAGTGTAAGCCCCCGTCCAAGCATCAATTTTAATGATGGTTACCGCCTTACCCCATTCGATGAAATTTTCTGCAAACACCAAGGTATAACGGTTGTCGCTTCAAACAGTGATATTCACTGCAACTGGTTGAATTGGAAATCAACCGGGCACCAACTAGTTCGGTCAAACTTAGGTTTCGCGATGTCATGTTCCATGAATCCGCCAACAGTGTGTGTGTGGAATTCCATTAGCTTGCTTGGCTCGTCTGACTAATTTCTTCATGTATCCATGGTGAGACCATGTCCACCGAAGGTGTGGGAACCACGATACGTTTTGTTCTGGTAAACCAGCACGCCACCAATCACTCTGAGTTGCGGTCAAATAAATCAACTGTTTGAGAATGACATACAAGTGACACAGGACTGTCTTTTACGGGACTTTCCTATCTTGAGACAGGGATTTGTCTTGAAAGCCCACAGAATTCTCTCGCGCAGTCGCGCTCCTGCTTTAGACTAGGCCAACGGATTGTCGAAATGATCCTACGGAACAACTGATGAACAAAACAACTCATATTATCCGTGTTTTACAAATAACAAAACTATTTGATTTTTGTCCTGAGAGCCTCGTTTATCCACAAAACCACACACACTTTCACAGCGGCGTATACACACAGCTAGGTGGAACTCATGTATGTTTCTCCAAAACAACCTTAATGGTCAACGGAGAGAGCTCTGATTGTGTTCTACTGACTTCTAAGTGGACATCCAACATACACATGTACTGTCACGTGGGGTATTTACCGGAACGAACTTTGCAGTTTTCCGTAGGATATGAAACTGACACGGTATGTACTTGTTGTATCAAGGCACGGGGAATACTTCGGCTAGCTACTCACACAAAGTTATTCATAATGATCTAAACAGTGAGCTGCCATGGCGATGCCATTTATGAAAACCGACGAAGCTTACACGGAATGATCTCCGGCGTCACAACATAATCCGCGATCGCTTTTGGCAAAGTGTATTCTAGCATTCGAACGGTTGGGTCTTGAATACAAATTGGTACACAAACACAGACCATTCGTTTATATGCATGGAGGCATGTGACGGGACATTTATATTTGTTTTGGCACAGTATTTTTGATCAAAGAGTAGACGTTTCACGCTGGAATAAATCAATGCATTCTATGTAACAAAGCCGGGGAATCGTATTTTAAACTCATAAGAAAACCGATCATTCGCTGTGTGCTTCAGCGGAACACTGTTTATATGATTCGCCTAAAGTGACATGAAAGGCATTCAGATTTTTTCCCCGTGGAAAATATAAAACCCGATATACCACTTCAGACATGTGCGCATATCGTACTTGGTAAGTGAGAGTACATGTGCATCTATACATAGTATTGGTTGAGAAGTTGTTCAATAAATCCTATAACTTGCAACATACTTCAGAGTAATACACCTTGTACAAGAAATGGCTACAAGGAATTGGCTACCCCATGGCGTGAAAAGATCGGGATGTGGAAAACGAAGGGGTGAAAACAAAAGGGGGCTGTTCGGCTGTGTGGCATGGACTAAACGAAAAACCGATTTCCTTCACAGTGTGTTTTGTTTGGCGTGAACAGTCGTGTGCTCAGTTCTGCTCAGTTCACACAACCATTAACCATTTACTGTGTGCGGTGGCTTTGGTCGTTATGTTCTGGCAACAGCCTTAGTCGGAGACAAAGGAAAATAACAGTACCAATAAAGGTACAATAAGAGAATCACGAATATTAGTGTCCAGTCGAAATAGAAAGTTCGGGGGAACAAGAAAGCAGCTGATCACGACGTATAGCCATTTTCTCTAGCGTAAATGACCACTAAGCGGGGGGGTGTCTTGGCCCCCACCCAAGAAGTCCAATACGTCTTACACCGCCAATTTCACATGTTAGGTCTTTCAGGCAGGCATTCCAGCACGGAGAAGCACACTGCAAACTCTTGACACGGGTCTTGCAATCATGGATGTATGCTTGCAGTCGTACACACATGTACACAGTTGACGTCAGTCGCGCTATGCCCCGGAAATTATTGACGTTCTGAAAGACCTTGTGTGATTTTAGGGCAGTGCATGCTCGGGTATATTCACTTTATAACCAAATAAATCAAGATTCTCCCTGTCAAATCAAAGACCAATTTTTCTTCTCAAAATGGCCGCTCACGTAGGCTTTGGCCTCAAGGGATGCAATACTGCTCCGTATACGGAAGAGCCTCCTTTATACTTCGATATCTGAAATACTAAGAAACAACTGATTTGAAGGATTATTTGAGAGGTAAATGACTGCAAGAGAAGAGATCAAAGTACACAATGCTTGTGCAGCAACATCGCGAATATTTCCCTATTATGAATGCATCGTCTTTGAAAACTGAATAAGAAGTTATTACTCGTGCTGGTCACCCATGGGAATGAAAAAGACCGCTACCTTTAAACTGCCATTTTGCAAAACTTCCGCGCGGTACAATTTTGTCTCATTCTCCAGAATGTAACGATAACTGAGTTTGTATTGGAACATTCACGAATGATATGATTTAGACTACAATGTAAATAAACCCAGTACAGATTCACCTACAACTGTGACACCTCAGTCAGCATCATCTGAAAAAGACAGTGGATTTATCACGCTTTACATCATCTTACAACTGAAGCTTCGGTCAAATACGCTTTTTTAATATGACAACTGTCTACCCAGCAAAAGTAATATAACAAACTTCATTTGCATGAACTGAATCTCGAAAATCGGGTGTGCTGCTCTACACAAGAGACAACGGTCCCTCTGAAAGGAGTTTGCTTTTTTGCTTGGATAGATACCTGACGCTATGCGTCTCCACCTAGACGCTATTCTTCATCACATATTGGCTTCTGAATTGCAACTTTCAAGATACTAACTGATTTTATTACGGACAGATTAACAAGCCTAACAGGAAGGAAATGAAGATCAGAACTCACGTTTTGCTCATCCGTTTTGGCTGGTGGTACAGCAATAAACCAGTCACTGAGGTGCATCAGAATGTGAGCGGAAATTCACATACCAGCCTGAAAGCTGCTCGATGGACGTTTGTTGTCATCAGCACGTCTTGACACACGTGTTCTGAGGTTATTGTTTCGACGGGTGTATTCATAACATCGTACGAATAACACATCTCTAGTACAGTTATGGAAAACGGTAATTTGTGAATTTATCTCTCACACGGTTTGACTCTGGGCACATAAACAGCTGTCAAATGGGATCCGTTTGTAACTAATTGAAAATCGTGAAATAAGATTTGCCACGTCATCGTATTTTATGTAACGGAACTGGTACTACTGACATAACCATTCAAATAAAAAATTAGTGACTAACTGAATGTGGGAATAATGGATTGGAACATCAGCCGAAACTCACACATACCAGACGATGCCAAAATGACGATCACATTCCCATGTTAGTTTCTGTCTGGTTTCCACTGATGGACATTTGGCGAGTACTTTGATCTGCTTCAGGTATTTATTCTGTGTCTGCGTTGATTAATTCAGGATCAGTGTATCAATCTAGATAGCGAGAACTGCATAAGCAAATACAAATAGTGTAACGATTGCGGAGCAAAACTATTGATCAATAACATAGTGCATGGGATGAGTATCGGCTCACAGATTACTGGCTGTTATCCTTTTGTTCTGCAATCTTTAGTCTCCGGAATTCGTCGTTAGTTTGTCTAACATTCCCATTAGCATTGTTGGCAATATCTATTCAGGACAGTGTATAAACCCGGAAATTTAAAAGTAGTGATAAGCTGCACAAACTGGATTTGCCTTTCTCGTGAATATATCAACAAATTTTTCACTACGAAATGTCCTACTTCAGTCGTGTATATTGGAAAAACCGAACGGGGCCGGAAGTAATTGGTATTTTCAGCAGTGACAAAATTTCGATGATAGCCGCTTATGACACAAGTGAATAATGACAAGGAAATACGTTTATGATTTTAGTGAGATAAATGAACGATTTGCAACATAGAACAAATAAGTAAACAACACACAAAAGCCGGTGCTCAGCAAAACACTTATTCCATCCATTGCATAAGTTCGCTTGGACCAACATAACTAATTAGGAATGGATCCTGATACACGAATTCTCGGAGGCTGTAGATAACTACAGGATAAAATGGGCCTTCAGTGAAACAATTACTCACATAATGGCGAAGTAGTTTTCTTTAGGAAGAAATTTAACAATATTGATACAATCCTGAGAAAGTTGCTCTTTTAATGATTACCTACACGGAAGTTGATCCAACACAACTATCTACACATGTGCATCAATAAACTACATTCACGGAGTTTTGGCGACAATGAATACCGTGCACCACGTACAATTAAATGTAGTATAGACTATGTAAAGGTTAAGTTTTTTGTTGGTGTTCTGATGACAATTCCTTCTAGTCTACTCCTGTGTAGCGCTTGAATGCGTCATGGACTTCTAGGTTTCGTAACCTATTTTCTCTGTTTATAAAAGATCGACATATTTCTTATTCATACTTTACGACTCTGTTCTCGTAGTAAAGTAAACGTCCATCGTGAGTAAAGCTAGCTAATCATCTCATCTTTGCATAAAAGCCGCACTCCAGGGGCTCGAAATCCCCACCGTTGCACCGCTACCAGTGTACTACACCGTTGAACGACCAAATACCTTCGCGGCAGAAACTGACCTATTGACAGATTCATTCTTTCACATTGACGCATGTCTGTTTGTCGTTTTCAGGTACAAACTACCTGCACTATTTTCATTGTTGAACCTCCTACATATTCTCACTTCAGATTATTTTCTTATTCCCTGACTGAGTTGATAATTTCATGATAATCCGTCTAAATCGCTCGACAACCATCGTTCTGTTGTTTGAAAAATTCCTACAAACTCCCGTGTTAGCGTCGAACTTAATGACAGTGGATGCTTTGAATGGTGGAATGGAGATCATAGTCAGACAAACTTGAAGAAGAACAGCTGTGTCGGAACAAGACGTTGAGGTCTTTTGTTTTGTGTATTTTATAGTGAAAAATCAATGGAATTGAATGTAGTCGGTAACAATTTCATCAAGGGAGTACATAAAAATCATAATAATATAATGCTTGGACTTAATTAATAAATGTGTAAAATGATTTATCGGTCTTCCTCACTAAGATTTCCTTTCAATAGACCGGGAGTATTTCCAACAAATCTGAAAGTTACCGTGGAGCAATAACTGTGATATGAGCTGAGCTCGTCCATTAGAAGTTCACGTTCAATATTTAAATCAGATCACTTGTCATGTAGCGTCATCGACCAGCAAAACATCAGAAATTCGACAAAGTACTCTTCTGTCCAACGCCTAACGCTTCGTCATTCACATATATGCATATCGCATTCGAAGTCACGCTGAAAATTATTAAATATGCGTTGAATCAAATTTTCCTCATAAGAGCACCTATAGGATTTTGACATTAGTTATACGTGCGCATATCAAAGATTTCATGTTTCATGTTAAAAGTGCAAACTGTCTCAAATTCGGCTATTACCGCCGAACAATTATAGATACCACAATTGTACCCTGAACTAATAATCCACTGAGTAACTGATTGTAATACTAAGCCCGATGCTCGGCGAGCGCGGTTTCCTTCAAAATCGTTGTGACGATTTAGCGAGAATTTGATGACTTTCATGTTTGCGAACATCACAAATGGTTTAAAGTTTTGGTAAGAAAATCGCCTAACTGCTCTTCCAAATGACACCACAATAACACATTTTCGAAGACATTTCAAATCGTCGTGCAACAACTGCATTCAGTCGCGTGTGCAAAATGCTCAGCATGGTCTCATACTACTCATTGACCAAATGCCGAAAAACCTATGCAACCTGATGAACCGTACGAACAACTGATTAAACCTGTGCGCACTTTGAACGTGTTTGCTGTTCAATCCGGTTGACCAATCGGTAGCAAATCACGTCACTCATAAGTGTACAAACAAATTGTCTAACGACCAATGAAATGTCAGTTTTGCATCTATGTATTCTCAGCAATTCCAAGGAATCAGTATCGGAACATCACATTGGTTGAATCCTAGAACAACAACAACAGCTTCAAGAACAATAAGATGGCAATTCTACTTTATTTTACCACGAATCAGACAGAGGGGAAAATCTGTTCATAATTTAACCCATCTCGCCAACGTGAACTGCTCCATCGTCAGCACTTTTCTACACTGATAAAACACGAAAGCAAACTGGTTCACTGGTATGGCATTCCAAGCCGTGTTATGTTTCATCGGCAAACTGGTTTTCCTCGGAGGTTTATGCTTCCCAGTTGGGGGATGTGAATATATGCGGAGAACCACAGGTGACTGTATCAAAAAATGGGAAATTCTCCAATTGTATCCAATCGGGATGGTTCAAAGCAACACGACAACCGTAACTTATGATCATGCTACAGAATCTGTTCAAAGGAAAGGATCATTGTATGCAGGATACATAACGATGTTGTGGCCAAACAGGGTTAGTGGCTGATATTATCAACCTTTTATATCGGGCTCTTTATTTCTTAATTCGTATTACTCAGAGCAGGAGTTTAAAGGCATCGGTTAGTTTTATTCAGATTTACTTTGAAAGTTACCGCATGAAGCACGGTAAAACAGTGTTTTTGCTGTGTAGACAATGTGATCAGAGCTGCAGGACTTCATGACATTGTAGCTAGATGGCTATTTTTCCACAACACAATGATAAATGATTTCCAAAATGTACAGTATTGATTACAACCGCAGAATCACAGCATTTTATAATGTCTTTTTTCATTTCATGTCACCCCCAAGGACAAGTGAAATACTGCTCTTTTGTCGTCATAACCGTATTTGGTTTGTACTAATGAATTGCATATGGTTAAATCCCGCAGTAGAAAACAACAGCCTATTTTGAACAAGGTGACAACTGTTTTCACCGGTCATCTTAAAATGTTCATTCCTACTGACAACGGATAATACACATTTACTTTCAGTCACATTGGTCGTACTACCTGGTGGGACCCGAAATACTCGGTTACAATGGAACCTGGGAGACAAATGGAAACACTGTATTTTACACGTGTTGTGGTAAGTTAGCTCCTGGTTGCAGTTATGTTATACTGTCAGTTTATTATACCCGATCAGTAATTAGAATTTTTCAGATGAATTTTTATCCAGTACCAAAGCCTAACTCATCCTTGTAAAACAGTTTCATTGTGCAGTTCTTTCTGCCTTGTTAGAACTTATTAGAAGTGCGCATATCCCGAGCCCCCAAGGGTTTCGACCCGAAAAAATCTGTTCAGAGGACCATATGACATCATGTGGTGGTTTAGTAAAACAAAACCGTAAGGGCCAGCTTAAATAGCCTGATTGTCGATTGTTCAAATGAGAACCGTCTATCTCGGGTTCGACTTTCAATGAACGACCGGACGAAAATGAAAATTTTATTCAGCTGGATAAACTACCAGCCCTCGATATCTATACAAAAAGTAAACGTCATGACTTTAATAAAGTAAAATTAATATTTTTCTCCTTGGTCAGCAAAATCAAGCGACACCTGAATGTTGAGGCCCAAAAGTATACATTGGTCAATGTCACATGTCGTTTCGTGTTGTCTGAAAATCGAAACATCTGTTTTTCTTAACAGAGAAAACAACCAAATTACTCAGTTACAACAGGACCTTGACGGAAATTGGAAGAATCCAACTTGGTCGGTGTTGCAGTAAGTTTATAATCTTTTAGGTGTATTTGAAGTCGTCGGAATCATTAGCCGTGTTACATAGTTGGTTTGACCTAGTTGAATATATTTCCAAATGTCTGATTTCGAAAAATTTGGGTATGCAAACTTCACATTTCAATTCTGTTGTTTATCTTCCTTGTTTTACTAAGTACCATTTTTTTGACTCCATTTGGAACAAACAAGAACAAATCTGTCAACATTGCATGATTTCATGCCTATTTTTCTGCTCCATATTTTCCATTGTACAACTGAGCCCAAAACCATTGACAAACATATGTTTGAACACGAACAAACTAACACCGCTTCGAGATTATGTAACTTTATCGTTGCTTCTCACTTTTAACCAAAATGTTTATCTTCCGTTGTTATTTCGTTCGATTCTTACATACTGTGTTTCCCCTCTACCAGTTAATTAAATACATTTGAATTTGATCACGAGGAATATATTGATCACGTGATCATTGTCTATGCTACTTATTTTGTTTGTACAGTGTGTTCTTTGGGAACCAGCACACTCAAGGAGCTTCAAGTTTCTAATATTGATAATTCGATTTTGAATTATCGCAAGAAAAGTTAGTGACATTATCCGCATGAGAAAACGATGAATGATACCGGGACTTGCAAATTAGACATGCAAAGGTTCTATTTTATTCAGAGATTGATGGGATAGAGCTACCCATGCAAATCCAGTGCACTACCGGTGGTACACAAGCCAACACGATAACGTTCATTGTGAATAAACGGGTCATGTTGGTCCATTTAGTATGGTCTTGCGCAGAAAACACGAGTCGAAGAGCAACGTATTGAGTATCTGATCAGCGGTATGTCATCTATTATTCCCACCTATTCACTTCGGTCTCCTGAACTTGAAAGACTTCAATGAATCTAGTTCAGTTAGAATAACCAGTAATGATTATTGGATTACAGCTATTCTAATTGCTACTTCTCAACTGCCACCAGTAGTATCGCACAGTAGGAGGAAAGTTTAAAACAATGTTATCAATATCATTAGGTTGTGTGAATGCGAATGTCTCATCTGTCAGGATTCGTAGTCGTATCCTTCTGCCTGCCTATGACCACTGGTTATACAGATCTCGTGGAAGCTTAAAACACACAAATATTCCAGTACAATGGTTTCGCTTCTAATACATTCCACCCACCTTGTGGACTGTCCGCTTAATGGCGCCCACTCTGTCGAGGCTGTTTTGGCTTTTGCTAAGTGGTATTCGCTTACTCATTAATGCCAAACCCACCAATCGGACTACAGGTTGAACCTGGTAATTGTACATACGGTTTTCCTTTCGATCTCTCGAAATGTGTAGCCTGATAAAATGGTTCTCTTCCACTTCAAAGGACATCTTATTTTTCTGATGATTCCTGTGTTGTTCAGTTTGATTAAATTAAACCGAATGGGTATGGTATTCAATCGAAATCCGATAGCCGTAATGAACAACATTTAAAAGGAAGAACACAATGCTAGGCGCAAGCGCAAGCAGCAGAATCCCCCTAATACATAACCGAAAATTGTTGTTGAAGAGACGTGTCCTACAGGTTTAAGGATCTGTGTGACGGTATCAGAAAAGCACACCGCAGCTCAAGAGTCAAGCTGCATCGACTATCACCGACAACAGGTCTGAATTTCCGTATGCGTTACCTAATCCAGTTCGGGTCGAAAATTCGTTGACGAAACTATTTCCATCAACTTCTGCTGTCGACTGATCGAACGAATATTTGTTCTTGCATTCTAGCTGCATACAGTAGATCATTCCGTTGAATCGAAGCGATGTTTGGTTGTTTTATATACTAGTACACGAATGATGGAAGAGATCAACGATCAACAAGTTGGAATACCAGAAATTTTTTCTACAAGAACGGATGAACTTTTTTCCATAGAAAAACGTATGGCGGTAAAACACCATCCAATCTGAACAACCCTGTGTGCGTCACAGACAACTCAGAGGTATGCGAATATTCAGTCTTGCTAGGGCTGTTTTGATTTGCATTATCCGATTGGCGCACACAGTTTTGCGTTGAGTTTACTCGCTGATTGTGCACGCCTCCTTGATCCTGATCCCGTATTATTCAGCTAAGTTATTTGCCTATTAGGCTACGTGAAGCGCTTTGTAACCAACTTCCGTCGTCGTTTCGGCAGACTTTTGTTATTAGTCACATGAAAAGTCTGACCATATATTTTGAACGGAATTACACACGCCATTCTTTCTGATACACTGTCGAATATGATCGACCTGGTTCAGCATCAGCTGGAACAAGATAATAGAAATAATGAAATATTTTGCCAAACCTTACGGTTGTATTCAATATGTAGGAACAGGTCAGTGGTATTGGAATTCTAAGATATAATTCACGCAACGAATAACGAGTTCAAAATACACAAACACACAAATAAACTGACGGTGTGGTGAATGTCTTGGTTTGAGTATGGACCGGTAGTGCGAACAGTGGTAAACCAAGGCTAGCTCTCAAATGTACACCCCAATCAGTATAAAGGTGTAAATTATGGCTCCAAACAACGGTAACTTTATTGGTACAAGCTCATAACAGAGCATACAGCACGAAATTCACAAAAGATCGCTTTGAATATAAACTGGAAAGCTTGGTAAGATCTCTCTGGGAGGTAAGACCATCGACAAAAGAGGTTCTCCCTCAATACATCATCACTCGCATTAGAAGTGATGTCACTATTTATCTGGGATGTATTGTGCATCTGCAGGATGTACTGGGTTGACACGTGCACAACAAATGCGGTATCATGAAAACATAGCGAACACTAATAGTTATGGTTTCACATTTATGAATCGAACATGAACCACGTATGTGACTAATGAAAATTGTAATACTTTTACCAAAAATGAAGTGTAAATTAGTGTGCCGAGGAACCTACAATTGAGAGCGAAAGATGACGATATTTTGCGGCTAAACAAACGGCAATAGTTTGGTGGTTTTGAGTTATTTTTGTAGTTTCGGTTTTCATTGTCAGAACGCTAAGATATCAGCCACAATGAACAATCTTCAGAGTGATCCGTTCTCTGAAATCGGACATCTGCTGCGTCCGGTTTCCGTCAATCTATCTTGCTTGATTATAGATCACTTTTGGTTGACGCATGGAAATCGGTGAGCCATGCGGCTTACTTGCACTATTTCAAGTAAGCGCAGATATCATTATTTACCAGTCCCGATGCAGTACACATCATATATGATGTACGTTTTATTTCTCATAGATTAGAGTTGACGTAAGTAATGAACATTCAGTTCTTGAGACTGGGTTGCCTGATGAACTTTCCAAGTTATTCCAGAGACATCTGGAGACATTTGACTTCGAGTCCAACGGATGACCAACCTCGATTCTTTGTAGTCTGCTCATGGACCCCGAGTACCTGGGCTTCAAAATTCCTTCAATTGCACAGTACTTTTCCCGGAAAGGGACCCAGGGTTGAAAGGTGCAGCACTTGAAGCACTGAGTGATCCAGTGTCCAACTATCGGCATTATGATCGATCGACCACAGATGGTCAGATGTGAAACGACTGGCAGAATTGGATTGAGACACACGTACGGAAACTTACACAAACACTTCAGCAAAAACGCAGACAGGTGAGTAAGTACGCGAGTCAGCTTCACATTCCGCTAAAAACGTGTCAAGAGTACGGTTGAATCAGGGCATTCAAACTTGTGGCAATATCTGGTTGGTCAAAGAAGTCCATTAAGTAGGGTGGTTAGCAATAACCCTCTGTTCATATGGACTTCCATGTGTCCATGTGTGTGGGATGTGAAATAATGATCCACGGTGTGTGCGTGCAAGGCTGTTTGACATGCAGTTGAATGTTTGAATGGAACTAAGGGAGATATAGCGACTTATGGACGTAATGGTATGAAGATCCAACAATGGCTCCGAAGTGGTGATCATACTGAAATTGACAATATCACAAAAATATCCTATCTGTTCGTCTAACGAACAAAACTCGTACATGTCATGGGAGAACGAGAAAAGACGACATTCACTGAATTGCATGAACAATCGAGATTATCTAGACCAACTCACTTTTGTGGCAAACAAGCCATATGGGTCGGCCCTTCCGTGGTTATATGAATAAGCGGTGGCTCAAGAAACAGGCTTACCCTTAAAATCATTCATCTTCATGCCAATCTCGTTTTACAATGGAAGAGCCAACTGACGCGCAGCGAAGCTGGAACGCATAAGCAGACATTTCGTCAAATGCAGTCTCAGGGAATCTCCTGTATCCGTCGAAACCATCAAACACAGATGTAAAACGATGGACCAGATGTTTCCTCTGGAAGTGAAATCACTTCCCACTAACTTGCCCTTCAAACAGACCATTCAGTTCATCTCTGACTTCATAGAACCTAACCATTTACTGACAAAAGTACCGCAGAAGGACTTGAAAGAACTTCTTATCAGGTGCATTAGCAATGTCCAGCTTCTGACTAACAGGAAACTTTATCGCCAAATTATTCGTGTGGCCATGGGGTCACCACTTCGTCCAGTTTAAGTTTACTGAGTGCCTTCTGATCCCCATAAACACTTCGTTTACACACACTGGACACCGCAGAGGAGATCAATATCAGTCTTCTTGCACTTGTTCTATAAACATGGACAAATGTCCTCCGAACCCTCCAACAACGTTGACCGCAAGTCAACAACTCCCACCCCCGTGACTAAAATTTGAACCAGGTGACAGTCACGACCTAGTCGTGAGTCGATATATTGCCAGTAATTCCCTCGGCATACACATTCTGTCCACAGTGAACGACTTTGAACACATTCAACGTACTCATTTCTAATATGATTTTTACTGGCAAGATAGAGAAAACTGTTTGCCTCCGGAAGCCAACCTGCCCTTTTCCAAACACAACCACGTTGAACCATTTATTAGCTGTGAACAAAATGGCCTAACGAGAAGCGAATTCTGTGCACGAACATGAAGGTAAATGAATGAAAAAATCAATCCAGGTGAGAAATCACTTGAAGTGATATCTTCGTGGGCTATTACGTAGATTTGGCTGTCCGATTTGTAATTCATTTCACAAGAATGGAAACATTGTCCGTATTCCTCACAGATGTTTGCCAAGAGAGCAGAGAAATATGGTGGATGATAGGGTGTGATAGGGCAGCAGGACGATTTCTTTGCTCGGCAAAATTTTCCTTCCACATTCTAAGCTCTGTTTTGGTAAGCATATACATAGGAGAGCAAAAGAGACTGGTATCTCCCAGCTCCAGTGACAAAGGCTAATGGGAAAGGGAAAATGCATTTGACACATTTGCAGTAGTGCTAGGGTCAGTCAAATTATGTGGGAAAATGATAAAAGTAGAAAGTTTGTCAGACGACCTGTAGCAATTATCCGGATAACTCGGGTTGAAAATCTGGCAGAAACTCAGTCTCACTAGCTTTATGCACGATATCAGCCGTTCACTGCTGTGGGTAAAAGAACAAATTGCAATTGAGTAAAATTATTTATTGTAATTTTGTAATTATTTATGGTGCACTATATATATATATATATATATATATATATATATATATATATATCAAAGCAAATGGCTCACAGCCAGGTGAGCAACAAATAACAACAGTACTGAAAGTTATCTGATAGATCGGAACTGTGCAGTCATAAACGTTCCGCTCAAAAAGGAGTCAAACGAAACTGTAGCGCAGCACGGTCACGGTACAGGTAGTGAATCGAGAAGCTTTTTAACTAACAGGAAGTGATATCTCCAGTCACAGGAATATGAAAATAATCTGTAGTTAGAATATACAAAGGAGTTACCAATGTCAAAGTACAAATATTAGCAGTTGGAAAATGAAAAAGGTGATATGTGTCAAAGTGGAAGGATGAAGCTGGCAAAAGCTTTGCTTGCTGGCCACTGATGGGCTCCGAGTTTTCACGGTGTATTGCAGTGGTAGCGGGGCTGCGGTCGGTCGCTCGGCAGCTTAGGGTTTTCATGCATGGGATAATTTTCAGTAGGTTTTTCTCACAATGTAAATGTGCACTCCTGAGGCACCAGAGTCAGGAAGTTTGATACAGATTGTTCGCACAGTACACATCATAAAACGTAAATATGAATTGTGTCAGTGCATTAGACACGGTGAAGTTTGGTCATCAACAGTCGAGGTCCATGTTACTTGGGCACGCTACTCATGAGTAGGATAAGTAAGAATGTCATCAGAACACAAATTACAAAAAGTAATTTAGACAAACAATACAAATTATTGAAAGGAAGAAGTCCAGCACTCAATGCCTATCTCACTATGCTTGGAACCTTTGTGAGAGGGTGCGACAGAAAAAGGATAAATACAAGGAAAATAGAATCATAATTTAGACGAGGGAATTGACCTTATCTTGCTCGGGTTTTCAGGCATCTCCACTGATTCTGGTTTGTTCGAATCCTTCCAGAATCGAGATATCTAATCCATACCAGCAGGGGTACAGGTAAGCCAGATGATTGCTTTTTGTGTTTAGCAATAATGGAGAAAGTTTCATCTGAATCAATAAGATTTGCGAAAAGAAGCGTAAAGATATGCGAACAATACCTTGGCTATTTGTAGAATGTATTCATTGGTTCATGATCGCTTCACTTGTTCTCTTGGTCGAGATTGTTTCATCACCATTCTAGATGGTATCATCGGTTCGTATCTGGAGGATGTGGAAATACAGCCACTTACTGCTACTCACCAAAAATGATTCGATGCGCGTTTGTTCATTCAATAGGTTTTCCACAAAACTGGTCCGCGTATGATTGCAGTACTAGTATGGTGGCAGAAACAAAGCATTCTACCAATTCATACTCAGTGACTGAAAGTTATCAGAGTGAAGGGTAGAATACTATTTTGTGAGAATACGAACTTCACCAATTATTCAAAATGGACAAAAAGGGAATAATATCAGCTCAGTTTTTCAAAAAATATTCCATGAATATGTGAGATTATGGAGCGCTTTTGAAACACAATGAACAGAGTAAACAAAGACCACACCGAAAATTTATTTTGATGATCAACGAATATTTTGGTTTCCCTTTGGCAGAGCAACTCAAACGTAAAACAATCAAAATAGAATAGTTGACTTTGAATACCGTCTTACCGGTGTATTATTGTGTAGTATTCTACCCTGGTCAGTTCCGAACTAAATGCTTAGTTTAACCAATAAATGATCTCTGAACTGTACCAGTACTGTCAGAAATTTTCCCAACAGAATGACGTTTCGGTTCAAGCGAGTGATCTTCATAGGTCAGATTTTTACTCCACTATCATTTAGGTTTGTATGGAATCTACATATGCATAGCATTTCAGTTTTATATGCGTCCGTGATGACAACAAACTTTGCGCTTTCTATTTGCTCCAGCCTATTCACACGCGTAGAGCTTTAAGTGAGATAGTAGTGCGTAAAGCTTTTACGGACGGGTGAGCAGATGAGTATCAGGTATGTACACCTGATGCGGGGTGTTAACCGCGAACCTGGTAATGCGCATATAGACAATATTTCCAGCAATATAAAACCACTAACAGCCTACTGAAGTGGATGTCCAAGTAAATAAAATAAGCTCCTGATAACAGAAACAGGTCGATAGGTGAATAAAATACGCATCGTACAAAATGGCAGAAGTAGGCGATGGAAGTAATTCCATCTTCAATTCATAATACTATTTTCTTCAAATGGAGGAGTGCATGTGCACGTAGTATGCAGAAAGCGATCAACCCAGGACACAAAGAAAGTTTGTGTCACGGAATAGATTTATTACAATGTTTTCATTAGGATTTGTCATGAAACATGGAATTTGAATTTTGCTGAGGACATTCAACAATTATTTCGCTCATAAACCAAACTGCATCTAGGTTCAAAAATGCTCCTAATCAGTTGGACAATACACCTTAGAATAATTTCAGCTGGTCATTAGTTTGCCACAAGCATATCAAGAAAGATAACACAAAAGGAATACTGATTGGTGGTGGTGAAATCATTCGCATTCAGGAAACACATTTTCCGAAGTAATGCTGTTGAAAAGGTCCAGCGCTTTATCCAAATTTACTTGGCAAATATACATTCAAAGATATAGAAACAATACAGAGCATTCCGAAACTGATTGAAGTACCATTACGGTTATATTGTAGGCAATTATACCACCGTTTTATAAACTTGAAATTGAAATCGGTAATGATCTGGAATGACAACCTTATAACACAAACCAATCCCGTTTCTTTATTTTGCTATCACAAAACACTGATCTGTGGTGGCACCTCTTTTTTAACTCCCAAACACTAAGCTTGACAAACTCTCTCAACTCAAAAATATAGTCATAATTTACTAAAAACAAAACTATCGATAAGTTTTATCCCGTGCCCTCCATTTATTCGCACGAAGAGCGGATTATTCTGCGCAGACATATAGGCACAAACAAGCATTTTTACTGAATGATTTTAGTTATCTATCCTTCAAATCGAATTGACCTGGTCAAGCCAGTAGGTTTTCTATAGTGTGTCCTTTAATTTGCAAATTACCGGATCCCAGACGACATGCCTTCTCATGAGCAAATTTTGTCACACGAAATGTTCCATTGCCCGTTCCTTCTCAAACCTATTAGATTTGCCTGATTATCTCATTATTTAGATTCAGTTCACTTCTCTCTCGCTTTCGTACAGCAGGTTTTCAGTATTAACGTTCATTCAGATTGGCCTTATTTGATTTAATCTTGCCCTAGTATACAATCGCTGTTGAATTATCTCGGTAACATTCATACCGAATTATTCATAGTGCACGTGATCCGTGAGCTATCATGGCGACATGGTTTATGATTTTCGACAAAGCTCACATGGAATGAACTCTCGTGACATACCATAGACCATGTGCCCGTAAGTGGTAAAGTGTTTCCTAATATACGAAGGGATCGTTCTAAACAAGCTTCAAGCGCACTAACATGATACATCCATGACATTGTCAGTGCAACGAGATGTCTATGATAATTGAGGAGCAAGAATATACGTGAAAACAAGAAGCATCCTTTGCAGAATTTTGTTCATTATTTTTTTGTTTCTGTTAAGTTCACTTAGTAGCGTTGTCTTCATGATGGGGAACAACAGCGGATTCACCGACAAATATGACCCAATTTAGTTGCTCAGGAAATAATTCCAGAGGGTTCTTTGTTAGTTGGACCTTTCGGTTACCACCTGTAGCTTTTCACAATTCAGGTTTACACGTGAACAGTCTAAACTGTTTCCTACAAAAGTGTGATACCGAACAACCAACAGGTACACATCAGTCTCCGAGTATTCTCCACTATTCTTACCATGATATTTTAATTATGTGATAACAATTTTTAGGTACGGTAAAAACTAGTATGCAAAAAGTGATGAACAGATTTTGCTGCTGTAAGTATCATCAAAAATGTGGATGTATCGTGAGCGCTATTCGGGAAAATCAACGAGTCTGGATGGAGTTTCATAGCAAAACACGTGTGTGATGATTTTATCCCCTAGCGAAGTCGCTCGAAATTGAGACGACTCTACATGTATACACCTGTCAGTGGGAGCAAATGATATCAGACAGATGAATGACCCCTTCCGTGATTAACCGCCAATAAGTGAGCAACCGCTCACCGACAAGCATTTCGGGGACAATCACTGGAGTTGTTCGCGCGTTATGCAACCTAACATAGTATGGGGTACTCTACATGCGAGTTTGAGAAGCACGCAGACAACAACGTAATGGGAGCAAACTTGGCCTCCTCATGGATACGAGCAGTGCCGCTTATTGCTTTCCCAGCTTTTCTGAGTGCGATAAGGTTCAATAGGACGCGTTGAGCAACCTCGACTACCAGACCGCCATCGAAAGGTCTTTTGAACCACTAGCTTGGTTACGGGTTCCTGTCACACGAATATCCTCTTGCATGACAGGTAGCAAGGGTTAGACATACTGCGCGACATTAAAAGCCGAGTGACACTGGGGACAAAAATGTGTGCTTTATTTCTAAGGGCTCTGATACATACACCAGAGACGTCGGCTTATCCTCATGGAGTGAATGGAGCTTCTTCCATTTCATTTTCTTCCTGTCAAAACATATTCCATAACATTCACGCTTTAATAGGTATGATTGAATTTATGTCACAAACAGATTGATTATTAACACTTCCTCTCATGTAGCACATTTCGGAAGTAGATGCTGTGCGAAATTACTTGGTCTTTCCTATTCAAAGCCATCTGTAATATGATCAAGCCGATAGCCTGGTCACATGTGATGGTATTTTGGATGATTTTCTTATCTTCTCAATACATGTAGGGGTAAACCAGAAATTCTGCTGGGCATAAACTCGCCTGAAGCTTCGCAAACACTACTGTTTTGAGCTGGCCTTTGTTCGGAGGGGATCCCTGTGTGAGTAATTGGTCGATAATGTTCTGATTCTGCCAGAACGTTTGCCGTCAAATGTCGGCCGTATGAGGCTACTTTCGTAAATATTCACAATTATCATAGATCAAGAAATGAGCAATCTCTTGTCCTCCCAAACGATAGTTTATTTACATCGTATAGCTTCCGCAAATATCACATTCCCACATATTCGAACTCTGTTCCTGGTGATTGACATAAGGCGGGTTTTCAATAGTACCCTAATTCTCGATACCTTCGCAAACCCCTCGCAAATTCTCATTGGCCGCGTCACTTGTTACCGATAAGAAGTTAACTGCTATAGTTCAGTTCGCATATATTGATAGATCGAATCTTGTACGTTGATTTTCGGACTCGCATTATTATTCGATGTATTCGTAATGACTTAAATCTCAGCCTAACCAATCACATTGAATGGAACAAAGAACGAAATGGGTTAAACACTCTACTCGGTGTTCAGATTGCAAAGCGCCAAATGTTGGTCAACTGGCTTCGAGTAATACCCATGAGGGATTCTAAAATGCAATACAGACTTCAAATAGCCTCCTGCCAAAGACGGCATCGCCCTCCCGGAAGTAGACGGAGAGCTCACCCACCTCGATGTAAATAAGGTAATCGATTCAGATTGCCGATAGTCGATCCGGCTTACACGGTGTGCATGCTTTCTGATCACTTTTGCATGTGTATAAATGCAGGTCGTTCGAAATCGGTTTCTATCACTGAAGTATCCAAAATGGTACACATGAATTCCACAGAACAGTTTGTACATCAGTAGAGCCTAAATTATTTACAAGGATAACGATAAAGAGGCATTCCACCCTGAATAATATGGTAAACTGTAAAAAAGGCGCACATCGCCGATCACGACCGAATTTGATGCCTCAACTTCTCTCAAGCACTCTGATTCAACATGCAATACCAGCCGCAGTCGAAGAAAGCCACTAGATGAATTGATGTATTTGTACATAATCCTTCTCCCATAAACTTTCCGTCGAATACTGGGGTAAACGACTGAAAATACGCTCACATAGAACATAACATCAGCACCGTTAGTTATACTGCTACCGACCAAAATTTAGGATCATTTATTTTGGTATTCTGCATCGATGATGGTAGAATGTAACAAAGTTCCAAACCACCATTGATGATTAAGTGACGATTCTTCAGGAAGTATTTTTCTCGTTCGAACGGCATGTGATCACCACCCAGAAATAAGCAAAAATGCGAACTCATTTGGGGAATACTATTGTTTAACAGTTGAACAACTAACTCATATAAGGTGATAGAATGGCCGAAGAAAAACATTTGGTTTGAATCGCAAACCTCGGGGTCATGTAAGAGCGCTTTGTTGAACATCTCGCGCTTTTGCTCCGTTAAATAAATATTTCTGAAAGACGGAAAAATCCCGCTACTTTATAGGCGGTGAGGGAAATGATGGGATTGTTGGAGCCCATTGGCTCTGTTTTCCTGTGATGATTATCGTTTGATATGTTCAAAACGAATATATCCTAAGAAAATAACTGTGTGGATTGCATTGGGGTAAAAGTTAACATCCAGAAAGCAAAACGTCAACATTCACGTACTACTTTTGATTGGAAATATCCAGGCGCTATTGCAAGGAAGAATGAAGAAAAACAAGTTGTTTTAGTTCTTGGTCTCGTTAGAGTCAGCATATACGAAGGTGGCTAGGTGTTCCAAACGTGAATATATTTGAACCACATCGTGAATGATTTAGGTCATTACCCTACTTTGGACGGTTTTCAATGGGGAATCGGGACTTATTCGTACATCGGTTGCAAAAAGAATTTCACGTTCAAACGCATCTGATGACATTCAGCTCGCAAAACTCATCAGGCCTGTGTTTACAGGCTTTTATAGAAACTGATCAAACTTGTTGGTATGGTGTCTTTGAGTATACCCTGAACAATGCGAAATTGAAGGCGTCAAAAAGATGAACATTTTCTGTCTGTCACTGTTTGGACGGTAATAAAACCTTTAAAAATTCCCATAACTTAGCCAAATGTGAATAATATCTAGCATTTATCCTCAGTGTCTGTCAAATGCCATATCACACTTTTCTCAGGGAACATACAAAAGTTTACCAAAGAGCAAAACCTTTAGTAAGAGAAAGAGAAAATCAAACAACTACCATCTGTAGGCAATTTCACTAACATCTGTAACTGCATTTAGACAGCAAACCTTCTTTACTTACATGTAAACGCTGGTCAGATATTTCTGTAACCAACAAAACTGCACCAGATCCTATGGATATAACTCTTCAGTGCGCGAAACTCGTCCTCCAAGGTGCCACTTCATTATTGCTAGTGTTTTCTGCCTGAATATAAACTATGCCCGTGAAACACGCTTACCTCCATGTTAAATAGGTAGATGATGTGATCTTTTAATGCCACACTCGAATAGTACCACATGTCCCCGTTTGCCACAAACTTGAACTGAGTTTTTCAGCTGGTTTGCAAGTCGTATTCTGAAAGTGATTCTCTCACGGTGCCACGATATCCTTATTGTCTCTATGAGGACAATCAACTATTTTCACCCAACCAAAAATTCATCGCAGATGGAGAGGCAGTCCATACATAATCTCTGACACACCGCGGTCAATCCCTAACCGCCATCTCCCCTGAACAAGCCATATAGCTGCAGTTTTCTTGAACTTCAGACGACCCTCTTCTAAAAGATCAGAGTTGTTCAGTATTTTGTTGTACTCGAGTAAACGCTCCTCATTTCCTCGCATAGTCCTACAATGAATCAACTCTTTATCTTTGCTATTCTCCAGATTACCCATGAAAGACTTTGAATGTATTGTGATGTTGCCCGAAAATGTATTCAAACATATAGTTTACAGGAGAATATTCCTCTCTAGGCAAGTGAGGTATATACTTACCTTCACTTGAGACAAAAGACATACGGTAGGTACTACGGAAGTTACGTTTTTTGCTACATGAAACTGACAGAGCTAAGACAGATTTCTGGCTTATATTTATTTGCAAATGACATGCTTTGCGGCTGAGTAATAAACCGCGTATCGAAGAAATGTACTGGAAATTTGGGGAAAATTCTCGTCAGAATCAGTCTCTTGATACTGGCTTTGAAGGAAGAACGAATGTAGGTAGGTGGGTTTGAAAGTAGCAGTGAGAAATGGTCCACAATTTTCAGTTTAGAAAAAAGGATGATTAGAGGATAAAGGTACGTTACAGAAACGTCACAAAATAGCTGATCTCCTGTGTACCAGAGGTTTGATGCAGTTGCAAAACTTAGCAAAAATCTGGTATCCATGTGAAACGGCGGGATAGAACCCCATAGATTTGGACGGTTCGGTCACTAGAGAACCTTGGTGTCAACGATACCAGAATCAAAGATAACCCAACATATGGCAAGCACACCAGTAGACCTTCTTGTCATACTCAATCGAGGGCTTTCAAGATGTCTGAGTGAACAGTATATTTGATATTTTGGTTGATCACTTGGTTTTGCTTGTTTATTCTCATAAACTTCGTGTAGTCAGAAGTCTCAATTCACATGGATTTCTCTGAATATTCATCAGTAATTAAAATTGGATAGAAGCCAAAAAAATAAAGTGTCCCTGGGCAACCAGAATCTATGGTTGAGAAGATTTCGCAGTCGTTATTTTATCCATTGTTCGTAGTAAGCCTGAGACGAACAACGCTAATTTCCCGATTTGCGCATTGGACAGATATTATTTCACATGGAGACCATTGGTGGGTGAATTGGTTAGATTTTTCGGAAGGTTTGTTAGACGCCCTTCCTAAAGTTTGCTGTGTTTACAATTTTGACCGAGGACTCCAAATTGAGAATTCTATGAATGAACTTTCATACAGTTCTGATTTATTTTAAAAACACACTCAGATTGGCACCCTCTGTTCTGCTGATCGAACCGAGTGTGCAACGGCCATCACGTTTTGCAACGTTAATTTGAAACAGACGGGATGGCTCACTCGTAATCTGTGCAACTCTCAGACATAACATTCTGGGTTTCAGTACAAGTTGTTTTCCGTCAAGTATGAACTGCACCGATGATTCCTTACGAGAATGTATCATGTGTGCGGTGCCTCCATGATTTCCAGTATGATATTCATAATCCACGTTTTAAAGTAAAATCAAATCCCATACATATGTCTTCGAAATTCTTAGGACGTTGTTAACTTATCATTTAGTAAGTGTCTCCCACTTATGAGATTGCCCTGTGGTCAAATGTTAGGAACGAATGCCTAATCCTAATCAAATCTGGGCTGTTAACAAGAAATCCTAAATGCGTAAGCATGGCAATTTTCAGTATATAGCATACATTTTACATTTTCAACCACATGCATCAGTGATTCTGTTTCGGAACACGAGCAATTTTCACTACTTCTTCAATATTATGTGCATTCACGATGGTTACTCAGTCCTTTTGAAACCATCCCTAACTCATTTTTCTTTTCGTTCGTTCTTTGTACCTATTCCATGTTCACATTACCGATCGAATGAATTCATTCGAATTCAATTGTATGAAACTTTGTCTCCCCATGTCAACAGCTGACTTTACACCTTGTACTTGTACACATTATATTGCTTTCGATCTCTCTAAATATGTGACCCAATAAAGTGGCTCCCGTACAGTTTGACTAATTGTTTATTTTGGTGTTGAGCTTGCATCGTTAAGATGCAACTAACCAAACGAGTATAGTACCTAATTGAGATCCGGCAACTGGAATCAAGAAGAGTGAAAAGAACGATTTCCGTTTTGAGCACTGAAGCAATTGGCAGGATAGGCCGTGTATCAAAATCAAACTCCATAATTGAAAAGAAAAGTATTTTTAAGCATCACAATAGCACACAACAGTTCAAGGACTAGGCTGGATTGGCTACCACCTATACTTTGACTGAATTCCACAAAATATTGTAAACTTCTGTTTCGAGTCAAAATGTACTTACGACACTATTCTTAGTGTTGATTGTTTTCGACTGATGAGACAAATATTTGACCTTTTATTCACGTTTGCTCGCATTTCACCATAAAGTTCATTTGAGGTACTGATTGCTTTCCATGGAACTGCTTTTTTTCAACTATTGGGTTACGGGTACTGTACAGATAACTCCAAGCAATGATTTCTTCCTATCTTAGGGTCGGTCATTTGATCTGAGTCTGAAAAATGCGTCTCCCTCCGTATTTTTTTCAAACGTAGTTCTGCTTTTCAGTCTTCTTGTGAATCTCTATATAATGTTATTAAAAAGATTTTACTATGTTCCTTTCGTAGGGATGGATCCTCTGTAAGTCCGTTTGTGCCAAAAGTGAATAAATCAGTTCGTAAAGATGAATTTTCCGTTTACCGTGGCACGCCCAGGTTCGGTCACATGTGTAGATCCCTCAAGTTTAGTCTTGAAGGCCTTTCCGTCTAGTGGATTAGCCGGGTAACAACCTCGTCACTATTTCAAATGATAGTATGTATTTGTTGAGCAATTTAGAATAGTATTGAAGGCAACTACGCTAGTAAGGGAGATTGACTTTTACAAAATGGATTAGTATCCCAGTGAGTTGGATCCTTTCCAAAAGTTGGCCAGATTTATAATTTATCACACTATCCACAAAACCATGTTTTAGCTAATGTTGCATAATAATGTATCTGGGTAAAGAAGTAAGCTTCTTTAGAAGCTATTTGTTTACTTGAAATTAAAGGCAAACTACAAAGACAGCTGAAGTTATCTATCCAGATGGAAATCGTTTAATCAAAATTCTCATGATCACTAAGATTTTATTTCCCGATGAGTAAGTTACTTCCCATGGATGGATACAAGGGTCGTATTCCTTAAGACTGCCATGCCGGATGACCAGTGCGGAACGGTGGTAAGACAAGCGAGATAGGCAAACTCGATTGGTGGAAAAGGTTATCCAGAAGGATTTATTCATCCCAAAGCAATTTCCGTGTGAACATTTTTAGCCATTTTCGGTTATACGTAACTGTTGACAGTGAAAATGGAAAATGGTATGTGTCAATATTTGAGGAAGGACGAAAGAGGGAAAAAGACCAGGAAAATATTCAACAAACTCATCATAGTCCTTCTGTCTGTGAAGTCAGGTGGAAGAATATGAGGGCTAGAAGGGCCATCGGACAACTAATACAATTTCATGAGAAGAGAAGCAGCTTTACATTCAATGGCAGCATCACCATGTTTATAAGGATCTTCTGAGGCTGCGGCAGATGAACAGCAAACGTGTGGAAACAGAAAGGCAAAACTTGGATCAGGGATTCGGCGATATCTTGTTCAGTTGGTAGGATCGTCCCGGAATTAAGATGTCTAATATGGGCTCGATGAGCTTTAGGTAAACCAGATCTTTCCACAATTCATGATAGCCTGACTTGCTTTCTTGATAACAAATGTTTTATCACCATTGGATTTGATATCACCTGTGCGTATCACGTGTATTTATTGATCGTAGAAGTTGGTCATCTACAAGAAGGGTATTCAAGACCGTTTATTCATTTTAAAGGTTTGACAACAAGTCTGACTGACTACACTTACAGCACTGCGCATACAGTATTGTTCTCGATCTTCCAGTTGGAAGTTGAGCTTACTCACGGTAATCGTGGCCTGTATTAACCTTAGGTAATCATGGTTCTAAAACAAAACTTACACACGCTATGAACATCATGTCAATCATAATGGGCTCTTGATTAGCAGAATTTGTTATCGGGCCCTTTGGTATAAAATTGGTACAAAAGAGCAGCAATCGGGTGAGTTTCGAGCCGTTGTTCATCCAATACAAGGAAACAAATATCCAAGTGGAAACTTCAGTAAAAGGATATGAATAATAACAATATCAACGAACAGAATGCTGGATTCTCGGGCCCCTTATATCGTGATTAATTAATTGCAAATCTGAAATGGTGCGAGGTGCATAGAAGAAGCATTTTTCACGTGATTTTCTAACTGCGATCTCGGAGAAACAAGATCATTCTCAAAACCGTAGTTGTAAATGAGCCCCATAATATGAGCTTATCGCCCATAGAATGACCAGATTACAATGTATCACATCACTGTGATGAAGAGAGCAGCTAAAGCTGATTTTCCCACTCGGGGTAAAACATATCACCATTCCACTGAACCAATGCTTGAGAGATGTTACTAAAAGATATTTTTTCCGAAAATCAGGTATCATTTTCAGCCTTCAACAATGTTATTTTATTCCTACGACGTAATCCGAGTGAGCCACTGACGATATATTAGTCTATATTTGCATAAGATGTACTAAAAAATATGGACCAACAACACTGGAAAAGTAGCTTCGCAACGGCACTATCCTCTGTCAGCGAAAGTTCAAACCAAATGAAATTTTTCATCACATTTCGTGAAACTGGTAATCACTTGAATTTATAAGTAATCAATGTTGGAAGTGGGAGGCCATTGGCGTAGTGAGAGAGGCCTTGTCGTTTCCGACTTCAGTACAAGAAGCAGATTATCTTCTCGATGGGTGAACTACATGTCGGTAGGGTAAAACTGTTCAGCTTGAAACAGTCCAAAAGCTTCGCCTAGATAATTAAAGTCACTGCCGATTCCATACAGCGCTTGTTGTTGTAATCAAGAGAGAGTAGCTGCCATGCCATTATTTGGATACAACTAATTTCAGCCTCTAGCCCATTATTCTTAATAATACGGCTGACGTGATACGATTGATGAAACAGGTCGCAGTGGTGTATTCTGCAAGTTAAAACCATCTGATTCATTGAGGAACTATGTCGGGTAAATTTAGGGGAACTGATGGACGCCATGTTGGCGGATTGTGAATGTGTTCCGTCTGTAAGATATTTGTGTGCAAACTCACGAGAATGAAACGCAATTCGTAATAAGTGACCGAAATTGAAATTCCTTGAAATCCCTCCCAGAACAATGGTCAGTGATACAGGAGAAAATGAGGACATTTTGAAAGGGAAACATAATTTAGCACAAACGTATAAGTTCATTATGAACCCAAATAGCCGTGAATGAAAGCTTAAGTGAGAAAATTAACTGAGCGGTTAAAAAAACCGGTATTGAAATCAGTCGAGTATTCAACCGAGTGATTGTCTTGGTTCAGTAAGTGACACAGACTGTAGAGTAACCGTAGTTCAAACTAGTAGCCGCACGAGAAAATACAGATTATTCAAGCTCGTTGGGGCCGGCCATAAGCAGCATTGAAGCAGTATTTGACTGTAGATGAGAAATCCTAAGAACGGAACCAAACAATGACGTAAGCAAGGCAACGGTTCAAATGAGACCTTGCTTAATCAAGTACCTAGAATGACTGTGTAGGAAAAATAAACAGGACTCGCTGTGTTTTTCGTGGAACACCTAGGAGGAAAGAGGCGGTCTTTCAAGCGATTTCTACTCTGTTTTTTTCGTGTAGACTGTTGTGTGGTTGGGACGAGACCATGACGTCAGAGAGCTATCAGACCATCAATTTGCCTGCCTATTATACTGACGACGTCAGATACGGAATTAAATGAGTGTATAATTAATGGGAGTACAGTGTTCAAGGAAGTGCTTGCTGACTTTTCGTTTATCTCTGGTCTACAAAACAGTCCTGATTTGATTTCCAACTCACCGTATGGCTTATGAAAGGAGATGAATTTAACCTCACGTTTTATTGGTTGGTTCACTGTCCTAGAAGAGTCATCAGACACGGTTCACTTGGATTAAATCTTTCAATATACCAGTTTATTCAAAGTGCCTGTGCAAAATACAACCACTTTTGGATTTCCATGTTTTCACTTTGAAAGTAACAGGCATATTGGGAATGAAATATGCATATGATAGCAACCTAACATTGCAGTTATTCATTCAGTCCCTTTGAATCAGGAGGGATTCATGTAAGTTAGATTGTTAGCAAACTGATAGACACCATAATGATGGATTGCTCCAGTGTTCTGCTCATAAGATGATTTTTCATAGTTTTCGCACAGGCACGTAAGTAAATTCCACGTTTGATATGACTGACGATTCTCCACTCATTATTTGCAACCCATATCAGAATAGGGTCAAATCCTTCCGAGGAGCCTGCTGAACGGCAAGACAGAAGCTGATGATGAAGCTCTACGTAAATAGGAAAGAGATATTTCGGTGAGTGAACACCATTGAGCACCTCAAATCTGAACCGTGCTTGCTAGAAACCAGAGCAGAAATAGAAAAGTGAGCAAGAAGTGTTTAAAAACCCCAGTATGAAATCAGGCTGAAGTTCAACCAATTCATGGTCATGGTTTGGGGAATTGTCAGATTCAGTTGTGTATCCCTAACCCAAGCTAGCGGCCAAAAATGTTTATAGACCAAAGCAGCAATATCAGTTACAGTATTACCACAGAGGGATTATAACATATTAAAGGAAACAGCAAGTGACAAATATTAATGTTTTTTTTCTTTTTCACTGTACACTCTTCGAGAATTTTTTGGTCAGTTTGTTTTTCTGAATGACATTATGGTATTTATGGGACACGAGAGCTCAACAAACAGACCTCATAGTGTTTGCGCCACTGACCTCTTTTCTGGGCCAAATCGCTCAACATTTGTAATGGCAATATTCATCCTTTGGACCCCAAACCAGGGAAGCGAGAAGCATAAAGGAAACCAAAGCTGATGCTGGCTTCTTCATACGGAAAACAAATGATTCAAGTTCATAAAGGCTGAATGAGTACAAAAAGGATAAAGGGTTCTTATGGGGCACTCAAGTACTACCTGATCTTGGATTCAAAACACTGAAAGTTCTGACAGGAAAGATGGAACTCCTTGAAAAATATAGTGAGAATGAGATTCAACAGAGGCCTATACCAGTTAAAATCAGACAAAACGTTTTTTGAAATACTTAGGTTGGCTACCACTGATACATTGTGAGGGTTTTTTGTGTTTGAAAGACATCAAAAGGGAGACTTCCCTATAATTTAAAATTGACAAAAACTGACTTTTAAACGATATCCTCTCCGGTCTGTTTGTGCAAGCAATCGTGCCGTCGGACTTAGATCGTCGCGTCAATGCACCTTCGATCTTTTGGATGAATTCCTATTGCAATACTGACGTGAAATACACACGTCAATCATCGTGAATTCTAGATGTAAATGTTTGATTAGTGGAATCAATGAGTCATCGCAAATACATGATGACAGCTGAGATTTTATTATTACCAGGTTTTCAAGTAGTCTTGATTTCAGTTCTCAGTCCCCATATCAAGAATAGCCCATGAATAGCAAAATCGTTAACTTTTGATTTCCTTGAATACCTTATTATCATAGAAGATAAGCTGGATACCGTTGACTTTACGTATATGTTTCAATAAATCAGTATCTTTAGGGTCTTATTCAAAACAGAACCACCAAGAGTATGTATCTTTTCTTAATAATAAAGTAAGAAGCATACTTGTATGGATCATGAATAGTAAAGCAACCTTTCAGTGAAATGATTCTTTCGAATCGCGAAAGATGAAGGTCAAGACAAAATCATCGCTAGTATCTTGTGAGGTTGAGTTACATTTCCAAAAACACTGAGACTTTCTCAAACAATTCCTGTCTTGATAGTCTGCACTCAAATTAGAAGCACCATTTCAGGCACAGTTGAACTAACAACTAACTAGCTGATAATCAACCTGAGCAGTGGCCCAACACAAATGGTATTTTCTCTAGAAATCTGTCCATAGTTTGTTTAGCCTTGTTCAGAGAATGTCACCATCCGAAGGCTCGTAAGACTGCCTAATCAGCAGCTTGAAACCTTTGTTTAACAGGACTACTTTGGGATTTTCTTCAAAACATTTGCAGCACCGTTGAGGCTAACGAGCTGTTCAAATGTGCACCAACTTATTGTTCACCGTATGCTTACCGAGAGAAACTAAATGGTCCCTATCGTTGAGAATATTATGAAAAAATTGCATTCACTAACTGCATTGAAAACACGAAACTCAGCAAAATAAACAGAATAATTTTTACCCAATGGAGAGTATCACATAAGTTATCATACAATTGCAGAATAGAACAATGGTAAAGTTTTGTTCTTCGTGCAAAACTGGATAGGGACTTACAACAGGTAGGGATGGTTTCAACTGAATAGTGTTTATCAAAATACACTGCTTAAAGCGCGCATAAACAGACCACCTTTATTTTGGTGAGAATAGCCAGGTGCGCCCAACCTCATTCATTGTTTTCTGTTCCGGTGAAAAAATGAATTAATCTAAAACCAAAAAACTTGTTTTTATAAACACAGATGGATTGTGCAAGCCATAAAACGTGGTGACCCCAACGATAAGAAACACACAAATATTGTATCAACTTCTGCGTTTCCGTGCTTTGCATTCAAATGTGTAGACTGTCTGGAATCAGTAAAGCCAGGTAACCATGACAGCACAAGAACACAAAATGTGGACTCTTTGCAATCTGTATGTGCATACACGTTCCTACGTGAACACCTAGGCTTTCCAATAATGTCATTACATAGAGAAAACCAATTCGGAACTTATTCAGAAGAAAATATGTGCCTGTAACCACACAAAACTGGTGGATCTGTACTTGTCTATTCAGGTCTATTCTCTGCCGGGTTGGAAAAACCAAAAAAATGAGAAAGTATTACAGAAGTTTTTAATAAATGCCTTTGTGGGAGTCATATCAGGAACCAATTCCAATTAGATTTTTCTGTAAGTAAACTTGTAAATAAATGTTCATCCCCTTCTTAGTATCTTCAGAATAATGCGTGTATGCTAAACAGATAATTCTATAATTTCCCGCGTTTGATAAACGCGCATTGGGGACACGCAAAGCAAGCCATGACAAGTCTTATTTCGATTTGCCTGAGGCAGTGGTTTCGCCTGAATTCTGGTTCCCTATATGGAAGTTGTTCGTGGGTTGCAAAGATCTTTGCAATCGTGAATGTTTTCGTAATTTAATAGTAAACTCCACAGGTAACTGTGATTTCCGACTGGGCGGTTACAACTGCCATTAAAGAATTTCCATTCAGCAACATAGCCGTTTGATGTGGGATTTCCAACCACACCTTTGGTCGCCAAGTATACCTTATACTCCGTCCCACTAAATTAACTTTCCTTGTGGACTCGTTGAGCTATCTCACATGAAATGATCCTTGGTAATCGATTGATGGTGCAGTTTGTAGCTTTTGTATCCAAGCCCCGTCAAAGGTTCATCAAACTAATCTAGGCATCATGTTTAGGTACAAAAGGCCGTGGGGAAATACCATTTTACTGCTGGCTGAGATCATGCCTAAAGGACTGCGAACCACATACTAAGCTACTATAAAAACCACCCTTGACACAAGAAGTAAAATAAATGACTCACAAATTTGATTTGGTTTCTGTTCTACTTAAATATTTCAAACATATTTCGATACGTGTTGAACTGTATACACGCACCCTAAATGTACAGATATGATAACACGAAGGTGATTTGGAGAACCAGAAAAAACCGTTTCGTTAGGTTCGCCTTCAGTGATTTCGTAGAATATCAACTTTCTACCAGTCCTAAACTAAATATTACTTTCAACTGATGTACATTCTTCCAAAAACGTGTATGGAAACAAACATCCAAACATTATTATTTTCATTTGATCACCTTCATGATAGTTATTCCTCTAACACAGCACTTCTAAAGATCCAAGAGACCACAAAACCGGATCAACATATCTCGTTACGGAATTGCAAGCACCACTAAATTAATAGGAACGAATATCTGAAAAAGCTGCAGTACTGGGTGATTTAAATTGGTCATAAAACGATTTATCATGCATTATTAGTTCTCAACACACAACCATGTAAACACTGGAGACATTTTTCATATTTTGATGATCATGTTCACCGGGTTTTACTAAGAAAAATAACCCGGGATGAGAGATTGTAAACCATATGCTAGCGTTATATTAGTTCGGCCTGCTCTTGGCGGATTAACTCCAGGAAACATACCTATTAGAGTTTGTCTGTAGCCAATTCTTTATGGTAATCAATGTGTTAAACACGCAACTCCCAACTATCATGAACACCGCACTCTCTTTTGAGGGACTTAGAGAAAAGGAAACGTTATGAACGGTCTTCACGCCATAAAGCTTGTCTGACGAATGCTGCGTAAAAATTGGATTAACAGTCACAACCAACTTATCACCACATTTTAGTGAATGGTTTTAACGTTGTTTAGTTAGATCCCACTATTATATATATATATATATATATATATATATATATATATATATATATATATATATATATATATATATATATATATATACATCAACTTCTTCGTCACTTATAAGTTTACATATTTTACGTTGGCAGTTGACAAAATTAGAAGAAATCTTTACGTTTCACAAACTTTGTCTTCTGTGCACCATCGTATTTACTCATTGAGGTTGGCTCAAAGGTCCAAAATAAATGAGTGTATCACAGATCAGCTCCTCGTGATTAGTTAGTCAAACATAATCTATGTTCAATCATACAAGGGTAAACTAAACATCAACGGATTTCCTTAATCCGAAATTCCACACTTTGTCTCGTTAGAACTAAACCCCAAGCCCTCGTTTAACCGGCCAGTTTCACTATCAATGGAGCTCTGATGGTACAGCCGTCTAGTTTAAATGATGAATATACACAAACATATTCATTTTGGTGATCTTGCTCATCCACTCAGTTCGTCCTACTGAGGTATGACTGGCATGGCTAATCCGTTGAACAAAACCAGAACAGTTGATCTGTATCATGGGAATGGGTGTTGCAAATCGTCAGATATTCTCGTGCGTAATTTGCGTATGACTGGCCGTACTGAGATAGCTGAACTGATAGAGTAACTGACATGTTTACGGCAACATCACAGGTACAATTCGGGTTCACTTTACGTAACTTTTGGATGCGAAAAAAGTGAGTCGGATTTCCGTTATCTGTACGAGACGAATCGTGAAAAGTAGATATAAACTACCTAATTTCCTAACGGCGTCATAAGAGTATCATTATTCGGAAGAATATATCTCTGAACGAGTGGCTGTTAAAAACATGAGATCACCCTTAGCGAAAGATTTAAAGCGTTGATCTGCACGATCGGCATTACTTTGTTAAAACCACTTCATGGCTCAGCGAACAGTATGAGAACTGTGAAGTAAGCCCGCCTTAAAGCTTAAATTGTCCCATTCTGCGAAACTACTGTTTTTCCTCAATGATTCAGTTTGAAGCTGTTTACAGGAAACAGAAAAAACTGCACCGAGGATCATACTGGTGGGATGGTTAAAATCCGACCATTGATAGGAGTATGTCACAATCAAGTTGTCCTTGCAGTGTTATCGGTCTATCTAGCTGAAGCTAGGGTCGTTTATCCACTCACCTATTCTGATTTCCACAATGTGAATTCTGTTTTAAACAGGTCAAAGTGGTAATTTTATATGCCTGTATAAGAAATAACCCCACGCGTGGATGCCAACCACATTTTTACAGGATGCGCCCAACCAACTTAGCAATAGGGCCATACGAGGAAAGTCTTTTTGAACTGAATCGCCAGAAAATCCTGAGAGGTGGTCGAAATCTGAATAAGAGTTTATCAAGCTATACAAAAAGCAATCAAGTTCAACATCTGAACGATATTCTTTAAACGACGTACACAGTTCTGAGCTCAAAGAGGTAACAAAATCGAATAAAAGCTTACAGGGAAAATATTTGTTGGGCCTTTTTTCATTTCATTATCAAAAACACCATCATAGAAAACATGGCAACATCGTTGCTGAAATCGAAAGGAAAAAAACATTTGCTTTGAAACTATTTAATCTGGTTTTAGTGAATATCTCCAAGATTTACTGAGTTACTTCATCGACCGATTCGGTTCGGACACGCAATACATATTCGAAAATAAATGGGGAAATGGGCCTTCTACGCAAACAGAATAAAATGTGTTTTCGGGGTCAAATTTTGTAGATTTTCGCCATAAGGAGAGTAAAGTTGAAAGAAATTATTGCGGTGTTCGAATATATTTATTTTCCAGAAACAGTTGTTGGGAGATAAAAACTCAATAAGTTTGGAATAAGGTTCACTGGTGTACAGCACTGGCTTAAACAAAAAAGAAAAGAATTCAAAAAATGAAATCAGTGGTATTACCCGTAGTATGTGGAAGAAAAAACAACCGGTCTTTGTAGGCAGAAATACTACTAAAATGATCGATCGTAAAGTGTCACGCCCGAATTGGAACTCGAGGAAAAAGCGGAATGGAGAGCACCAACCATAACAAGGCAACAGTGTTCAAAGTTGGACTATACTTGGAATGCGATCAAAAATCAATTCAGGGAGAAAAGAGTGGAGTGTTTCATTGAGCCACATGAGATTATCTGAGAAAATTTGGACTAACCACCATCAGGATGAAGAAAATAAAGGACCAAGAATTATGGCAGAGAGATCGAAGCTAACTGAGCTGTACGCTCAGACGAGAGTCTCAGTGAAACCAGGCACGCTTGCTTAAACAAGAGGCACAGAGTTCGTTCTGAGCACTACACGTGAACCGATTCTCGGTTTTCCAGAAAGCGACTCTATATCTTTATCATTTCATCCAAACGCCCGTAACTGATATTATAATGGTCTAATCTGTCTTTATGTGAGTGATGTTTTGTTGATAGATTATTGACTATTCGTTCAATAATTTATTCATCGTCACACTTGGTGACGCAAGATATATCGTTCTATGGTTCTACCGAAATAAATCTACTTGTTGTTTGAGAGAAATGAAAGAGGCAGAAAGTTCTGTAATTCTTGTCCCATTCACAGAAATGCAGGGTGTATTTCAGTCTGTTTTACCACTTTGAGATGTTTTGTTTCTTGTAGTTTCAGTGTTGACAAACAAGTGACAGCGAGGTTGCTTTTACTTTTCCAATCAACACAAACCCAATATCGTAAAAGTTATTCAAACCGGGTTTAATTTACATGAAGTAGTATTTTGGAAATCTCATCGAATAAACCCACTTGCATGGTCGTTCTTCACGGTCGTTTACTCTGGTAATCCGTATTTCATTATGACAAATGGAAAAAATAATACATCACGGTTAGAAGTTGCATAAATCAAATTCGTTCAACTGAATAACTCAATCTGCTTTCAGTCACAGGTCAATAGTAACAGAATTACAATTTTGTCACTTTTTTGTCAATATGATATTACAAACGCGAAATATTTTCCAGTGTAACCGTATTGGAACTGGATGCGACCATCCGGTTTGCGTGCCATATGGGGCTGGCTTTAAACAGGACAAAATGCAGGCCCATTTGCCGGTTCCGCATTCCATCCACGACTGAAAAAAAACATAATTCGGAAATTTAAACCTTTGAGGCATGCATCCAATCTGAATTCAAGTTTAACTCGCCTGGGTTTGCTTGTAGTTAGACTAAACTGAATTAGGAATAGGGACATAAAAATCGGTTCATTAAGCAAATATCTAATTCAGACAGCAAAATGGTCACATTTTAATGCAGTCTTTCAGTCAGTAATTCTGCGATTTACTTTTCTAAATGCTTATTGCCGACGTCGAAATTTATCTCACCCACCTATGACCTAGGTAGCCCTATTTGAAGCGCTTTGTGTTGAACTCCATGAGCCATTGCAATTTCACGGTCATTGAATAAGGTTCGACTTCTAAATTTCTGATAAATTTAGAGTAGACTGGATGTTCAGCCGACAATACTGTGGCAATTATAAACTGTGACTGGTGAGTTCGTTTTGGTTTAATTCCCTTCAGATTCAAAGCATTTATCAGCAATAATATCTCAGTGTACGTTGAAACTCATCAAAATAAAGGTGAGGTCACTGGTCATGTCGAAAAACCTTCCCATTCTGAAAAGACTATCAGGATTTGAACAATATGAAGGCATTTCATATTCCCGACGAATAACTGAATCTCTGTGAAAATATATACATACAACAATATATCTTATAGCCTGTGTTCAAAGAGTTTATAGACACGCTTTTGAGGTCGGAATTAGCAGCTTACTTCTTAAAAGCTTCCTAGTAGGCAAGTAAATAGCGTAACCAGCTTAACCATATCAAAGACGTGCGCATGCAGATAATGTGACCGCTACCTCCGGTAAGTCATATTTTAGCGTATGTGAAGTATGACATACATTTGAGAGACGAACTAAATCACCAGAAAGTTTCGAATAAATGATTAACTGTAACAGCAAATGTGCTCGGGCTAGCGCCTAGTAAGAAGACAGTCACAAGTGAAGTTGATTTTCCCTAAAGGTCACGGACAGCAGAGGAAAAAATCATGAGATCACAAAGAAGTGCATTGGTCCGTACTGTTTGGAATTATGGCTTTTCCTACTGAGGTAAAGCAACTACGGTACTTCCAACACGCACAAATATGAACCGTTTATTTCGGAGCTTTGGAGTTTGATGGATGTGTGTTGGCGTCTTCCTCGATGTTTTGGAAGCATAACTTATTTGCAAAATAAGTGATGTGAATAAATCCCAATAACACCGCGAACGATGGTCTGTTCACAGCACAGACATTTCTTTCTAGGAATATTTCGTTTGCGTCATTCTTTCGAAATGTGCCCGACATTTACACTTCAAGCTGGTGAAGGTAGATTCGGGATATCACCATAAGTTTATAAGCTACGTTTGTGACTTCAAAGCAACCCAACATATTCCGTTCTTTTTTCCGAAAAATCTACTTAGATTTAGTAGATTTTGAAACTCTCTGCACATTTTCACATCTCTGAAGGAAACGTTATGAGAAATTTTACATGTTTTGACACACAAACGGCACTCAATAGCACTTTTAAAACGCCAGTTAACGCCCTAGACCCTCAAAGAATTAGTGACTTCAGATTTTTTCAGGGGGTACAAAAAACCATTAGTCAGCCAACTTACTTTACCATCTGACATCTGATTTCATCTAATCGCCGACTGAACTCCGGAATACTGACATCCCCTTTGGACCATAGTCGTTCAGCGGCCGGGATGCCTCGTGGCCTGTGGAAATAGATCGGGAGAGTTTGAGGCAAGTCAGATGCAATTCGAGTCACTTAGTTACAATGAATCTGGGTCTTTAGTTTTATACTATATAAACCAACAACAACATTCCTGGGATGAGTTTCACACTGTCAAAAGTTCTTTCGACTTCCTTCTGAAACTACTTGATAAGTTTTCAGTCATTTTCGTCAGACATCGGTAACTGTTCTTTGCACATGATTTACGGAGGTTTCAACACCACTCCCAAATTAGTTTGACTAAATTCAAGCGGAACTACACGTTAAAAAACAACAACAAGCTACAACAATCTTGAAGGGAGCTGCAATTAAAGAAAGGTTAGCAAATAAGAAATAGGCTGGCGGTTTCATGAATCAAACTCTGGTCTTTATTGTCCAATGTCTACGATGATAACCTGACCACCGATTTCATAAAAGGTTACCGTATCATGAATTCGCGGCGCGCGACAAGTCACCATGGCAGGTTCGTTGCAGCTGTGATAATAGTGACACTGAATATGAATATGAATATGAAAAAGTCATCTAGACTCATTCGGAGTTTCCAGACTATTTCATCGAAAACAAACAGCTTCTAACCACCCATTGCGGAATTTTGTTGTTCACATCAAGTAAAAAGATTGAAATACAGATACAGTTATACCAGTTATACTCTAACTATACCTTACTGAGGATTCTTTTAGCTTGAGTTTCATGTGAATTTGCGGACTCCACATTTGTAAAGCAGAATTGATGGCATACAACGTTTAAAGAAATGGTTTATTTATCTGCTACTCATGTTACAGTGATTACCACTGCATTATGGGAAACAGCCTCTGTGGTGTCAATTACATCAATCAAAGAAAAGATGCACACTGAAAGTACACTTGACTATTTTCAAAGATGCACCGACAACGAGGCCAGCCTACCGCGAACGAACATTGTAAATATAATTTTTCTTCGAATACCGGTTACAGAGATGTGATCATTTTGATCGGATTAACCGTACAAGACGAAAGTTAAGCATGAAAGGAAGATGCAGTCCCGCAGTCAAACGATGGAAGGGAGTAGGAATGCGGTTGTACCGAGGAAACCAAAATGAGTAGGACATAGTTGCGAAGGCGGACTTTTAAACGACCACAACTGTTTACTCCGATGTATATTATTGGACTAATATATTGGGACAATTTGCAAACCTTGCAGTCTGGGATTCTCAGAAGCATCTGAAATCTAATCTCGGAGCCGTGTCATCAAAACCCTTTTCGAACGTTTGCAGTTTGTGTGTGAATCAACACGTGGTTGGAACAAGAACGAAGTACGCATTTGGATCAAATTTCCGCTTGAGGTGGGATAACCTCAACCAAAATATTCCTTCGAATATTCTTCGTACTTTTACTTAATATGTTCTCACTTTGGCGATGGGCAAAGACCCATTCAGTTTCTGTCTCAGTTATCCAACTGACAGTATGGCAGCTCGTGATTTCAGTCGCAATATAGCCACTGGTACAACGAGGTAGTTATTGACCTCTCTATAATGAAACAGCAACTAGCAGACTTCTATCGAGGCAATTAGCGCAGGTATGTCACAAATTCGTATTCTTGCTCAGAAGCAGCCTAACACGGATGCACGCCGTAGGAGTCAGCAGAAAACGCAACGAGTTTGATTCAACTTGAAATTAGTGAAGCTCCCATCTCCAAGAATCCTGTCTTTTCCGTGTACAATGCTGTTGGGGTGGGCCCACTGAATATTTAGTTCCGTCCTTAAAGGCTTTGTCAGGTTTTTTATAGTATACATTTAGACTAATAGCAGCATAATGATAAATCCAATGGGAGTGTATACCCCAACCTTACAATTTAGGGTCCTTATTCTATTAGCCAGACGATTAGAGAAATAAAACAATGGTTTTTAGGCACCAATTTTTGCCAAGTGTTTTTATGCTGGCTCGTTTTGTCTACTCCAGTCGCATGAACTCCGAGGGATGTCGTGTGATCCGATTCATTAAAAAAAGATGAAAATAAATTCATATCCGATTTTGGTCAAGTAAAATTCCTTACTGACCACAAGTTGTACGAACCTATAGAGGTTGTTTCGTCAGTGGGCATGATCTTGATTTTGATAATAATACAGTTAGATATTTTTCAGCGAAATCATCCCAACTGTCATTTTATTGTGTATATCGCCCACACGTATTCTAAAGACCAAGGAAAAGCTGCAAAGTCCTCAGTAACCTCTTCGACTGTAAGAATACGGCAAGAGATGAAACAGTGTGAATGTTTGTCATCGTCCAGCGAGTTCGTGTTCACATCTAAATTGAGGCTCCCTAACGGTCTAATGTTACAGTCAAACTACACTAATTCGATATGCGGTTCAGATAACTGATGATGAAAACCACTTTTCGTAAAGCACTATCAAATCATTTTGATCAACTGTTTCTTGACACCCTTTTACGTATTAACTTAAGAAGCCTACTTGAACACGATCTGACCGTGCGTCTGATATTGTCTCTATATCATTTGACTACTTGCGTTCAATTGAACGTTTTCTTCCGGGCGACAACTTTTCTTGTCCAATTTCCATTCTCTCTATCTTCAGCTGAAATACTCCCATCTCTAAGTTCGAGAGTATGAACTGACTATTTAACGATGTCCCAATTTCAAACCTCCAAACTCCCACCCTATTCGCTGTTCTAACCATATCAGGAAGCGGGGCATGGGAAAAAAACCGTTAACCAAGTACGTTTTCTGTGACGAGCGAAATTTGTCGAGATGGCGTATCAGTTGTCTAAAATAGCATGTGGAGGGAGTTTAACGGTTTGGGTGCGATAGCTTCTTTTTTGCTGTTCCTGGTTACTGGCATCCACATTTGTCCAAGCGTATCCGAAATGAGGAACAAAAGTGAGCACTGATAACCCAAACCTTTTCATGATATAAATGTGTCTAGCGTCCGGGTACGGAAGATTCAACAGTACAGATCTACCAAAATGTTGCCACATGAATATTTATCCCAGCAAGCTCGGATAACCCTTTTTTGGTTGATGAATTTTTTCGAATGATTACTAATAAATACTAATGCAAATGGTTTCATAATCCGTCTTCCTGATTCTTCACTGCAAAACAGAATGCATTGTGTGCAACAATAACATGCTGGTGGGGTATCCAGTTTGAACAGTGTTTCACAAATGGTATTACTTACCAAGCTCTACTAAACAGATTGGTGTCATCCACGAATTCACCCCAGAGTGCGGCCTCTCCACCGAGCACTCGTGCCTGTTCTTCTGAAGTACCTGGTGTGTTATGCGAACAATGGGAACATTTTGTCAGACCGGAACGAGCCTAAGCAAATCAGTGTGGCGAGCTGTTCTTCCAATTAGTATATTCATATCCTCACCATCTATCACAAGCCGTTTGCAAGAAACATAACACTGTGTAATAGCAGCTATATTGTTTAGTACGGATACATAAATATCACATGAAAATCAAAAATATACGAACGATTAGTTCAAATGAAAAGGGTAAATTATGTCAGAGGTTTTTCTGATCCAGTTTCGGCCGATAATTTTTGCATCCACTTGTCAAAAAGTAACCTGAGTTTAGTAAATTCCAATGTATTTTTACCTGTCGTCGCCCAGCTAGAAAACCAAAACAGACTCTTAGGCATACAAAAACATGTTTTACTACTTGATCAAAGGAATATTCGTGTGATGCTACTAACTTACTGATGTACCATACTACTGACGAGATCTTAACTAACACGTCGCACATCTCACAAACAACAAGAATCGGCAACAGGCTTGAACCCAACGGAATATGTAGGCGCCATTCTGATCAAACTTTACACCAAAATCATTGCGAATATTCCTGAAATTAACTTAAAACAGTTTCTGTTAAGACTGGCAAAAACCGTGGCACTGTGTGAGGCAGATTTGGTTGCTATCGCTCAGGGGCAATTCAAATAAAAAATCTGAAGAGCAATAACATCAGAAATTTTGGAGGAAACTAAACGTAGCAGTATCAAGTTGATACAGGAAAGTTGTGAATACAACAGCATCACTTGCAGTGAAAGCTCACCACATTTTTAAACTTACTAGGCCACGGAGTAGACGGATGTATTGGACCCCACCGAGGAAACCGAACATTCCCTACAGAACCAAGTCCACGGGTCATTCATTTCATCTCTTTCTTTCATTCCATGAAATGACCACTGGTACTCCTTTCCCAACTCCCATTTGACTGAGTGAATGTTGCGCGCCAAGCAATCCAATCTGAGTACATGTCCAACACAAGTCCTAAACACTTTAAACGGACTGGCTTCAGGTTTCCTTTCTGTGGCTAATGCTCAACCTAGTTTCTTCATTGCTAATAAAGTGTTCCCCCCAGACTCGAGAACGTTTGCGAGAAGGTCAGTGTTGAAATGTTTCTGGATCCTACAGAAGAACTGGTTTAACTGCTGCGGGGTGCACTCGACTCTAAACAGATGAACGGGTGTCACATTAACACTACAGACAACTGAGGTCGGAAATAGAAAAAACGCAGCTTTTGTGTGGGTGATGGCACTACTTGCAACATCCGAAATAAGGGTGCATTAGAGCTTCCTAGATAACATAGCTTATCCACCTTATTTGTTTTCTTCCTAGCCACCACAAACGTACCTGCTGAAACTACCCCATCATGCCACAGTATCTTACTCTTGGATGGTTCATAAAAGCGTACCAAATATTGCTATACAGTTATCCATATGTTCATTACAGCTTGCGACCTACATGGATCTCCATTCAGAAGAACAATTTCGTTCATAATCTCTGGCTTTCACACTTTCCACTCCGGAAAATTTTAAAGATCGTTACCCCCACACGTCAGAAAGCGGCCTTTAGAAACGTATGTAATTAAACGTTACATTGGAAGAATCAAAGGGAAACCCTGGCGAACGTCAGGTCTTGCAACAGACTTGGGTAAAAGGTCGTTGTACCTATAACTGTAACTCTGTTCTAAGCATGAACTTACGGAGAATAAATCACGAGAATGAGTTTTCCCAGCTCACATTTTGATGTGAGACGGCAATACAAAAATGTAGGGTCGATTGAATCCAATGTCACTAGTAAATCATGAAAATCAAAGAAATCTCTGGCCTTGAAAAGACGCGTGTTCGCTCTAAAATTTATCAAAAGTTGTTGAATGTTGTCAAAACAATCTTGGCCAGGTCTGAACCGAGTTTGATTGGGCAGGAACAGTGTAGGCTGACTTTGCGGTGCAGATTATTACTAAGGAGCAGTTTAGGTACATCTGAACAGTCATCTTTCTCATAAATTGTCAGGCGAATTCTCGAGAACGTAATATACCATCCTTGTCAAAAAGGGATTTTTTTCACCACCGGTATCTAAATCGTCCAGTCTATGAAAATGAATGCTGAGAGGGATCTAGTTCGGCAAATCTCAGTGAGCACTCATGCTCAGAGAGACGTAGACACCATCCTGATTACTAAAACAAGGCATAAAAAGGTCCGACTAGCAAAGAAAGAATCAAAAAGCCCAGTTTGTGCCATGGGAGCGCAGGTCTATAACCAGAGGAGGGTATGGTATGCGATTTTCGGAGAAACACTATGCATTTTAAAAATTACAATGGTCTCAGCAGCACGCGGCCTAGTATAGTAGATGGGCTTCGGAGAATGTCCATCAAACTGAACATTTTGGGTTCGCGAAGTCTATTTACGTCCGGCTTTGTAACTACTTTAATCTTCATGCAGAACTGGAGGTTCACAATAACTGTTATCTTCTTGGGTTGATCTGAAACTACATGAGATGAAATCAGTAAGACTCTTTAAGTGAAGAATGCTGGAGTTTTCCTGTCGAATAGAACTTTGCCCAGCGGAACTAAGAGGTTTTCTCTGGGAAAACTAATCCAGCAGAGGAAAGTTACCGAAGGCCTGTAAAAGAGCCCCTGATCTGGCAGTTGGGACCCGAGTGCTGTTTTTCTTACTTCTTTCGCTAGCTCTCTTTGCTGGTTTTTCGATCATCGATCCGCTTACCTGATTCAGTCATTAGCCCCATGAACCCAACCTAGAATCACAACTCTAATGGGATAGTGTTATTTATGGTGGGAGCTCCCAACCTTTCGTAGGCGATAGCTGTATGACGAAATGCAATGACCCCTCTCGGTACCGAGGTAAACCCTACTAACTCCATTTCCACTCACATAATGCAGATACACTTCAACAGTGAAAAGCTTCTATTAGTACAATTTACCAGAGTGTACTCCCGAGGGGCAAAGCGGTTATCCGTTCCCAACCAAGTGAATCAATAGGTTCAGAGTAGCCGGACAGCATCTGACCTCTATTTATTAAATCATCAGACAAGATTTACAAAATGCCTATATAAATCCTTGGCAGAGCTTCTGCAACCTAATAAGGACACATTTCACTACATCTCGTGTGTCTTTGAGAGATACTCTGGGGTTATGCCACTGCATTTGATATGATGGTTATTGTAATAGAATACACATTCATTTAAATGAACGTACCGTTAAAATCACCAGGATCACAAGTATAATACGGGTGCCAGTCAATGCCATAAGATATAATATCCAAATACCAACAACTTGAAAGTAGTACACGATAACCAGCTCGAGTGATTTCTTTCACTTTTGGTTTCCAATTTCCCGGTAACCAAACTTGGAAAACAGTCTGTTTTTCACCCTAAAATTTGATATTTATAGGAGTATCATGAGTGACATGAATAGTTGCAACGGAAAGGCAACAAGATTTGATCAGACCCTAGATTTTTGTCTTTTCCGCAGTCCAAAAGCATCGACAATCACTTGTTATTTTTTGATTTATGACTGTGAGAGTAAAAACACCATACAGATGAAAACAACGATCTACGGAACTGTCTACGGAAAATAACGGTCCGGGCAATAGCATCAGGAGTGAAAAAAGCCCACAATCTCGACAAATTTGCTGTACCGGCTACTAAAATGACCGCACAGCTGCCTATGGAAAACCAATACACGTTTTTGTTCTCGGGCTACACAATCTGCGTGATAATAGTAGAGTATCAAGAGAGCATTACATATGAAATAACGGGATACGGTAACAAACCAGCTGATCTTTGTTTGGAAAATCTTATCTAGTACAATAAGGCATCAATTACGGTACTGGAGTCAACCAGGTAACTAAGTGAAGGCATTCTGGATTACCAGAAAACCAAAACACCGAAGTTCACTGACAGCTGTCTATGCGGCAGGGACTGGTAGGTTCAACCCCAGAAAAGGTGTTCAAAATGAATGTCTCACGCAAATACTCTGTTCTTGGTATTGATAATCACATCAATCTCATTCTCCTCTCTGCCATACCCCTCCTCCGCCTTTCGAATCACCAAATGCTGGTCCTAACTCTGGGATGGGCATGGTGAACACTTTCTTTCGGTTACCTAATAAAGTTTTACCCAGAAACACATTGCCGTTTAGAGTTTCCGTTTCTATTGCAGTCCATTTCTTGAATTCTTTCAAGACACGATACTAAACAATTTGAACCCTGCTGATGTATGATGGTAGTACCCAATCGGAATATATGGATAACGTTAACCAAACCGTGTTACTGTAAAGGTTCTTTTCACTTTCATACCACTGAAGCTATTGCTGCAAGTTTACCTGTCATTTGATAGCCATTAACGATCATTTGGTAGCCACTGACAGTCATTTAGTGGCCATGGGTTACGGTAAACTTACCAAACGTTTGCCGGCGGACCCACAAGGCGGATAGAGACACTTACGTGGATGGCATGAGGCTACACAGCCCCGAAACACACAATGTGGTCTTCTATGATATGAATGTGCCGGAAATGTTTGTTAGGTGCAACACATGCCGTGTTTGTTAAATAAGCACCAGTTATTACAAACCGAACCCCTAGGGCTACCGTAAAGAAGTAAAATTTGGTAAAACAACACTGAATATATACGTGACCCACCATGGCATACGAAGCATCTTCACTGAGATAAGTATTGTGCTTTGATCATAATGATGATAATCATCCAGTTTAAGCGTTCGAAATTAATTGAATCAGGACTATCACCCGATTCGATAACACACCTGGTTAATTAGAGCTCAGTTTAGCTGTCCGTTCTAGAGCACAAAGCATTGTTCCTCTAGCACTGTACACGACTGTGGTTATCGGATTTGTTCTATCAAGGATTAAATCAAATGTAGGGTGTTGTAGAAGCGCCCAATCCTATATTCGTCAGAGGACACGTCACTTACTCGAAAACCTCGATCAAACACCTCTTGCCAAGCCACAGGAGTGAACGGATGATGAACAAACTCGGACATTTTCAACATGTCGATGATTTGTTCAAAGTAGTAGGTCTGTAGTACTGAGTAGTTCTCACCAAATTTGTGCTCTTCCATGAATCGTTTCACTTCCAGATTTGAGGCCCTGTCATATGTGAATTATAAAACTTATTCTTAGCAATAATATGGCAAACAGAATGTTTCATAAGAAAATTACGTCGAAAATCATATTCAACTGCATTTAAATGTCGACTGTGAACATTCGCTGACGAAACAACGTAACTGTCCCACTTCTCATGACTGATGTACTTTATACTTAAGATTTGACGACAAAGTAGCTCACTCAATCGTCTTGCACGGCTTTTAGTGGTTTGTCAATTCTCGCACAGTCAGCGATAATCGCAGATCGTTCTATTTACTCACCCATATTACCCATTTAGTTCCAAAGCAAAAAAGAAAATGACTGATTGAATCGGCTCCTTGGCAAGTCAAACTTCATGTAAATTGATACAAAATTCTTTCCAGCAGAACATGGGTAATTACTGAATGCACATTTTGATCGGCGACGAAATATTTCATTTACCAGGACAACCAGGAGGCCAAGGCTTTTTGTGTATGCTTCAGTGAAGACTGTTTGGGACTGCATTAAATGCTTCCAATTCAGTGGACTTTTTGGAGATTCTTGTTTGACTGAAGTTCTCATAGCAGAAATAAGCTAAAAAGCGACAGTTAATCAGCTGCTTTCAAGGTTACGTAAAAGCTTTTCCAAGAGATCAGCTTATGAACTGGTATCACTTTACAAGAGAGCAGTGACACTCCACTATATTATGTTAACTCGGGGTAAAGCACAATTCTTTGGTTTCCTTCCAGCCAAACAGAGACATTTTCAGTGAAGTTTCCGTGGCTTAAAGTTAGAGTTACTATTATATCATATATCCAGTTTAACTAAGCTCTTTACAATATCTATTTACTGAATTTCGTTAACGGAAACAGCAAGCTGTACATCAGAAACTACCTCAACGAACAAGTAGATCTTGAAAAGGAAGGATTTAAACCCGGACCCTGTAATCCATACCTTACTAAAAAACCTGAAAGACAATTAAGGGCTGCCTAATTAAAATACTGTTTTTCTAAATTACTGCAACATTAGTGTATACGAGTAGTACGCTATTCGATTTTGCGCAATACAATTCATCGTACAGTATAAATTTTAAGCTCATCATTGATAACCGTAGCGGCAGTGTACAATCTTTTCGCAGTTGTCAGGAATCATTGATAGTGCACAACAACTTAACTTTCCCCGGGACTCGAACCCAGTTTGGACGATTCTTGGTTGATTAACTTACCACCATTTTGTTGGGCTGGCTGTCTAAGGTTTGCCTAACATACAAGGTATTTGACAAAGTACCGTTCAGTCAATGGCTTTTGACGCGGGCAGAGCACTTCCCGCACAGCAATCGACTCCTTTTGGGGGACTACTTCTTTGTATGGGCCTAAGTAGACCAAAGGCTTTCGACATTCTTCCACTGATTATTTGAGCTCTGTAAATTTTCTGAAAAAATGCAAGTTTAATGAGGTGCACTCTTTCAAAATTGCTCTTCTCTTTACGTAACCATCTCAGTAGTATAGTTGAAACAACAAACTCGGGGTCCCACTATGACTTACCAACAGTGATGATCGACCTCATCTCCTCCCAAATGAAGTAAATTATCCGGGAACAGATTGCGCAACTCAAGAAAGAGTTTTAGTAGAAATGCGTAAGTATATTCCGTGGTCGGATTGATCGGTCCCAGGTTTCCGTTTGTCTGATTGTCCGAGTAGCAGGTAGTCAGAAGTTCCGGATATCCATTTCCCCACGATTGACTGTGGCCTTTGTTTTGTGTAGTACCAGGAAAGTTTGATCTTCAGTGTGTGTATGTGTGCGCGCGCGCGTGCGAGCGTGAGTGCACGTATTTAAATGTATTTTAGGGTGTGAGCATGATAACATGGAATCATATAATATAAACTTGTGATTGGAGTTCCTATGAAAAATACGTGCCTGCACTGTAGATTCTATTGTACTTTTGCACGTACTGTCGGACGAGCTTAGAAGATATTTGAGTTCCAAAGTGGATCAGATGTCTGAGTCCTGTTTGTTTTCCTCAACAGTTGCTCTCCTTTCTCCGATACTTTTAAGTTATCAATCAAACAAGCTCCTTAGACTCATAAATAGCAGATGAATGGTTCACATCAAAATGGTTTATTCGAATTTTCCATCTAATCACCGATGCACGTGAACAAGAAACGGCTCCCCGACGTTGTTTTACCTGTACCACATGTAATTTTGGTAGGTAAGCCCATTGTGAACTAGAGTTTTTATGTGATATCTCGTCTTCGTGTACCAGCTCCATCATTGACCCAGGTTGTATTGTGATACCTTCTAAGGCACAGTTCAGACAGAAGTAGACATCTCAGGAATTTTGGGTATGAGGGTGATTCGTTCCTGAAGATGATGGCTCCTGTATACAACTGATAGACCTGAGCTTGGTGTCTGTAGGTTGTCCACGTATCATCATTAGTCGAGGTGACATCACCAGTGCACAACTAATGGCGTGCTCTCGCAACTGTCGATTCCACGGTGGTGACCTAAAAACACAAGGCTCAGCCATCATGATTTGATAAAAATATCCATTAGTTTAGATTATCTATCAGATCGCACCTCATCCCATCCCTGAAAACAGGGTGACCCGGAATGCCGAGCTTGTCCTCAGCAGGATGTGGTGTAAACGGTAGCTTTGTCCCGAAATCGGAATAGGACTAACTGATCAGTAAATTGACAGCAGCAACGGTTTTTGTCCCCCCTCTCCGTCAGAAACATGGTTGTGTTTGTGGGCGTCTGACGGTTGGCTGTGCACGATATGCATATGTTTTCAAATAGGTGAGACGACTAGCACGTACATGGCGGTCGCACGGTTTTCAAGTTTCGTGTAGATGTGTTACCAGTAGACTGGAGGTGGTGTGATTGATCTGATACTGTCATTGAGATCGATGCAATTACAGGAACAACGATGAACCTTTCAACACTCCTTTCAATATCGAATTTATGGCTTGGCAGGTGCACGAATTCTGTGATCATATGGGCCATTCGGGTCGGAATTTACCACTAGACTCAACCAGCTGGATGGATAACCACTAACACAGTAAACACCACGATAACGGATCATCTCGTAGTCACCACTGATCATGCGTGTAATTTGGCTAAAAGCACATTAGTAAAAACGGACTCTATTCAACCTGTGCCATTTCCGTGGATTTAGGCTATTTATTCAAGTATTTCCAGAGTATTGGAGAGGGTCTTAAACAGGGTGAAAAGCTATCGAGTTACACCAGTTCATCCCCATAAACATTACCAGTACAAGATCCTGTTACAAGCATACATTAGCTTCTAATTTCAACTAACTGATTCCAGTGAAACCCATGCATTTTCAAAGTCAATAACGCCCCTTTGTCACCAGTAACATGGAGTGCGTCATTCAGTGGTGTTTGATTTAGCTGCATAGGTAGTGAACCTCAGATATTTAAATTACCCGCCTTAATCCTTGTACCTTATTTTCCTTCTACCTTTCAGAAGTGAACACACTGAATGAACCAAGAGGCGTGGACGACTGTCAAGACCAAACCCTCCATGATCAGGAATAAAACATCCACATTATTAAAATGAACCCTGGTCTCTCTCTCTCTCTTCCGCCTGCCTTTGGACCCCTCGCGCTGTACATTTTGCTCTCTGGCTTGTGGAACAGATAAACTCATCAATATACGTTATCTGTCAACCGTGCTTCTACTGTGTGTTCCTTGCTGCGCAGATTCACTTGTACTGTTTGAGTGGTGCTGCCTGTTGACAAGCGGATATCTAAATTACTGAGTGACTCACCGACATTGCTACCCATTTCAGACGGCTAACGCCCTGGACTGTCGAGCCACTTTGTTCCTCACTTTGTCTGACGTGTTGGTAACGTGAGTGTCATTTTTGTGTTCCTTACGCACCTGGATACCACACATAGAGTGGCACACCTGCCCGAAAGATCAACTTGCAATCGAACGTTATCAATAATCAATACAACAAACGTCCAAGTGCGTACCCATCTCAATCGCATTCACTTGCCCCTAATATTATTCGTACTTTTAACCTGGCATTTATATTTCTGGTAATTTATATTTAGCTCACGCAGGTATTTGGGTATACTAATGCTGTACAGTGATATCTCATACACTTGAGTTTTAGGATTCGCAAAGCCAATTAGCCAATTCGCAGAGGCGACTTTTTCACAGATACGCAACTTACGCGGTCTCCTCGAAAGACCTTACAGAACAGTTTATGTTTCACATTTATAACGCATACAAGAAACACTTGCCAATCCTCCTGATCCAAGTAGGGTTCTGAAAACCAACCGCGAAAATTTGCGCTATTGCTGTTGCGATCACGTGACGGGTTATGATACTAGTTAACTCATTTATAATTTTCAAACTACTATCTAGATAATCATCACCTCCATTCAGCAGCAGCTTAGCAACGTAGCAACTGGTCAAAATGATTATTTCTTGCAAAATGCCGTTATTAATAGTAAGGCCTAAATGTACATACATATATATACATGTCAGCTCCAAAATACATCAGTCAGCCAAGGTTCTTGACTGGTCTGTTGGATTAACCTTATCGTATAACGGGAATTCGGTATCCTGCCTGTCCGTTCGAACACCTAGCTCCAGCCGGTAAAATTCGAGGTTTGTCTGGTTTCCAATGCGGAGGAGATTTGGATGAGTTTAAAATACTGCTCCAAATTTTGGAAGAGGAAACGGTTATCAAGAGTTCACTTATCAAGAGCTACCGACGCGAAATACCAAACTCTGAGAACCTCGTACTGCTTAAAGCATTAGTATAGTTGCTGGGTGCCGCAGTCAACCACGGTAAGACATGATCGTTCTGATATAAAACAGTATTATTCTAAACCCACTCAAGGAAAAGTCGCTTAATGTAGATTATATTTAATTTAAAAAAGACCGCAGTCATCCGTGAGCATAATTGTCTCATATGGACTACAAATAACTGTGCGTACCTAATTACAAATCATCTGCTGCTGGCATATAATAAATCCCTTAGTACTACAGAGATCCGCAAGTTGAGAGTCTATGACCTTAGTGAGACACAAGTCTATCTTTATTAAACAGCGCACCCGTTCAATTATATTATGAGGTAACACAGAGGTCTTTAGGAAATCCCACAAATGCCTCACATTGTTTGTGCCTTCACATAAAAGTGGGGCCCGACACCTACCAACATGTAAGTGCTTACTTCTGCATACAAACCCGGAATCTACGGATATGGCAGATTAGGGCGACGGAGTTATCCTCATCGTTTCATATAACTCCACTGAACAAACATTACGTATTTTTGCTTACCTGGTGTATCAAACTCGGGCATCACACGAATACCTCGTTGCCGTGCATAATGCAATACCTCTCGTATCATGGCATGCGAATAGACATTTATATTCGAATCGTAGGCACCCTGATAGAAGTGTATTAGTAGGAAAAATGCAAACGTTGCATACACAGCGAGACAAATTCGACCACGTGATGGATTGAAAAGGAAATGACTCATCATCAACGATATGCCAATGAAGTACGTTCATTTTTACCATTGCCATGGCGTCCTATAAATAGGAAAGGGGTCATTTTAATGTGAACAGAACTGTTTCTTTTGAGTCTTAGACGTGTCTACCTACCAAGAAGTTCCGTATACTCTCCAAAGATAAATAGTGTCGTGCCGTATCGATTAGGAATCCACGGTGGGTAAATCTTGGGGCATCGTAAATAGTTTGCACTTCGATTATTAGCTGGAAATAACTTCGTGAAAATCGACCTGACTTCACCTTACTTGGTTGTCCTCCGTTCGACGCACTAGCTGCGCAACTGTTTCCAATGCATGCAGTGCACCCCAAACTTGGAAAGCTTGAATATCAATCCTTTTTTGTGAGACTATCAGAGTGTCTGCAAAAGTGGCATTAATCTCACTCTCTGGTTATAATCATTCAGCACTTACATTGCTCGTGCATTGCTTCTGTAGGCCATTGTACCTCCGCGGTTTCGTTGCACATTGTCAGTAACGCAATCGATACAGTTTGGATGGCAGCCTTCGAGCAAACTGTAAGCTGCCGGCGAATTGGAAGTTGCCTCAGTCGTAATCGATCCGTGAGACGATGCTGAGCATCCAAAAGTACGAAACATTCTTGATAAGGATGTTGAAATTTCAATGCACTAACTAACGAGTGCCATTCGTCATTGCGAATATGCTGATTTGGTCTGGGTACCAGGCCGAACGTCACACTACATACACATGTGATGGACAAAATAAAGCGTGAGACTATCATATGGGCAGTAAGATCTAATACATGTATACACACGAACTAGAACAACCGAATGTCACTAGTTCGAAAATTAGTATGGTTTATATTTTACTGTGAATGACCTCAACTAAATTTGATCCAAGCTGTAGGCTTGTGGGCGATGAATCGTTGTCCGTGGAAGTGTGTGCGTGTTTGTTGATAACTGCGTGTCTGTTTGTTAGTGAAAGCTGTGTTACCGGTGCTACGAATGTCTGTCTACATCACAGTCGGAACTGTGCGGTAGCGTAGATGAGTGCTTCACTCTGTTTCTCTATCTATGTCAAAGCTCGCGTGTGTGCTTTGGGTGTTGATTTTTTGTTTACGATCTATGCATGGATTTGACCCACGACAATGTATCTGCCTCTCTCGTTTGCGTTCCTTTCATCATTGTTCCTAATGAAGAGAGCCAAGGACGTCCTTTAATAATACTTAACTGTTAAACTTGTATTTAATATGTTCCACAAAATGGAAAACGAACCTATACTAGTGCACTTGTGTGAAGACGGTTAGTCGAGGTCAGCTTCCAAAAGAGATGGTGGACCAAGGAACCTATGTGAGTCAAATGGTCAAGTCACCGATTGGCCCAAGTTCCATCTGGACTAACGCGTGCCTGACGAAAATACGTTTCACCAATTCGTGTATACGACAGTGGATGAATCGATGGATCACCAGAGAATTTATGCAGTCATTTACTTTCAAGCTGGACTACTGTATGTGGCGTTCGTTGCTAGGTAGTGCCTAACTTTGTGAATTTCGAATAGAAATTGTACCGCTAAAAAGCAGAGCTTAAATTAAGCCTTCCGAAAGACAAAACTAATCATTTACACATTTTATCCGCAGGCAATATCATATTCTGTAGTCCATCATGAACATCAGAGGCTAGCATTGAAATGAGACCCGCCAATTGTACATACTGAAAAGTCCCAAATCTCGGGCCACGATCGACAGTATCGGACAGGGATGAACCGATAAAAGCAATAATTCTATAAACCTGTCTACAACAAATTCAAAAATAATTAAAAGCATCGCGTATCACGTGATTCTCAAAATGGCTGAAATACAGACCAATCAAGATCTCTTTGTGTCAGGTGGAGTTGGTTTCTTGTTTTCAGAGGTATTTATTCTGTATAATTCTGTCGTTATGATATCGCATAGATCGATAGTTGAATGATTCCAATAACTCAGCAATCACTTGCAACGTTTTACTTTCCGGAAATAATTTATACATTCGTACTATTTTAGTTGGACATTCAAAATCTTCAACCTATCGCGTAGAATCTTTTCTGAATGTTTAAACTCATTTCGTGGTTTGTTTTCACATGTTTTTCTTCAATTTGTGGTGACTTTACTGCTACTCAGGTACTCAAAAATGGAAAGATTTTTCACGTATTGGACACCAGGGTGTGCTTGCAAATACGAACGAAATTCAAATAATAGATGCAGATTACTTTCGTAATGCTATAGTCCATTTATCATTTCACGGCATACAAACAACAATCGAGAGAAAGGAAAAACCCGTGTCAATGCCTCAGCTGCCAGTCTACACAACAAACTACGCTTTTACATCAATAGCCAACTTGCAAAGTAGCATCGGCCACAGTTGCAATGGTCAAGACATTTAGTGAACTATGAAAGTGTAAAGATAAAAATGAAAAATTGGAAATTTTTTCACTGCAAGGTCACTCGAAGATGAGGTCATGATCATGTTCCAGTTTGATTCTTGTGGTAAATCTGTGGACAGCAAACCGACTGACTAATTTGTCCCTCCATTCAACCATGTTTGCAGCGAACAATCCACTCTATCTTTTTGTCTCCAGTACTCTCCTTGGGTGCTGGTGCATCATGAAACTCACAACCCATATTCTGTTCCCATCAGGCATACTATTTTGATATTTTATAAAAGTGCTGATATTATGAGACACCACCGTGGCTGCAGTCACCAATAAACAACTATTCTCTAACAAATCACTAAATTCACATTTCGTTCATTTCCGCCTTCGCCTTCGTTGTATTTCTGGTTCTACTACTTAGTTATTTGCTTTGAGCTAATATTGCTCCGGGATTAACCAGCGGTGGGCTACTGTTTTGCAGATCGAACCCCATCGGTCTGATTGTTATGAGAGAATTAATTGGCTAACAATTGTTACTCGCTGAAGGCACATAAATCATGCATTGTGAAAACACTTCTTTTTTCTAGACTAAGCGAAGCTCCACACGGACTGGTTACACTACGATCACTGAGTGAATTTCTCGAATAACAGAAAAACCTGACGTGTTTTTCCTTGACGATAAACAACGTACATTGTAGAATCCACTTTGATTTCCATAAACAAAACTGCGGTCCCCATTATCCTTCATTCATTGTGCAATGCCTTTGTGGAGAACCAGTTTCATTGTAATTTCAGTATTTAACCACAACGGACCATTCCCTAGGGCTTGGGACAGTTCAGTGGGTAGTTTCAGCTGGGCATTCCACAGTTTGTCAATAGTTTTTAATTGCCTTGATTTTTTCCAGCAGAGTGAGGAGAATAATTTATGCATAAAATATTGTGAGCTTCAGTTTAGCAGGATCTTAACCAGCTGTCGATGTACTCGCGATCATTTGATTCATATTGAATTCGAAATTCAGGAAAATTCAAGAGTGGCGGTTACAAATTATTCTGAAATATCATAAATGTGTGCAAAATCGGTGAGCTGTGTAATATTTTGTAAAGAACTTGTAGGTTGTGTCAGCCAGAGAACCGGGGAGGAGATAGTAGAAAATCTGACAGTTACCATGGCTTGATTTCAGAAACCGTACCCTAGCGAACACAGATCTGCCTTCTCGGTACTTTTCCTCAGGCCAACGCAGTACACCTGAAAAGTTTTAGTCATCAATCGCGTTCAAAACTAAACCAAATTTACGACTGAAGATCGTAGGAAAGCCGCCTGATAATTCTACCTCATCCTGTGCATATCCACACTCTTGCATCTGTGGAGCAAAGTGCATCGAAAGAAGAGTCAGATGCCCGTCCACTAGAGTTCAAGAATGCTTCTCTACGTGCTTAGTCGGAAGAGTCAGTAAGACGTTAACCAGCGCAATACTGATGCATGCAATCGCGACGGGCCTTAAGGCAAGGCGGGATGGGCCATTTCACGTAATCTACCGTTTGGTAGTAAACCGTTCTAAAGGAGTCATACAAGGAATCCTCCAGACGACCAAGGCGATCTTAATCAGGTTACATAGACCAATCCTTTGCTCGTAAAAACAATTGAGGAAAACATTACAGCTCCCGTAACCAAAGTTCAACGTGACGGTGTGGTAAATGTGCCTACACAAATGCAATGGAAACAGATTGAGTATTCACTTTTGTGGTTTTATCGTGGTACTCTGGATTATATTTTCGAGCACCCGTTGAACTTCGCATGTGTACTGTAATGGCTTGAGGTGAAGCGTTGAAAGAACGAGTCCTTGTTTACCGTATTACGTTTTTAAAATTCTGACTAAACGAATATTTCACGAGGTGCGGTAGTACTAAATGTTGTTGTGTATCAACACATTAATTTGTTCGGCGTTAGTGCGTGGTTAAAGTTTCGCTAATGCTACGAACTCTAATCTCGGGATCACACAACGACATGTAGCGTTCGGACGTGAACAGCGTGAATGAAAGTGTGCAGCAGGATATGTGTGATGAAATTCCCGGTCGAATTGGTTTAATGTAACCCAAGCTACGTAAAATTCCTCAGTGGACTCTTTAAAAAGAATCATAGAAACATCAAGTATTCTTCTATCTCTATGCGTTTTTAGTAAATAGAGCTCTTAATGTACAGTTTTTTTGGCAAGTTCAATGATTAATGCCACTGTAAATCCATTGTCGGAATGAGATGCTCTTGGTTTCTGTTAGGTCTCGGTCAGTAGTTTCGATGTCCTCGGCGTATGTAAGAATGTAATCTTTGTCTTTTTCGATCTATGCATCAATGAAAAAGGTCGACACATCTAAGGATGAAATAAATTGATGTTTGCACACAGAACAACTATAAAACGAATAGATAGAAGCGGTAAGGCTTGGGCGAGGACGGGATGAAGGCATGAAAATCTGCCTTAGAACTCTTCCAAATGGAGAAATGAAACCCAATACAGTGCACGTTTACAGCTCCGGTAGGTTTTACAGTTTTCGAAAGTTTTAAAATCATCGATTAAATTAGTTGTGACTTATGTTGACAAATGACTGGCCACCGCACTAGAAGAAAACGTGCCCCCTCAAGAACCAGTCATTTTCGGTGTCCGTGGATTTACTCTCTCAGTAAACAAAGGCTTTAACTTTTTTAAGTAATTCGAACAACAGTAAAGCCGGTATTCAACTGAATATGGCAACAATTTTGGTCTAGTTGAAATCGGTAACACTTATTCAGCGTACCTCCTTCAAACTGATGCTGAAGAAGGTGCTTCTGATGGCGCTAATGATTGGGCGGCCACCTCTAGTGAGCGGTTTGTCACCTTTGAACACTATATGTGTAAAAGTGTCCCCCTCTTTACTAGCACTTATTATATTGTACTTGTTATTGCTGATATCTCGTTGCTGTCCCTTACAGCATTCTGCAAATGGGGCAATCCGCTCAGCACACCGATATCGTCGGCCTTTACAGTGAGTCATGAAACAGAGATTTTGATAGGGGAACCTTTACGTCACGAAACTTCACATGCAGTATCTCGCTTGTGTACTTTATTCACAATCTTCTAAACCGAGAAATGTGATAACGAGACGGGTGACAAAAAAGGCACGGAGGTTATTGCAAAAGTCAATTTTCGTTGTCATCTCGTGTTGATCTGTCCAGCCCTTCATATTTTTCTCTTTTCCGAGATAGTCTGCAACTCCCTTACCGTCAAATCGCTTGATCCGCAAGTGTGAAGTGTCTAAAAACGTTTAGCTTTCAAGAGCCTCGCACTAGTCAAGTAAGAAGTATTTATAACTGGATGTCTTAGTTTCACCAATACACCCACAGGGAAGTCACCGATCATAGAAGTCTATCGTTTTGCGGACGATGGATAATCACCGTCCAAAAGCGTTACTATGAGAAAGACACTGTACCACGTAACGCTTACAACAAAGAAATCGTTGAGAGACAACCCATATAGCTCTTTTTAGTCTAACCTCTTACAGGCACTCATTTTTGTGCACTACGTGCCAGTTACTACATCATGACGAGAATCTCTCCGCCGAATGCTAATAGTTTTGGTTATGGTTTACCTTCTAAAGGTGACCGTTTATTTACTCAAATAAATCAAAATCCTAAATCAGCTCTGAGATGTATACACAGGGGAGCAGTTGCATTTGTTGCTGATGATCAAGGGTCTTTGTTTACAAAATCACTCAAATAGTCTTAATGTTCTCAGTGTTTCACATGCTACCTACTTGTTCACTTACAGCTGCGGTGACCTGTATAATTTTGGGTCGGTCGCAGCTTGACTCAACGAATGTCAGACACTTACCCAAACGGCTATCAAAGCTGTTGGCGCAACCTGCTGGGGCCATACACAAAGACGTGAAACCACCGGCGAATTCGATTGCAAGCCCATTATTTGCATCAGATCATAAAGATGACCTGACGAAAGTTTCAAAGCTTTTTTGCGAAATCCAACATCTGATCTATTGGTGCTCAACGAAATGACCCTTCTCATATGGACTTACCCTCTCTTATTTCACCAAATCACCCCACCAAATGTCGTTTGCAAATTATGCTGACATTTCCACCAGGAGTCGGAAATCAACCACTAGGCATTGAGGAAAATACTTGTCATACATAAGTGAAGCACTTAGATTTATTGTCCATATTGTGGCTCAAAAATGGCGTTATTTTCTCACTATTATCATTCGAAGTGGAAAAAAGGAGAACCCAATTGTGTGTGGTTCCAAAATTTCTACACCGGGAGAGAATTCGGCACCATCTCGGTGGATGCACACTGCAGTCAGGACAAAAAGTAAAACAGATTAAATTTACCGTTGTCCAACTGTTGTGGTGGGGGAAGAAAGATAAATATCTCCATTCAGTCACAGTTCAGGTTTCTACCTTACAAAAACGAATAATTCGCGCTTTCGGTGAGAAGAGGATATTTTTGAATTCTGTGGCCGGTTGACTACTCCAGCTTGCCTTTGGCTTTATTCATCTGACTATCGTTTGCTCAGGAGTTTGTCGATCCTCGGAGTAAAATGTTCGTTTATTCTTTATTTGATGCTAGACGTTGAAAGTTTATACAAATGAATTGGGATAACCGTTCAAAAAATCTTATTTCCAGATTCCAGTGTTCATATTAAAGTATACTGGAATGTTAGAATGACTTAATTTACACCAGTTTAATACTTATTACTCCCGTCAAAAAATTAAAATAAAACTTTACCTGTAAATTAAAAACAATTAGATAGAGTGAAGGAAAGTATGAACATCAGCAGTTTTGCCTAAGGAACAGGAACAGTGATGACTGACACATGTCACCCATTTGGCAAACTTAGAGCAATTTTGAGAATTAAAACGAAATCACCAATAATCCCTGTAAAAAACTCAAAGTGTTGAGCGCAAAATGCCTGCTATTTGGAAAAAGAGTGATTCTGGTTTTGTTGATAAGCACGTACATATGCCACTAAAACCCACGGGATTTATAATCACAAGGTTGTAAGTAGTTGCGGAAATCCACAGATCCAGAGCAATGATTTGTTCTACACTACTGATGACGAGTTCAGCATGATAGTGTTCCTCACTGGCTACCTGAGCCATATGAACCAATAGGAACATGTACAGCTATGCATACCCTCAGGGGAAACACTGTCGGGTTTATATTCACAAACCTGCCACTAATACAAACTGTCAACTTCACGTTGAATTTAATAAAAGAAAAAGGCAGATGTCGGTTTACCATAAGTAGATTTGCTCGGGTTTTCCTTGATGCACATTTAACTTTTGGTTCCTATATCAGTGAAAGATTTACAAAAAACGAGATAATGTCTACTGGTTCATCACCAGATCAACTCACTTTCGATGTATTCTTCGCCAACTTGGAAATAACTGAGCTTACTTTTATAATCGTCATCTTCGAAAACTACTATAGATACGTGGATATGTGGATATCCTATGTCGCTGGCGTTATTTGTTATCTAGATTCTGTGCAAACATATTCCAGTATGGCACGTGAACCAGCATACTCTTAAAGGGGAGTGAAGTAAATGGTCAACTGCCGTTTCTCGGAGTGACCTAAAACAGCGAAACTTGGCCGGATCCAGCAAAATGTGTATCGCAAAAGGAAAGGTTTTGTTAGTTAGTAAAACGGAGTGAAACTTGGCGGAACGTTCGGCCTCCAGAGCGGGGAATAAATGTTCTACAAAGATTTTACAGAATTGATTTGATACTCAAACGAAACACGATACATGAAGAGCTTTTACATGGACATAGGTAACTGATGTTTTGCGTGAGATGTTCAACTGAAGTCCATTGCCGCCTGATTACTTTTGGTTTTGAGATGCTGCTTTCATACAGATTCAGACGAGGACAAAATGTTGGTTGTATACTCATTTAAACATGCTTGTGACGCTGCTGATGTAGGTCGAACGGCACGGAATTTATCCACTCGGATCAAAGACCATCGGTCACCTAGACTAAATAGATAAACAAAGCAGTCATAACTAGATTTCCAACAAGAATCCAAACAATCTAGTCATTGTTCTCGAATTTGTTTACCGTGCCCCCGACCTCCTGAAAACGTAGTATCGGAAGTTTGCTTGTGTTAATCCTGTTTGGTTGTCCGTACCAAAATAGCTCAGTTGAGAGAGTAAACAACAGTTAGGCGGAAGGTCGCTGGTTTGATTTCGGTTTTTGGCGTACATGCTTGGAGCCGGGGAAAAATCTGAGTTGATCTGTCATTATCTCCAAGTGCGGGATTTTTCAGGTGTTCACTCTGCTGATAACCAGGGCAGTTAGAATAAGGACGCTGACCAGTGGATGGCGTGCTCATAATCTCCTAGTCGTTGCACTCCAAAGTTTTTTGTTCCATGATGGACCAAAGTTGAATGGATCGGTCCTCCTGTCACCTAGATCGTAAGGGCCAAATGAACTCAGCGTTTAACACGAACAACATGAGGGTGTAGAACCTCTACCCATGACAAGTATCGGTCATGACAATCCACATGCTTTTCTTTCTAAAGTTCTCCATGCAATCTGTAAACAGATTGATAATAACTTACTTTAAGAGAATATTTTTGAAGAATTGGGAATTTTTTAATATAAATAATCAATAGATGATTGTAAATGAAAAACACTAGAAATAATTCCGACCGTTTTTCTATATAACCGAGTATTTCAGTTGACGGAAGCAAATACTAGTTGTCCTGGAAAGTGATAACTCACAAAACTAATGAATTTGAGGTAAAACGCAGACCTAGTGTGCATAATGGATGTGCATGTCATTCACGTGGGCTTTGTCTGACAATCTATCCTATGATACCACAGCCAAAGAAGCTGCAACTATTAAACGCTATGATGAGCCATCAGCAGTTGAAACCATTTATGATATTCCCCTTTTTGAGGCAACACAAAACGCAACACCCATTTCTAACCGTTAACTGGCCATTTTCATAAAACCTACCAACAAATGGAAACTAATGCTGTCTTATTTGCCTGGCTTATCGGGCCATTGCAAAATTAAAATTGTATAACTCAAATAAATGTAAGTTTCCAGGCTTAGATAAACTGCGTAGGTTTTTGATTGTCACAACGTTGTCACCTTTTGTACTTGTTACAAAGGTAAATCACATACCTCAGTCGACCAGATTAGTTCATGCCCTCTGTAAAATCAATCGCTGGACAAACACATAAGCTTGACCAGTATACTGCTCTCCATTTCGGAATATTCCCGGCACCCGGTGATTTGTTTTGCTGTTGTCACACTCTCCCTCAACGTTAAGAATGTATTTTTTCTTTCCCTATGACTACTAGCAGTTTCAAAATGGGGATGCCGGCATTGTGGTCAAACATGATTTTAGTTCTTTGGCCGTAGGCATTTTTTCTTATTTGTAATGTTACACTTCTCGAAGCAAACGGACTAACTTCCACGAACACACGCACACACACAGGCACGCACAGACACACACATACTCACACAAGAAAGACTTGCCTCTGTGAGTATCTTCGACGTACGCTCTGAAGAAAGTTCACTCGTACTTGTGCGTGTTGCCAAAAAAAACCAAAGATATCAATGAAGCAGTCCACTTGCTCAGAGAAACCATGCATTTTTGTAATCGCATTACGTGTGGTCCGTTGTTTTTGTCTAAACGTTTTTAGACCCACGGTAGCACGGGTGTGCCATATCCTCATTTGCCCTAAATACTCCATCGCTCAACTCATCAGCAAAAACACGAAGAACAGATTCAAAATTCACTCTTCTCTCATGATGAATTATTATAAAATCGACCAAGACCGAATAAAACACACAAACAGCTTTCTCATACCAAAAGATCTGTTATAGTTTATACCGTGCAAATCTTAAAAATATCCTTTCTAACATGGATTCAGTTTTGATCTAATAGTGTGTTGGACGATTCAGCTTCGTACTCATATTTGGTCGTAATATAAAAGATGTGTTCATCATAGACATAAACCAATCCATAGATACATTGTCTTTAAAACGGATGTTTTTGTCACTAGAAATTATCGTATTTGATTACCTGTGAAAATCACTTTACTGAGCTATCGATTTCACCATAATTTCTCTTCCGGTTTCCCAGTGTTGAATTACAAATAAAAACGAACTGCTTAGACGTATCTAGTCTGAGGCCAAGAAAACATCAGAAATAGTGGCATCTAGAAAAACTGGACAGGTTAAAACGTGGTTATCTTTCATGTGTCTGTACAGCGTGTACTGATTTCACACCCCTGACGTCTGCCTCATATCATATACTGAGTCTATCCTGAGTCATTCAAGCAAGTTTGTTTCTTGTACATACATCGATCTGTAGTCAGCTGTTATTGCACGCACGCTCACGGTCCTTTCGTGTGCAAATTAAAACTCCGAGATTTCCTCTAAAACTGACTTGCAGGGACACAGTGTTGGTCATCTCACTGCAAGTCTATTCCATTTTTATCAAAATCAGCAACCTACATATTAACATGTCCAAATCAGATAAGCCAAATGTTATTTCAGCATCAACTTGGATTTTTCATTCACAACTTTCTCCGACATCTCTTTCGTTTTAACCATTTTCTAGCATCCGATAGCTGATCTAAGTAAATGTAATTTTTATCCGCACCGCCGGCTCATTATTTTATATAATTAAAGCTTTCAGCAGAAAAGAACTCATAATTCTATTTGAGTCTGCACCAAGACTCTTAGAAAAACTGAGGAGGAAAATGAAAATAAAGGACTGAGATAAAACGGGAGAATATGACCTAGTGAGCCGAGCACCTCGCCATTAAACGGCCTCTTTCGGCTGACCAGAATTGCCGACAAGAGCAGAGCCAGTCAAGAGATCAGTGAATCAATTATCGAATAACATTCGACCGGAGCCAAATTGACCATTCCGAGTGCAACTAGATAAACTGGCCAGACGGATCGTTGAGCTTTTACGAACGGTTTGGGTTATGATCAGCACATATCTTATAGAAAAAATGTATTCTGTACCATTAAAACCAAATGATTCAGAGGCAGAAGAGATTTCCCACCAAAGCTAGTGGGACGGGACAGAACAGAGAATAATTAAAACTTAGTTCTACAAAACATTAGCCAATGATACGAGCCAGGAGAGTTAGGCTTGTCTCCTCCTGTGATCTACAAACAATAAACTAAGAATGCTGTCCCATCTGAATAAGCCATCGAATTAGAATAACCTCGAGAATTAAACTACCGAAGGCCCAGCACTTTCAAATTAATCTGTGATAGACCAAAGTAGACTCAGTGAATGGGGAAGTGTACGGGGAAAGCAAAACTAGTGTTCGTTTAATGGGAAATTGCCTTGCCTTTTTCGTAACCCAAAAACCCAACGCTGTTCAGTAGTTTGTTTGCTGCATTAGGAAGTGACCGACACGCTTATTTCACGGATTAAAAACAGTTCCTGTGGATTGCTCGAATAGTGGCTGGTGCGTCACTGAATATACATCAGGGTAATTCTTCACCAGATTGCCGTATCGCGATGCCCCAGATGGTAGACCATCTGCCCGGGGGACCGAATGTCACCGATTCGACTGCGTCCCACGGCGTTAGACTTTCTGAAGCGAAAAATGAAAAAGACTCTCCATTGTCTAAGACGGACACGTCATAATTATAATACCACTGTTGGATTGTAGACTTAAATACTAACATTTGTGTCGTAAAAATTCTACGTTTACTTTTTCCCCTGTTGTGCTTTTTTCGGTAAAATCTGTGCCCATGAGGAGTTCACATAATAAGAAATGGCGGTGAATGACATCCTAAGCACCTTAAAAGTCGTGGTAAACGTTTGTTTTGCAACGGCTCTCTCGTCACCATCTGTAGAAGTAGAAGTGATCCAATCGTGACAAACGCCTGGTATAGTCATGGTGCCTTAGTGTATTTGTTACAGTTCTGATCAACTCACTGACTACTCATGAGTAAGTGAGTTCTAAATCATAGAAATTGGTTGACTGGAGCGGCAACACAAAGCGATCAAGTTCTCTCTCAGACTGCAGTCCAGAATGGTGGATACTAAGATCCCAAGTATACAAACTTTACCTGAGAACAGAAAAGTGATACGTCAAACTTCGTTTTGCAAACATTGTGAAATGTTATAGCGTTCAAAAATAATTTCACTAATAGGTTAGTTCCTTCACCGGAAATTTTGAAGTGCGTGCCATAATTTCGGTACAGAAACTGAATTGCTAATAACTCGCAGTTTAGAAATTTTATTGGGAAATCGTGTAAACCAGCACTTCAATTACGCATTTTATTATAAATTAATCCTCTGTGCAGCATTACCACCAACTCAGCTCTGAAACCCACTGACCAACTGTACACTGTCCCACGGGAGCAGGTAAATCCCTTGAGGTTTGAGTTTCTGTTCTTGGTACTGAGAATAGTAGCAATAGCTAGGCTTTACAAATGTAATATCACGCGAGTGAAATAGTGCTGCTTTGTCCGCTGAAAAAGGCCGTAAGCATGACTGGAGCTCGCAAGACTATAATCTCACAGTGCTATATTCATGGGAGTACCCACGTAATCCTACACTAGTTATTATGCAAGAACTGGCCATTTCAGTCAGTTTTAAGCTCCTTATGTGGTTCTTTCTCAAGGATAAGTCATTCCTTGGCACAGATTTTACCATTACCCTGTTTTCAGATAGCTCTAGTATATTCACATTGATCTCCTGAATATGACAGACTTCAAGGAAACTGCTTCACTTAGAACAGCCATTAATGGCTCACTGAATGCTTTGATTCTGAACGTTACGGCTGAGCAGCAACGTTACTCTAAAATCAACCAAATCAACATTATGATAAAGTACTAAGTAAACCACATATAATGGTATCAATTCGATAAAATATCCTTTGTGAGCAGAAAAACCTCAGCAATCATGATACACAGTCAGATCTTTCTGCCTATAATCTTTGACTGGAATGATGTTATGGACCTCACCAAGGAAGCCTGACTCGGAGTAAATGATCCCGTGAACTGATCCAGCATTATATAACGTCCTTCCAAGTTATGGACTGACTAGTGAACGACGGTCATCATATCAGTGGTAATGTAGCATTTGATAAGTGGTATTAGATCACTTAGTGAATTCAAAATTGCCAACCGGTAAATTTCACTGAAATTGTGCAGCTGTTTCGTCCTTGTTAGGAACCATCACATCACTGCTGCACTTTCGATGAAACCTAAATAAGACTATCATGGTGAGGTGATCGGTTGTTAGTCAAACATTTAACCACCAGGTAACTGGTCTTGGTATCAGCGGCTTACATAACATAAATACTACGTTATACCGCCCCTACATCACGGTATTTTTCAAAGGAGGATGACTTCTCTGTACGAGTTTATTTCAACGAAGTTATTCAATTATGGATAACCTGCTGATCTTAGCTGTTATGAAAGTTTAGTTAAGGGGATATTAGATTGCACTTCGATCGTTCTGAGAAAATGGCCGTCTTCTGGACACCATTCTGGATCTATTTTCTCTACAATCTTTTCTGATTTCCACCTTACTGTTTTGTTCGGTTGTGTAAGTTTTACTGGACTGACTATCTCGAGGTTTCCGTCGACCTCGTTTTGGAATCACTTTCACTTTCGGTTCTTCGCCGATTGTACGCGCTCGCGGTTCGCCCTCCGCTCAGCCGCTGCGTTCGTTTTCCTTTCTCCGTATTTCTCGTATCCTTACTGTTTCGGTGCCACGATATATAGAATACTCTTTCGCATCTGACAGCTAACTTGAGCCTTCTCCATACACCCGATAAAGGGCGTTACTTTGGTATATCGCTGTGAGGCAAGATAGAAGACACGTTCACTATCTGCGCTCGAAAGTCTTCCATAGATAGTATTCTGGAGGACACTGTACAAGCTTTTATTCCAAAATGCTGTCATTTTTAAATATATCACGAAGTGCACAGGGTTTATCCACTTTCCAATATCGGTCGCACATTGAATTTTAAAAACAGTTGGTTATCTTCTTTCTACAGCAGAAACAAAGTTTAAAGTCCGGTTTCACTCTAATCTGTTTTTGTCAAGGCATTTTTGAAAAAATACCTCCGTAATCACCACAAAACAAAATTTCTGGAGACAACCATCATGTGAATTGGTATGCAAGTTGATCAAATGTTCGGGCGAAACTGCGTGAGTATTGTATCTTTCGAAACCATTATCCTGAGAGTCATGAACCATTTCTCCCATGATCCCAGTGAGACTTTAAGCATTAGTTACGCCATCGATACTATCTCAATAACAAAAATGATTATCTACTGTTGTTCTCTAGATTATACTTTTCTGTCCTAGTTGACAGTGGAATGGATCTTTTCCAAAAATGTCATCAAATTATTGACTAATGTGCCTCAAAATAACTTGCTGCATTTCACAGATGTTTATAAATTGAGCAAAACCTCCTTTTCCAAAGACCCATTTAAGTAAAACAAGAGTAAAATGGTGGGCAGAACTTCCCGTGATTATCATTTTGGCATGCTCTCAGTCAGCTACTAATGCATACTATATAGATTACATAAGGATTATGGTCTTCGTGATCATTACTCGGCCTCTTGGTGGGCTGGGAAAATCTAAGATTTCGAGGTTCACTCACGTCATGAAGGCACGGTGTACAACAATTGTAAAAATGTAACGCTCTTTTACAACCCATGTTGTCAGTGGTGAAATCAGTTCAATGCAAGCTGGATCTGTGGATATACAGACTCAATTACCTCATTCGTGGTAATCTGTCAAACTTATTAATAAAAGATCCCTTCCAGAATGAAGTATATTTGCCTGGCATACACTACCGCAGTTGTTTTCTAGCCACGTATGATGTTGTATCTCAATTCACAAAAGTCTCAGTCGAGGAATCCATGAATCATATATACAAGCAGGCCTATAACGTGAGGTTTCCCCTACGGATGAACCAAGTAGCTCGCTGATCTTATGTCCGTAATTTCCAGTTATCCTTCAACATGAATGTTTATAGACAAGCAGACGGAGAAAAAATAGAAACCCCACTTGAGCCGATGCTTGCTGATGCATTCCTGTTAACGATAGAGACTGAGTTTAATTATGCGTAACTGCATGAGCGATACGTTGATGAAAACCTAATAATCCTAAGGAACAAAGCTAATGCCATCATAATGCCAGAAACGCTGAATTCATTACTTTCCAACACTAAATCCATTCTAGTGTGCGAAACTAAAAAACATTTCGTCCCTAGAAGTAACTTTGGACAGCTTACTAGATGGTAAGGTGCTAACATCCATGTATCAGTAGTCTACTTAAACACGACAATACCTGTATTTTTGAAGGATCTATCAGACGTACTAAAAACAATCTGATTAAAACATTCTTCCACCGACTATGTGAGTTATGTAGCCTTGAGGTAGCGCGAAAAGAAATTGAAGGACTGGTGAATACACTGATAAACAACGATTATCCACTGGCGTCTGTCTAAAAGAGGGAATTCCATCTGCATTCCAAACCACGATTTTCAGCAGTGAGGTAAACGATATGATCATCCACCTAATCTTCAGTGGCTATAATTTTTTGACTAGAACAATCGCAGACTGACTCCAGCGGTATGCAGAACAGTCAGGGCAGCCAGTTTAGAGATGAGACAGGGAACTCCTCAGTTTGTCAGTATCACTAACATAGGCCGTACATGTATACAACCTCCAACTGAATTTGACAGCTTTAGCGTAACTGTGGTCTGTATAGCATTTGTCGGAAGAGCAGAACATCACCTCTCTACCAGAATATGCGTGTACAACCGAAAGACCTAGAGTCTTCTTTTAGCAACTTATCCATCTAATGCAGTTACACGTCAGTTGTTGGATGCAGACCATTCCGCAGGACCATCAGACCGAAAAACCGAAACGTGATAAAGTTCACGGAGGCAGTAATTATTCACCAGGTTAATAGAGAACTTTGTGTAAGAAACACATCTCCCTAATTCAGAACTGATAAACTGCATCTCATGGCACAAAGGTTCTCCCGTGGCCTTTATAATCTCCCAATCTCAATCCAATCGGACCCCTTGGGGATCAAATCAGGAAGGGAATAGGTCAGAAGCGGAAATTATTTCTTTTGGGGAATTGAATACAGCTTTGAAAAGGAGGGGTTTCATATACCACAAGATACTATCAAAAACTTGATGATGAGCATCACCCGGCGGGTGACTGAGCCATAGAATAAATAATATCCATATAGGGAATGTTGTCATTTCGAAAGAATAGGCGGACATTATAATCTCTGAGAACCCTTTGGATTGACTCAGAAGAGCCTGATTTGTATGGAATGCCGATGGAAGCCAGATAGTCTTTACCTCCAGCAGCTTGTTTCAATGGTTTGTTTCTTCTCCTCAAAATGTTAAGCACATCACATGGCGCACCGTTTCTCGGATACATTCCGAAACTCGTTCGGCCCTGACATACTGTAAGCACATTTCCTTTTAGGAAAACAGTGTACCCTAGGTCACTAACCTAATCATTCTAAAATGATACTAACTTTGAAGTTGAGATTTGTTTTAAATAGCACTTCTTAAACTGAAAATTTCCGGAAATCATTGAACTTTTTACACACGTTCGGTAATACCATAAGTTATTCGTACAAAAGTGAGATGGTTTCGTGAGACTGTTAGAAGACTGTCCCCAGACAGACAGTAAATGAAAATATAGCAGATACTCCGACATTTTTTAGGTCATATGTCAGAGGGAAACATACGGGAAATAATAAGCAGAACTGTAGATGAGCCGGTGATTGACAGTTCGGATAATTGTTCCTTATACACCTGACTAGTCATGTGTGTTCTTGGAAGACTGAAGAACAAAAGCTTGTCAAGAAGCTTGTGCCCAGATGGGCAATGCTCGATCACACGATAAACCGATCCAAACACTGGTCCTCTGTGAAAGCAGTGTGTAACCACTGAATGACTGGCAGCTTCCAAAACCAAAGCATTTCCCGGATGAAAAAGCAATCCGAACATCACCTCCTATCATAATTGGATTTCCGGTCAACCAGTACATGGTGTTCAAGGAAACACTGAGCTTGCCTTTGTTATGACTGATGTGACGGAACAATAAGATTTGCCAGAAATTATGCATGTTTTAAATCACTGTGTCTTAGGAAGCGAGATTTATGCACACTAGATCGGTTAGAAATAGGAGCGCAATTGCCAGAACAGACATGAGGCATTTTGCACGGCCGATCCTAATCGAAATTCGGAATTCGCCGGAAAGGGCTACATTTCGGATAAGACTTCATCAAAGTGCCAAATGATCCCTAACTATAAAAGAAGAACAACATATATCGAAATCTCAACTGAAAGATCAGTAGCAATGTCATTCATTGACAAGCTATGCTTGTCGAAATACGTGCTTGCTGCAGTAACCTTTAAACCTTAAGTTATCGAATCTGGATGAGTATATTTCAAGAACAATTAGCAATTTTTCAATTGACGTTTCGAACTAAGAAAATTCCATCGGCGAAAATCCAGATACTCCTTCATTAAACAGGACGAACGTGTGGCAAATAAATTTCGGTAATAATTACGTTGGAAAGAACATTCACGAACATTTGAAACACCGGTCTTATAAATAGAGGTGACTATTAGGGACTCATTTTTTCACAACCATCGTTTAACACTATCTGAATCCGTATCCCGCAAAAAACCATAGTGCTGGTTCGTCAGTGCATTGTTGTCATCATGTCGTCAGATTATTCTTAACTACAAGGTTCACATCGAAGTACCGAGTCTGCTCAAAGCCCTTCATTGAAAAAGCGGTAACATACAGCTCCGATGTGAAGTGAAAAGTTGCACATGGTGGAACTATCTGTCATAGTCAAAAAGGATATTGATTGCAATGGACCAGATTGCAGGACGACAGGTACATGCAATCAACAACCAAACAAACAAACACAATATGACGGTAGTTAACCCAATGTACAAATTTCAATATATTGCGCATCAATTGCTTGCCTTACAGGTATACCTCACTCGGGTTTGTGAACCTCCGTGGATGCAATCAAATTGCACACCAGATTGGTCTAAACAAGTTGGACTGCCACAAGATTTGATAAAAGAGAGTGTATTTACAACAAATGTTACATTAGTATCGGTGAGATCAAAACTACTTTCAAATGAATTTCCGGGATATTACTGTATAAGTGTTAGCAAGTTACAAACAACATTATTGGGATGCAGATTGAACTGTATCTTTTGGACCACGCTGACATGCTAACATTCTTCGTCCGTTTACCTCCAATGCGAATTTTCAGCCCAACCTCCTATTTGTTTGTTTGTCTTTCCTCCCTGAAATTATTGAACAATTTCTATTCAGTCGTCATTTCGGTTATACCTTCATCTACGCCAAGCGTAAGCATGATGATGAACAACATGAGCCGATGAATGGTGCATTATCGTCTCTACCATCACAGTAACCTAGAGCAATCGAATGAATGAAGTTTGAACACATTACGTCTGACCGAAAAGCATTCCCCAACCATCAACGTGGCCGTTTGCATTAAAAATATCACCAAAAGAAATTTGATAGCCAAAGCACTCACAAGTGTTACTTGTCAACGTCTTACACTTCTCCATCATACTAACCAATTACTGCAATAGTAGAAATCCAAATTGCAATACATTCGATATCTCACCTAATGGGGCAAGGATCACATCCCGCCAAGTGCAAATCATGTGAAGTTTTGTTCCAATTGGTACATCAGACACAACTGTGAGCATGGCGTAGGAATTAAGTGATAATTGGACTAAAGAAAGAGTTGAACCGAATTATTAAGAAGTTGTGAGAATTATTATACATATAGAGGATCAAAGTTTATAACATCCTCTCTTCACCCAAGACTATTGACCTTAAAGTGGTATATAATTAAATATTCCAAAGTCCGATGAGACAGTTCGAGACAAGAGAGAGAGAGAGTAAGCGCATGCCAATTTGTAGGCTACCGGATGGTTATCCTGGCGATTACTGAATAAACAAGGAAATTGAGCCATTATCATACAGCCGCGAGTAACTCAGAGGAGATTTTTACAACCAACAGAGACAGGTAAACGGTTTTGGCTGAAATGTACAAAAAGCCGAGAAACCTTTTTCAGGTAACAAGTGGTTACACTTAAATGTTTGCAGCAGAGAACAACGCTAGAAGCTTTGCAGAAATAATCAGGCTAAAAAAAACCCTCTCGATGGTGCACGTTGTGGAGATTATCATCACAGCGAACCACATAAATTGTAGTCTTGTATTTGGATCTGACTGCTGACGCTAACCTACATTGGGCCGCATCCCTCCTTTGCCGATGTATTACACAGTTGTTGCGTATAACACGAAATAATAAAACAAAGACCGACGCAATTGTCATTAGTATCTGTAACACGGTGGTGAACAGCTTTTTGAATATTCTTCAGGATCTCATTGAATCTTGGTTTCTACTGCATGACATTCAATAACGCCAGTCGAACACAAGAGCCCAAGACAGGAGGAATTCATTCGGGTATTTAAAGAACACCGTTCAAAATTAATGGTTCAGTATTTGATAGCTCCAAACATTCTTGCACCTTTAACTTTTGGAGCAGAAAAGTCGGCTCATTAAGCGACCACCTTCGGACTTCACAGAATATGTAAAGATAGAATAAAAGGGAACTGAGGCATACAAACCGAGATGAATGCATAACCAAGCTACCATTTTCTTCTTATGTTTCTTTATGCTTCCTAAAATTGGAGTGGGTAATTCATACAAACTGTAACATGGGTTTAGATATATCGCAAATTTGAACGCATTCTCAGGTGAGCGAAGGAATAAGTGTAAACAAGGCCCTAGGAAATAACACAAAAAGGCCCACTGGGATGTCCTTTAGGCTGCATAATGGTCATGTTATGGTCAGATATATATGCAACTTCTTACCGGTTTACATTTCTCGGAGAAGAGCGAGGTGCAGATCGGATTTATTCATCGCACTTGTTTCCTAGTCAGGTTAAAACTGAGCGCTTACACTAACACAGTAATTTATGTAGTCATAGATCACTTCGCATTATTAATGCTCTTATCGTTTGAAGTAGCGTGGTAAGACAGACGCAATGAAATAGTATTATCACGATACTATTCAGAAGACAATTATAATGCCATGTATTCACGTGTGCCTCATGAATCACCCCACCAATTACAAAACATTTCGATTGGTACGATCAATATTTCGGAGAAGAGTCAAGATAGAGAAGAGACTTGCTGCCGATAACTTCTTTCACTGAGGGCTGGTGGGATAACATGCCTCAAGAGAGAGCATACTGTGATGTTGGCCAAAATATATGGATGTGGTTCGGTTCGTAATGGAAAGGAATAGCTTTGTTAGTTGATGGAAAGATAGTCGCAGTGTCGCTATATTGCACGATTTTGTCGGGGACGAATTCATTTTATCTAACCGTGGTCCTGACCGTAGAGAAACACATTATTCACTAAGTTCATGTCAAGAAAAGGTACACGAAAACAACGAGAAACGATATAGGAAATCGCATTTAAACTACTTCCACTTGCTGGTTGGGATGAACCTCTATCAGAGCATTCTCCAAGAAATCCTCCCAGAAAAATACTTCCTAATTGATACAAAAAAAGGATTGCTTCAGTCTACTGAATACTATCCCAACTCAGACGGCCATGATTTATTCCACAACATTTCAGCGGGCATAATGCCTTTTGCAAGCAAAAAATCACTGGAATGAGTTTTGTGTCGAATTTAGCATCCTCGGGAGTCTTTTTGTGATCTTCTCAATCTCACTTAATCGAAAGTTAAAACAATATAAGATGAAATATAAGATCTGTGGGTGTTCAGCCCACCGCACCACGAATGACGAGAGACCCGAGTTTTCTTTTTCTTTTCTTTTGCTTCTTACTTTCACTACATTACAGAGTGTTCACACTCTATCTTCCCTTAAATTCTGTCTGTCAAACATCAGTCAAACTATTCATGTTAACCTAGGTCACGCAAACTAAAACTAGCAGAAAATAATGCCTTGCTAACACGAAAAAAGTCGGTAATCAGGATTTTTATACTTTAGAGCTTTGGCGAAGGAAATTTCGAAAGTAAAGTTCGTAAATATGAAAAATGGTCGGGACGCGCTCAGATGGAAGATACATTTTGTCCAAATTTCCAAGGTACCTGTGGCCCCTTAGAACGCGGTGTTTATGAATGCGAGAAACATCGGCAGTACATTAGGCCGCACAAGAGTGAATGTTGGGGTCATACCAACTTTCTGGCTTCTGCCCACTACATTCACCATAGTACTGGAAAATTACGCTCTGATCCATTTATCGTATTTCTGTTTCCGTCAATGTAAGATGAAAAACTGCTTCCATGTGTTCAGGAAATTTAGTTAAAGGAATTATCACACTGAAACTATAATTCTCTCCATTGAGGGATGATGAAATGGGTCGTGATTTTGACGGTTCTGTACTTTCGAAGTTATTATAAATAATCAAGTTTTGTATGAGTATTTTATTGGAGCCGAATTCTCAATAAATCAATCTAGCCGAAGAAGGATATTTTACTAGGAACTGTACAAATAATGAAGTGCTTGGAGTCTACTTTTCGACTCTCGAGTCGAATGTTCAACTCCCATTCGGCTTCATCCCGTGGTACAGAAAGGATATGCAGTGAGCAGCTAAGCACTACTACGGATTTATTAGTCTAAACAGATATTTGACCTCCAAAAACGAAACACACAGTGTATCACGGTGAATAAGATTTACTTACCTATCACCCATTCAGTGCTATCATGCATTCATATCATACACTCATCCATGACAGGTGGTCGGTTGCAAACAGTTTCCATCAAATATACAAATAATTGGTATATTTTTGATCTGTTGGTTGTGCACACAACCAACACGATTGCGTGAAAATGGATATACCTGTCAGCTAAAATAAAAGTAGATGTTTTAAAACATTCTTGTTCACATACCATAGTGAAAACCGATGCTTGCAATACAATAGCAGAAGAATTCAGGGAACAAGTTTTTGATTGACGACATTCATCGTTGATTGTCCTTGAACCAGTCGCTTATGCGCATCAAAGCATGTTTTCTGAACCCTTCCGGAACAAAATCTTGTGGGAAATTTTATATTGAGTTGGACAGTGCTCGATCACGGGATACACTGATCTGAATAACGCTCACATTTGAACGCTACGCGTGACCACTGGGTGATTGATAGCATGGAATTTGTCAGATAAATAAAAGAAACGAAAGGTACTTTCCGTGATGATTTTTGTTTTGCCTCAGCTGGTGCACACCAATCCATAGCACAGTGAGCTTGTTTATCTTAAAATTGTCATGAATCAGTTACCAAAGTCGAAATCACTATTGAAAGAAAACTATTCTTCTTGTTTTCTGATAGTCACTGACTTGCGTTTTATTTAGTTGCTTCATAAATTTCATTTCCCTTTGTAAACGTATGGAACATTTATGCTAACAAAGTTTCCCCAGTTCAGTTGGTCACGCAGCAAAAACAGCATTATAGTTGTCAGTCTATCGGAAGTGGCAATATAAAAGAGTACATAAAAACAGGACTGAGGAAATTATAGTTTTAATAAATTATGATAAGACTTTGCACAACGGATAACTGGATTCTCGGAGTATCTTATGAAGAAGGGTTAACAAAACTCGATATTCACGAATATTTTATCATGAAGTAACAAAGTTCGGTATGTCTGTGAAAAATCCTGAAAGGATTCTACAGTTGTTTCACATTTGTTTGGAATCACTGGGGTCGCTTGTTGTTCGACCAATGGGTTTGTACCCCTAAAAAGCCAATGATGGAAGAGCACCACATCGTCTGTTAAAAACTTCAAACAAACCGTGTGTAGCCAGCCCTGAAAGGCTGTCGGTTAGAGTGTTCAATTCACAGTCGTTCATCCTGAGTTCGAGTCCCATTCGGGGCATAATGGATGTGCTCCGTGGGTGATTCCTAACAAATATGAAACAGCAGTACTATGCTTACATGGTTTTCAATGAAGATTTGAGCTTTAATACCGCACGATAACTGACCTGATAATTCAGTCCAACCTACTACTATCGACAGTAATCAAGACTCATTACGCTACTTAAAGAAGTCATTCAAGGGGTTCAGTATGATGATAGTTGAAACACAACCTAATTTATCAAGCTACAACATAGATCTTCAATGTACTGTTTCAGATGAACGAGGAATAATACAAGTGAAGAATAAACTAGAATAGCGAGAACATATTTGGAGGTGAATTTGGTAATAACTAATTGCAGTCTTCAAAATATACTGAGATTCTGTACTTGAAAAGATAGGCTTTATAGTTTTCCAAAACACTATTAGACACGAAATATCAGTGGTAGATTGTTTGTAATGGTTACTTCTTAGTTACTTACCTAGTTCAACTGAGGTTGAAATTAAGATTAGGAGATGCATAATCTCTCGGAAATTTGATGAGCGATTCTTGGAAGTAAGTTTCAAGCATGTGTCCATTCAATTTTGGTTCTATGGGCAATGGCTACAAACAGCTAACACGGAAATTAGTGCTGCGTTTGTGTTTGTCGCAAGATATAAACTAGACGGAAAATATTTCGTGTCCGCTATTACGAATGCTACACACATGTACGGTCTCCGCTGACTGTGAATAAGAGGAAAGTTCCGCTCACAGATATTCTTATTTTCTCTATCACCGGTGATCTAATCAACTCCATTCTGTTCACATTGATTTGAAATGAGTCTGGTCAGTGGTAAACTAATATGCTTGACAAGGTTTACTGAGATGAATGGAGGTAAATATGGAGCTGAAAAGGATAGGAATGCATTGGTTTTTAAACTTGATCTCATATAGAAGTGTACAGTTAATTCTGAGTCATTATCACAGTTGATGATCTATTACAAGACTCACCTCCCTCTTGAAAGTTGAATTTGATTGATAACGTAGTTATTCGTTGGTGCTTCATTTGTAATGGAAATCTAGACACAATTAGTGGCTAAGTCTAAAATTATTTTATTCAAAATCAGGTAGCCACTTTTTCACTGACTTTTCAAACTAACGAGATCCCACTGTAGGCCTTCCACATGATTCTTCCTTGATTAGGCCAAATTACGACAAAGATGACAATTTGTGTTCAATTTCTCAGCTTGCAGGTCAGATGATTTCGTGAATACATTTAGCAGGAGGCATTTTGGAAGGTTTCGATGAAGACGGATGAATAAGTATCACGACTGTTTTGTCTGGTTGGATTCAAACACATAACTCGGACAACCGATCAGTATTCCTCTCATGAACAGACATGCGCCTGCGTGGTCAACATTCTTAATGATATTCTACCGCGAGAAGTATTGGCTGATCGATTCTGAATATATATGTATTGTTTGGCTTTACTCTTTCGGGCTTGATGGCACATGTAGCACAGTTAGTTCATATGACTGCCTGCAGCTTACTCGCCGACTGCATTCGGATTACATTTACATTCTTACAAATAAAAGGAGTGCCAATATCACATGTTCTAGTACTAACAGGAAACACGTTTATGAGGTTACAAGAGTCGATTGACAGATCCTGGATTTCCGTCCCCATAGAATATGATACTGTGTTCTGAGCACATACATGTGATTTCATCGTCAGCATATTTGAGGTTATATAATATGATTCATCATGCAGCTTGAACGCTCAACTCACCATTGAAAACCATGGAAGCACTGTACAGCTGTTTCATCCTTGTTGGGAATCATCAGCAGTGCACATCCACCGAGCCCCCACGGGGACTCGAACCCGGGGTGAACGATTATGAATCGAACACCTTAACCGCAAGGCTATCCGGGCTGGCTCTCAATGGTAATTCATCACAATTAAAGATGGTTCTGTTTGAATCACAAATGATACAGTGTTGATGAGCCATTCGCTATCCTAGATAAACGAAACATGATTTCATGTGCTGATTAAATGATTTCATATTTATTTATTTTTAGTTGTTCTAAAACTGATTTTTTTTTGTTTGGAAATCTCTCGCGGTAATCCTGCAGGCAACACACCTGATACGACCATATACGGTTTCCTAGCCACGCACGATGAGGAACCTCAACCAATCGTGATCACCGAGAACAGGTCCAGCAAGAAGCTCGTCGTGATTGTTCAACTTCAGACCTACCAATTACTTCCTTTGATTTACCATATCTATACAAACCTGTTATGACTTCAGTACCTCGTATCAGTTCATCGATTGCAAACATTTCATCCCTTCAGAAGACACACCTGAAAAGATGGTTTGATTTGATGCTGTTGAAGTTGTACACAGGGAAATTAATCCCTATTAGGAACGGATTACTAAATGCTATGCTCCAGATTGCAGAGAAACATGTAAAAGCTTTCAACAAGAAAAATGAGAAGTGATGTTTATACCTTCAGGGTAAAACACCAACGTGTTTATACAATTCACAAGTGCAAACTATTTTTAATGCCAGAGGAATTAACTCTTTTCTCACGAGTAGTTTTTTTACTGGTATTATCGCTCCTATGAGCAGCACTTTATTTGGCAGGGTTCAAATCATTTCTCATCCATTCCGTTCACGTAGGTTCATGTGGAGTGTAATCGGAGGTGATTTGACACCCGCTTTTCCCTCTATTGAAGTAAGTGTGTAAAGATATACCACGGTTGGCAACGCCTCAGCATACTTAATGGAAGATAGAATATCCTAAGATGAAATTCTAAATCCTATCCTGATAAATATAATTCTCCAAATGCCTCAGAATGGTCGGGAGTGAGTGTCTTAGGCTTCAAAATGGTCATTCCTTGTAAACGCTTTTCGAAATACTCTCAAATGACCTTGCGTCTCAAACATTCTCCGTTGTGGACATCCTGCACATCCTACATTCAGAGTGTCTAACCTCATCTGAAGTTCAAATAAATTGAGTAATCAGTCATCGGCTCCCAAAGGTTTGCCGAGGAGGCGTACGAAGCATATTACTGGTCACTGTCTTATCTAGACCAACACTGTAACCCTGCAGGATGCGCTTGGCTGCGCAAAGATTAGAAGTGTATCGTCGAATAAAAGTGCCCACTCTTGACTGGGCGGCCGAGTAGTACAGAAGCCCACAACGCAAACAGCCATGAAATACTCCATTATTATCATTGACTACTCTTCCGTGAACACGAACGATCACTCTCTTATACTAATTCTCGCATTTCCACTCCTGTCTCACTTTCTTCTTCATTTTCATATCCCTTGTTTTCTTCTATCTACCGTATTCGCTGTTATGCCAGTAATGAAAGTCTTGGCTATGTTCCTTCTAGTTCTTCTTCAACTGGCATATAAGTCTAATTGGACTTGCTACCGCCAACTGGTGCCCTGGTTCTTTCCGGATGCCCATTCAAAGTAGCTACCATCAACGTGCCGACCCCGATTCGCGTAAGATAATACGCGGATTTGGCTCATACGATGGGTTCCCTAGCAATCCATGTGCGTTGCATTCCAGGGAATAGCATTCGAGACTCCAATTTTATTTTTCGGTTGATGCCCCTATCTAATCCGTCCGTGTAGTTTTACTCATACTTTTATGAGGACTCTGAGGCTTCGGCTTCCGGTCTTGCTGGCAATGAAATTGCTCTCAGTGAAAGAGCTGAAACAACGCTGCTAGACTGGATCCAAGTCAACAGTTCTTCATATTTAGTAAGACTCACAGCAGTCTCTCACACAGAAGAAACCTGTTTGTTGTTTAGGGGTTTGTGTCCACCGGGTACCGCCCAGATGCAATCAGAGATGTCCTCTTCTAGAAGCCCCATGACTTCCCACTTCTGATATTTGAATGTCAGAATCGGTCCCTAGTCATCGGACAAGACGAATTCAAGAGGCCATTTTGGGCTAGATTTCCTTCTTCTGTCAATAGGGGAATGGCATTTGACCCTTTGTTCAGACCATTGTTTGTTCGTTGCCAGTACCAAATTCATATGTTCTTATCACCAGTAAGCCACTTGGTGTTCGCAATCTTCCAGCCAACAGTGAACTAAGATCAACCACACCAATATAAGCAACAAATAGTAGAGTTGCATGCAAGAAAACTGCCCGTACTGATGCACCTTCCTTGATTCAGACCAAGTATTAGTTCATACAAAGTTTTTGATGTATTTTGGTGAGTGCACTCTAAACGCTTGCTGCAACAACTGTTAAATTCTGATAACCTTTTCGATCTACCTCAACTACTCACTTGCAAAAAATGCGCTGGCTGAAAAGTTAGCTGTTATCCCACCTGATTATATCAATCAGCACTGGTTGCTTATCAAGAATACTTTGCATTCCAATGGTCTGGTAGGTTGTGACCTGACTCATTGTGCCGTAGACCTTAGATTTCTACTGAATCTTTGCGCCTTCTCAATGCATCCCAGTTGATTCAAGCTGGAAGTGAGTACAGTGAACCATGACTCGTAATGTAAGGTGAACTTGACGTGAGTCTTCTTAGGGTACAAGAAATCTGGTGATCACAATATGCAGCAGAGATGGAACGTCCTGCCACCGTGGGAAATTCTCGTAAGCTGTTCTGTTTCATTCGACGGAGTCAGTAGGTATGAGTGGAACAAGTCGTGAAGCTGATAGTTTGAGGGTTTACAGTCAACAGTGGCACTTTCGGACGGAATTTAGTTAGTGCCCAGTGTCAACCTCCTCCATATCTCTTCCGGCACATATCCAGTGCTGCGTTTCGACTAATCCGTCTACGGAGGAGGAGATCTGAAAGGAAATCCAGACCTTTGGACATCACAAAGCGATGGATCACAATGGCTTTCCCTAGCCCTTTTTAAAGATGATAGGGTGTAGCTCGTTCGAATTCTCCAAGTTCTATTATCAAAAGTTTGGAATTCAGAGCAGGTTCCTTCCTTGTGTGGGAAGTGATTGTTATCCTCATAGGTAGGAAACGCCTATGCAATGACTACTCTAACTACGAAGATGTATGCTTCATCCCAATAGCATCGAGGCTACTTTCATCCTCATAATTTGCACTAAAGACATGAAAGCAGACTCGTGAGGAGAAAGTTGGGTTTCATGCCGACCACACATGTATCAATCAGATCTACACCCTCCGACAACTTCCAGAGCACTATCACACTTTGCAAGGGACAACAATCATCGTATTCCTGAACATTTGCTCGGCCTTCGACTCCGTCGTTAGGACTGTGCTACAGAATTATATTTTGAACAAAGGATTCTCTAAGAAATAATTGACAGTCCTCAAAGAATCACATCGTCGCACTTCCGTCCGTGTTAGGATCTACGGCCAGCTATCGCCCCTCTTTCGTCGTCTCCAGTAGAGCATGACTAGGCTGCCCTATATTCCCATTTCTCTTCAACCCTGCCATTGAGAATGTTCTACGAAATACCTTATCCGGTCTTCCAAACGATGGAGTTGAACTCCTCCCAGGTAACAGGGCTTTCGACTTGAAATATGCCGATGAAATTGCCTTACTTAGTCACAACACAAAGGCAGTGCAACATGCTGTGAACCACTTGGCGTTTGAGGTATCCAGATAATGCATGCAATTCGCACCCATCAAGCACAGTGCTTTTCAAGATGGATAGGAGCCTATACCTGAACTCATCCTAAAGGATGATCAGCTTGAGTTGATTAATAACTTCATGTAACTCAAAAGCTTAATAATAGATATATCTTGTGTTGGGGAGAAAATCAGTTCACAATTAGCGAGAGCCAAGGAGGCTTTCGCAAACCTACGACACGTGTGGCGTCGCCATGATATCCGGATGTACGTCGCCGTGGTTTGTATTGTTTTACTTTACGGTTGTCAGACTTGTCCACTTCGTGCTGAGGAAGCTCGGCATCTTTCTGTGTTCAGAAACCGATACCTACGAAGCACTCCTTGAGTCTGGTGGGAATATCAAGTGCGTGGTGCTCTGTCGTGTGCCAGGCATGGAAAGCCGCCCCTCAACGAAGTGATCGCTCTACACTGTCTCCGATGGCTCGGTCCAGTTTTGAGAATGTCTGCCCATTAACTGCCTGTGCGTGCTTCATTCCCACGAGCTGAGCAAGGCTTGAAGAAATGAAGCGGAGGTCAGACCATTAAATGAAGTAGAGGTATGAGGAGGCCAGAATCAGCACTGGCTTCTGTTAGTGCTTCCTGTCTCCCCAGGTGGGCCCCAAGAGATGAGGATTGTTGTTCGTTAAAGAAGTGGAGGAACGTGGCTCAGAATAGAAGTCAGTGGCGCGAATATTGTATCGTGTGTCTAAGAAATACAAAAATATCCTTGCGCCCTACTTTCCTCCCTCTACTTGTGTAATAGTTGTTGCTGCTTTGGCATGATGTCTTATGTTTAGCCGGTATTATATACAAATAAATAAAATAAATATTCTGTGGAAATGTAGGGGGAGGGTACCCTAACAAGCTTACTTCTAGTTATCCAAATCCAACTATTTTGTAGAGTTGATGTTCGGCTTTCTAGTAAAAATATATCACAGTAAACGTGCTACAAGGTGCTCACAGATTGCATACATCTTACTCTTTTGCATTCGTATGAGTTTTGCCTTTCTAACTGATAAGAGACTGTAGTTGAGTACTTTTGCATGCTTCCTTATGTTCCCCTTTCTTTGCAAGCTTAACGTTCAATGAATCACATTCGAATTTCAATTCTACCTTGCTGATAAATGCAAAGAAATCAACAGGTGGATGATTTCTTCCCGATCCACTCCGGACACAACAAAGTAGAATAGAATTTGTGCAATCACAACACCACCCTCGGTGATCAGACACTCTCACTATAATAAAGGTTTCGCACGGTTAGTGATTTAGTCTTGATCTTAGAGTCGAAATGGGTATTATTTAAAACACCGTCTTTAGTAGAAAGTCCGTCCAAATAATATTAGCAAGAAGAATGAGTAATAGATCAATGACGGTAAATGAACATAGCTTTACTGAATATATATGTTAATATATCAAAAAATGATGAAAAACAATCGCGTTTTACTCTATCGAACAATAAAAACACCACAAGGGAGAAGCTCAAAAATTGTGATGATGCCTTCTCAACTGCAGACACATGACTAACAAATAAGACCAACCATCACTGGGGAATTTGGCTCACTTTCATTGGTTGATTTAGTCAATTAAAATATGTTAAACTCGAGCTGAAACCTCAGGCTGAACACATCACCATCAGATTGCCACCGAACACAATATGATCAAAGCCAACTTGCAATGCGAATTTCACATCATCGCGTTTTGGTTTCTTCTTATTACGCATGTGTATCTGATTCGGAGTTGTGAACCTCCATGGACGCAATCGAATTGCAAACCACATTGGATTGAGCATTCTGGACTACCGCAAGATTTGAAAACCGCGTCCGAAATATCACTAAATGGTGTATCGAAGTTGGTGGAAGACAATCTATTCACCATAGGATCTCCGGGTTTTGGTTGCCTTAATGTAAGTCAATTACAACACATTTTATGCACACATATTTTACAGTAAGTATACATAGAAGCCGATAGTACAGTATTATTCGGATCACGAGGATAGGCTGGTGATTCGTTAACGCTTTGCCAAATCAAACTTTCATCACCCAGTTTGCAACGTCGAAATTTTCTGTTTTCCCCTATTCAACATAAGAATTTTACGCATTGACTAACACAAACTAGATTTTATTCAGACTACGTGAAACAATCAAATTGTACGATTATGATCGCAAACTCGTCCTAAGTCAGAATCCTTCATTCCAAAATATTCACAAATTCGCCCTCAAATGAAGTTGACCAAGAAGCCAACCTCTTCAGGTCGTCTGTGCTGTATTTCGCGGAAAAAACTCTAAAGAGAAGCTTTCGTCTATGAGGGTTGTACAGTTTTTCGTAAAATAACTGCGAGAATAGAGGTCGTTCGAATTCACGGTGGATCACTTTTAATGTATCTTGTGGCTTTGATGTGACGCAGTTAACCAACAATCCTATTTGATTGCCGACCTGTTGCAATAAAATCTAATCAGAAGATATATATGTACAATATTTTGGTACATTTCCAATATTCAGTGGAAATCTGATATTGTATCATGAATCAATAATGAGAACACTTTCATTTACTTTTGTTTGAAGTGATCAGTTCATTTGTATAGCCTCCGTAAAATTATGCCAATTACATGTCACATATATATCACGAGGTACTAGAATGGATACCGTTCGCATTCCACTCTTTACTCCCACTCACCACCAACAAAATATTCGTGAAAGAATGAGTCGTGTTGGACTTATGGTTGGGAACTGCTCAGCTACACTGGACCGTGGACGTTAAGTGGTGTAACCGAGGTTTACGCCTGTTGTGGTGAGTGATCTATATGATGTTAGTATTATACGAATTATTGTAGTGTAGAAAGTGGTCAGTGGTAATTTCTATATTAGAAATTTACATAGCGTGAATAATTACTTTTACCTATCCACCCCCTGCCTTCCTTTTCTAATCTATTTTCAGTCATTTTTCCATTCTTTGTTGAATTACCTTACATTATATCGTTCCCATCCGACGCATGTACAGAACTCCACTTGTAATTGCACTTGTCAAACTCATTGCTCAATAAATTTGCTTCGAGTATTTCACAGATCAGACCATTTTATTTGTTTCATCAATTGTCATGGGAAAATGATGGCAAATACCTAGCATATACGAACAATACTTTCCGATTTGTTTAAAGATATGCTCACATGTGTCCTGTATCCTCAAATTTATTCAGATATTTACTCAAAGTCAATGCTTGTTCCAATCCAAAGAATCATTTAACACGAATCAGAAACAAACAAATTGCCAATGGTGATTAAAACGTTCTTGAATGATTCGAATAAACTACAACCAGTGCCAACACTCCGGTGGTAAGCTAGTTTAATCTCAATATTAACTTACTGGCTGATTACCCAAGTTATTTTAGCGATCAGCACAGCACGTGAAACTCAAAAATCCTTCAAGCTAACCTGGTTACCGTGGAGCTGTTGATTTCTAGTGAGCCTTTGAAGAGAACAAACTGAATAGTGTTCTTATCGGTTCATTTCTGCAAGCTAGATAATTAGAATGCTTGAAAAGTACTTTATGCGAATCTAACCGAAGCATCAAACTCGGGCCTTGGTCTCGTTAGAGCTCATCAGTGGTGCATATCCTCCTTCAAGCCCAGGATTTGAACCTCAGCCTTTTCACCTCTAAGTCGTATGTGCTACCATTGCGCCACCCCGCTCCCATCCGAGATGATCCGAATCACCAAATCAAGCTTGTTCAGATGTCGTCCTCTATGACTGCCAGAAATACCCGACAGCTTCAAATGGAAATACGGTACCTGGTCAGTCAACTCCAAGCGAAAGCCCTCCAACAAATCAGGTCTTCTTCACAAGATGGGGCTAAAGTATCCACATTTTCAAAGCTGCTTTGCGTTAGGTGTATATATATATACTTATGAATACATGTATACCACGCAACTGCTTGCGAGTAGAGTGTGGGATTGATGAATCTTTGTTTGATTGACTGTCTTTTTGATTCCACTTTCCAAGCAGAAAACTCTGGTCGTCCAACCGACCTGCACTCGGAAGCACCAGACTCGAGGTTCGCAGGTTAGTCGGATGATCTGAGGTTTGTGAGTGAAACGTGGAGTCCAAAGGACAGTCAATCAAACAAAAATGTTTCCATCTTTTTGGGCTTCTTGTTTTCAATTTTTTCATGTTATACCATACAAATGTGGGAAACAAAATTAATGAATTTTAATACATCAGGTCTTCTTGTTCTAGTTCATCAAAGCAGAAAGATGACGCAAACTGCTAGACGCAAACATCTCTTTGAATCATCTTAATGGCGTACGTAAAACACGCGGATTTGTACTTGGATGGGGCACAGAGCAACACAAACTGAATATTGTTAACATTAATTCTGTTATATTCTTTTGAGTTTAAATTACGTGAACTAAGTTGCATGATAGTTTTGACTGACTCTTGACAGAAAAAGGTTGATGAATGGTCGAATAAGAATAATTTATAAAGTCATGAAAACATAATTCACTGATGTGGTTTTTGCCATTGAAGCACAATTACTGATCCTGCCAGAAGCAGTTTCATTAGTGGAAGTGTCGATCACATTTCTGCTAATCAGAAAGAACCAACAGCGGTACCTACATATTTATGAAAAGAAAGGTATCATCTGGTGGTTTATCAGCAATCTCGGAGTTAGTGCTCAACTCAGGAGAAGAAGGTTGCTGACCTTTTTAAAATAAGACATGACCTTGAAACCAAGACCACATAAGAGTGGCCTCTCAAATGCCTAATTTGTGTTCACGAAGATGAGGAAATGCTTACCCACCACCACGCTCGTAAGTTAGCTGTTGACGAAGATGTGATAACGTATTTTGTAGATTTTTCTTTGTAAAGCTTTGTTTAAAATCATCATTCAGGCAAACGAACGCTTTCTCGGGTTTTAAATGCAAGCACTGCTGTCACAACAAGGTTTAGTGGGTAAAGCGGCATCACATCCAACTTGAATAAAACATTCCAAGGGAAAATTGTCAAACTGCGAAAAGAATGTTTCTCTGAAAATTGCTACACACCACTACGAACAAAGGTGAGGTGAACTGAGGTGCTCAAACTTTTGTCCGATCAAAAGCCAGTATTATATGCTCAATAAGGATAATCTTTTGTTGCGCTTGCGAAGAAACCAAAATTGAATTGTTCTTCCTGTTCTGTGGTTTATCTTAGATGCTCACAAAGACATTTTCTATAGTGCAACATTCGTGAAGAAACTCATCCCAATGTCTTTAATTGATGAAACTTATTACGTAATTTGATATGAACGGGGATAAATTTTGAACATCTGCGTATTATCTACTACACTATGGACGATGAAGGATGCCATGAGCTTAAACAATACATTTTCCTGGTTTGTCAAATTAGAACACCTTAAACAAAAAATTGATTATCGCCAAGTATTGCGTCAGGTTATGCCTTCCATGGAAGTGTCAATAGTATTGTCAGGGAAATATCCTTTTCTTATGTAATTCAATTTATCAGTAGCAAAACTGTGTAGATAAGCAAAGATTCAAATACAACAATTGCCTTATAAAATCTCTGCTGCCTTCTAATGGCACATTTTTAAATACTGGTGATTTAGGTTGATGCGCGTTTTTCGAACTGACGCGAAAACTTCACCATGTTTCAGCGCTTTATGTAGAGGAAATATCACTCAGAACTACATTTTCATTTTAATTTCCGAAACACCTGAATGCTAAACTTAAGTACGATGAAAAATGTTTTCAACTAAAGAATTTCACGTAACTACTAGCTTCGAAATCGTATTCCTACGGTTCTGAACGAAGTCATATTACGTTACATTTGATCGATAATCTTTTCTCAGTCTTCAAAGCTGCGGCTTACGGTAAGATTATCATCCACAGAAATACGATAACTGAGGCAATCGCAAGTGCTACTTGTCAATAACTCACACTTTCTCCGGGTCTAACGAATGACAGTGACGGTAAAAATCTGAACTGCGATGGTCCTCCATTTGTTGGCGGTTACATAAAATTTCTAGGGCAGTTCATCTTTCACATTCCAACTTTGGACACGCCTGACACGTAGGAAACAGCAATTCAGTTACCGCCATTTAAAAAATCGTTCGTTTTTCAGTAGAAAGACTCCGTTCAAAGTTTCAAAGAAATACAAATATTGTACGACTTTGGCGTTGTGTATGTTATGCATCATCATTGCGGTTTAGCAAAGACATCAGTTCTGGGATTCGACCATGAATTTGAAGAGTGTGAATTGTGTGTTTCAACTGGAAAGCTATCTGGTGAACATCCTGTAGATTGATGGCCAAATAACCAAATCAGGGGATAGTAACAAGTAGTAACAAATAAAGCGCAGAGTTGTGCAACCGGGAGACATTTGCAAGCTGTTAATCAAAGGGTTCGAAAAACCAAGATTGTTTTGTATAGGAAAAGCTTGTAGATGACTCACGTTGTTTATTATATCACTACGGGAATCCACTAAAAATGGGGTCTTGTGCTCTAATCTGCCACTATCTTCCATTGGACTGTCTCGCTCTTTCGTGGGTTTTTGCTGAAGTTGTTGCATATCGTATACATAAACAAAACAGAGTTATAATTATGTGGTCAGTATTTAATATTAGGATGTCACAGATGATTCTATGTATTGTGCTGGGTCAAAACGATTCGTCAAATCAAGGATGCAACATTCGTTATCATTTTCATAAAGTAGCATTTCAAGACGTGAAAAATCTATCCAGCGATGGAAGAAACAAGCTTCAGTAAAACAATCAATCCATTTGACTGACCGATCACATCTTCAACCTAACTGTTTGAACTAATAGACCGGTACAGAAATAAAGGAGTGGAAACAGGCATCAGTAGAAAAAAAGCGATACCAATCTGCACAAATTAGATGCACAACGTGTTTGTAAGTTTTTTCGAAGAACGAGTCATTTAAACATCGAGGGAAATTTAGAACGAACATTTAAAAATAATTCAGTGGCATGGGAACACAATATCGGCCACAATAAATGGCTTCCCTTATATCCAACAGTATTAAAATTCGTACTCGTATTTCTGGTCCTCTTCTAACTCAAGTGCTTCCATTTGAGTAAAAAATTATAGTTCGAAAAACCCTTAACCTTTGAAATTCACTGGAATTATAAATGAAATAAAAAGGGAGCAACTTTACGCATCAAGATTAGTGCGTAACTCTGTTAGTACTCTCTCTCTGTTTGATCGTAAAAATATGAGCCCACAAAGATAGATCTAAATTTCGCACGACAGGGGACACGTCGAAGTGAGAATATTTTTTGGGTGGGAGTAAAAGAAGAGAAATTGGTGTGCAAGGGGGGTGAATTATCCAAACAGATTTCGTAGGTAAAATTCCCGTACGATAAATTTTGTCTATCGATATTCTTAAAGATCAGATCCTCTCCGAGAACTATGTAAACAGGATTAGTTATCGATCCTTATACCACACAACAGAAATTAAAATTTATTTCACACTTTCCGGGAAAGTGTACAAAAGGAAAATGTAATGAATTCGGAAGAACACACTGATAGGCGGGATTGATCGTTGGATCTGGAATGGTTGGAGCTTACGAATGTTGAAAGACAAACTGTAAAGTTCTCGAACGTATAACAAATGTTGCATTGATTATCAGAATTTACCGTTTATTGTCAGTTATAGGTACCTGATGGAGTCAACTGTAGAAGGGAAACCTTTAATGATGGTCATTTTGTTTGTGGGTAAAAGATAGACATAAAAAGCAAGGGTATGCTCCAAACACTTTGATTGATTCAAGGTGAGACCAACATGGATGGAGACATGTTTGAAACGTTATCTGTGGGCTATGAAACATCAACAGGAAAGTTGGCAGGTATATCACCGACGTAGGTTGAAAATGATTACGGAGAAGAACAGGCACCCTGGAGCATCCGGAATAGAGGGTCACCTTTGTGGAGAACCGTATATTCAATCCGATGCAATCAATTGTTGTGGGCATCCAAAAAATTACAAACTAGTGGGGAACCGTATAGGGTGAACAGAATCGTATACGGAAGAGTAATCAGGAAAAACACATAAGACTGACTCCACCTTGTCATTCGAAAATCTACCAACAAGGTGACTAAGGGAGACTGCAGCTTATTGAGTTCATCTATTCCGTTCAAATGCGAATCGGAAATGATTAGGGGGAACTTCACAAGTAAGTGTAAATACTTGAGAACAGCCTTTGCACTCATCCTCATCAAAACAAATGTCAAGGTCATTAGTCGAAAGCGCTACATGACGACAGTTCTCCTTGACGGCCGTTAGAATAAGAACAATAGTGACAGGCCCTCAAGTGTTGGGAATAGTGAAGCCATTCGGAGATTGATTCACCATGAACGTCATCACTTTGGCAATGGGACGGGCTTCATATTTGAAGAGAGCAGAAGGAAAGTTGTTCGAGCCTGAGGAGGAGAAAATGTTTACCGGCAGTGGTCAACCGGTTATTATCATAGACTTTGGACAATAACGAAAAGGGCTCGCTTCTCTCCTCCGACGATCACTTTTTCATCTGGCAGCCTTTCATTGGCCACGACTCCTTTCCTGAAGGAGTTAAAAAATATTTATATTCATACTATCCGATTCGAGTGGTTAGCTTTCACAAGACGAACGAGAGGGTCAGATTTCAGTCGATTAGAGAATGAATGCAGTATTAGGATTTCCAACATTAACATTGAGGATGGAGTGCTAGATCCGTTGTCCATGGAGTTCACCGACGAATTACCCATTCAGACGATTCACTTTCGCTGTGGTCAAACCTGGATGTATCGGTGGCCATTTTATCATCAAACATGAACGTTCACTCGTTGAGCCTACTCATCGACTTCAGACTAAGTAAGTCACTCGGCTATTGCATAGAAAAATAGTTTTAATAAGGCAATAGGGATTCAGTGGTGCCTACAGGATGTCGGTACATGGAATAATATGTTTATAGAATGATGAATAATTGAGGCAGACCATAAAACAGCAAACTGTATCTTTTTTGACCCTACCTCAGTTTTACGCGTAGATGTTGAGTAGATACTTGGTTTGAATAACAGAGATAATGGTTATTGGTGGAAACGGGGACACTATTTGAGAGGGGAAAACGGCCGGGATGGTAGTAGATCACTCAAGCTGGAAAGGAGTCACCACTGCTGGTGCAGTGGAAAAGATCGATATTCGCCAAGTTCAGTTGGTAGTCAGCATGTTAGCGCCTTCCCAGAATCCAGGTCAGAGCCTAATTCAGAGGACTTGCAAGCGACCAGGATCTGATCGATGAGAAGCGAACGAATTCCCACCAAGTGATGTCTGGTAGTATCACCAATCAACCAATCAGAAAACAGCCGAATGGATGCAAGTCTGAACCTGTTAGTTCGTGTTTCAGCAATTCGTGACAGTGACTGTTTCTTTCTATATAAACAGTGTGTTCTGCGCTAATAAGCTAAATGATTCAAGAACAGAAAGATCTTCTCATTAGATTTGATTAGGTAGTATAAAACATGTGTTCTATGAATTATGCGCATTGACGCACAAGGCCGTAATGACTGTGGGACTAATTGAACTACCAAAAAAGTCGAACTACTTAAATGAGCGACCATAATTTCAAAATTAATAGCCGCAGACAATACGGAACCGACCAGAACTGAACATCATCTACTCAGCTTTTGTTATCTGAATAAGATCTAGGTGAAATGACAAAAGATGCAATTGTGATCGAACCCATCTACCGACTTGATCTAAAAGTGAGCATGAAATGCTTACGGATCTCATATTGCTGCGTTACTAAATTCACTATAAAAATTCATGACAGATATTGTACTATCAGTAACTCACATTTAATAAACCAGATCCATTATGAACCAGATTAGGGAAGGGGAATAAGCTGATGAACTAAACAGCACTGACGAATTAGTTCATTACATGTATTAAAGGGAAATAATTAACGCATGGGAGACAAAATCTTTTTGGAGTGTATCGACTGTAGACTGGTTTTGGGAAAAATTACCCGCGTAATCACAAATTTCGATCGACTACCAACATTTCCATCAAATCTGTTACCGAACAGTAAACAATTACGTAGCGAGTAAAGTGGGAATTATAAATTGGGTTTTTACTCTGATGTTCCGTTCAAGTGGCTGCCAGCCTAATCGACATAACCAAATTTCCCATGAGTGTAACATTTGATATGTTTGACAGTTAATAAATTCCTTCGGGTGTTATGTATTGGACCTTTGGTTTGCAGAATTGCTGATGTCGCTGTCATTTCAGTGTAATTGACGTACTTTTGGCAGTTAGCTACTACCACCGGTTCCTGTGGTCTAATCCGAAATTCAAACCTCCAATTCTGAGTGTAAGAAAAAGGCTCACTTTGGACATCAACTTAGGGTGTGATTGAAAGTCCCTCGAAATAGGGGTGTTATCAATTAATCTTTCTTCACCGTACACCGTATTACTCTGATTCAGGACTTATTATTATACGGAGAAAGTGCAATAACTTCTTCCTCCATCACCTCTAATGAAATTCGCCTTCGTGGGTTTAGAAATAAATCATATTCTGCCTCACTCTAATGATGAACTTCAAAGCTTCAGGGGGTTTGTCGAAATGACGTGGCACAGTTTCAACTCCTTACTGACTGTCGCAGAATCAGGGTTTGAGTAATCATATTTCAAAGAATTGTGTTTCGTCGATGAAAGACTGAGAAATAAGGAATTGAGTGTGAGGTAAATAATCCGTCTAACGAATTTCCTCAAAATCTGCTTATCTTCAGCATTTTAAGATCAATTTCTCGGTAACAGAAGGGTTTCAATTTGTAAATCTAAGCTAAAATTACCTGTGCTTCATCATTCTTCGTTACAAAACACTAACTGGAGGTTCCCCGAAAACCATATTGTAGATAACTGGGTAGGAGAGTTTCGGCTATGCTTGTCCGGGCAATTGGTCGCCGGACATTTAGTCAAATGGACACTTGGTTGAACGGACATTTGGTCGAATGAATATTTGGTCGGCAGACATTTGGATGATTGAATTATGCTATATTCGCTTAAATTTGGCATATGTCAGACCCTAAGAAAATGGATTAGGCGTGGCCCGTCCCTTTGGCCATTCTCTGGATTTATAGTTAACACCTGGTAACCCAGAGTTATAAAGGCATACATTGATCACGAATCGGTAAGCTAAAGAACCTGCGCTATGCTGTTATACAAATGTATCACAGTCAAATTCTTTTCACCGTTAAGACCTCACAACAGTTTCACTCCGAAATTCCTAAAGCCGAAAGCATGAAACTAAGGTCAGCTGAAACGGTAGTGCGGTCTACCACGGCAGTGCCTGGTGAATCTGGAATTCAAGCCGTTGTCCCTTTTGAGGTGATAGACCTTTGATCTACTTGACTACCTCTTTATGTGGACAAAATGATTCACCTTACCGATTACACGCAGCGGGTAAAACAGGATTCACCACTGGTCTTGTCTCAACCAATCAGATGCTAGTTTCTAGATGCTGAGGTTGGTTTGCTCGATAATAAGAACATTATACAGACTGTGACATTTTGGAAGTACTACATTTCAAGGTTGAAAACCAACGAAAAAGGTTTGGGACTTAGATTCTGCTACTTTCTGCGAGTGTTACATCCAACAAACTTAAATGAATATAGCGTAATTCAATCATCCAAATGTCCGTTGGACCAAGTGTCCATCTGACCAAATGTCCGGCGACGATACGTCCGCGAGCCCCAGCTATGTATAACTGATGAGCGGCTACCACCGCGGAACCAGTCGTGGGCATCCGCGAAGATCTTAACACGTGCTATTTCCAGTCGCTAAAGAAAGCTTTAGTTAGGCATTGAGCGGTGAGCTCAAGGCATCAGTATCTATTCTAACGAACGTTTTCCACCAACGTTTTTATTCTTTAAGCTGCTTAGAAAAACTAGCCGCAAGTTCAATGACTGAAATGATTTGGCGATGGAGGATTGCTCCGGCTACTTTTAACTATGATATTCTGTACCACTTAACAAGATAATCCTTCGAGCAGACTCCTTTTCGAGATGTTCTCCCTTCATAGAGGTAGAATAATCCAATGTCCCTTCTCCGTCTACTTCTGTGTCGAAAGAAGACTTGAGAAGACATACAAACCACTACTACTTATCGGTGATCTCGAAAAATAAGAAGGGATGGCAACACTTGGTAAAAAGGAAGCAACCACAGTTATTCTGCTGTGAAAAGAATTCACTATACGAATTTTCAGTGTGCTTTGTCGTGGTGACGGAATTGTCAACTCACCTCCTTTTTGTAAGTCAGGTTTTGATGAATTGCACAAAGATAATTTGACGTTGATGAAGTAAATTAACTGGCTCGACAGATTGGTTGTTGGCCGGGGTTAGCCACGAACATCTGCGATACGGCAAACAACTGCGGCATGCGTTTGCACAAAGCCAATTCGTGGCCAAACGCCTAAAACTCATGGTCCAAAAGTTACATTCCACTGCAGAGGTTCCATCCCGACGTCTGTGGTCCATTCTCCAACCAACATCACGCATTGATAGAATGTTACTTCGAAAGGCTGGAAATGTTCCGGACGGGTACACCAACCACTCTGTTTGAAAGCCAAGTGTTGCGAAAGTGCTCCAACCGCGAAGAGATTCCTTCAATACTAGTCACCGATAACCGGTGGCATTATGGCACGTTGTGACCTTTGGTCACCGTGATAAACTATACCTTTTCCCATTAGGCTACGGCCAAAACCCGCAATCCTTTTGCCACGACCCATCATTCTTTAGCCTTGACGCACAACCTTTATCCATGCCACTGTAAGCCAGTTAGGTCAAAAGTATCGGAAAATGATGACGAGAGAAGCTATTGGAACAATTTATTTTTTACAAAGATTGATGTTGCAAAGCTGACGGGACAAAGAGAAAGTGTGACGATTGTATGCTGCTCATTTGACCGTGGTAATGGTATCAAAAGCTGCACGGCAGATTGATTGGGGAAGGTTCGAACGATGTGCCCGTACCGTCAGACCATGTGAGACAACCCCTATAACAGTTGCAATCTCCGTGGTAGTAATGGTGTCAAACGTTGCAGAGTAAATTAATCGACACCACTGATTGAGGTGTACTTGCATTCTATAAATGTGTGTATTGTTCTCGGATTTCCGATAGATCCATTTATCTAGGCGTTTGAGAAACCAATCTTTATTTTGTTTAATCATATCCAGTTCTGGTTTGTCTGTGATTTAAAATGCTAAACAAGTATCGTTTGTTGCATTATGGATTTTACTTACAGGACTGCTTGTTTGGGATATTTTACCTTTAGATACGGAGACTCGTTGTCAATTGGCTGATATTTCGTTCGGAGGTAATCAGGCGATAAATCTCACCGCGGCCGCTTGCGATAATACTCGCCGTACTTGTCCTGGTACTGTATGCACAACCTCTTGACAATATGGAGAGAGTTAATATGGGTAAGAAGAAAAGATCGTGTCGTTTCACCAGCGCCGAAGATGGATGTAGCGTAATCGAATGCGTTTGAAGAGATGGTTTAAAGGACACTACCGAACACCTCAGCATCAATATAAAACAAGCCGTGCTATCTCATCTGAAAATCGGGAAAACCCATTCACACCTGGTTCCTACAGGACGAAGTTCAACGACGAGTTAGTCAGGCATGTGTGTGAAATGTTGAGCGAAGACCCCACAAGAACATTGGGTCAGTTGAAGGACAGGATGGAGAAGGGTTTTGTGAGCGCAACAGTCAGAAAGTCCTTCATGGATCTATTGCTGGATGGACATCACTATTCAATTAAGAAGCTGACTATTCAACGAATGAAACAAAATTCAGATGCGGCCAAATCTAAACGAGCAGGATATGCCGATTGGCTGCAACGATCACGTACTGCAAATTTATGTTTGTATAATGACGAAACCAAAGGCCCCTTATAGCGTCGTTGCAGCTATGAGGGCTCAAAAGTAGGTAGCAAAGTCACCCGAATTCTACCGTCATGTGCAGGAACTAACTTGAACATGTTAGCCTGTTCATCTATTGCTGGTATCTTGAAATGTGAATGTTATACGAAGATAACATGGGATATTTTTAATGAGTTTCTCTCATGTTTCTCAGCTTCTACGGCTACTGAGCAACCTGATGTTCCAGTAATATTTATCTTTGACAATGCCCCCGTTTACTGGAGGGCTATGGACTCAATTACAAACCAATCACCAGATACGATTTCTCCCTCTGTATAGTCCATTTTCCAATCCACTGGAAGAGGCATTTGGTGAATTTGAACAGGCAAATATTTGCTACTTTAATTTGTTTATGTTTTAGTACATTAAAACAGGTTCATTGAAAATAAAATAGTAACAGGTGTTGTCTCACATGGTCTGACGGTACGGGCACATCGTTCGAACCTTCCCCAATCAATCTGCCGTGCAGCTTTTGATACCATTACCACGGTCAAATGAGCAGCATACAATCGTCACACTTTCTCTTTGTCCCGTCAGCTTTGCAACATCAATCTTTGTAAAAAATAAATTGTTCCAATATTTCTTGATGTCAGGATGGTGAATCACAACTCGGTTCATCAGTCAGCCCACATTATCTAAAGACATGTTCTCTGATGAATCCACTGTTTACTTGGTTAGAAGAGTGTAGACACGTTTTTCTCGGGATGATGGAGTCTTCGAACACCATATGTTGCTGGTCGGGAAGGGGAAGGTTAGCTAACGTTCAACTGGCCCTATTCGGGGCCAAGGGAACATATTTATCTGATTTATCATCGTTCTCTTGGTACTGTCTAGAGTGTAATCTGAGGGGCTGGTGAAATATTTATAGATTGAACATGCGTTACTTCTAGTCTGTAAACGGATAAATCTCGTTTCTGAAGCGAAATTTTCAGCCGAATAATAGGTGCCTACAAGGATTATCAGAGCGAACGCAGAGAGAATGGCAATGAATGAACTAAGTTCACTTCTGTTGCAAGTTTTGAACTTGTGTCTATGGTCGGCAGATGACAAGTGACACATGCCAAAAGGCCCGTGGCAAATGCGCACACATTTTCGTGTTAAAGTGCAGTGGCCCGGATGGCACCACTTACACAACTAACACGACTGACAATCCTGAGCTGAGAACGGCTGTTATGATGGATGAACTAAACTGTTGTTCGTTCGCTTCTCTCTTGTACGCACTTCGATAGCCGCGGTTCACTGTGACTAACACTCAGTGAACTCCGTGAACACAGTTTGAGGAAACAAAATAATATCTGTGGTTGATTGATCGATTTTGAGAACTACCGATACGGAATGACGAGAGAAAGCGATTGTTGGGGCGGGTGTAATCGGGTATGTGTTTGTAAGTTCATGTATGTTCGTGCTCGTGTGCGAGAACTGTGACACACACGGTGGTAAGGTAACCTCAGCACTAGTCGAAAGAAACCAGTGACTGGAGGACTTTAAGGCATCGGACCGCACGTATGTGTACGACTAAGAAAACAATCTGATGCTTAAACGTGAATACGTGTGATTATCCAATACTGAATAACGCGACTGCATTGCTAACGTGGACGGAGTCGTTAGATGAACGCAGAATACAGGAAAAGTGCGTTATGGTGTGCAAATCGCTAATATCTGTGGGGTCTTAGGAAATCTACCGATACTGGTTTGGGTGAGACAGTTAGGGAAAGACATACTGCCCCGCCTGGAGCAGCGGAATGAAAGCATGGTGCCACACCAGTATAAACGTAACCAGAATTTGTGCTTCCAGGTCGAGCCATGTGCAAACACCATGATAACCACCGTTGGTTGTGACTAATATGATGAACTCCGTGAATGAAGAGTGAAACACAAGAATAATGGTAATCTGTGGGGAATTTATCATTTTCCAGAATTGCTGCTTCGGTTTGGCACGGGAAAATGACTGCTCCGTTAAAAGAGATTGAGATAGCAGTAATATTCATTCCTAATGATCGGTCACAGGTCGACAAATGGGTGTATGTCATGACGGCTACAATGTAATTCCTTCTTTCTGGCGAATATATAGGTGTACCTTGCTTTGACCGTTTGTGTAGCTCCAAGTTTGTGAATGGGTGCTCATCCATTAGCCGCCGGTCCGTTTCTCCATTTGGCAGCCTTTAATTGGTCGCGAGGCTGCTTCCTGAAATATAGCACCGCTATTACAAAATAAAAGGAAGTAAATCAAATTAGATAAAAAGACAAGGGTAATACAGTAGATCGTCAAAACTGATAACAAACTGTGGACCAGTTGTCTCACATCTGATCTGCGGCCGTCCTTTTCAATCATTTCACTGTAAAAGCAGCTTTGTCGCTGGCTGGTCTAACAGTATTTAGGCAGGGATATCAATATACTGAGATGAAAGGGTGTGGGAAGTAACTTGTTCGTCAACGTCTTTCATTTCCTGATAAGTGTCCCCATCACCAAACGTATTCCATGTGTTTCTATATTTCGTACTGTAACCGACATGGTCGAATTAAGGAAACAAGATGACGTTGCCATCTGAAATATAGGCAACGACGTGGTTCACTAGAAGCGGCTGCTTGTAACCGCATCAAATTATCATTTATCAATCTCCTCAAGTTACATCAAAACTGTGGTTTTACTACAAGATTGGTTACTCAAAGTAAAGTGCTCCCCAGCTGGGAAACTGATTAATTCAGGGTGAGCGATACCTTTGGATCGTGATAAAGCTTTATTGAACCTTTGCAAAATGAAAGTCTTTCACTAGATGGCCGGCAAAAATGGTGGAGAAACAGCGAATCCAAAATAAAATTTTCCGACTTGTCCAAGATTTTCCAAAGTCACCCGATACGCCTTGCCAAAAGGATCGGAGAACTGCTCAGTTATGAGGTCACACGAACTATGTCCACAGTTACACTATACACGCAAGATGATCATACTCATGATAGTTGAAAATACTATAGGTTCTGCCGGAACAAACTGAAGTGACTTCCATTAGTTTCTATCTGACAGCTCGATAAGGTTTTTGAATGGAATTATTGCAGTCGTGAGATCGAACACTATAGAGGTTTTCAATACTTTTGAAAATTGGTTTTGGTTGTAGCTCAGGTTGGTGTTGTTCATTGACACCTAATAGCTGAGCTTGGAGTTTAGGTAGCAAACGTTTGATCACCAGTTTAAGTGATGTCATCACGGTTGCTCTTAAACCAACCAACACCCTCAGAAGAATCACATCAAGACCGAAAGAGCAACTGAAAACCGAAGAAATAAGAAAAGTGACATACAGGGTGGAATGCAAGGACGGCGAAAAATACTATGTTGGTCAAATTGGAAGCAAGTTTACCACAAGAATACACAAACACAAACTGGCTACAAGAAGACATGATCCATTCTCATTATTATCCTTCCACGAGGACCAAGAGGGAAACGTGTTCAGCTCGGCGGAACTTCATATTCGGGATTAGGCAACCACGAGATAAGTACGGGAGTTTTTGGGGGCATGGCATTCTTTAACAAATTCTATCAATAAACACGTTGAATCGGATCACTTTTACAATCTCTTGATACGCAAGAGATTCAGCTAACTCAATACAAGAAAAACAAATATGTGGAAACCTAATCCTACCGAATCATAACCTCGGAACCCAATTCTTCGCAGGAACAGGTCAATCCAATAAAACTCAAGGAACCAGGAATCTGAGCGGGAAAAAAAAATTAAAACAAAAACAAAAACAACATATAAAGCACAAAAATATATCAAAACCCTCAAATATATACATGGTTTTGTATAAATATATATTTATATATTTTTACCAATATATTGGGACAGATTCCAAGAGGTGGAATTTGCCAAATCAGAGGGCGCTCCTAAAGGCCAAGGTACTAAATTTAGAAGCTCGCCCTGAAAGTTCAAAAGGTCGTCTTTCTGTGATCAATAGCTTTTTAAGGTCAAGGTCATTCCGGGGGTCGAGATCGAGCCAACCGGTGACCCACGTCTACGCACAGATGAGCACGGGGATTGCCACCTGCATAGTGGTGATATCACCTAGACCGGTGGTGAAACCTTTGCGACCTAAACACTAAGCCCAGCCATCCGAAGTTACTGAACTACAGAGGTTGTACTAGTAGTCGGAATGGTGGTTACTTTGGTAAATTAATAGTATGCCACTTGTCAGAGACTATATTAAACGTTATTAAGTGATCAGTCCGTAGCATGGAAGATATTAAAAGCCGAACCAGAGCACCTGGCCCCTTAGAGCGTATCAGGTTTCCGTAGTGGGTTACACAACTACGAGATCATATGCGGGGAGATAAGGCTATGATATGAGAAGTACTGTCCCTAGTTGCACAACTTAACAGCCAAAATGACAACATTATTCATAGTTTTCCCCCTGGTTTTCAATCCTAATCATTGTTTTGATATTCAAGTTGGGCTGTGGCTGAGAAGTAAGGATCAGTGAACCACCGCAATTAATGAACTTTTATTGGTTGTTACAAAGGAATAAGATCCTTTAAATAGTCACAAATACAGTAGACAAAAGTGAACAGACACAAGTGAACCAACAACAGGTTAGCGACAAATACTGTGCCAATAGATGATATACTGTCGAGGAAATATTACTCAAACTGTTATTTTAATCTGATTTTCCATACAAACGCTTCAAAACTGACCGACACGACCAGTTTATCAGCAATAGGCGCGTATATATTGGTTGATATATCTCCAGCACCGTCGCAGGTGTACGTCGGTAGCTTCGTGCGATCGTTCCATGCAAAATAAACCCTTTTTGAGATTTTATTCAGCAAGTCTCGATGCTGGTCACCATCTCAAGCGGACAATCCAGAGCGTTTTTTGCCGGATTTCTAAGTCTAACTGCCGTTATCGTCCCCAGTGGCATATATAGAAATTCGACCCTCACGGTGTGGTCCCACTTCCATTGAACAGAAAGGAACGCAAAGTGAATCACTGTATTCTATGAAGCCGCTGTAGAAGTAATCAAAATAGTCGGCTTTTTCACGAAAAATTGTTTTTTATAATCAGCATGATGCTCCGGAACATCGTGATGGTGCTATTTCTTTGCTTGCTTGCTCACAATATCATTACAAACTATACGAATACAATTATCACGAATTGATTATTGTACTTTTGTAAATTAATCTAGTTGTCCGGTTCTGTCAGCCGTGGCTAGTACCATCCATGCTGCCCCTGGACTGACTTGAGCGTTATCCCGTTAATCCCATTATGATGTTCACCTAGAACCTGGGACGATATTCATAAGGAATTCCACGGGGAATAGACGGCATCGGAATACTCTCAATCTTTTGAAAGAGTAAGACAACCATGCGGTATTATTTTCGTCGGATATGTAAACTATGATTCCTGTAGCATCTACTCCATTCACCTGACAATGGATGAGGTAATTTAGTATACAAAAAAAGGTACAGAAGTGGCCAGGCATGCACATGTTCTCATCTACAACAGGCGTAATCCTGGCACAGTCACAATCACAGAGCTGAGTCAAAGTTATCTAGAGATTATTAGGCACGTGAGGAGTTGAAAAACAAACGGACCCCCGTGTATACTGTCAGTCAAGGGTCGCTTCTTCCAGCCGTGCCCAGCAGGTGCAACAAGAGCTCGCACAGACAAACGATAGGCAGAAATCCTCAAAACAGGACAGAGCCATCGGAGACAGTGTAGAGCGATCACTTCGTTGAGGGGGCGGCTTTCCATGTCTGGCACACGACAGAGCACCATGCACTTGATACTACCACCAGACTCAAGGAATGCTTCGTAGGTATCGGTTTCTGAACACAAAAGATGCCGAGCTTCCTCAGCACGAAGTGGACAAGTCTGACAACCGTAAAGTAAGACAATACAAACCACGGCTACGTACATCCGGATATCATGGCGACGCCACACGTGTCGTAGGTTTGCGAAAGCCTCCTTGGCTCTCGCTAATTGTGAACTGATTTTCTCTCCAAAACCAGATATATCTATTATTAAGCTCTTGAGGTGCTGGTCATCCTTAAGGAAGAGTTCAGGTATAGGCTCCTATCCATCTTGAAAAGCACTGCGCTTGATGGGTGCGAATTGCATGCATTATCGGGATACCTCAAACGCCAAGTGGTTCACAGCATGGGTCAAATGCCATTCCCCTTTTGACAAGAGAAGGAAATTCAGTCCAAAATGGCCTCTTGAATTCGTCTTGTCCGATGACGAGGGACCGATACTGGCATTCAAATATCAGAAGTGGGAATTCATGGGGCTTCTAGAAGAGATTATCTATGGTTGCAGCTGGGCGGCACCTGGTGGATGCAAACCCCTGAACAACAAACAGATTTCGTCTATCAAAAAGTTTGCCCACTTTGCACGAACCCGTGAGTCTATGTCAAAGCCAGCAAGACCGGAGGCCGAAGACTCAACAGCCACAAAAAGGTATAATTGAAGAAAGGATTGTTCGGGAGGTGGGTCCATCGGAAGATGGAACTGGAATTTTGAGTGTTAGTCTCATGAAAGCAACACAATCTGATGGCAAAGGCTTCGGAAGCATGAGCTCCTATATACATCAGGGCTGGCAAGATGAACGTGGTTAGTTTGAATGGGCATCCGGAAAGAACCGGGGCATCAGTCGGTGGTAGCAGATTCAGTGAAACTCAGACTGATGCGAGAGGGGTCGATAGAAGAAAACAAGGGATATGAAAATGAAGAAGAAAGTGAGACAGGAGTGGTAATGCGAGAATTAGTATAAGAGAGTGATCGTTCGTGTTCACGGAAGAGTAGTCAATGATAATAGTGGAGTATTTCATGGCTGTTTGCGTTGTGGGCTTCTGTACTACTCGGCCGCCCAGTCCAGAGTGGGCACTTTTATTCGACGATGCACTCCCAAGTTATGTGCAGCCAAGCGCATCTTGTAGGGTTACAGTTTTGGTCTAGATAAGACAGTGACCAGTAACATGCTTCGTACGCTCCTTCGGCAAACCTTTGGGAGCCGGTGACTGATTACTCAATTTATTTGCACTTCAGATGAGGTTAGACACTCTGAGTGTAGGATGTGCAGGATGCCCACAACGGAGAATGTTTGAGACGAAAGGTCATTTGGGAGTATTTCGAAAAGCGTTCACAAGGAGTGATCATTTTGAAGCTTAAGACAGTCTAAGAAGAATATTGCTCTTTCAATAGTGATTTCGACTTTGGTAACTAATTCATGAAGATTTTAAATTGAACAAGCTCATTATGATATGAAATGCTGTACTCTAGCTGAGGCAAAATAAATGTCATCACGGAAACTGCTTTTCGTGTCTTTTATTTATCTGTCATATTCCATGCTATCAATCACCCAGTGGTCACGCATATCGTTCACATGTGACCGTTACTCAGATCAGTGTATCCCGTGATCGAGCATTGTCCAGTTAGGTACAAAGATCCTTACTAGGTTTTGTTCCGGAAGTGTGTTGTGCATAAACGACTAGTTCAAGGACTATCAAGGATAAAAGCTGTCAATCTAAAACTTTTGCCCTTTTCACTTCTGCTTCCACATTGCAAGCTTCGGTTTCCACTGTGGTACGTGAATAAACATATTTTGAAACATCCGCCTTAATTTTATCCGACGGATACAATAAAAGCCTAGGGAATGTAAACCTTCCATTCTCATGCTATCGCGTTGGCTGTGTTCCGTACCTCCCTTGCGCAGCCATCAGATCGAGAATATAACAATTAACTGTATATTTGATGGGAACACAGTCTGCTACTGACCACCTGTTATGTGTGAGTGTATACGTGGGTATGATATCCTTGGATAAGTGACCAATAGATAAATGTTAATTATCATGATATACAAGGGGCTAAGTAATTTTTTTTTCCTATCGGGAGGTTAAAATTTCTCTTTAGACTACTGAATCCTTAGTAGTACCTAGTCGCCCACTGCATTTGTTTCTCAAACAGGAGGAAGCTAGATAGGGATTTCAGCCTTCGAAGCATGCTTTGAGACGTGAATGTCAATCACTTCACCCTTTGTGCAATTCCTAGTCAAATATCATTCTCAGGCTAGTTGGGTTCATTAAAAATTTGGCTTCAGTAACTGACTCAATCTTTGTTTGTTTATCATAACTTCGAAACCATAGAACCATCCAAGTCACAAATATTTCATCATTCATCAGTGGAAAAGCTTCGGTTTCAGTTTGACGACTTTACACACCTTAGTTTCACCAAACAACTTTAAGTGGTTTTTATTCATTCACTAAAGAAAGCAGTAACAGTGTGATGTTGTATTTGGTCGACAGAGTTCAACAGTCACACTCATGCAGCACACTGAAAAACGATATTTCTGACATTCGTAAAAGTAATAGGCTCCGGTTACTCAAAGGTTCTGTTTAAAATTCGAGTGAAAGATTCTCTTCATATTTATGAACTTACGTTCATAGTGTGTTTCAAGCAATTTTGGAAGTACAAAGTCCTTGATGACTGAATTTTACCGCCTTATAGCTGTATTGTTTTGTCCCAAGTTGAACTAGTGTAACTCAGGTTAACACGAATAATTTGACTTATGCCTGACAGACGAAATGTAATAAACGGTCTAATGTGGAACATTTGTAGAAACAAAAATGCAAAGGCTTTGGTTCTGCGGGAGCAATTGCTTTTGTCGCAGTGTCCATTAGGTTTATGGTTAGCCGAAGGTTGCAAGAGTCATAAGTACACATTTAGGAAACATTGTGCTATCTATAGGATTATCAACGGTTTTGCGGTTAATGGTAGGCCCATAAGAAAAAACATGACCTCGAAATCAAGGTCATACGAACGTGGTCTCTCGAACTTCCAACTTGTTTCCATGGAGTTGATGAAATGCTGAACCACTGCAGGACACTTTCACCACATCGGTGAGTAGGCAAGTGGTAAATTCATGATAAGGCCTTTCGTGCGATTTTGTCAGAAATTCTGTTTAGAACCCTCCTTCTCCAAACAATTAGGGTTTTTTCAAATTATATAAGTAAAAGATGGTACTACAACAAGACGCCGTGTGCAAGCCACCCATATAGTCGACCCGAATAACGGTGATTCATAAGTTTCGGCAGAAATGAATGGTCAAACAGCACTAATATATCCACAGAAGGCATTTTTGTATAAATACTTGCACGTCACAAAAGAATAAGGCAAAATGAACCAGATAAAAATGAACCCATCAGAAGCCAGAAAGGTTGGTTATTTATTGCATTTGCGGAGAAATTCAAATTTCATTGGTAACCATTGTGAATTTCAAGCCAATTCCCATTCGCTGAAGTGAGACTTGAGGCTTACTTTATCCGTGAAAGACAATTCAAAATGAAACTCATTTCGGTGGTTTTTAGTCTATGAAACGAGTTATGCCGAATGATATGGTGTTGATCATGTCAAGACCATCTGAGTTGGGGTCGCACTCAACGGGGTAAAACAATGTATTTTTTCAGCCTGTCGGATGCGAATTTCTTACAGCAGGACTATTTTGCTGCCAGCTAACGAGTCACATTATGCTCCTCATGGGAATGCTCACCTTGATAATGCGGAAATATCTACTCCCCTGTTATATGTGCCTACAATAGCGGAATCGCAAAAACCTTTAAAAGTTCCGTTACAAAAGCTGCCCCATGTACAATCTGACTTGATTATCGAGGCAGGTTTTTCAACTTTTGTCAAAGTAAATTAATCAGAATTCTTCAAACTGATATACCAAGTTTGTGTCAAGATGGAAAGCTTTATATCGTAGACTTAATAATTTCAAAAATTAGATTTTCATCCGAATTTCGACAATGCCCGTAATTCTAAAAGACTGAACATCCGCACATTTATCGGAATTCGCTAAGCAACTATTTCCCCTAGCACTGCATTCTTCATTACTAAACTATTCGTAGTATATCATTACAAAGTTCTGATATGAAATTATTGGATTTGATATTGCTAACGCCCAAATCTGTGTCAATCCGTGAGAAGTTTAAAAAGCATGCCATTGGTCAGCACGTTAAATTCGCCAGGAGTTTAAAGGTTCAAGATTATTAAAAGGTAGAGTATGGCAAATATTTACGCTTAAGTAGATAAACAGCAGACATTCCTATCCTGGATGACCCGTTTCAAAATTGTTTCACCGACTTTGAGAAAGATTACTTCCTGTAATCCAAAGCGCCTGTTTACTATCTTTATGAAGTCATCGCAAGCACCCTTCTCCAAATCCCGATACGCGATTGACTTATTGGCCATGTCCCTAGCCCTAAATGTTTCTTGATGCCCACATTCGCAAAGGTGATTTCTACTACAAAAAAGCTCAATTCTTTTCGACTAGTTTAACTCTTTGTACGAAAGCGAACAGAGAATATCCCAGAATAGGTCACATTTACCCGCAAATTAAACGATGTTTTCTATGTGCCATGCAACTCACCGTGTGTTATATTGCGTAACAGAATGATGGAGCATAACACAGCTAAATCGGTAGCATATGGCGGCCATTCCAGGTAAGCAAGTCCCTCTTGTTGTTCGTCAATATGCAGTTGACCGGTGGTGGTCAAATGGGCCAGAGTGTTTGCTTACCAACTCGGAGGTTTGAGATTCAAGTTCCGGTTACTTTGGTGGTAGGCAGTATTCCACTGTCGTCCGGCTCGTTTCCACACTTGACCTATTGGGACCTTATGTGATTCTGCATTCCAAGTCTTAGGGTGTGGTTGCTGGTTATCCCCAGTAGTGCAGTTGGCCTTCACTGCTATGGGATGTATACCCCTTCCCCTACACAGTTTTATACGCGCGTTTTTAAATGGCAGGTCGTTTTAATATTAGGGTAGATGAGTGTTTATATCCTTGTTCGTCCCTGTGCTCACTCAAGTGAGACAAAAAGTCACATTTAACTGTTGGCGAACACTCCTTAATTTCGGTCACCTCTCGTCCAGGGAATTAAGTGTCGCCCGTCCATGTTGGCATTATTTTGTCCTCTGGGGCTTGCTCGTTCGTTTTTATGTTCTAAATCCCTAAGCCATCGTTTGGCTATTTGACCTTTTTGAGTGATCATTTGTCGAACCTCACACTCTGAGTCCTTCACGTGTAGTCGTTAGGGTCTCCCATCCTGAGCGGCGAGAATGTTTTAACAACTGAATGTCCCATTGCCGAACACCGTAAGTGGCAATCAATGAGATCCCGTTTGTGGTTTTTTTGGTTACTCGGAAGTTTATAGTATGTCAATTAATGAGTGCCCGTTGTTGTCAGTTTCTGTCCAATAATTTCTCGTTGACCTGCTTAGGTTTGTATCAGCGTTCATGGTAACATTAGTTCCCAACATCTCAACCGTGATTATTCGATTTCCGGTGTAACTGGGGATTGGAGTTGGAAAAACAGCATCTGGTAAGTACAAGTGGTATACGAAAGATGCAAAATGTCATTCAACCGACAGCACGTTCAAAGCGAATTACAAATTTGATCACTGAAGCCAATAGCATTTATTTGCGAAGTGTATTCCGGACCATTTCGTAGCATCTTTACCAGAGCATATCGCAGTCAAGGAGCTCATTTATAAGTGGAAAACTGAAAGTTCCCATAGGACCGAAAACAACGAGGCGCGCACGCACAAACAACAGACGAAAGCAAACAAAGATCCGTTACCAAAGCAAGGCTAACGTAATCATCCACTCTCGCTGTTTGCACAGTTGGGGTTGATGATGGTTAATTGGTAATGCCTCCAAGTATCCCAATGTTCGTTGACTGTTTATGATATAACTGATGGTGAGACAACTGCGTAGTAGAATGGTCAATGCCATTCCGGTTTGGCTACAAAAAAAATGAACCGACAGATGCAATCGGTTACGTTATCGAGATCATGCAGAACACTCAAGTCATCCATTACGCAACACGTGGGGGAGACAAAGCACTGCGTTAACCTGAGCTCGGCGTTCATCGTCACTTATGCCAGAGGAACGTTGAGATCTGGTTCATACACACAAAAAAGTACCGACACCATGGGGATTTTACAAGGCATCTAAGATATATCGATGGAAATAATCGTTTGTTAACTTTCAAGTCAAGTCAGATCAAGTATATTTTTGCTCTACGAGAGATGAGTTTTCGGCTTTGTTGGTTCAGTTTTATTGCAATTACATTTTCCATTCTATTTTCCATCATTTTCACGCATTGTTTCCTTGCATGAACCTATTTGAATAGTGTGTTGTTCTGTGGTGAGTACCGTAGTGAGATACATTGAATTCGTCCCGGAAAAAATCGTGCTTTATTACAACATAGGGGACATTGTCCCTACCTCGAACAAATCAATTCCTCTCTATTCCAAACCGAACAATGTTGAAATGTTTTGGCGAACATCTCCGCACACATTATTTTTAGGCATAATATAATACCATTCATATTCCTGTACAGGTCTGAGAATCATTTCAACGGAAATGAATCTGTTCTACATCTTGTCGTTTTATTCGAACTAATGATGTTGGAGATGAAAATGCATGCCAACAGAAAAGTACTTTATGGAAGAAACACAAGAGTTTTCTTAGAAGAATGAGGAATGAGGACATTACCAAAGCCCCTCAATCTCCTGGGTCACCCACTTCTGAGTAAGCGAACCTATAACGTAATATTTTTATATTCTGAAAATTGAACTTCGACTTCAGCAGTATGAATTTGTTATCAAAAGACGTAACGCCTCAATACTGTTTTCCTGTTGCCAGCTTGTTTAAACACGACCAAAATTATTACTACAATTAGGATTATAATTGCTGTTTTCATTCCAAATCACACTACCATTTCTATTACTATTACATAAACTGCTGAAGGACAAGTTTTTTCGGTTGGAAGCAGATAAGCCTGCAAGAATCCACAGAACATTTTCTTTTAATCGCCAGTTATGCTTACCTGTAAATGATGTGCGATGCGTTTCCTTAATTAATTCTATCCAGAAATCTTCGGAAGCTTTTCCAATCACGTTCAGCGAAATACATGCAATATGGTGTCAATTTTGAGGTAGACTGAAAGAGTAGGGGATCTACAGGTTCACTTGCCAAAGTTGACTTAATGGATCAACTAAATGGTGACAGTATAATGAAAGTCGGTTACAGTCGACCGCAATAAGATTTCGAGCTAATATTTTTTCACAAATATGGAACCCGCATTCCCCTGGACTACCAGATTTATGTTTTGAAGGAGGGTTACTTGATATATGCTACTACTGGTTTTTTAAGACAATTCACTTGGTGACAGCAATGCGCATTTTCTTGCTCAGAATCATATTGAAATTTGTCAATATCTTACGAAGACACCATATCCATATTTGCTTGTACCTACATAAAACTTCGGTTCTCCTAGATAATATGATTACCACCAAAAATTAATGTGCCTTCTGAACCAGGCACGGTTGATTGGATCAAGAAAGGCAAACGAACCGGATTGTAGACGGCACTTAGCTGCACCTGTCCATCATAGATGGCGCTTGATTGATTTTATTAGAAGTACCGAAAATCCCCGACCCAGCCATGTATCTGAGCACCTGTGTAACTCGTATTCACAAATCTTGGCTTAAGAAGACGTGTAAAATGCTCTTTTGTGGTTTGATGGTTTTGAATGCCAACAGCAGGATAGAAAGTCTGACAGAAGTAATATCGGAGGAAGAGTTCTGACATACGGTAAATTGTAGTGAATGGTTATCAAGACGTTTTTGCCGTGGTGATCACATAGTTACAAAACTGCGCATAGCTACATCTTGTCTGCAATCAGACTCTAGTGTCTTTTCAAATTTTACTCATCATTTCTTGTTCATTTTTAGTTGAGAACGTGAACATCATTGTAGCACATTTTAACTACTCCAGCACATTTCCAATAACTAACTGGAATGATGATAGACTGTTTGCGTGTTTCCTCCGTAAAAATAAATGAACTTATTCTGAACTAATTGATCTACTTTATTCTCCCAACAGAGGGAGATCTGATCTAAGCACTTTGATTATCAACCATCTCAACCATTTTTCCATCACATAAAACTCCTGTTTTCAACAGTAACTGTTGTCTCCAGTCAGTCAAATCAAAGATCTAATCAACATCTAGCTGTGAAATATACGTACAGTTAAAACGAGTTAGGTATTTTGTAAACAATTCCTCATCCAACAATAATGCTCCATTAGTTAGAACCCTAGTAACCGTTGCGTTATGTGCTTATCTCAATTCTTCATCACTCCATAGTTGAGTTGATCTCTTTGCCGATATTCAGAAATTAATGTTTAACCTCTGTTGTCCTAATAATACTGTTAGTGTACGACGGCAAAATTAGCTCCTCTTCTGTGAAGTCTATCCAAAGGTTTATTGAGTGTTCCTAATACTTCCATGACAACGTTTGTGTCAAAATATGTTCACATTTGATCAAATTGGAGGTTCAATCCCTGAATGCTTTATTCTTCAATCAATTCCTTGGAATTGGCGGCAGTTAAATTTTGGGCGAAGATATCAAACTTCTCTTTGGAAAAGTGATCGAACACTTCAGCTTCCACGTTGAAATTGTCAAACTGAAGGCCGCGTTTATTCACTCATCAATTCACACCCAATCTCTCTATTCGTTTTATGAGGGTGTAATAGCCGACTTCCCTTTGAATGACAGCATATTCAAACTCTTACGCACTATCAACGCATCCTTTGCCTCAATTCCGAAAGGTCTTTCGTTTGCTCTCCTCAACTATGAAGCCCGTCCTTTAGCCAGAGCAGTGGAGTCCGTTATTAATCAATCGCTGAGTAGCTTTGATATTCCCGACACAAGAGTTCTGTTCCTACTTTTCTCATTTCGAAATCCAACAAGTAAACAGTCATCAAGAAAATCTCTGATTTTATAATCTTCACATCTATTGTGCTGGAAATGACTCAGAATGCAGTCCTCAAGCACATGCACTCACGTGTAAATTTCCCTCAGTAACCTCTAGCTTTTTCTTAATAACCGAATGGATGCAGTCGAGACACTGCAATCTCCCTCACTCATCTTTTGAGTACATCCTCGAATGAGCACCATCGTTTACCTGATACCTGAATCATTCGTTAAAAGAATGCAGTGCACACAAATAAAAAAAACCGTATTTCAAAGAGCTGACCACAGTTCCGGATTACTCCAAGGCGCTATTCATCCCAGTTTTTTATTTCCAACTTTCGTCAATAGTGGGCCCGCCCACTTCCCTGTTGGTTGATGTCGATCCCAGCAAAGCCATCTGTAAGTCTCCTGAAATTGATGCACCTGAGGAGAAGTTATCAAATGTTGAACCCAGCCTGGCTCTATACGAAAACAACTTAAATGCTTGGAGTGGATCTGTAAATTAATTTTTGTAATTTGTGTTCTGAAAGCACTGTCTCCTGGCATAGTCATGAGTAGGATAAACATGTATCATGGACATCTAGAACTCACGATCTATCTTCTCCGTTCCTAATGCACTGATTCAATTGATATTTACTTTTATTGACATATACCGAATGAACTGTCTACGTTTATATTCCTAACTCTAGTGTCGTATGATTGTACATTTCCAATGTAAGAAACATTTGCTGAAAGTTTCACCCATGCATAAAAACTACCCACCGGGGACTAGAACTCCAGACCGCAAACCTGCAACCAGTGCACGACATCATTGAGCCACCATAAACATTCATAGCTCAAACAGACCTATTCCCGGGTTTATTTGTTCATGTTAACACATGTCTCTTATGTCGCTCCCTAACTACAGTTACTTGTACTTTGACGTTAGCAATCCTTTTGTAACAACAGATCCTTTTCTTATTCTGTGACTGAAGCAGCCATTCGCGTTAACCAGAAAGCTTAGTGGTTTACTATCTGTACCGCGACCGCGCTGCGCTACAGTTTCGTTTGATTCCTTGAGCAGTAGACCATTCAGGATTGCTCTGTACCGATTTACAGGATAGCTTTCTGTACTGTTGTCCTTGGCTGCTCACTTGGCTGTAAGCCATTTGCTTCTATATATTTTCATACATTGTACAGCGTGGCTCACATGTGATGCTCAAAAGGTCACCCCTCGCAAGCCGTAAACAAGTCAGGTAAAGCGCATGGGGCTACATGTCCTACTACGACCGGAATAGCAGAAACGAAAATGTTCTCATCATTGATCCCCCCCCCCACTTTGTGTCTACTCTACACTCAACATTGGAAATTCATCTGATTGGACTCCAGGGTTTCATATTAGTACATAATACGAGGCTGGATCACGAGTCTGGAAATATTGTTAATCTGACTAGCAAATACGGTTCTGGAATAATTGCTTAACAATAATACCACTGTTCACCTGTGGCCTAAGTAACAAATAGTTCTTGGTTGAAAAATTAGTGACCAATTGAATGCGTCTGTACGTGTACGCACGCTCATTAGCTAGCATCAACGGCAAAATACAGCGGGGTTGATTGTCGATCACAATGGGCTGATTGTATGCTTGCTAACAGTTCTTAAACAGCCAGTGTATAATGTTCCGTGGAAAAAATGATTCTAAATCGGAGTTCTTAATAAAATGCACCACGAACAGCCTAAAGAGCTTGGATATTTGATCAGTTGCATTAGTGAACGACTTTATTTATTCACAGGATAGTTGATTTGTACTGAGTACCGACCTTGAAAAAGTGAGCTTGCTGTTTGTTGTTGCCGCGTAAACTACTTTAACCTTCATCTGTAGTAATCAGTGTAAAACTTGTTTCTTTTGAAAAGAATCACAAAAGAGCAAATTTGAAAGTGCAAGTTCTGCGCTGAAGAACAGTTTGGAAACTAAATGACGAAAAAGTCAGCTCATTGCAGTGATCTGATTGGAACAGTACAGTCGGTATCTATAGACATAACTTGTGAATTTTAATTGCGTGAAACTGTGGTGTCGTTCACTCATTTCAAGCCACCATAACCCGGAGATCCATCGGTTAGTACCATTGCTTGCAAAAGTTCAGTGCATTGATCATTATAATTTCATGCGTTGATTTCAAATCTTGCCGCTGAGCATTAGGCTTAATCCAAGCTGGTGTACAATCTCATTGAGTTCATGGATGTTTACAACCCCTAGTCAGATACATGTGTATGACAAGAAACTCAAGCGCAATGATGGGCAATTAGCCTTTCGTGTTGACTTTTATCGTCTTGTATTCGCTAGCAATCTAACGGGGATATGTTCATTAGGACCTTCCAGAGTGAGCTCTGACCGTTTTCGCCAGGTTACTTGAAACAACGAATACGAGAAAAATTCCTCAGTCATGACTGGTCTCATTTGTAGATCACGTGTCGGCAGTTAGGGAAGCACTGGCATACACCATAAGCTTATACCTCATTGTGGTTGAAAAACCCAACGGAGAAAATTTCGATGATTTTCCATAGGGTTTCAATTATTGGACAAATTAACCTTACCATTCAGTAGTTTCTACTTTTGATTTAGTTTGTTGATCTACTGTAGTCCGTTGCAAGCCTTTTATAAGTTTGTGAAAGTCTTGCCACTCATCATTTTTTCATCAATAAAAGTCATGCAATTCATATAACCCCAGAACAGATTCAAAGTGAATGAACGTGCACAGAATAGAGTTGCTGGTAGTTCTTTTGTGATTCGCCTTGTGCTAAACGATTCTCAACTATGTTGTTAGACACATTTGCATCGGAATATGATGACAATTGCACATAGTAAGTTTGAGAAAGGACAAGTCCTTTGTGTATCTCTCAATTAGAAAACGATTGCATCTCGTTTTATTGTTGACTGCTTGTTTCTATTATTTTATAGTCAGTCGTTTGTTTTGACTATGAAGAAATTTTTCATGTGCAACTTGTCACTGCTCCAGTCACACATCAAACTAATTTCAGGGTCCCTTTTTGAAAAGGTATTCTAAACGGAAATCATTAGTTTCAAAACAAAACATGAATCTACGAATATTCAATCAACGTGTGAGAATATTCTGCGCGTAGTGAAAAGAGCTATAAAGATGATCTTCGCAGTCTCGTTGCTGATTCGTACAGAGCTGATGGATTAGAGTTGCGCCCTAAGAGCTTCATTGTCCAAAGGAAAAAAATCTGTCTTCAGACTACAAAAACCTATTTTATGCAATTTTCTTTGAAAACAGCGTGACTTTCGCCTCTTCGCTAGGGTATCCAAAATGCTTGCAGATTTTGTAAGCTTATATTTTTATCTTTCGTTATGCATCCATCTATTCAACATTTGTACGATATTTCAAGTAATGAAAACCAGTGCTTGTCAGAATTTAACTTCAAAACGTCACCATTTAATGTAAATATGGGATTTCAGCTAGTTGACCAAAATGTTGACCGTCAGATCAGCGAAGATCAAAAGGGCCGATCTGGAGAACTTGGGAAATTCGGATCAACAGTACACGGTTCAAAAATCTGTATACAAAACTTCGTTGAGCGGAAAAGGTTTCACATGCATGGAAGTCATATATTCTGACAATGAAACTACAAAAACATCATACTGGATTAGGGCAAAAATTCGCAATCTGTCTAGTGACTGTCGTATAGACGTGAAATTCAATAAACCACTTACAGCAACCACAACAAAAACACTCCCCACGACGTACACTCATCGTACCACCCATCTACATGCAGAGGAACTGAGAACAAATTTTGATCATCACATTTTCTTCCGTGTTATCGAAGAGGCGAATGGAAATCTTCCTTAGTTGAAACATCAGTAGGAAAAGAGCCACTTTTTTCTGAAATATATTCAGTCGAATGTGATGATCTGAAATATCTATAAATTCACATCTGCAGTCTCGTTTGAATCACATGGAGCGTGCATGGACGAAGAGTCCATTTTTAGTATCACACACAAAGTTATCTCGTCGGTTAACAAGACTAATCTTCAGAACGAGGACACATGATCCCAAGTACCGATTTTCGAAATGAGCAGTGTGGTGGCGCGTCTGGATGACAGGATAAATTTTGCTCGAAGGCATACGACCGGTTTCGCCGTTGTTACCGCTGATCAGGAAAGCTTACTCAGCAACCATTTGCCCCATCATCCCTATACTTGAGCAATCCACAGTTGTTTTACAGCTGTAATCTTTTTCCGGTTGCGTAAATCGTACATGGATGAAGAAACCATTTTTGGAATCCCAAAGTTATTCTCACAAACTGAATTCGTCGACCGACACTGCTAGTCTACAGAAAGAGGATATGTAGTCCCAAGTATAGGTTTTCAAAATTTCGAACTCTATAAACTAACTGGAAGTTAACTCTGTCAATAATGTACGACCTAAATTTCATATCCATTGAAGCACTGGGAAATTGCGACGTATATCTATTTGAACATCGCCGCCCGTTAGTGCGATGTTCTAATCCTAATACGTTTATACTGTGTGCACTTATTATACACATACAATATTCCTAGGCCATATGAAACAGTATCTTGAAGATCTGCGTTATGGCTTGGTAAATATTAGTCGTGTTTCTTCATGAATAAACTTAGTTCGGGTCCTGATCAACTTCACTAGTAGGAGATTGGATTCGATTCACAAGCAATTCGTCATGCACTATCAAAGCCTACATCATCATAGAAAACCACTGAAGCACTATCGTACAGCCATTTCACCTGGAGTGTTAGGAATCACACATAGAGCATCCTCATCCAAACTCAACTGGGATTCGAACTCGAGGTAATTGACTGTACGTTGAGCAATTAACCGACAGTTTATCCGGGCTAGCCTCACCATTTTAGTCAACTACATCACTGAGTGATTTAACACCTTTCCATCATTGGCCTTTCTCGAGTGATAACCCACTGATCGCATAGAGATAGACTCCTATGACTCTAAACAAGGACAAAACAGCTGTGCAGCCCTTCCATGTTTTCCGTGGATGTGTTAAGCTTTGTTATTGCATGGTGAAGTCGCTGAAAATATCCAGTCTTTTTAACTCTCTTACAAGATAATCGAAATTGTCGCTTATCCGTTGCCTAAAAATGTGTCGATTCCAATTTTCCTACACCTGTTTCGCATTCCGTTACATTTTCTCTGAATAGAGAACATATTGCTTACATAAGTGTTTCATGCAAATGCGAATATAAGAAACAAAACTCCTTGATTACTGTGCCAGAAGAAATTTCCACTTTGTCAATTATTTCATGATAATCTTAGAATACTCCGTTGGCTAATCATCCTTTGAACTCCACCCTTCACGCACAAAACTCAAACTATCCGACCAACCCTGCACTCGGAACTACCGGAATCGAACTTGATTCGCGTTAGAGCTCATCAATGGTCCACATCTTCGGCAGCATCCGGGGTTTGAACCTGGGCTCTTTCACCTCGAATGCATGTGTGTTACCACTACTTCACCCCCCTCCCGACCGAGTTCATCGGATCCACAGTGTAAAGTTTGTTTGGAGGTCATCCCTTTGACAAATAAACAAGCCCATTTTGCAAGCATCAATTTTCACTATGGTATGTGAATGTGAACATATCGACACATCTGCTTTTCTTTTAGCTGCGAGGTACTTTCGAAGCTTAGAGATGGAAATGTTTCAATTGCACGCATTCGTGTTGATTGTGTGTTGTGTATCCGTCGCTCAGCCAAATGATAATAACAAAAGCGAAATCTATTCCGGGTAATACTGGAGAAGCATAAATAGTAAATCCACATTTCTGAGAAGTTTTTACTCTTTTTGAACAGTCAAAATATTTGTGGCAATACACACTCAGTGCTCGGATTAACTATGTCACCGACACTTCGTAGCAATTAAAGCCAAGTGAAGACGAGTGAACATACATTTTGCATTTGACAAAACAACGGCCAATACAGACAGCATCGATAGATGATAAATTTGTAAAATTGTTTGCTGTGATACAGTCAAATTCACAAAAAAAAGAATAAGCTTAAATAAAATAGGTTCGGCAGGAAGTTGTTGGGGGAAACGTGGTCAGTCGTTTTATTTGGAACAGTTGAACAAACATTCTCGTGTTAACAGGCAGCTTCCATTGTAGAACTGTTTGCTATGATGCAGTCAACACCAGGGGACAAAATTAGAGGAAAGAGTTCACTGCGGTAAGTATTATTAGATTTAAGTAAAAGATTCTTTCACAGTGTGAGAGAGGCAACCAGCTCGTCGTCCTTTGAGGAACAAAACAAGAATCCTAGGAAAATCCCATAAAACGAACGGTCAAAACTGTCTTAGATCATTCACACATTGCTGATCCCTCAGAACAATGGAAAAGTGTGTGCAGAAAGTGCTCGGAACGTATTAAGTAAGCGTTCCAATGCGTATGATGAACCTCAGCTAGTTAGACCAATTTACTAGAGTTCATGTGTAGCCCTCATATGTCCTGATTTCCGGAAACATGCTACGACTAAAGGTCTAAATTCACTCATAAACCTGACATTGAGAGAACTGACCTGGGCTGGTTGATTATTTACTGGGTTGTAATTTAACCACAATACACAACTTACCACAAAACTCAACTTATACGTTGTACAGAAACTTATTTATTTGGTTTCCTTACGTATCTTTGTTTAATATTCCAGAAGTATTTCCCACAACGCATTTTGTGCCAAGTTCTCTTATCCCAAATCAGGACCGGGTCCTGACCATGAGAGACAAGAAAGAAGCTAAGTTAGTGGAGAAATTGATGATGGGTCTGATCATCTATTACGCGCTCAATTATTCAAACACACTTTATACAGAGCATATTCCCCCGTTTTATCCGCATTGTTACGTTGCAACGTTTAGCAATTCGTTTATATTCCTATTGTTTTGTTGTGTGCGTATTAACTGAAAACTAGGTATATTGCGTGCATAAGTCCTCCAAACGAATAAAAATGAGAATAGAAATATGTGAATCAGTTAAATATGGCATAAGCCAGTGTGTATCAACGAAAAACAGTATACTAATCTTCCCATTGTGATTTCGACATTTGTAACTTCTCGTGCCAATTTAGAAAAAACAGGCTCGCTAGGCCTTTAAACGAAAGGCACTTGCTGATGAAAACAACAATTTGATGGAGACTGGTGTTTGTATATTCCATTCATCCAGCAAAATTCTAAACACGCAGGAACCATCAGTCATCCGGAGGTCACACGCTTCTTTCACAGATCAGTATATCCCGTAATGGAGTATTATCCATCTCAGCACAAATTTCTCTGCTAGAATTTGTTCCCCAAGTGTCCAGAAAGTATGCTTTCATGTGCAACAATGGTCAGCTTGGTGGTAGTCAAGACTCAAAACTGTCATTCAACAAACAAACAATTGTTGCACTGTTCTAATCCAATTTGGCTGCCATCGGTTTTTCACCGTGATAAGTGAATATTGTCATATTGCAATATCATTTTTTCTCTTAATTGACAGATATATTTGAAGCCTGGGAATGGATTCATTTTCAGCATTACGCAATCGTGTAGATTGTGTATTGTCCATCATTTGCACGAACCACGGACGGACAAAATTACAATGATTGTGCATTTGATGAAAGCAACACAAGCAAACGATCATACGTTTTAGATGAATTCACTCTAGGACATGGTATCCGTAAATGAGTGGTAGTTGGATGAACAGTATTTTCTAGAAACCATATTGGTAGTTAACCTGTCTTCATTTCCCTACATCCACCAGGAAATTCTTTTCGATGATTACGAAAATGCTGGATAAGGTGTTGAATGTTTGACGTGAGAATCCAGCCATGAACTCTTATGTAACTCCTAGTCAGATATCGTTCTCCGACTAGAACTACTCCATAAGAACACCTTCAGTAGCTGAATCATAAAAACCTCACTTATTTATCATAAGTCCAAAGCCACAGAACCGTCAACATTTCTCCAACCTCCGGTGAAGAGGACTGTAGTTCCATTTTTACAATTTCCCACATATGAACTTCATTAAGCATCATCGAGTAGTGTTTGATTGGTGAAAGCAGAAACATGTCAGCTGAACAATAGCAAAACAGTCTAATACGGTAGTATATTTGATCGAAACAGGCCATTGATTTCAACTGATCCAAACTTTCTAACTGATGTAGCGCAATGCTACATCAATTGGACATTTAAAAATAAGAATACAAAATTCGCATTCGAACTCAAGTATTTATCTACCTGTTCTCAACAAAAGCATTGTCAAGGTAATTATACGGATCGTATGACATAGGAAATCTTTCTGAATACACTCCCTCAAGGTTTACGACTATCCTCAGATGAAGTAATTTCCCATGAGTGTTGGCAAGCTTCACCATTTGTAGCACTGCTGAACTGGCCTTTTATTCCGGCGTCAACAGGACCGTGACAATCGGTGTCGCCTGGTAGTTTTTCCAAGCAAGCAAGTCTGTCCCACTGTTGACTAATCAGCACTTAGCAAAATTACAAGACGGTAGTTGATCTATCAGCTTAATTAAACTAAACCAAATGTTGTGCTCAAGTCTACGAACAGTAGGTCGTTTCAATGCAAATGGAGGTACGGATGTGCATTCCTGTATATGCAAGCAATCGTTTGGTTGATTGTACAAGAAGCCACATATATGATTCAGGCTCCTCGAGTCGAAGATGACTCCTCAAACGTGCCATCTTTTAGCACAGAAAACTTATTCCACTGAATTCTAGATGATATTCTAAACCGTACCCGTCCACAGTCCACGCTTTGTAATGGCACCAGCTCTTCTTTCGTTAGTTCTACCCCTCCTGTCCAGCTACATGCCATATTAGAACCGTTTCCATCTTCAGCCTACGTATCTTCCACCCCTAACCACGACAATAACCCACTTACTAAATACTCTGATGACGTCATTCTCGGTTAGACATATTTCGGTAACTCCTCTTTTCCGACCATCCGAAGTCGCATAGCACAACATTCTGAAAGGTCCCCTACACATAATTTGTTATTGATCAGCTCGTATGTGGTAACATTCTATTTTCCCTTTTGAGAGTCGATATGTATTACAATTTAACTAACAATTAATAGGGAACAAATGAATCAAAAAGATTCTGTAAAGCATCTTGGTGTGATACTGAACAGAAACCATTCCTGATCACGGCAAGTAAGCCACACTTTTACAAAGGTCGAAAGTTTATTCTCTTAATCATCACTTCTGAAATTTCAATCTACACCAGCACATCTCATCAAAAAGCTTTGTTTTTACAGATGTTCTACCACGTTGTCTCAATATCTCTCCTGTCATTCTTCCAGGTTTGTTGTCGAAAGACTTTAAAGTAACCTCTCGATCTCTTGAGTTATCATCCTCTTGTAGTGGCATTTTCAGACTCCATTTCATTCAATAGATCATTTCCCACCACTGTAAAACTTTCTATTAGCCTTCCGCGAAAAGCCACACTGATTCTACCAACCCCATTCAGGAACACCCGATTACGTGTGTTTCCTCTTCTGCCACACTTTCTTATTACATACACCATGCACGCACCCAAGCTTACGTGTACGGAATATACCTCGCTCTGCTATTTAGACAACCCTGAACCTGTAACATCGCACCTTAAAGGACGATTGAACTGATAACTCACCAAAACTCTTTACTTCTGCAATGATTGTATTGCTTTCCCCCTCTTTGATAATGTGCTACTTGGTTAAGTGAAATCTGAATAACCCCCTGAGGTGGATAAAGCATCTTCTTTTCTTGTCTTGTCTTGCCTGTCATGAAGTCACATAAGGCAGACTTTTCTTATATGCAAAAAGCGATTGAGCAACCTCGGAGCAAAGCACAAATGTCGATTTGAATACATTTAGGAATCCCTCACGCAGCCTGAACCATTTCACGCAGAAACAACGAAACATACAGCAACCTGATATGACCCAATTTAGCTTGTTGAATTCCGAATTCCGATTCGGTTGAGTAGTTTGGTTTATATTAACTGCAACGACCGCCCAAAAAAACGGAGAGAATCTATCATCACTCCTTTGTCTACATGAATAATATAAAATTAAATCTACCAACTGCTCTGAACATTTCGCTTTCTTTCGTGGTTTTATAGGCTATGCAGTAGTTCATACTACATCAGTTGCTGGCTGTTCACCGTTGTCATTTTATGACCAGTAATATACGGCTGGTCGTTTGTTTTGTGTACGTTCGTATCAGTATTAGTGGTAGTCCTAGTTCCCAAAATTTTGACCGTCAACGGCCAGTTCCCAGCGTAGCTAATTCTTAATACTTGTACAGAAGAAATACAATGTCATCAGTAAATGATACGATGAATTAGGGAAAACGGAACCGTTTGAATAGGGAAGGGACTCACAAGAGCAAACTCTGGTATATGCAAATGGTATGCGGAAGGGACGCGAAGTCATTCATCTAACGGAACCTTTAAAATAAATCAAAAATTGCCTGAGAATGCACCGATAGTTGCCAATCCAAACCAGATAGTTACGTCAGGTTCAACTGGGAAAGGTAACCACACGGCATTGTCTGATATTCATTCTCAACTGACCAACCTTCTCGTTCGGGTGATTATATCATCTGCATCCACACTGAGTAAATGTAAATTAAAATTAACCTACCGATTCCAGTTCTTGAACGACTTCTGCAATATGTACGACAAACATCACCGGATAGACAAGTGGGTCCTTCAAGTCCTAACAGATATGCTGTATCTCATATTTAAAAAAGTCAACCCCTTGCTTTCTGTTGACAAAAACACCGAGATCTGGTTCATCCACGCAAAGACGAATGGACTCTGTGGAGATTTTCCAAGGTATTTGGATATATCGATAGGAGTAATTGTTTGCCAACTCGTTCATTTCGTTGTAATGTAATTGCGCTTTCCCATTGTGTTACTCGTCGTTTCCCGGGTATTGGTTCCTGACATGAACCAATCTGAATAGTGTATTCTTCCATGGTGAGTACCACAGTGAGATGCAGCGAACTTGTCCTGAACAAAACTCGTGCATTATTAAGACAACGTGGATATCTCCTCAATCGCGAACAAACCAAGTCCTCTCCGTTTCGAATCAAAACCACTTCCGGGTCTTTTTGGCTAACACTTCACGACAGATTATTCATCCTACGATTTCTGTTACTATGGTGATCAGAACATGAAACCAATGGAAGTGAGCCTCGTCACTATCTTGACTTTCGCTTCAAAATAATTATTGTGGAAATCGGAATGATTTTCATCAGTGGGGGAGCTCATGGAAGATATGCTAGTAGACAACGTGATAGTAATATTCTGTAGATTTTCGCGATAATATTGTTCCTTTGCCCATTTTCTCACTATATGGCCATCATTGTGGACTTTTGTTCTCTCCGTCGGCAGTTCGAATTCTCTCACCCACCACTGGTCATTTCCCAAATTGGTAGCCTTTAATTGGAATTGACTTCCTTCCTAAAATATTACGAGACTGTTTTGTTAATGGAACGAAAGTAAATAAAACAATGAAGCAACCATGAAACGATAAGAACGTCGGTGTTGCGCAGTGATGATGATAATTGTTCGACTTATTTTCGTAATGTGAGTTCTTAGCATCGCCTCTGTACTCGACCAGTGTTCCGATTAAACGTCTAAGCTGCCTCAAAATCAACCCAGGCAAGTATGGATGGTTAACGTTGTACCTATATACAAGAAAATCTTGTCGTGACTATACTGGGATGAAAGGCTTCCCAGCGGGTACTTCCGGTTACTATCCAGGTAATATTCTCTTCGGGGTAAGGAAAGAGGGATACTCGGTACCCCTCTATCAATTCTCCTACGTCTCTACAACGACGAGAATGTTCGTCGGAGAATCCCAATGAACATGGACATTGTTAGAGATTCCCTCAATTGTCTGGGTTACTCATCTCCAAATGTGTGAATCTTTTAGTACGGGATTGTTTTATTCAGAAATTTATCATCGAACTTTGGAGATAATGAGCAAAGGCTGTTTTCTTCATCACCCATCTTTACGATTACTATTATGATTGTTATTACTGATATTAGTAATATCATTATTAAGCTAGCCATAAAAAGACAAAACGTTTGTCGGTTGCAATGAGGTTATTTTGCGAAGGACTACAGAACATTTTATTCTAATCATGAACACTACTTAACTGTGAAAGATATGTGGTTCAATTCTCAATTCGAAGCGATGCAGTTCAACTGTCAGAAGATATTCCAAACACTTCTAAGGAAATTCCTGTAATACTGTTCAACTGCTGAAGAAAATAAGACGGATAGATAAACTGAAGTTTCGCGCTGTATCATTTGGTGTGATAAGTCCACAAAATAGGACCAATGTGAAGAAAACAGGTAACTGTTGCCAGTAACAGATACTTTAGCTAACGGTTTCATCCGAGATATGAAACCTGATTTACTTTTGATGGTTAAATGGATACTCCCTTCCTGTGCAGACTATCGTCGACCCACTGACTATGCCTGCTTTCTATCCTTCCTTTTGTTCACCGATCCGTTACTCCGTTAATTTAGAGTATAACAGTATTTGATGCTGTTAAAATAATGGATCATTCCGGATAAAGCATTTTCTTCCTGACCGTGAATGAATTTCTCCTGACCTGTAGGTAGAAATCAATGTCACATCACAGATATCGTGATTCATGTTGATTCTGAAGATTTTTTTGATGCACACAACATCACGAGGTCACATGGGTTACCCACAGTCTTGTCTATCTCGCTTTTTAACTCTATTTAGTATGAAGCAACGGCATATTGCGTCCACGAACGAGAGACACATCCCAATAGATGTTGACGGTAGCTGTCACATTTGAAAGCAAGACCCGAATTTCAGGGAATTACTGTGAAAATATAATCCACACTGAGCATCCCGTACAGTAGTTTGATAAGTCTGATCTTGTCCTAAGCTTTTGGGCTTACCTGCTACGGCAAATGGCCAGTTGTACCCACTTTTCATCAGATAAAACATTCACAAACATTCATTCACTCACTTCGTTGCATTTATCGGTCTCTTTCAGTTGTACCTCTCGCCTGGATTACTAACATGTTTGGTTCCATCTACTGACTTTGCTATTTAGTCACCAATATCCAAGATAATCTCCCGATACACTACCGTTTGAAGCGTAGCAAGCCCTGTTCTTCAATCCGTGTTAGACTCTCAAAATTAGTGTTGTAGTTAAACCCAATTAACTATTCTCATTGTGCTCAATTCCAAAGTCACAATGTTTCTGCTCCTTCTCAGTGACGAATGAGGCTTTTCTCCCTCATAATAGAAGCTTCGATAGATCATAGTTCATCATCTGTTTTATCCCGTTCGTCAGGTATGTTCAAGGTGAAAACGTGGAAGATAAATTCACCTGAATCGATGTCAAACATTCTACAAATTGATGCCTACGCTAAAAGCATGCAATAACAAGAGGATCAAAGTGTGCTTAATCTCGTTGGTACTTTCGATGGGCCTGAACTACCTCATCTGACTTTGGAGTAATTTATTATTGACCTATTTAGGATCTATTACTCTACCACGTTGAGCAACAGTTTTAAAGGACAACTCTCTAAATGTTGGTCCTTTCTCGTGCTTTATTATAATGATTCGGTCCAACTCTCCCATATGTTATTACTTCTCGTTATCCCCCAACACCTGCGCACTGCTTACAGTTACACCAAGTTTATCGTTGGACAAAATAATTTAGGTGAATAGTATTTGGTATTTGTATCTGTAATTGCAGCGGCAATGTGACTCTCGTGGAGGTCGTTGTGCAGTATCCATTAGTTCAAACCCTTCTTCATATTATGTTTCCAATAGGTACACAATAACTTCACGAACGTACAGTTTTTTCAAAATGTCCGTAATTCTTTTGATTAGAACAGTACTTATCTTTGACTTTATCCTTGAGGGAATTTTAAATTACCTCTCGTATATGAAACTATCATCCTCGATATTTATTCCCTTTTCCCGTGACGATTGATTAAAAATGTAGAACTGTCAAAACTGTGGGATTACCACCGCACATTTATTGAACGATAGGTGTGACAAATACAATTACAGATAAAGTTATGTCCATCGCTCTTGACGAGAAGCAAAAAGGCAATGAAACAGAACAAAGAATAGATAAATGAAAGATAATGAAATAAGAAAAGAAGTCAGTGAGGGGAGGAATTTATGCCACGTAAATTTCTAATCTATAAACCATCACTGAAAGCTTTCTGCACTCTTATCATACACATGTTCCTAAACTAAATGAGATCACTCACCACAACACGCGTAGACCATAGTCTCACCGTCCGACGTCCACGGTCCATTGTAACTGAGCAAGTGCCAACCGTATTCCCAACACGAACCGTTCTGTCATGGATATTTCGTTGGTAGTGTGTGGAGGCAAAGAGTGGGATGCGAATGGTATACATCTTTTTGATGGAATTCGCTGCAGTTTTAGTGCCATATTATGTGCAGGTTATTTATTTATTCAGCAGAGGGTAAGCAAACTATGATTCACCACTCAGTATCAAATTCTCTTCCTAAAACTGAAAATTCACCACACCATTGAACAGCTTTCTCGTATGAATTGATATAAGCATTCCTTTTTGATATAGGATTGTGAATCCCAAACTGTTTCAGTTTGACAATCCTTTAGACTTTTTATTCAGTTGTCTCATAGCGAGGATATAAGATATATCAAACATCTTTCTCGGGAGCTCTGAAAGATAACAGTGCTTCAACAAACTAGAGTACAATCTGGAAATTGTTTCCGATGAGGGGAGTTTCTCAGAAAACGTTTGGCACAAGCAGTCTAAACTGTTTGTCTACTTGATCATTTGCATCAGAGGATGATCTAACCGATTCATGGGCTTGGTAACGGCTTCAGACCGTGAATTTCGCATAGTCTGCTTTTCAAGTTTTACTCGAAAGACTCAGTGCACACAAAGATTCTTTTGAAAAAGGGGGATGGATAATCAAACTTGATAATACAATAGTCTGTGCTAAAAATTCACACTGGAAAATGACTGTCAGAAAACATCAGCTCGTCAACGTAATCTGAATAATACTGTACGATCGGTATCTGTAGACGAAATTTCTAATAATGACATTTATTACACTTACATTCACACAACCAAAACCCGGAGATCCATACGTACGCTGAGTTTCTTTCACAGACTTCAGTACGCAGTTGGTTGTAATTTCGGTAGCTGACATCAAGTCTTGAGGTTGACCGTCATGCTTCATCCAGACTGATGTGCAATTTGATTGGGTCCATGGAGGTTCACAAGACATAGTCAGATACACATGCTCGACAAGAAGAAACCAAAGTGCAATTGTATGAACTTCGCACTGCGAGTTGGCTCTGATCATACTGAATTCGGTAACAATCTGACGGGCATGAGTTTACTGTGACATTTTTGGCTGAACTTTATTTGTTTTCATTTAGCTGCTCTAACCAATCAACATGGGGACAATTCCTTAGTTGTGATTGGTCCCTTTTACCGGCTTCGTGTCCGAGGTTTGTGTTGAGTGAGTGATGTTCGTGAACTTCTTCATTATGATGCTGTGAACATTCATCGACGAAGATAACAATGATTCCTCATAAGTTTTCAATCACTCTGTTTAATTTGGTATGCTCGATTCATTTTGTCTGCAGTTTCAATGCGGTATTCAGATACTAATTTGAGTGCACCATTATTTCGTTTTTAATGAGTTCATTACAAAACTTTACGTAAGCAATATTAAGTTATCGATTTAAGCCGTTTATTGACCCTGGAAATTACGATGAAAGCGTGCTGAGGGGAAATTGCATCACAGAAAAATAGGACTGCAAAGGAATTGGTTCAACTTTGAACGACCCGTGACGTCTGCTGTGTATGTGTACAACAGAAAATCAGCCAGAATAATTATGTTTAATACAGGTTGTCATGCTTCTACATGTATTAAAGCACTGATGCAATTGTCTAACATATAAAACTGCTAAAATAATTTACGTGTAAACAAGTAAAATAGCTGTCATCCTTGAGCTGATGATATCAGTCTGACTGATAACAAAAAGTTTTGTTATAAATGCCACGTGAAGTGAACGAACGTCAGCATCTAAATTCAGTGGAGCAAGTTATTTGCTGGAAGCTTCTTGGCAAGAAAAATATTTTATCGTAGATGGTTTCAATTCACAACTTATTAGTTACGGTTTTCGGTTTAGTTCACTCATCTTTTGTCATCACTCGGAAACTTTTCCTGAGTTTCTGAATGTTTTGCCACTCAACATTTATTCAGCAATGGAAGTCTATCATTCTAAACGAAACCAGAATACATTTAACATGGACGAAGGTGCACAGAATAGAGTTCAAATTAATCTATTTGTGATTCACATTGTGCTGAACGATTCGCGAGTAAACTGCCATGTGCGTTTGCATTAGAGTGTGATTACTAATGTGCGTAGTTAGTTAGGGTATACACAAGTCATTTGTACATCCCTCAATGAAACAATGATCACGTCCCGTTTTGTTGCCGATTGTTTGTTCTTATTCCTTTGCAATCAGTTGTTTGTTTTGGCAATGGAAGATATTTTCCTCATGTGCAACTTGTCACTGCTCTAGGCACGCACCGAGCTAATTTCAGGGTTCTTTTTTAGGAAGGTATTCCAGACGGAAATCACTAGTTTCAAAACAAAATATGAAGCTATAAAGAGACAGTCAATTCACGAGAATATTCAGTGCATAATTAGAACGACAATAAAGATGACCTCCGCAGTCCCACTGCTGATTTACACAAAGTAGGCAGTATTTTTGATGGATAAGAAATGCTGCGCAAGTGCTTCATTGCCTAGTGGAAAAGCAATTGTCCACGAACTACGTAAACGTGTTTTATGCATTTTCCTTCGAAAACAACATGGCTTCTGCCTCTTTGCTACGATATCCAAAGTGCGAGCAGATTTTGTAGTCCTATATTTTTGTCTTTCTTTATGTATCCTTTTATTCAGCATTTGTAAGATATTTCAAGAAATGAGAATCAGAGTTTGTCGGTGGTAAACTTCAAAAAGTCACTGTCCAATGTGAATATGGGACTTCAGCTAGGTGACCGGAATTTTTGAGCGTCAGATCAGAGCAGACCTAAATGGCCGAACAGAAGAACTTGGAAAACCCGGATCAATATTACTTGTTTCATAAAATCTGTATACAACCCTTTGTTGAGTGAGAAACTTTTGATAGGCATGGAAGTTTGACTTAAGTCTAAAGACTTGAAATATGCTGGTGATACAATTACAAATGCATCACGTTGGATGGGGACAGAAACTCAACGCCCATCAAATGATGATGGTATGAAGGTGAAATTTGATCATGTGTCTTCGGTTGGCCCAACAAAACTGCTTCCCACAAAGTATACTCTTGAAATTTTCTAGATTATTTGTGATGACTTAGTAGATAGATTTTGCTTTTGAATTTTCTTTCTAGTTAACAACTGATTCAACCAAACACGAGTTAGAAAATTGCTGATGTTCCTTGAAATGTACTCACCCGAATTCGAAGTTTCAAAGTACCCGATATTTCTTCACACGTGGGATACAACTAAACGATAATATTTTTACTGCCAATCATTTTTTCGTGAAAAGAGGATGTTCATCTTGGTTACCAACTGTGGGAATCACTCGAGGTTAAATGTACACTTCTAAAAGAGATAAAATTTACTGATCAAAGAGTTTCCTGCACTTTTGTGTTTTAAATTCGGAAACACATTTTTCAGTAAGGTTTTCACGCGTTTTAACGTACTACTGACGATACTCGCCACGAATTGACGGGAACGGAGTGAGCATGCTAATTAAACTGCCAGCCATAAGAACAATGAAACCTGTGAACGGAGCCGTTCACGAAAATAATTTCTACCAAATCCCTGTCAACAGAGATTGTGAATGGGTGGAACATTTTCCCCAAGGATACGGCTTTGTTCAGTTTAACTTCTGTTTTATTCCAACTACATGAATATTGCACTGATTCTTCTGCTAGTTACATGTAACCATTGTTCTGAAATCCAGAACATCATACACAGTACTGTAATTTTCAAAACTCATGGATAACATTTTCACCATGAGCAAGAAGTAGGTTTGATTAGGCGATTCTCCCAACGGATTTCAATAAATTGCATTCGCACCACTCTCCAAACAAGAAAAATGTGTGGTGCAAAAAGGACGCAAAGCTGAAATTAATCTGTCATTGCTCGAATTCCAGACGTAACTTTCCTTTACTCAGGTAAAATTTGTTTTGTAGGAAGAGGAAGTGATTTAAACAGTAATCATCGAATTTCAGAAAGTTTTAAGTGGTTTATTAGTAATGATTGGCAAACAAACTCCAATTACATAAAGGAAACCATTAGTATTCGGTAACTATTGAGGCATGTTAGTATTCGTACACATATTATTCCCCTATTCTATTTTTTGTTCTAGGAAACTCGATAAAATAGCCTCTCAAATCGAACAGTTTTCAATCGAATTCCGTTTGAAGTTGAACCCACTTAAATGCTTCGAGTTTTCAAAAAGTCGAGTATTCTTACTCCAACAGTTTTTATATCCGTTACATCTAATTCCTATCTACAGTGAGCTCCATCACGTACTCGGCGGATAACTTAGATGCTGATCTGACATGGACATTGCATATCGAAACTGCCACGTTTATCATCTGAAGCACAAAATCTCAGCTAGTTTCTGTTAGGATATCGAAAAACTCTTTATGAACCAAGTCAATAGTTAGCTCGAGCATTCCAGGCCGGATTGTTTAGTCAATAAATTAAGAAGTCGTCAGATCATGCAGGACTTAACCCTCAAAAGCTAATCGGGCTTTCATCTGCAGTCCGAAGCAAATCGAGTCGACGGTCAACAATCAACCTAATCAGCCCAACAGTACTTGAAGCTGACTGGATGCCAGAAATGTGGAATGTTCCTATTTGCTCTAAATATCGCTTTGTAATTTATGTAAGTACACCGTCGGCTTAGCGTGCTGTGTTATCATCTTTCGATTTCCTATATCGGGGTGGAACAATCAGAGTTCTTAGCTAAGATCACGTCCACAGGTTACCCACTCAAATCACAGAAATGAACCCCTTGGGTCAACAAATTTTCTGAAATGGTAGTCAGTTAAATCCAAGTTCCTCTTTTCTGGGGCCAGGTGAAACAGTAGCATAAATCCCTGCCTTGTAGTCTGGTAATTATTAATCGTGTCCCATCTATCCCTATCGATGTTTTTCTACTGGACCCGTGGATCAGCAACTTGAGTCATGCTTAACTCTAGTTCACAAGATACTCCAAGACCCCACTCATCCATATTGCAAATATTTAGCTTTCTGCCGTTTTCATTCATCCACCCGTTCCACACCATAATATATTTGCTTTGAAATAACTATATACATAAACTCCCCCAAATTCTGCTTCCAGTGGCTCCTCATCATGAAGAAGAAAATGAATGTTGCATTGGTGAGAAAAATGCATAATTAGCTTAATTTTCTTTTGATCGCTCTCTTATTGAAGCACACTCCAATCAAAAAAGCAACTCTTATTTCTATTCACCCGGTTATTTTGTCGTTTGTGACAACTTGGCTATTTTTCTGTTGATTCCTTTCAGTTCGTACTCACTGAATTATCCGAACATTGCTTGCATAAGTCCTCCAAACATATACCAATGGAAATTTAAAAAAATTATGAAGCATATAAGTATAGCGTAACACAGCAGATCTCAGGACCGGCGGTGATCAAACGGCCATCATGGTGGGCTTTTGATGATCCTGTCCCAGGTTCGAATCATCACACCATCAGTGGTTACTTCCTGGATTGAAAACCTGCAACTGACCGCAACCCCTCTACTGAAAGCGAACAAATTAAAATAAATAACACAATAATATTCCAGTTTCAAGTTCAACTTTCATACCTTTATCATGATGGCTTCAAAAGGAACAATCTTGCCGATGGGGGGCTAAATCACGTTAGAGGCTAGTGTTCGTATTCCTCATTCAGCCGACAAATTCTGTTTTTGAGAATTATCAATCATCCGGTGATCAGAATTCTTGTTCACCGATGACCACAATTTAAATCAACATATCCCGTGATCTAGCAATTTGCATAGAGAAAGAAAAAACATATTTGTATGATTTTTCTAAGCGGATGTCCACATTTCAATGAGACTGATCCTTCAAACAGTCAATTGGGGTCGATGATAATCACGCTTTTCATTCTTGAAAAGATAGTAGTCAGTTCCGATGGATGGTTGTGGTTATTAATTTTGAGGTTTTTTTCGTTTGAATTTTGTGATACTTCGTCCAGTTTCATGATTACAAAGTCCCGTATCTATTATTACTCTGCGCTGCACTAAAACTAAGTAAGAATTCAAGTGAATGTTGAGGTTAGATGGGATTTTGGAGTTTTATTATTTGGATTTTACTAAGGGAAACTAAATTCTGATACATTTACAAAAACCAGATAAATAATTCAAGTTGACTGCGTTTTCGTTGCCATTCGTGATAGGTCAGATGTCTTTTTCAAACTAAGCAATACCGTGTCATTTATTGTACAAAATAAGAGGCACGAGATTGTCTCGAATACATTTACCAGTGTGGTGGAGTGTGTATACTATTTACCAATTATTGAATAAGCAAGTAGTTAATTTTATCATCGAAACCCCTCAGGAGTGAACATCCCTTTCTAGTGAACACGGCCTTCGGGCAGCACACTTAAATGCAAATTGAAAACGTCTCTTGATTCTCCCCTAGAAAAAGCTCGTAGGCCCCTGTGACAAGTGTCAAACGTAGAACTTAAGTACGTACGTGTGAATATCGTAGGCCCTTCAGGCAGGTCTCTGATGGTCATTATAGTGATTTGGTAAATAATGACAGCGGATACTCAAGAATTCTGAGTAAGCTACGTACTTTGCTGTACCCGTTCGACGGTCATTAGCACTGCCTTGGGGGCTATTGCAATTGTACTCTTCAGCTTTTGATCTCGGCTGGAAAGCCTGATGGATACATTTCATATAATCATTAAAACTTTCACATCACGACAGTAAAACCAACAAGAGCCCATAGTCAGTCAACGAGAAAGATATTTTTAGGCCTTGATGATAAGAGTTAATAATTTGCACGATAGTGGAGTTTCCATGATGAGGATTGCATCCCAATTCAGTAATAGAGAGAAAACAAGATCACATAATTGTGATAAATGAGGCAAGCATTAAAACTAGTTGAAGCAAAGGAGCTTCAAGTCAGCAAAACACTTGGCATTCATGTATCAGTTACTTCAGAGATATCAGTAGTGCTGTAAACGAACTGTTTCTCACATGGTCCGAATCATCTCTCAGCAAAAGAAATTTTGCACCAGAATCGTGTGTAAAATTTAGGCCAGAAAGTAGAAAACATGGAAAAGAAGCTGGCTGTATACCGAAGATAACAAAGTAGTAAAAAAATTAATGTTGGGTTCCTTTCTGATAAAACAAATTAGTTCTGAAATTTCGTTTCATGTCCTGTTACAAACGCTATGGGCACCAGTAATCTCACCTGAAACTTGCATAAGTTTAGTGGGTGCTGACAGCTAGTCCTCACAATTTAACCACAATTTTTGCTATTCTATGAACATCCCTGCCAAGAGCGCACATCTCCGATGAGAGAACAGATTTCATTGTTCCTAATGATGTTCGACCTAGAGGTTAGTACTATATTATTTGGGAGCATTTTACTGCATCCTTAATGGTGCCTACCACAGCCAAGTTGATGGAAGACTGCTGAGATACTCGGAGGCACTTGCAATCATCCATCAACACCCATAATTGCGCAAACAACAAGAATGGCTGATTACGTCAGTCTTAGTGTGTTTCTAATTGCAAACATTCGTTGGAAGATCCACGGCTTGTACTTTTGCCCTTCGTCTAATAACAATGCTCAATTCACTTTTTAAAACTATCACCATGACTACAATATGCACTAGTGGTGATACAGAAAAATGCTCCGGTATATACCGTACTAACCGAAGTTATTTTCCTCTGTTTTCAAACCTGTGTAACGAAAACCCTTTTTTCAGTTCGGTGGTGGCCACTGTGCTAAGGAACGATATATAACAAGGTGGATACTTCAATAATATTAATAGAGTGAGGATTTTAAAGTGAGCTATGGGGTATTGATTGACTTGAGGGCTCCATGCAACTGGCTGTCAACAACATAGCCAGTCCATTTATAAAAAACGAGTCCATCTTAGTCTCTGGAACACTAACAGTGAGCTTAAGTAAGTTTAAACATTCATTTCAGCTTCAAATAGTGGAGTCACAATTTGCAGGTAACCATATCATTGACCCTCAGGTGAGAAATATTTTATTTTGCCTAAATGTACTTAAAAAACAGCTACTAGAATATGCCCCAGTAGTTTAAACTTAATTTCGGATTTCTACCGACTGAACGCATTTTAGTTGCTGTAAATGGCTTCTGGAGATCCGCCAACAGTGCATGGCCATCAAGCAACCTTCTTTCAGGGATTAGTGTCGATAGTACTTCAGACTTTAATGTCTTTCAAAATGCCGAACTGAGATGGTTTGCAACGATATGACTCACTTTACAGAAACGATAGAATGCTAAGCACTAGAATGATTGAAGTCATACTGCAGTATGTGAAGGAATCGATTATTAACCCGAAGTTGAGAGCGTTAAGAGTGACAAGTAGACCGACTTCGGTTGTCATTCGCCACTGGGTCGATAGACGGCACAAAGTCCTTTCAACATGTCGTATCTAGGCCACGTGTTATTCACCCCTACGCGGTCAACGCACATGATCACCTAATCGCTCCACTCACGAGTACGAAAGCACCATCATCATGCGCGACTGAGGGCCATATAATGAACCGACCAATCACATCCCTGTTGGGTCACTTGGCGATTTTATTGGTTCGGTACTTTCTTGTTAACTTGGTAGTTCGGACATATTACGTTTGCTTGCACCCGTACAGTCGGCGTGTACTACGTTCAATACTAGAGCCATTCTACTTCCAACCTACCCATTTCTAAACATAGCACAGCCAATGCGTTCTCCGTCTGTCCATGTCACTTTGATCCACGCCGCTTGGGCATACTAGAGGCATCGTCGATCAGTCAGGTTCACAGCACATTGTTCGTTCAGAAGCGTTTGAAGTTCATTCTAAACCTAAGATGGCTTTATTCAACAGTGCAAGAACAAACCACACGCAAACATGGACGCACACACAAAAACACACTGGTGTCAATCAACGCCACCTTTGTAAACAACTTGTCTCATGTTTTTAGTGCAATGTTAGACGTTCAAGACGGATGACAGTATACAGATGGAATCTCGCTCTCCGTATTTATCTTCCATTTTTGTTTTCTCAAGTTCACTACGGGACTTAACTGCCTCAGTCATTTGAAAAAAGGATTTCCATCAGGGAATATTAAGGCCTTGGGTTGTCTTTTGAAATTGTGCTGCTAATTTGCTGCCGAACTTATCAAACTACTTTTCCTCGGGAACTGTCTGCGACACCATGTTTATTTAAAGAACTTGTGAGTGTTGAAGAAGAAGAATATGATCGAGCCTACCAATTTTATTCTTTGTCCCAAGTTGTTCTATATAATTCGAGTCACGCGGGAGGAAGCATTAGTTATGAGTGAAACGAGCTGTGAAATCAACGGTTCATAAATTCACAATCACCAACACCATCCCGAAATCTGGGTGGCGTATTTTCAAGCGCAATTCGGCTGGCCCATTTGACGGCCTTTCCAACAGCTCTTCAGGCACACTTCCCGTGTGGCTTTCCATAGATCCACCTACCGAGGCGGAGATCTGCGAGAAAATCCTAGCCTTAGAAAGTCATAAACAGCAGGGCTCATATGAGATTCCCCCAATCCCTTTCAAAGATGAAGAAGTGCAGTTTATTGGAGCACTTCATATTTTGTCTCCAAAGATTTGGAATTATCAATGGATCCCCTTCTTATGGGTGAGTTGATTATTGTCCCCATCTTTGAGAAGGGCTCGCGCAGTAACTGCGCTAACCATGGGGTTGTAGGCCTTATCCCAACAGCGTCGAAGCTACTGGCATCTGTCATACTCTGCAGGTTATACCAAAGGCGTGAAGAGCAGACTAGCCAGGAGCAGGCTGTGTTTCGCGCCGGTCATGAGTGCATGGAAGAAGCGATGCGGCTGTCAGGCCGTCACTTGACGTTGAAGTGCGAAGAAGCTAGCATGAGTACTAGCTTTGTTTGGTGCTTCTCGCCTTTCCGGTTGAGGCCCACAGGATGAGAATTTTTGCTGTTTAGAGACGTTGAGGGACATGGTTCAGAATGGGAGTCAGTGTTGCGAATGTCGTTCTGCCTGTTTGTTGAACTCTTCTGTTCCATAATTACTAAAATGTTACTCCTTCCCAAATTAGGTTATGTATCGGAAAACTGTGACGTTCTCCATTCCACATTTGAGCTCACACAGTTCCACACCCACAAGCAACATTGCTTTCTTATGTTTATCACTGTTTACTTCACCTTATTTTATTGTTCTCATGAAACAACACCTCAAAGTTATATTGCACAATCCAATTATAATCAGTCGTGTTTCCTTAAGCATTCTGAGCAACCGATCTTTATAGCTATTGACAGAAATACCACCTCGCGCATAAAATCTACCCACAAGATAATTCTGAACAATGAGCAACCGTTGCACCGTTACTTCTATCCGAAAACACGTAATTTTCGACAAATTTCCTCTCGCGTTATCGTTCATGCGAATTCTTCTGTTCCGTACTTCACTCGCATATTGACGAAAACAGACAGAGCCTTAACCCAGTTGTGCACCTATCTTACCGAATAAGCTTCAGTACTTTTAGTATTTTTTAATATCTTGTGACATTCGACCGTAATGGGTTTTCCGAGAATGTTATTAGCGGAAATTTAAGCACATGGGATCACAAAAGTAATCCAATACAAAACAATTTGTCCAGTATACAAGCAAGTTCAAACGAGCTTGATCGATTGGATTTAAAACTACTTTCTTATAAATTCAGTGTTTTATGTCTCTTCCCTACAGTTTCAAACACCACTTGTATGAAATCCAGTTTGTTTTACCTGGGCGACTAAGAAGAGTACAGTAAATGTTGGCTTTTCTCTCTTTATTGTCAATGAAAAATCCTTGTGGCTTCCATCGCACACCGGTTGCTTTCGAGAAAGCATTGCCTAGAGAGCCCTACCATAATCGCAGCGATCAAGAGTCGTTGATTTCCTTTGTCTCGCCATCCATATGCCGATCCATAACCAGCCGCGATGAATTTCACAGCTATTCCTAGGCTGTGCACACAGGCGCACGCACGCAGGTGCGCACACTCAGCCACCCAACTTTCAATCAATGCCTGCTTTTTCCGTAGTCCCTGTGGCTGTCTAGCATTTAGGCAACCGGTGGACTGAATCTCGATACCGAATGCAATCCAACACGTTGTTCGTGGTTTGTCTCACGCGACCAGGCTCCCATGTGCCTCACCTGACGTGTTTTCAACGTACCAGTGGCGTGCTACTTTCGCGTGTCACACATACCGTTTGTGTATGCGCCCGCGAATTCAGTTTGTGCTGGATACAAACGACAGGTAAGACGTTCATTTTAAGACTGAAAAACTATCACACCAATTTGCGAAATTATTCGCGACTTGGAAAACGGTTTCATTTGAGAGCCGAACGCAATGATTGGTTGTCGCATCAGTAAAGTGCATTTCATCAGTCAACTGACCACAAGCCTCTCTGACCGACGATCGGTCCTTGAGACTGCCTGTGTCCCCGCCTTTTTTCCGCGCAAAATGGCACACACTCTCATTCGTGTGATTAGCCGCGCTCACGGACGGACGTCGATCCGGTGGGTCAGTTGGGTCACGTGATCTGACCTATAGAACCAAACTGTCCTAAACCTGACCAAGGAAACGACAGCGCATTGCGTTGGACGCCTTTAAGCCAACAAAAGTATTTCTTTTATCCGGTAGACAGATTTGTGGTACTGGTCTCCGAATAACATCCACATTCAGTTCGCGGATAATAAAGCAGAAATGAAAGTATGTAATTTACCATAACTCAGCGGATTGCTTAGCACTCCGCCGTGTTCGTTAACATTTAGTGTTTCCGTTCCAATTCTAAATTTCCGACCCCTGTACTTGATGGGGGGTTTTGTTCCACCATAAGTATGTACAAAATGCTTGAGTTCATGTCATCATTAAAATATAGCGACAGCGCTTCGATATACATCTAGTCTGTAAACTAATTCTGATGACAGCCCTTATCAGTCGAATTCTAGTTTTTACTACTGTTAAAATTATCAGTAGTCAACATTATTCAGCCGCCGCGAAATGGGGGCCAAGTGAATTGGATGCACTCGCCATCGATTAGTCAATGATATAATTGTATACTACGTTCTCCCCCCAAGAACGTCTTCCAAACGGATATACAAATTTACCGAGATTTTCATACCTTCGTGAGGCTTGTGGTTTTTGCGAATTTGTTTGCTACCTTAAATCAACGCGTTGAACCCTGGAGTCAACTGACTCGTCAAATTGTAACGACGAAGGCAAGCCGCGTGAGGACACCTGTATTTAGGTGGCCAAACAAATCAAGTCCGTGAAACAAGTACTATCGTCTATATAGTCCTTTTCCCAGACGGATCTGCAGCAACATTGATCTTGCGGCTGTCTGAGTACTTCGGTCGATTCTGGTTAGTTGCCTATGGCCATTAGTTTGATTCTCTCGAGCACTATTTCTTTTCGGCTAGTCTGATTGTTCCGATTGACGGCATGATAGGTAGCCCCTCAGCTGGACTATCTTTTTGTTTGCCTGAGATCCCGCTGCTTCCCATCTGCTAGTCCGCGTGCCTCTTTTTGTCTGCTGCGGGATGCTTCTCACATCTACACCGCTTGTTCTCTGGCCTGCGGCTCTCGATTGGTCGGCCCGATCGGTTGGATACTTGTCTCGTTCTGTTTCTCCAGCATTTCCCCTACAAAAGTGCAACTTATATGCTCATATACAACTAAATAAGTTCTATTTTCGCTGGCTTTTGAACCAGACATTGTTACTGTCATCCTCGTGTTCCAAACCCTAATTTTGTTTGGTAATTCCTCTTCGGTCCCATGGTTCTACTCTACGAGTTGCATAAATTTCAGTCATTTGGACAGCACTGTGATGATGAATGATGTGGAATGGAAGTAATAAAATACATCATTTCGGTTTGCACTGTGCCAAATACGTTAACCAGAATTCAATCAACTCAAGGGAACTGTTATTTTTCCGTTCTATGTGAACCCTTTTTCCAATCAACCTAATTATTACTTTCGCAGATTTTGACGCTAAACCAGTTTTCCCGAGGTATCCTTCACAAGAACCGACTGAGGTAAAGTAGCATGGAAGTACTGGAGCATCGATATTTTCCTTTGAATGAAAAATGACATATGCGCGCCACTGAAGTATCAGCCCAATAAAATGATGTTTTGAGTCCTATCCAAACACTCTAACCACAAATTGAGAAATAATTCTGTTAAATCTGTTAGGTGTATATTTCATTAGGTTGGCCTACAAATCACCCGGATTCCTAATTAAAGAACATCGAGTAGTTCAACTTGTTACACTTTTGCCCCTTTTCTCACACTGAATTTATCAGTCCCTGTCTGCATCCTCCTAAACAGTAATTAGCAATGCTGCTGTCATAACAATTTGCCCTATTGTATCAACCAAAGAGAAACTTAATAACCTATCTCATAATCTCCAAAACATTGTGAGTTATTATGATCGAAGTGATTTTTTCGGTAACCCTTCCTAGTGTTCTGGATTTATCCTTAACCGATCTCACTCAGCTTTCCCGAAAGATGAGTATACTCCGCGACCCACTCAGTTATACGGAGTTCAATCTCCTAAGTATCTAGGAGTGATGTTAAGCACTGATATTCTCGCTGTCAATTGTGTGCGCGAATTGCACTGACTCATCTTTCAAATCCGGTGGCTCAGACGATTCAGCATGACATTTATCAGCACGCTATCTCTCGTGACACCGATAGTACTGTAGCTGAGTGGACACCAAATTGCGATTTTTGGTCACCAAGATTACCAAGTTTCTTGTTCTTTCTCTTTTAATTGTAATTTAAATGCCTACAAACTGCACCATATTAAAGTAGTTATGAAGCACAGAAAACAATCTTGTTCTCTACCGAGTGCTCTGGTGCTTTAGCCGGGTATTTTCAAATAATTCTGCGGTAAATCCACATTCGCTTTTTTCCTCAACGCATTTTACAAAACCTATTCTATGTCCTCCTGGAAATGTTTCCCATGTTATCAGTGCAGGATTCGAAGCATTCCTGTGGCTATTCGTATATCATCCAAACCGTTTTCCAAAACTAGAAAAAGAGCATATGAGATTTCTACGGTAATATTTGTGAAACACATGGCAGGTTCACGTAGAGTTACATATGATTCATTTCAACTGACAACGGCTTAACCTCAAGTCAAATGGATATAGTTACGTTCATCTCGGCATTATGCTGTGTTTTCATTCCTCTGCTCCAAGATGAGCAATATGTCGGTCTAAAATCGTCACTATCATCCGATATCAACGAGTCACACCCCGCATTTCGCGCAGGTCCTGTCATCATCGTGTTCCGTTAACCCGACAGCAGCACCAGCATTAGCGATGTAGTCGAGGTAACCGATACCGTACCACTCCACATGTTTTCTAACGATACCCGAGCTGCGGTCACATCAGCTGTGTTCACCCGGCCAGCCCTAGAATATTTCACCAGTCTGTGTTGTAATCAACGCACAGCGGATGCTTGCGTGCGTCATTGTGGTGTTCACCGGATTCGCCGTGCAACCACAGGAGCTTTCCAAAAATGGCAAAGGAAGCTTTACCAAACCACTGAAGTTCTACTGGTCTTGGTCTTTTTCATGAGTTGGCGTCATGCCCAATCGACACGAATCTGGTCCTGATGACTCACTTCGGTGAGAAAAGCCGACCACAGTGTCACATGACTACTCAAGTTCGTGATAACCCAAGGACCGTTGTTTGGTACGAAACTTAGTTGTTATTCCGTTACACCAAATCTAAGGTGAAAGCGAAATGTATTGAGTGTGAGTATATGTGAGCATGCATGCGCTGACTAAAACACACGTGTGTTGAATACCTCAGGCACTTGTTGAGTGATACATCACTAACTGGTGAAAATTAGCCCCTGAAGAACTGGTTTACCGTCAAAAACTGCGGAAGTATCAGCTGGGTTGGTTGGGATGACGGTTCACATAGAACGACAATGTGCTTTTTCCAGTAAAATGCTGCAGTTCTGGTTTAGTTTTTGGAGCTATGCAAAATGAAATGACGTAACCGACTACTCCCATTCCACATCGTTCATCCTCAAAATGTTATCTATTTGACTGGAAATTCATTCGTCCCGTAGAATGGAACCATGGAATCGAATGGGAAGGACCAAACAAAATGTCAGATTAGTAGACGAATACGACACAGCAAATTTTTGGTAACAGTCGGCGAAAAAGGGAATCCGTTCATTGCGCGTGATCCACTAAGTAGCCATATGACCCGTCGGCTGGCAGTCGACACCAATGCAGTTCGAAACGAATTGGTTTAAAGTAGAATACAAAGGCTGAGAGCACGATAAGCCACCGAGACGGTATGGACTTCTCGGCGCACCTGTTTATCCGCTCGGAAGATGTCCACAGCAGTCAAAAAGTAAGCAACGGTGTCGGAAGCGTTCTGTGGTCCTGCAGCGCACTGGATAAATATGTGCAGTCAGTTTAAGAGGATGTGTGATAACTAATACGCCTGTTGGTGAATTGCACGTCTAAATGGTCAATCATACCACTGATGCTGAAATATTCTGAAACTGAACATTATTTCACGTGCACAATAATTATTTCATACACTTGCACAGAAGTGTTCCTAAAACCACCTAAGTAATCTCAACGTCTTTATGGGGTAATGAAAACAGCTACTAGATTGAGCTTTTCGATAAATGCTGCTGTTCTGGTTTAGTTTTTTGGAGCGATGCAAAATGAAAAGATATAATCGACTACTCCCATTCCACATCATTCATCCTCCTTTTCTGTGAGTAAAAAGCGTAAAAGCTACAAACATATAAATTTGTGGCCCAAAGTCTACTTTTAAGACACGTTAGTGGTCATATTCGAATAACGCTCTCTGAAGTTATTAATGATCTCTCTTATCTAGGACTTAAATCCCAGTGGCAAGCTACAAAACGTTCCTTTCACAGATAATCTGGTGGTGGTGGTGGCACCAACAACAGAACCTATTTTTCATAAACCGCACCACCTTCCCTGAAACCTGGTTCAGAATTATAACAACGCACTCCCGCGATGAGACACCAAATGCTTCTACTACCTGTTTTCAACCGTCCCACCAGCTCTAGTGAGAACTCCTTTCGGCCTGTGAACCATCTCGTTTTATTTGTGAAAAACAAGGAATATATGGGTTGGTAATCCATGTGCCCACTCTCTGCGCACAACACATTATTCCGACTAGTGTGAGCAACCCCGCCTTGAAGCATAAACATTGCTGACAAGATTCATCTCTCTTCTATCGATCCACTCCAGTGATCGGTTGTCCTCGTACTGGAGAACCCGTTGTATCAAGCCTTAGGCTCAGTACTGCAACAGTGCTGACTGCCATCGTGACTTGGCTGTCCACCAACGCTGAGTTAACACGTTCCCTCACAGTACCCAGCTATTGCTTAGCATTCAGAACATTAGTGAGGTCATTCTGACCATTTTCCTTTGTCCTTACGGGTTCATCATAAATTACTTCACCCTAAACAATCCATTTCACTCCTTTCGAGCATAACTCCCGACAGCTACAAAGGTACCCACCCTTAAGTTATCTGCGTGCCACTGACCAGCCACAGCCGCATGGCTCGTGGAAGCAGCCACGGCGGTCAACGGAAGCAGCGATGGCAAACCTTGTTATACACAAAATATTTTCTACATTAAAATACAATTCACCACAGAACTGATGACGTCATTCTTATTGTCTGCATATAACATTTCACCACATTGAACCATTTCCTAAAGTTTTCATGCATAGCGCCAGTCTGACGAACAATAAAGTTGGACCGCAAGAAGCTATCCCATGGTGTCTTGCATCTTCCGTTCACGTGCACGCTCCTTTGTTTTTCCCCCTAATTCAAAGCGATCGATGGATTTTGGCTACTGACAAAGTTTTCAGTAATAAAATCTGGAATTCGACTAAATTCGACCGAAATCGACTGCCGTCGAACTCAATTCATAGACAGCGCATGCATCTGGAAAATCAACAAGAACATATCCAACCAGCAGTAAGCTACGGAATCTCACGTTGAAGTCTGATCATCTTTTCACCACTCTTAGTCAGTTCGTTTTATCAGATCAAATAGAATTCCCTTATGTATTCATTCTCCCGGATAAAAACTGCAGAAAACAGAGCATGCAGTAAGTCGAAAATGGCGGAATAATATGGGAGAAATTTTGATGTCGTTAATCATCTTTGGTATTAAACAGTAATGCACTGTTGTCCGGTTCGTTACGACACACGAATTACTGATACCCTATTTGCTTTGTCACTCTAAGTCTGGTGGTCTGATTGCCGGTTATCCTTAATAGCGAAGTGGGTCTCTGAGGGTATGAAGTATGCACCTTTCACTGTACTCACGCTCAAGCGTGCAATTTAAAAAATCTAACAACATGCCAATTCACTTGCAACAAACTACAATCATAAATTTTGAGATGGTTACCATTCAAGTCAGCTATTGGAGCTAAAATTGCTACGAAACATACCGTTGTCACGGTTTCTTAGTGAATTAGCTCCAAGTTCAGAAAAATAGTGGCCAGATGCATACGGCAAATAATTTTCACATTTAAAGCACTGAGTACCTACCACTCAATTGCACCATCATCCTGAAAGCGATGCAAAATGGTGTTGCCAAATACAATGAATGGACATGAGGCATTAACTACGTGTTTCTCCAAAAACGTAACCCCTTCTCACGATGATTTTTATCCTCAAAATGAACTAGTACTTATTTTCAAGGATGTCTTCCATTTTTGTGGATAAAAAAACCACCAAGACAAAATAAAGTCTTATGTCGTGTGTAAAAAGAAATAATTTCAAATAAAAAAATCATTTTTAGCGATGAAAGTTTTATTTATTTGCCAATTGTATTTAGTTAAATGCAGTCATTTCGTCCTCTTCTGTGATGTCTGTTGTGTCTGGTTAAACTCACACACACTACGATGACAGCCGATCAATATTCCTCTCATGAATGGACATACGTCTGCCTCACCTCGATCTTTGCTCATGCTTCAGCACCAGCAGCATTGGCTTATCGATTTTGCTTTGTACTGATTAGCCTTACTCTTTTGCGCGTGACACCATATATAGTTTAGCTCTTTTTGCTAACTTACTTGCTAGCTTGTGGCTTACTCACTAGTTACGGTCCGGTTTTATATATACTTTCGTACGAGTAAATGCAGTGCTAACATTGCTTGTTCTACTGCTAATCACGAACACAACAATGTCGTCTTAAATTATGAAACCCCGAACTTCAGACTGTACTTTTTGCAATTTCAGTTCTTATGGAATAACTGACTTATATGTTAAACAATGGGGTTTTCCTCAGATGAACATTTTTGTCTAAGTACCTTACTCGTAGTGTATTTGCAACGCAGCTGTCCGTAGTCTCATTCCATGGATTCTCCACCAAATTCACAAATTCTTGAGGGTTAAGTTTGACATACCATGTTCCATATACTCATTCACTTCCATCAGCAAATAACCCTGGAATGAATTTCAGTAGTAGAAGATTGAATTTGACTAACGAATGATTCATCATGCAAAAACAAAGCTTAACACTACTTCCATAATTTTCAATGCTAAGTGAAGCTTTGTTGCTGCCTGATAAAATGTGTAATCGATGAATGGTTTTTTAAATATGAGAGTTGTGTTTTTTCGACATGAGTAGTATGACACAGCATCTGGATAACAGGACAAAATTCCTCCGGAAGCACACGACTGGTTTTGAAATTGTTCCCGCTCATCACGTTTGTGTACCCGGTAATCTTCTGCCTAAGCTTTCTTATACTTGAGCACTCCGCAGTTGGTTTACAGCTGCAATCTCATTTGAATCGAATGGAGCGTGTATGGAAGGGGTCCATTTTTAGAATCACACTGTGATTCTTCCAAAGTAGATTCGTCGGTTAACAAGGCTAATCTTCAGAACGAGGACATATGGTTCCAAGATTGGATTTTCGAATGAGATTACAGTTATAAACCAACTGTAGAGTGCTCAAGTATAAGGATGATTGGGTAGAATAGTACCGGGTAAGCATACCTGATGAGCGGTAATAACCACGAAATCGTTCATATGCTTCCGGAGGAATCGTGTCTTTTCATCCAGATACAATCCTGTACTACTCATCGCATATCCGTACTTCGGACCATGTGTCCTCGTTCTGAAGGTTAACGGTGTTAACCGACGAATTAACTTTGAAAGAATCACCGTGTGATTCTAAAAATAGACTCTCCGTCTATTCGATGCAAATGAAGATGTATGTTTTCTGATTCCGTAATTGCGACAAATTGAGTTCTCAATACTAATAAGTACGGGGAAATGGTTCACATTGGAAAATGAGGTCTCATCCTTGAGAACATTCCATGGGTGCATCTTTGACTAGGTTTTATTTTCGGGTAACATTCTCACCTGGCCTACTCATGAGTAGTGTATACATGTACCACGGATTTCTAGCATTCATGATCTATCATCTCCGTTCCCAATGCACTGACTTAATTCATATTTGCGTCTTTTGACGTATACTGCATGAACGTTCTACGTTTATATTCCTAACTTTGCCATCCTCTCTGTACTTTTCTATTGTACGATAATTTGCTGAACTTTTCACCCAGCATAAAAACCGTCCGCCGGAGATTCGAACTCCTGACGGTCTACCCTCATAAAGTGGGCCACATTCTTGAGCCGCCACATACATTCGCGGTTCAAACAGACCTATTCCTGGGTTCGTCAGTTCGTGATGATAAATGTCTCTTGTGTCGTTTCCTAACTACAATTGTTTCTACTTTGGTATAATCTAACTACAGATTCATTTCTTATTCTGTGACTGAAGCAGCCATTCATGGTAGTTAGAAAGCTTACTGGTTTACTGTCTGCACCGTGACCGTGCTGTGTTACAGTTTCGTTTGAGTGGTCATGACTGATCTGTCCCGACTTACCGGATAGCTTTCTGTACTGTTGTTCTTGGCAGCTCACCTAACTAACCACGAAGTTACGATAAACACTGTTATTCTACTGGAATTTGTCCTGCTACAGTGCTTGCTTTCGGAGTATGTCGTATTTGGGGGTGAACGCGGTATTGACAATAAAGAACGATAATTATTCCCATGGCAACCAAGTCGAGTAGATTGTGTACTTACAATAATAATCATAATTCCAGGTACTCCGTATGAGAATGTATACCTCATTCAATGCATCGGCTTGTACGAATTCTGCTATCGACTGGATGATACTGAGCACATAATAACTAGTTTATTGATTAATAACTGTTCCGCTATAGCATGATTCCTATCCGAATAAGTATGGGTAAAGATCAAAATCCGATTTAAGATACACGGTGAGACAAAAGCTTAAGACCACCCTAATCTTCCCGCTTATTTCCGCTTCTGTATTCTCTAGCGAAACCGTATCTAGTCAGAACGATCGAATCCATACCCAATTTCAGAAGGAAACGATACATTATATGTTAACTGAGGCATAAAATGTCAAAGACGAAGGTGACAAGTTTTACGATCCCATAATACGATGCGCTGCCCTACTGAAAATTTCCTTGGTCCAGACAAAATACTGAGCCTGCCAACAAGCTGGTTAGTTCTGTTTGTGGATTTGGCGACTGTTTATCTGAATGAGAACCAGAATCACAAGAGCCGTATGCACTGGAGCACACGATGCACCCTAGTTATCCAGTTACATGTTGATTGCACTTACATACTGTATAAGAATACACAATATTTTTTTCCGCGTAATGCCACACGGAGAAAAACTAACGGGCTTCGAGAAGAGCGAGATGACTGAGCTCTACCTAATAAGACTAAGTCTGCATGAAATCACCAGACAATGACAGAGATCGAGAAATATTGTACGACAGTATTTGTATGGTAACGAGAAATGTGAGCCCAAACAGAGAATGAGTCGTCCCAAATAAACTGATGAAATCGGATGAATGCAGATTGATTCGTCTAGCCTCCAATAACACATCCTCCACGTCGACATCGAAAACTTTGATCAGAGTCATTGTGTTGAAACGAATGGCAAAAGAAAGCTGAAAGTGGTGCTATGGATGAAATACAAAAAATGAAGAAAGTATATTGCTCTCAAACCGCTGCATAAAGAACAACGTTTAGCATTGGGTGAAACACACTTAGCCTGGAAAAACACTTGTGAAAAATGTCCACTTTAGTGGCGGAAAATTGTAAGAATCGTATCTATCCTGCCAATCGTACGTAATGAAATAACTCGGACCCGGACTACGTGCATTGGGAAAACAATAAGACCAAATAAGAAGAGCAGGAATGTATTCTTTCACATTTGGTTGGTACTAGATCGTTTATATTACAAAAGTAGACATGCACTTATTGGCAGATAACGTGCTAACCAATCACAAAGCGATTCCGCTGTATCTACAGAACCTAACAATTACGGTCCGGCTCCACCTGATTGGCTGGACACTTGAAATGAAGCCGTAGCGTACAAGACCACGTGGGCAGGCATTCGAATCACTATAAGAAAATTTCATTTGAATGAACCTGATACTTGGAATTATTACTCGCACAGTATCAGAAAGGAGTAGAGAACTTTCAGTCAAAGAAACAACGTCAAGAGCTCATTGATGGTTTTAGGAGACTTCTCAGCCAACGACAAATGTGAGCCCGTTATACTTCAAGATGTACAAGATTCCGTTACGTATATTCGTCCATCGAAGCAGATTTTTCTCGTGCTACTGATCAGTGGATTACAAGATGAAACCATATTCTTACAAGAAAATGCTTTCGTTCACTACTCACACTACAAAATGTTGGCTATTGCTCCGTGAGATCAAGGTCATGCAACGGTCAGGCTGTAGGCCAGACCTAAACTCGGCTGAGAACCTGTGGAGCATACTTGTTCTTCAGGTGTACGGAGATTCCGTGATTTACCAGTGAGAGAGTGTGCTGATCTTCATCCTTAGGCGAGAATGAGTGAATATTGACCAAGGGACAATCACTTGCCATGTAAAACTTATGCCGAGAAGCTGCTTTGAGGACGTTAAGCAGAATGGTGGTTGCACACCATTCTAAGTAATAACCATAGAGGCCGCGGTCCTATACTTTTGTAATCCCCTTTTCCACATATTATGATTTATTAACTCATAAAATTATTTTGTTGTGAAGTTTAAAATTTTGTATCATTCGGTCGTTCTGACCAGATATGGTTTCTCCAGATAATATAGAAGCGGAAATATGTAGAAAACTCAGGCGGGTTCTATATTGCGAACATCAAATTTTAATCAGATAAGAGCAATTAAACAGCAAATACTTCATTAGTATTGCGTGGCATTACCACTTTGAGATCTTTGTTTCTTGTTAAAACACGCCAGCAGTGTTCATTCAAGTGTATCATCATCGCGTGCTTCAACCCCCCCCCCCCCCCCTCACCCCGGGATTATTGTTGGAGTCGTAGAGCTGTAGTATCGGAACATCGTCCAAATCGTGTTATCTAAATTGCTCTTTGATCAACATCCGTTTTTATGATATTAATCACCATTCACCTCAACAACCCGAATTCTCAGTCCTAATATGTGAACCCGACTGAATGCATCGACATTTGAAGTACTGGGGAACGCTACGCGCAGCTAACCGATTACGTTGACGCGGTCAGTACTGTTTACGGCACAGATACAGTCAAACAGCCGATCTAGACTGTAAAAGTCCAGACGTTCGATGTCCTTCTGGCGGATGAGAAGGAAACCTTCTTCTCCATAGTCCCTCCCTATGGTCCCAGAAACTGACTTTTGTCCGGATCTCGAGCCCTTCTGGGTCGAATGATCAGTCGAAGTCACAACAAGTTTACCCGATTCATCCAGTTTGAAAAGGTGGGCTGAACTATTTGGATCATAAAACATGCACATCCTTGTTTTTGGTTTAGAATATCACTCCATTCCCGCTCCCCAGTGTCATGTGGGAATTTATTTTTGTGATATAGTTAATGAATAACTATCATTTTAAAGTAGGAAAAAAGGATTCACTTCTTCGACAGGCTATCTAGTCTCGATACTAGACAGCATATCAGGATTTGTCCAAAATCTAGATCAAGACATGACAAAAGCGGAATCGTGATCCACATGACAGTGGGTCGATGGTGCACATCCATAAGACGAGAGCCGTTACCTGACTCCAGTTTGAACCAATATATCCGAGCTAATAAGCTGAGATGGTTCGAAAACGGCAGAGACGTATTGATGGAGCTAGCTGGACGGACAGGAACAGTAGAAGGTAAGGATTAGGACTTAGAATAAACTACTTACACCCAATGGCCCTAATTTGTGTTCTGAAATTTCATACTAAATCCAGTGAAAAGAATTCCTGCCCTTAAATTATCTCAGTTTATTGGACCAGAACACATTGCCTATGTAAGAAGAAACCGTCACTGGCACCAATCATCGCACCACAAACTAACTGAATCATACTTACATCAAGTAGACTGTCTTCTGATTCGTTCATTGATCATACGATCATCTACCGCTTAACGGGAATCCGTTCCCTTCCTATCGATCCGCTACTAAGTTGCGAGTGCATCGGCTGACCTAGGTATTGCCCTGAATTCTGGACAGTAGCTGACATGCTGATTGCTAACGCGACTTAACGGACTATCGACCATGAGTCAACACACCCTCACATCCTTCCATGGACAAAGATGGGTGCTTCTGGTTCGTCCCGGTTCATGTGGTTTTTGCCACTCTCCGTGATATCGGTATTTCGCTTGTGTATGTGCCTTCTGCTCCGTTGATCAATCACCTTATGCAGCTGCACCTCGAACGACTGATTTTCAAAATTTCGTAGGTTATTTTGTTCTCCCCATTGTCCGGACTCTTCTGGAACGTCTTCAACCCATATTTCTTCCTCTCCCAGATCTGATAAACTCCGTGCTCCTTTCATGCTTAGCATCACGACGGGTTTTGCGGATGACCTCATCAATTTGTATTTCTCTAGGATGTAACCGTTCGATTACTCTTCAGTAGTCTCAGTGTAAAGATTAATGAAAGCTGGATATAGAAATTCAGCTCGCCATATCAAGAAACTCCTTTAAGCTGGTTTAGTCTGAATCCCGTGCTATCCATCATATATTTTACCTTGTATTTATGAATGGACCTTCGACTGGCACTGTGTATGCATACACACACACACACACACACACACACACACACACACACACACACGAACAATGCCTGTACTGTTCGGTTATTCGGCAAGTAGCAATCACTCATTTTTGTATCGATTTCCTTTTGTCGATCTATTTTGTTAAACTTGCCTGTGAATCGCGTTCATGTACATTTACTAAAAAACCCACTTAATGATTGGTTGTTCTGTCTCCTAACGGTTGAGTCATAGCAGGTCTTGGTGACGGGAGATGGCGGATCAATCGGCACTCATCAAAATTTTGTAGTAAAGATGGATATATTAACAGCTCATTTCACTTCTGGTAATGTCACAAGCAATGATCAATCGTCTGTGACGAAACTGAATCACTCGCTGCAAGCATTCAGGAATTTATTTATGACGCAGAAAATGGGATTGACTTCACTTCGTGGTACAGACGATACAAAGATGTTTTTTTGGTTGACGGTGCATCTTTGGAAGAACAGTCGAAAGTGCGTTTGCTTATGCACATGCTGGGACCTGCAGAACACACTCGGCACTGCAAACACACCATCCTCGAGATTTTCCGCTAAAGGAAACAATGTCTAAGCTGAGCTCAATCTTAGGTGAACGATCGTCATTGTTCAATATACGATACAACTGTCTCGAAATAGCCAGAAACTCACCCGAAGAAATAATCTCTTACGCTGATCGGGTCAACAAAGAATGTGAACGTTTTAAACTTGAAGAAATCACAAAAGATCTATTCAAATCATTGATTTTTGTCGCTGGCTTGGCATAGCCAGAAGATGCCGAACCTCGCACGACGCTGATGGCAAAGGTGGGCTCTTCAGAAAAACAGTCCGTGGAAGATCTAACCGCCCAATGTATCAGACTCGAACTTAAAACAAGATTCCACAATGATCCAGCACGTATCACTCTCTACTGAAAATACTATTTTAGAGAAAATAACTGGAGACACAATCTCGCAACCTCGCGAAATGCTTGCAACGACACCATTCCAACGACCGTCCTCTGTCTGCTGGAACTGTGGGAATAGCCCTTTGTTCGGTTTTGCCGTTACATGACACATTTTTGTCATGGATGTGGACGTATGGGGCATAGAAGGATTTTGTGGGCGCTCACAGAACAGAAGACCTGTGATAACTTCGGTGTATTTCGCCACACCAGTCACCAGTCGAAAGCCGTATTCGCAGCTAGGAGTCTTTCACTCAACCAAATGCGGAAATAAGTTACAATAACTGTAAATAGTCATCCAGTGACTCTCCAGCTGAACACGATATCGGACATAACAATCATTTCACGCTCATCTTGGATTGCTCCTGGTGAACCCCTATACAATACCACAAACCGTGTTGCTCGAAATGTCACTGGTCGACAAATGCCATTCCCGGGGGAGCTAGAATGTGAGTTCCATTTTTGTGACCGTGATAGGAATGCCACTTGTCATGTATCAACCTCTGATAATTTAAATCTCCTTGGTATTGATTAGGTAAATAAGCTTCAGTTATTGGATGTACCTTTCAGTTCCATTTGCGACCCAAAAAGCCCCATTTCACCGTCACGCTCACACTCACCGGATGTATATGACGTTGCAAACATTACTAACAAACCGGCAGTTGAGGAGATTCAGGAGAAGCACACCAAAATACTTCAACCAGGCTTGAGGTTACGCACTAGGGCTAAAGCGATCTTTTATCTTAAACCGTGGTCTAAACCAGTCTTTCGTCCAAAATGGCCTTTTCCGTATGCCGCTCTGAAACCAGTAGTTCGGGAACTCGGAAGACTGCAGAGAGTGGGAGTACTTGGACTAGTTAACTATTCCGCTTGGGCCGCACCAAATGTGGTGGTTAAGAACGCAGAGGATTCGGTTCCCATATGGGCCGATTTCTCCAATGGACTTAATGATAGCCTAGAAACATCAGTATGCGCTACCAACCCAGGAAGATTCGTTTTCTAAACTTAACAAAGGTAAAATATTCTCAAAAATTGATCTGTCTGATGTCTATCTTCAGGTTGAAGTGGACAGTGCGTGCAAAGATTTGCTGACTATCAATACCCATCGCGGTCTGTATCAATACAACAGATTTCCATTCGGAGTAAAGAGCGCTCCAGCCGTATTCCAGCAGATCTTTGACACAACACTGACTGACGTTCCATTTGCACGGCCATACATCGACGATATTGTTATTGTTAGTGAGTGTAGAGCTGAAAATGTGCAACATTTGGACGAAGTATTACATAAGATCCGGCTTTTCGGACTCAAGTTACGAATCGCGAAATGCTCATTTTTTCTCCCAAGCATACAATCTCATGGTTTTACCACTGATAAAAACGGACGACGCCAAGACCCCTCCATGGTGGCGCCTATTAGTTAAACGCCTGCACCTAAAAACAAAATCGAATTGCAATCCCTCTTGGGCCTCGTAAACTATTACAATAATTTCACTCCAAACATGTACAATATTAGAGCCCCATTGAACACCTTATTGGGACGGGATTTTGAATGATGATGGTCAGAAGACTGCCAATCATCCTTTGATGAATTAGGGTGGCTATTGACATTCATCCTGATGCTGACTCACTCTGATCCCCGTTCACCCATAATCGTCGCCGTAGACGCCTCCAAATACGGCATTGGAGCAGTGCTCCTCCATAAATTTCCAGATGGCTCACAGAAAGCAGTGTCCTACTCCTTTCGGGCGATTACAAATGCCGAAAGAAACTACAGTTAGATAAAGAAGGAAGGCTAGACGCTGGATTTTGCAGTTCACAAAGTTCATAAATTTCTTCATGGTAGACGCTTCACCTTGTGTTTTGATCACAAACTAATGTTGGCCATCTTTGGTACAAAAAAGGCATTCTCCTTCATACCACAAACTTTATGATTACGTGCATTAACACAGACAGTTTCGGGCACGCTGGGGCATTATCTCGTCTAATACAAAGGAATTCAGCTAGTCAACCTGGTGAAGACTTGGTGCTATCCTCAGTTGAAGTTGATTCCGGAGTCACACAGGTGTTTCACGAGCCTATACGTAATCTGCCTGTCACGTTCTCAATGATGCAAAGCAAAATTAGATTAGACCATGATCTTCAGCGAACAATTCATTTTTAGCAAACTGGTTGGCCCAAAAATATCTCCAACCATTACATCATGCAATTTTATCGTCGGAAGGATGCACTCACGATAGTAGACCGATGTTTGATGCTATCTGAACTCACAGTGATTCCTAAGACACTACAAACCAGAGTGCTGATGCAATTGCATAGTGGTCATCCGGGTATCACACGTATGAAACCACTAGCTCGAAGTTATGCTTACTGGCCCAAAATTGACAAGCAGATTGAAGCGTATCTTAGATGTTGCGAAGAATGTTCCATTTCTGCTAAGACATTCATCAAGGTTCCACTTCATTCTTGACCACTACCCACAGGCCTCTGGAAACGGGTTCACATCGACTTTGCAGGTCCAATGAATCAATAGTATTTCATAGTAATTGTTGATGCTTACTCAAAGTGGCCAGAAATATTTCCTATAATACTATCTCACCTTCAGGCGCCATTGTCATCTTGAGACGCATTTTCGCTCAAGTTGGGATCCCCGAGCCCCTAGTTACGGATGACGAGACCCAGTTTACCTCCATTGTCTTTAACTTCGGCCAATCCTTGGCAGTTGAGCACGTACGGAGTCCAGTTTATCAACCTCAATCAAACGGTCAGTCGGAACGTTTTGTAGACACACTGAAACGGGCTTCCAAAAAGTTTGCAAGGAGAAGGTAGGATACTAAAAATACTTGGCAAATTTCGGATGACATACCGTTCAACTCCTAACGCATCAAACCCAAACAATGCCTCACCAGCAGAAGCCTTCCTTGGCCGACGCATGCGAATACAGCTAGACGCCATGTGCCCTACTGTCACATCAACCTTTCGAAACAACCACATGGAAAGGTGCCTTAATGGAAATCACGCTGCAAGGCCACATGGTTTCAGCGAAGGGGGTCGCCTTTATGTTCTCTATTTTCGTCACACTTCTAGACAGTGGATACCAAGGGTAATTGTTAGCCAATTGGGTAAAGTGCTATATGGTGTTCGGTTAGACAGTGGTACAGCCAGACGACATGTCAAACACATCAAGAAACGTTACAACACGGCAGTGGTGAATGAGAAGAACGAGGTAGAACTTCCACGAAACGTGCTTTTGAATACCTTTGCAACACCAACGACAGAAAAAAACGGCATCACCCGAGCCACCAAGTTCTGGCTGTTCTAACGAGCGGGGATACTCAACGCGCTCCCGGCCAGTCATTAAAAGACTTGCCATTGATCCCTATAAGAAGTCGTAGGAGTCGGTTTCTATTTGCGGGGGTAGGTGAGCTGACTGTCAGCTGACGCCATGCGCATGCGCATGCGCATGCACACACACACACACGAACAATGCCTGTACTGTCCGGTTATTCGGCAAGTAGCAATCACTCATTTTCGTATCGATTTCCTTTTTTCGATCTATTTTGTTAAACGTACCTTTAAGTCGCGTTCCTTTTCATTCACTAAAAGACCCATTCAGTAATCGGTTGTTTTGTGTCTCCTACGATTGGGTCAGAACAGTTTACTAAACCGTTCCTCTGTTCACCATGCTTACACGCTGGCCACTACCCTTGGCCTCCGTGCACGCCTGATAACTACTAGGCCAATCCCATTGCATCACTCAATCAACAGCCTTGTGTCAATGAAAAATGTTGATTGGCCTGAACCGGTATTTGTCTGGGGTCTATTTGTTCGTATCGAACTCTGATTCCTAAACGATTTTATATCCTGCATAATCTTCCTCTCCCCTTTTTGTATCAGTGTGTACTCATCTTCTGGTATCCATGGCCCGTTCTGTCATGACGTCATAATTGCCTGGGCTGATTGACGTAATTCTCTCTCTCACTCCCTCTCTCTCTTTCTTTGCCCTGTCTGCGTGATTGACCGAACTTTGATCATGCCTTTATCACCATGCCATCTTTTTAACAACCACAGTTATTCCGGCTCGCAGTGTCCGACTTTTCAATGTGAATGCAAGTGGATTTTCCATTACATACGATTCAGGCTCCTCGTGCCAACAATAAATTATCTGAATATATTTCAATGTCCGATGGATCACGTTCATCCGTGTGCTGTTCGTCCCATTGGGAAGTGACCGACGAGGCTAGCCCAATGATTAAAACCAGGACATATACTGTGTATCATTGGAATAGTGGTTCGCGCCTTATCGATTATTCACTCGGGTTATTCACACCGGACTGTCTGGACCGCGAGAGCTCAGCTGGTAGAGGGAGCATCTGCCCGGTATGCGGAGGGTCGCCGGTTCGGCTCCGGCTCGCGGCGTCCGACTTTTCGATGTGAATGCAAGTGGATTTTCCATTACATACGATTCATGCTCCTCGTGCCAACTAATAAATCCTCTGAACATAGTTATTCCGTTTATTCTTCACTGTGCATGTGTGTGTCTTCCCTCGGGCAATTACTTCTCCTCTGACCATTGATTAGTCAAAAAGCCCCACATAAATAAGGACTTCCTTTGTAAATCACTTGACTCGCTCCTGCATCACCATCTCGAGCATTTCCTGTCTATTTCTGCCTGGGCCTTTAGAAGACTTCGTTGGCTGTCTTGATTCTGTGGTCAGCTTGACCACAATTTGAGGAACGTTCTCGTTATTGCTCGATGACTTGCCCCGCATACACGCACCAAAGCGAGCTTCTGTTCTTTGCCTTGGGACTCGGAGTTCGTATGTCTGCGAGTCTCTCAATTGCCGACGAAAATCCTGCGTCTGTGTCACTGACGTCATTTTCCACGTGGGCATCAACCATCTCAAACTTAGGATGGGCGCTAGCATCATTCTCAACGATCGTGGTGTTCTTTTCGTTGGATTGACTCAAACAATACCCGTTCATTTTCTTCAGCACTGTCGTAGGGTCTTTTGGATATTCGCTCACATCAACAGAATTTGCAGTGAACGAAAAACGCCTGGTCTCATCAACAACACAATATTGAGGCATAGAAATCTGATGCTCTTTTGGTTCCGAGAATAGTTGCGTGGGGACAGCAAAGCCATAGAATTTGTGCCTCCACAATATCGAATCCTCAGCAAAACGATTTTCATCGATCATCTTCAACTATGCCGGAAACCAAACTGCGCATGTTCTTGACATATTCACTGTAAAACAACAATGTGGTACTTCAGGTACCTTCGATACCATATTTTACTCGGTCTCACTAAAATGATTGTGAGAAACATTCACCGACACCAATCATTACACCACAAACTAACAGGCTCATACTTGCATCAAGTAGATTGTCCTCTGATTCGTTGATTGATGAGACGACCATCTACCTTTTAACGGGAATCCGTACATGTCTTACTGATCCGCTACCTAGTTGCTTGTGTATCCGCTGTCTTAAACATTGACCTAGATTCTGGACAATTGCTGACGTGCTCATTGCTAACGTGACATGATAGACCATTGACCATGAGTCAACACACCCTTTCATTGGGCTACACAACCACGCTGTCAGCATGATGGTTACCTAAACGACCAGGGACTTACGGCGCATCGCGTTCCTAGCAGAGTTCGGCCGGACTGCCTGACCGAGTTTTGAACATCACTTGAGGCTCGTTCCGTATAGTTTCAGTGTATCGCCACAAAAAAGAGACAACTGCCCAATTATTTTTGACGTTAGAACAGTGAGTAGATCAATGACAATGGATTCAACCAATCGAATTTCTGTACGAGGATGTAACACGAATTTTATTGCCCTTGTAGGTGGATGCTGTTCTACGCCCAAACATTCTGCGGGACCCCGTTGTGGTAAACCTTCAATGACTATCATGTTTCCCTGACAAAATGAAACACTACTGAATTCTTTCATCGGTAGTTGCCTACACACGCTTGTGCTGTAGTCATGTATCCTGATTCATTGGTCCTGTTTAGATAATTTCTACTACGACCTAATCTCGATTCTCAGAAACTTCAGAAATCAATTTACTTGTAATCCTACTGTGGATGACATATTCGCAAGACCACTACTACACTGGAATGTTCAAGATCGAACATCCGTTGACCTGTAATTGATTCCTCAGAGTTACTTGATTGCAAAATTGCCCACAGTATCTAAAATGTCAGCTAATCACAATAATACTAAATGCATTCGCGTTTCGGGGTTCGCGAAACTAACCAACTTCTATATGCATTTTTACACAGATTTGCAAAATTTGCAAAATCCTCAAAACACTGCAGAAGTATAATTGCTAAATTTTTGTGACACTGACCAAACATTCGTGATTCCTCTTAATACACAAAGGGTTAGGGAACCTAACCACACAAATGTTCGAAGTATTACTGTATCATTTTTCCATCGAAAACGCCATGTTACTGACATTACATATTTCTCTTTTGAATTCAAATTCCATTACGATTATAGTTCCTAAGTCTGATAGCACTCGTGATATTTTGTGCATTTCGACCGACCACGCTCATCCGTTTCTCTCGACTAAAAGACTCTCCGTTACCGTAAATATTTTGCTTCACTTTTTTCTAGACTTTACTCTTGAGCCCTATCGTACGAACTTTTCAGACCGCTACGCACATCAGCTGACCAATGCCATTTTTACCTCTTTCGAAATACAACGATTCTGATGTACGAGGTTAACTGACACCGTCACTGTTCTAATCATTCCGATCTGTCAATACAGTCTTTCATTTTCAATCACACAGTAGACTGGGCTACCACATTGTGCTTTAGAAAATCGAACGATCGATCAGTTAGTCAGTACATCAAATGTACTTCCCACATGTATCACGGTGACCACAGTGATCGGAAAGAACAGTCTAGATATGATCCTCCCACGAACCCGTCACACCATATCGGCCAGACTGTTGCACATTTCAACGAGAATCCAGCTCACCCGTGATAGAAATGTGATAGGAAAATGTGACGATGTGCAGTTACTTTGTGGGTAAATAGCACGACTGGCTGTTAGCAAACCAATCACTATCTGTGACTGGGGAGCGGTGTGATGGATGAGTACATGTGAAGTTAGATAGAATTCAACTGAATTCACAATGCTTCCAATTAAAATTGAAACTGTGTAGCTATGCCCAAGTGTCTTTGTGAAATTTGATTCAGCCCGATCAACCTCATGCGATGGAATGACTTGTACATAGAACGACACCCATTAAAACTGACATGAGGAGAATGACAATCAGATATTCTCTCACTTTTATTTATTAATTATTCCTTTGAAAATAAAATGAGCCATACCACTGGTAATGGATAAGGTGCCGACTAATCATTAGGTGATCAGGGATATGGTAGGTACATTGTGTAAAAATAAAGCCCCAAAGTGAACGTGGAACGAATGGCAGGGGCTTGCCAGTGGAGATATTGCAGACAATCGTACCATATTCGTCAGAAAGGGACAAGTCTTTCAGCGTTATGGAAGATGATAAACGTTGTTCTTTAGGCAGCGGTGTGAGAGCAATCTACTAACTATACTAACTATAAAAAAATGAAAACTTATATTGCTCTCACACCGCTGCATAAAGAGCAACGTTTATCATCTTCCATAACGCTGAAAGACTTGTCCCTTTCTGACGATTATGGTACGATTGTCTGCAATATCTCCACTGGCTAGCCTCTGTTATTCGTTCCACGTTCACTTTGGGGCCTCATTTCTACACAATGTACCTACCATATCCCATGTTGGATTGCACGTCTCCATCAGAGTTCTTTCCCATCGCTTTTGGGCCAAAAAGAAACGGAGATTTCATCATTTTCCTCACTTGGTCATCCTAATTGATTGGATTTAAAAGCCATCTCAGAAAAACTGGGCGAACTTCATAGCATTTCGTGTACTATCAAACTGCAACCTCCCACGGAGCAATCAGTTCTTGCATTGCACTCCAGTAACATTTTACCAAATAATGTACACGATCACTATGGAAAATCTAGTTCGTTTTTACAACATAAAACATTCTCTTTTCATTTCTGTCCGCGCAGTGAACAATTGAAATGATTCAGCTACGGTTTGAACAACGAAGCACATGGTTGTGAAGAAACATACTTCTATTAAGCGAACTTGAATAGTAAAGACTCCGAAATAGGCAACTTGCCAACCGATGGTCGCATGAAATCGTGCTCATGCATTGGTTGACCCCTTTAGTACGACGTTTATTTCATCAACCTAAAGTGTCAGCGAGATCAGCATCAAATTTGCAGTAGATGATGGTGGAAAACTGGCTAAAACTCTATATTCTAATCTGATCTTAAAATCCGGTCGATTCGCTCGTGACCGATAAAAATCCTTTCTGGGTTAGTCATTTAGGTCCAGGGGTCACAGTCCACAGTTAAAAATTGCAGCATGAAAAATTGAATCTTGATTACAACAGGACTCGTGCAAGCCTTGTATGAGGACAAGACTTGACGGTGTAACTAATGATAATGTGGGATTTTCAAATCTGATATCGTTACCTGCCGATCGAGCAAAACAAAAGTGCAAATAGTGACGTAACTGACCTGGAATCGTGCTCCGAATTGGTATCGAATATCAGATCACCAGCACCAGTCCGTATGATGAGATGACTGATAAGTTGAAGTGACAGTCACTGCACTGCGTCATCTTTGCGAGCTCTTATCTAAGCCAGAGGATTCTGTCAGTTAAATTGTATTATGTTCTGGGAAGACAGTGAGGGGTAATTGGGTAGAGAGGTGATTCATCTAAAGTGTTTGTAATCCAAAGGGTCAGTTCAGCTGACCAGGCGGTTTCACAACTGACTCACTACAGTAGTCAGCCTCGAAGATTGCAACCTCCCTGATTGTAATAACCTCTCTGGCAGAAACAGTTGTGTTGTGCTCGAGAATTTTCTTAATAGCAAACCTCCCACCATGCGATAAACTCCTCGAACCGACTGAGAAATGCTTTCATTGGGATTTGAGGCCTGAAGAAGAAACATTTTCGGATCCAATATAATTGAGAATTTGGTTTTTCGAACAGAATTTTTTATGTACCTTTGCATCGGCAGTTTTCGGGTAATGATTCTGTGCATGTCAACAGAGTCCAGCAACCAAAGCGACACAGATACGATGGGTATCTGAAGCTTTATTTGCGCCGTCAGACTCTAGGATATCGATTCCTACGGATTCCAGATATGATGGGGCACGGAGATCCCTTATACGCCAACTGATTCTCATCCTGAGAAATGGCCATGGGTAGTGGTGGACTGTGAAATGCGGGGAGATGGAAAAAGCTGTGACGATTGGCTACAGCCGTAACCTTTTCCGTCTAATCAGAATTGCCGGTCCCCTCAATCCAGGCGTCAGTGAACTGATCAAAGAGGCGAACGGCTCACTGATTTAAGCTCAGGGGTGTCGTCTAGTTCGTTGGGCGAAACATTTCGAGAAGCAGTTCAGTTGGCCTTTATCCACAGCAGGTTTGTTAAGTAGCACCATAACTTCGGCTTTTGTTGCACATATCAATCCACAGTCAGTAACGGAAGTTCTCGGAAAGGCTAGCTTATATTACATAAGGCTGCCCGACGGGATGGGTTGCCTTTATATATTTTCGAAGACGGTCGCTGAACATTGTTATTTGAGTTGACAAAACTTTTCCGGTTGATACGGGATGGAGAACAACTCCCAGAGAATTGGTGTGAGTCGATGGTCGTACCGATTTACAAGAAGGTTGATAGGTCCTGATGTGAAAGCCACAGGGGAATAAGTTTGGTTGGCCCCGCATCTAAACTGCTCGCTGGTATTGTTCTCCACCGCTTATCAACCGCTCGCGAACAGTGCTCGCACAAGAATCAAACTGGGTTTAGATCCGGTCGAGGTTGTGATAATCACATCTTCACTCTTGGACAAATTTTAGAACATAGGCACACCTTTTGTAGGCCTACTGTCCTCGTTTTTCTCGATCTTAAAGCGGTCTTTGACTCAGTCGACCACACGGTTCTCTGGCGCTGCCTCTGGGTGCACCAGGAAACTTTATTTCCACCATGAAGTCCCTTTACATAAACAGCCGAAGGCGAGTTCGGGCTTAAGGTGCTCTTTCACCCGAGTTCACCACGAGAAGTGGTGTACGTTAGGGTCGCCTACTTTCCCCTTTTTCTCTTTTACTTCGTGATTGGTATGATCCTGCAGATCGCCCATTTGTCAGGTGATGTTAGTGGTATTGAACATTATCCGGTTGGAAGAGTGTCACCCGTCGAGAAGGCGGACAACATTTTTCTAAGTGAAGATCCAGATGAGTTGCAAGCTTTTTCAGACGGCTTGAATAACTGCGTAGCAATGTTCGGTATGTATTTTGCACCTTCAAAGTGCAAGATACTATTGCAGGATTGGGCTGGTCCAACACCAAACCTTTCAGTACCTGGAGAAACTATAGACCAAGTAGATAAGTTCTATTATCTGGGCAGCTGCATTTCACCCAGAGGTCAGATAACGGATGAGGTGTCTGTGTATACAGAAGGCCCGTTTGGCACTTGCCAATCTGAGTCACCTGTGGCGTCGACAATGACATCCCTTTTTCTATCAACGGTCGAGTGTACTCTGCACCTGTCAGGCCCGTGCTTCTCTATGGTTCAGAAGTATGGCCACTGTGGGTGCAGGATATAGGAACATTGTCGGTATTTGAGCACCGATATCTTTGTAGCGTTTCTCGAATCTGGTGGAAACACAATATAAGCAATGCAGAGGTTTGGCGGAGAGTCTTAGGTCAGCAAACGGAATTATGAGATGAAACACTGAAGGTCACTAAGCTAAGATGGTTGGTACATGTGTTACGCATGTCCCTGATAGGATTTTTTCGGCGCGCCATGTTCGCTGAGGCGGGTACCGGTTGGAAGATGAGTACGGGTGGCCAGTCCGTGATATGGAAGAGAGGTATGAAAAACTTAACCTGTGGACTTGGCCATTTAGGGCGGGTTAGATTTTCTGGGTGGGATCCAAGAGACCTACCCACTCAGTGGTTGTGTACGTTAAAGGATATGGCAAGGTGTCGTGGTCAGTGGCATTGCTGCATCTACAAGCTTTCTTTATCGACTTGGTACCAATATTTGAATTTCTTTTATAGCTCAATTAGCACCCTTGACCCTTCTCATTGTTTCCGACTGAGGTTGTGTAATATTCGTAATGAACTGAGTTGATAGTCCGTATCGAAATTGCTCCCACATAGAACCACGCAAAAGGAGGTAGCAAGAAGACCAAGGCCGCGAAATAGCACGGAAACTGTATTGCAGAGTGGGTTCGTATAATTATGTTTAATTAGAGAATAAAATTGGTAGACTCAAATATGGCCAATCACAGGGAGCTATTGTCGGAATTGTCCGCGGCGATCCTCATTGGTTGAGGCTCATCCGTGTACGTGGCTACGAAGCTGTACCTGGTCGTATCACGTGTGACAGCTGCTGAATCACTACAGGCTGTCACCTGGAGATAGCAGCCAAAGCCACCGGATCCAGTGCATAGTTAATAGTTGTCTGAACTGAACTGAACTGAACTGATTGGTAATATGATATGAGGTCTCTGGCGCACTACCACACCTGACTTATTGGGGCCTTACATTATTCTCTACTCCAAGTCTCAATGTCTGGTTGCTGGCTATCCCTAATAGTGAAGCGGACCTTTGTCACTACGGATTATGCTTCTTCAACTGCACTCTTGGATAATCATGCAATGAAATAAATCAGAATCACTAGGCCACTGAGTTTGGTGAGTTCTAATCACGCTGACTGAGTCTCATTTGAGTCAGTCAGCAGTAATGTTGTAGACTTTAGTTCACTGAAGTTCTGAGGGTTTCCGTCTCATGCTACAGCGTCGAAATTGTTCGTCTGTCGGTGTGAACAGTAATCCTGATGTTAGTAAGCCTTTTTTGTACCAAATGTTGGTGAACTTTGAAATGGCATATCGCAACATCACGCGTTCCACTCACGAATCGTTATCAAGTCAACACAAGTCCTTCTGGTCAGATTTATTCCTTAGAATATTATAATGTTTGAAACCATGAATCTGTGTTGTCAACCATAGCCCATGAACTTTTGATGACAGAATTTGAAATGTTCGAAAGGTTGTGTGTGTCACCCATCAAACACCAAACACAAGACCGAATGATTTGCCGGGATGATTGATAACCACATGTAGAAACCACAGTTGAGTGGAAAGAAATAACCATTTGGTAAACTGTCCATGTCGTAGTGGTGTGGTTTTCGTTAATATTTACCCATGTATAGTTTCTAAACCTAAACTCAATTTAAAGTGCTTTTCTCTGTCACATGCACCAAGCTGAGTTGAAACTAACTCGTCTTGAACACGAATCATTCAGTTTTAAGTCATCAAGTTTCCTTTTCCCGGGGAAGGCATGTTTCCATTTCGTATTAAAATTGACTCTTTTGCACAACCCCCCTCCTACATGCGTCGTCTAGTTTTGAAGTCACTCATGATGTAGTATCAACTGTCGACTCACCAGTCTAATCTTATTCTGTATTTGAAATTGGGTACGTAGCTGCTGAATATCTACCCTCGGATGCATGAAGTATATACCTGACTTGAACTGACTGGACTCGAAAACCATGATAACCCCGTAAAGTCGGTGTATCCTGTTTTTCAGTCATCCTACTAACTTCAGTGAAAATTCAGATCTGCCTCAGAATTGTCCTCCTATTAGCACAACAACAAAGAATACATAGGTTGCTCTCACATTCGCCCACTCGTTTTACACAATGCACTGGTCCGACGGCTAACGCTCTGGACTGTCGTGCCACTCGGTTCCTCATTCTGTCGAACGTGTTGGTAACGTGAGTGTCATTTTTGTGTTCCTTACGCATCTGGATACTACACATAGAGTGGCACACCTGCCCGAAGGATCAATTTGCAATCGAACGTTATCAATAATCAATACAACAAACGTCCAAGAGTGTACCCATCTCGTTCGTATTCACTTGCCCCTAATACTATTCGTACTTTTAACCTAGCATTTATATTTCTGGTAATTTATATTTAGCTCACACAGGTATTTGGGTATACTAATGCTATCCAGTGATATCTCATACACTTGAGTTTTGGGATTCGCAAAGCCAATTAGCCAATTCGCAGAGGCAATTTTTTCACAGATACGCAGCTTACGCGGTCTCCTCGAAAGACCTTACAGAACAGTTTATGTTTCACATTTATAACGCATACAAGAAACACTCGCCAATCCTCCTGATCCAAGTAGGGTTCTGAAAACCAACCGCGAAAGTTTGCGGTATTGCTGTTGCGATCACGTGACGGGATATGATACTTGTTAAATCATTTATAATTTTCAAACTACTGTCTAGATAATCATCAGCCCCATTCAGCAGCAGCTTAGCAACGTAGCAACTGGTCAAAATGATTATTTCTTGCAAAATGCCGTTATTATTAGAAAGGCCTAAATGTACATACATATATATACATGTCAGCTTCAAAATACATCAGTCAGCCAGGGTTCTTGACTGGTCTGTTGGATTAATCGTATCGTATAACGGGAATTCGGTATCCTGCCTGTCCATTCGAACACCGAGCTCCAGCCGGTAAAATTCGAGGTTTGTCTGGTTTCCAATACGGAGGAGATCAGGATGAGTTTAAAATACTGCTCCAAATTTTGGAAGAGGAAACGATTATCAAGAGTTCATCTATCAAGATCTACTGATGCGAACTACCGACCTCCGAGAACCTCACACTGCTTAAAACATTAGTATAGTTGCTGGGTGCCGCAGTCAACCACCGTAAGGCATGATCGTTTTGGTATAAAACAGTATTATTCTAAACTCACTCAAGGAAAAGTCGCCTAATGTAGATTATATTTTATTTATGAAAGACTGCAGTCATCCGTGAGCATAATTGTCTTATATGGACTACAAATAATTGTGTGTGCCTAATTATCAAATATAAGTACAAGCAAACTGGTGTTAGATGAAGTATATATATATATATATATATATATATATATATATATATATATATATGACCTTCTAATGGTGACAATGGACTTTGTATTTGGATATAATCCCCATCCTTGGATGGGCTTGCCATACGGGTGGCAGTTCAAGAAATCTGGAGTCCACTTTAGGTATTGAAGCACTTAAGTAAATAAATTCTTACAGGCGCTGCTTATACTTTCGGGAACACGATTTGATAGAAACGAATTCCGTGTAGATAACGGGGACAACCATAGTCGGTGCTTAGCACGTAGTTTCTAATGCATCCTCATAAATAATCGATAGAAACAGACATTTGTAAATAAGCCAAATGTAAAACCTAAACTACCTTTCTCTAGTGTGCGATTAGTCTGTACTACATACTCGGTTTATCCGTTCCATTGTGTGTAATGCAGAAATGTCACTTTTTGTGTTCTCAATAGCATTGTGGGAAACGAAACAGTTCGAAAGCTTCAATTGGGTTTTCCAGTAGATGTCTCTGTTTAATCACACTCTTCTCATTGGATTAGGCGTAACAATTTCAGGTAACCAATTCAAAGCAGAACAACTAAAGACGGTAGTAATAAGTAGCTTTATCCGAACTGATTGACAATCAGTGTTTTAGTTAAAATCATTCAGTCCGAAGTGAATGAGCGAAAGACAGACAGCCAACACGGAATCTGTCACAAATGCATAGGATCACACAAAACCAGTCAGCACAATGATGAACGTTTTGTCCTGACTGAACGGATTTATTTCAATGATTTACACCTACCCACCTATCGAAACAAATAAACTGACCGTAGTACCATGCTACCTCTCACTGGCTCATATACTTCATTTCATCGTTATTCAACGAATGCTGACGTCATATTAGTAATCGCTGTTATCATCATACTCCTCACTTAAATGAATATTGGCACACTTCTGTCCAGCACTACCAAAAACGCGTTCTTTTCAATTTTTACGCATCACTAAAGAATGACAGACAATATTCACGGAATGCTAGAAATATATGGCATGAAATTTATTAACTTGAAAATTTTCAAATTTTGTAACTGAGGATTACAATTTCGGGGGTCTACGGATTACTGATGCACTTGCATCCCTCTCATTGTGAGTGCACAATTTACCAACAAAACTTTCAGATCAGCAATGGACTACCGATAGAAACTTTCTACAACCGCCTCAAAATTGTGAAAAGGAGTTTGATTTAGCTGCGTTTGAATGTCTGCCAATTTGACACTATTTGACAGGTTCTCGATGACTCGATGGGGGATGGGCTGCCATACGTGGTCAGATCGCGAAACTCAACGGACCCACGGTCTGTTCGAATAGACCGAGGGACTGAGTTCGTGAGCTGGTCCGAGAACTGCTGTTTAACAAAGCCGACGGTGGTACTCTGAAGATGGAAGAAGCACCCTTGTTTCACAGCTGCTTCTCGTTGTGTTCGCAGTTTTCCTGAGTTAAGATTGACCGGACGAATTACTCAGATCTGTCACATCCACCTACTGATTAACTAATACGTTGTAGTGTAGACCTCACAACAGGCGACGATCACGACCGGAGGACGAGAATAAATAGCTACGAATTCCCGCACATCATAGCAAGGTCAATCTCTGACTTGTTTCACCTCTCTGTTGTTTGATGCTCGAGTACGATGATATTAATTCGTAACAAGGGTGGAACTCGAGTCCGGTGCTTCGGAGTACAGAGTTTCATCGAATGAGCTGAGGTTTGTGCGTGAAAGGTAGAGCCCAAAAGAGCATCTGTCCAGAATAGTGTTTTGTTTCAGTTTGATACCTTATCTATGCTGGTTTTTAAAAATGACGTAAATAACAGTATCATTGCAAACAAAAAATACTAATTTAATCGAGATAAAGAATAATTTTGATTATTCTTATAGCGGTGTATTTGAGTTGGTTATGCTTTCACTGTGAACAACATTTATCGACATTATATGTCACTGGTACCTTTTCATGTTGGTGATTCCTTACAAAAGGCAGTTTGTTTAAACAAATATTCCATCACACGTTATCATTTCACGTCAGTTCATTGGAAACCTAAGAAGTCACTATTGTACGGGTATTCAGTATGATTTTCAGGGAATCGCGAGCAGTGCACAGAAGCCGAATTCATCAGGGGCTTAAAACTGGGCTTGCAACCGAATGCGACCCACCGACCTTGAAGTAACCCAGATTGGAAGCCGACAGGTTTCTTCATATCAGAGTTGCTTTATGCAGCATTCGTGAGTTTTTAATTTTGGAATTGTATACAGTTGGCACCTTTCGGATGGTCCGCTTTACGGCCTATGTTTCAGAATGACGTTCCGACACGCCCCGGGTTCCACTGCCACTTCTTACTCGATGGATATGCATTGTAGCTGATGAATACGACTACCATTGCGGTGGGTTTTGTGTAGTGAGTTGAGCTCGTGGCCTGTTTAGGACAGCAATCCGCCAAGCATTACAAATCCTCTGCTGCTGGCATATAATAAATCCCTTAGTACTACAGTGATCCGCAAGTTGAGAGTCTATGACCTTAGTGAGACACAAGTCTATCTTTAATAAATAGCGCACCCGTTCAGTTATATTATGAGGTAACACAGAGGTCTTTAGGAAATCCCACAAAAGCATCACATTGTTTGTGCCTTCACATAAAAACGGGGCCCGACACCTACCAACATGTAAGAGCTTACTTCTACATACAAACCCGGAATCTACGGATATGGCAGATTAGGGCGACGGAGTTATCCTCATCGTTTCATATAACTCCATTGAACAAACATTACGTATTTTTGCTTACCTGGTGTATCAAACTCGGGCATCACACGAATACCTCGTTGTCGTGCATAATGCAATACTTCTCGTATCATGGCATGCGAATAAACATTTATATTCGAATCGTAGGCACCTTGATAGAAGTGTATTAGTAAGAAAAATGCAAACGTTGCATACACAGCGAAACAAATTCGACCACGTGATGGATTGAAAAGAAAATGACTCATCATCAACGATATGCCAATGAAGTACGTTCATTTTTACCATTGCCATGGCGTCCTATAAATAGGAAAGGGGTCATTTTAATGTGAACAGAACTGTTTCTTTTGAGTCTTAGACGCGTCTACCTACCAAGAAGTTCCGTATACTCTCCAAAGATAAAAAGTGTCGTGCCGTATCGATTAGGAATCCACGGTGGGTAAATCTTGGGGCATCGTAAATAGTTTGCACTTCGATTATTAGCTGGAAATAACTTCGTGAAAATCGACCTAACTTCACTTTACTTGGTTGTCCTCCGTTCGACGCACTAGCTGCGCAACTGTTTCCAACGCATGCAGTGCACCCCAAACTTGAAAAGCTTGAATATCAATCCGTTTTTGTGAGACTATTAGAGTGTCTGCAAACGTGACATTAATTTCACTCTCTGTTTATAATCACTCAGCACTTACATTGCTCGTGCATTGCTTCTGTAGGCCATTGTACCTCCGCGGTTTCGTTGCACATTGTCAGTAACGCAATCGATACAGTTTGGATGGCAGCCTTCGAGCAAACTGTAAACTGCCGGCGAATTGGAAGTTGCCTCAGTCGTAATCGATCCGTGAGACGATGCTGAGCATCCAAAAGCACGAAACATTCTTGATAAGGATGTTGAAATTTCAGTGCACTAACTAACGAGTGCCATTCGTCATTGCGAATATGCTGATTTGGTCTGGGTACCAGGCCGAACGTCACACTACATACACATGTGATGGACAAAATAAAGCGTGAGACTATCATATGGGCAGTAAGATCTAATACATGTATACACACGAACTAGAACAACCGAATGTCACTAGTTCGAAAAATTGTATGATTTATATTTTACTGTGAATGACCTCAACTAAATTTGATCCAACCTGTAAGCTTGTGGGTGATGAATCGATGTCCGTGGAAGTGTGTGCGTGTTTGTTGATAACTGCGTGTCTGTTTGCTAGTGAAAGCTGTGTTACCGGTGCTACGAATGTCTGTCTAGATCACAGTCGGAACTGTGCGGTAGCGTAGATGAGTGCTTCACTCTGTTTCTCTATCTATGTCAAAGCGCGCGTGTGTGTTTTGGGTGTTGATTATTTGTTTACGATCTATTCATGGATTTGACCCACGACAATGTATCTGCCTTTCTCGTTTGCGTTCCTTTCATCATTGTTCCTAATGAAGAGAGCCAAGGACGTCCTTTATTAATACCTAACTGTTAAACTTGTATCTAATACGTTCCACAAAATGGAAAACGAACCTATACTAGTGCACTTGTGTGAAGACGTTTAGTCGAGGTCAGCTTCCAAAAGAGATGGTGGACCAAGGAACCTATGTGAGACAAATGGTTAAGTCACCGATTGGCCCAAGTTCCATCTGGAAAAACGCGTGCCTGACGGAAATAAGTTTCACTAGTTCGTGTATACGATGGTGGATGAATCGATGGATCACCAGAGAATTTATGCAGTCATTTACTTTCAAGCTGGACTACTGTATGTGGCCTTCGTTACTAGGTAGTGCCTAACTTTGTGAATTTCGAATAGAAACTGTACCGCTAAAAAGCAGAGCTTAAATTAAGTCTTACGAAAGACAAAACTAATCATGTACACATTTTATCCGCAGGCAATATCATATTCTGTAGTCCATCATGAACATCAGAGGCTAGCATTGAAATGAGACCCGCCAATTGTACATACTGAAAAGTCCCAAATCTCGGGCCACGATCGACAGTATCGGACAGGGGTGAACCGATAAAAGCATTAATTCTATAAACCTGTCTACAACAAATTCAAAAATAATTAAAAGTATCGCGTATCACGTGGTTCTCAAGATGGCTGAATTACAGACCAATCAAGATCTCTTTGTGTCAGGTGGAGTTGGTTTCTTGTTTTCAAAGGTATTTAGTCTGTATAATTTTGTCGTTATGATATCGCATAGATCGATGGTTGAATGATTCAAATGACTCAGCAATCACTTGCAATGTTTTACTTGGCGGAAATAATTTATACATTTGTACTATTTTAGTTGGACATTCAAAATCTTCAACCTATCGCGTAGAATCTTTTCTGAATGTTTAAACTCATTTTGTGGTTCATTTTCACATGTTTTTCTTCAATTTGCGGTGACTTTACTGCTACTCAGGTACTCAAAAATGGAAAGATTTTTTACGTATTGGACACCAGGGTGTGCTTACGAATACGAATGAAATTCAAATAATAGATGCAGATTACTTTCGTAATGCTTTATTCCATTGATCATTTCACGGCATACAAACAACAATCGAGAGAAAGGAAAAACCCGTGCCAACTCCTCGGCTGCCAGTCTACACAACAAACTACGCTTTTACATCAATGGCCAACTTGCAAAATAGCATCGGCCACAGTTGCAATGGTCAAGACATTTAGTGAACTATGAAAGTGTAAAGATAAAAATGAAAAATTGGAAATTTTTTCATTGCAAGGTCACTCGAAGATGAGGTCATGATCGTGTTCCAGTTTGATTCTTGTGGTAAATCTGTGGACAGCAAACCGACTGACTAATTTGTCCCTTCATTCAACCATGTTTGCAGCGAACGATCCGCACCATCTTTTTGTCTCCAGTAATCTCCTTGGGTGCTGGTGCATCATGAAACTCACAACCCATTTTCTGTTCTCATCAGGCATACTATTTTGATTTTTTATAAAAGTGCTGATATTATGAGACACCACCGTGGCTGCAGTCACCAATAAACAACTATTCTCTAACAAATCACTAAATTCACATTCCGTTCATTTCCGCCACCGCTTTCGTTGTATTTCTGGTTCTACTACTTAGTTATTTGCTTCGAGCTAATATTGCTCCGGGATTAACCAGCGGTGGGCTACTGTTTTGCAGATCGAACACCATCGGTCTGATTGTTATGAGAGACTTAATTGGCTAACAATTGTTACTCGCTGAAGGCACACAAATCATGCATCGTAAAAACACTGTTCTTTTGTCTAGACTAAACAAAGCTCCACACGGACTAGTTACACTACGATCACTGAGTGAATATCTCGAATAACAGAAAAACCTGACGTGTTTTTCCTCGACGATAAACAATGTACATTGTAGAATCCACTTTGATTTCTATAAATAAAACTGCGGTCCCCATTATCCTTCATTCATTGTGCAATGCCTTTGTGGAGAACCAGTTTCATTGTAATTTCAGTATTCAACCACAACGGACTATTCCCTAGGGCTTGGGACACTTCAGTGGGTAGTTTCAGCTGGGCATTCCACAGTTTGTCAATAGCCTTTAATTGCCTTGATTTTTTTCCAGCAGAGTGAGGAGAATAATTTATGCATAAAATATTGTGAGCTTCAGTTTTGCGGGATCTTAACCAGCTGTCGATGTGTTCGCGATCATTTGGTTCATATTGAATTCGAAATTCAGGAAAATTCAAGAGTGGCGGTTACAAATTATTCTGAAAAATCACAAATATGTGCAAAATTGGTGAGCTGTGTAATATTTTGTAAAGAACTTGTAGGTTGTGTCAGCCATAGAACCGGGGAGAAGATGGTAGAAAATCTGACAGTCACCATGGCTTGATTTCAGAAACAGTACCCTAGCGAACACAGGTCTGCTTTCTCAGTACTTTTCCTCAGGCCAACGCAGTACACCTAAAAAGTTTTGGTCATCAATCGCGTTCAAAACTAAACCAAATTTACGACTGAAACTCGTAGGAAAGCCGCCTGATAATTCTACCTCATCCTGTGCGTATCCCTACTCTTGCATCTGTGGAGCAAAGTACATCGAAAGAAGAGTCAGATGCCCGTCCACTAGAGTTCAAGAAAGCTTCCCTACATGCTTAGTCGGAAGAGTCAGTAAGACGATAACCAGCGCAATACTGATGCATGCAATCGCGACGGGCCTTAAGGCAAGACGGGATGGGCCATTTCACGTAATCCACGGTTTGGTAGTAAACCGTTCTAAAGGAGTTATACAACGAATCCTCCAGACGACCAAGGCGATCGTAATCAGGTTACATAGACCAATCCTATGCTTGTAAAAACAATTGAGGAAGACATTACAGCTCCCGTAACCGAAGTTCAACGTGACGGTGTGGTAAATGTGCCTACTCAAATGCAACGGAAACAGATCGAGTATTCAGTTTTGTGGTTTTATCGTAGTATTCTGGATTATATTTTCGAGCACCCGTTGAACTTTGCATGTGTACTGTAGTGGCTTGAGGAGAAGCTTTGAAAGGACAAGTCCTTATTTACCGCATTACGTTTTTAAAATTCTGACTAAACGAATATTTCACGAGGTGCGGTAGTACTAAATGTTGTTGTGTATCAACACATTAATTTGTTCGGCGTTAGTGCGTGATTAAAGTTTCGCTAATGCTACGAACTCTAATCTCGGGATCACACAACGACATGTAGCCTTCGGACGTGAACAACGTGAATGAAAGTGTGCAGCAGGATATGTGTGATGAAATTCCCGGTCAACTTGGTTTAATGTACCCCAATCTACGTAGAATTCTCAGTGAACCGCAGGGGTGTTTCCTCAGTGGACTTTTTAAAGAGAATCATAGAAACATCAAGTATTCTTCTATCTCTATGCGCTTTTAGTAAATAGAGCTCTTAATGTACAGTTTCTTTTGGCAAGTTCAATGCATAAATGCCACTGTAAATCCATTGTCGGAATGAGATGGTCTTGGTTTCTGTTAGGTCTTGGTCAGTAGTTTCGATGTCCTCGGCGTATGTGGGAATGTAATCTCTGTCTTTTTCGATCTATGCATCAATGAAAAAGGTCGACACATCTAAGGATGAAATAAATTTATGTTTGCACACAGAAAAACTATAAAACTAATAGATAGAATCGGTGAGGCTTGGGCGAGGATGGGATCAAGGCATGGAAATCTGCTTTAGAACTCCTCCAAATGGAGAAATGAAACCCAATACAGTGCACATTTACATCTCCGGTAGGTTTTACAGTTTTCGAAAGTTTTAAAATCATCGAATAAATTAGTTATGACTTATGTTGACAAATGACTGGCCACCGTACTAGAAGAAAACGTGCCCCCTCAAGAACCAGTCATTTTCGGTGTCTGTGGATTTACTCTCTCAGTAAACAAAGGCTTTAACTATTTTAAGTAATTCGAACAACAGTAAAGCCGGTATTCAACTGAATATGGCACAAATTTTGGTCTAGTTGAAATCGGTAACACTTATTCAGCGTACCTCCTTCAAACTGATGCTGGGGAAGGTGCTTCTGATGGCGCTAATGAATTGGCGGCCACCTCTAGTGAGCGGTTTGTCACCTTTGAACACTATATAAGCAAAAGTGTCCCCCTCTTTACTAGCACTTATTATATTGTACTTGTTATTGCTGATATCTCGTTGCTGTCCCTTACAGCATTCTGCAAATGGTGCAATCCGCTCAGCACACCGATATCGTCGGCCTTTACAGTGAGTCATGAAACAGAGATTTTGATAGTGGAATCTTTACGTCACGAAACTTCACGTGCAGTATCTCGCTTGTGTACTTTATTCACAATCTTCTAAACCGAGAAATGTGATAACGAGACGGGTGACAAAAAAAGGCGCGGAGGTTATTGCAAAAGCCAATTTTTGTTGTCATCTCGTGTTGATCTGTCCAGCCCTTCATATTTTTCTCTTTTCCGAGACAGTCTGCAACTCCCTTACCGTCAAATCGCTTAATCCGCAAGTGTGAAGTGTCTAAAAACGTTTAGCTTTCAAGAGTCTCGCGCTAGTCAAGTAAGAAGTATTTATAACTGGATGTCTTAGTTTCACCAATACACCCACAGAGAAGTCACCGATCATAGAAGTCTATCGTTTTGCGGACGATGGATAATCACCGTCCAAAAGCGTTACTAAGAGAAAGACACTGTACCACGCAACGCTTACAACAAAGAAATCGTTGAGAGACAACCCATATAGCTCTTTTTAGTCTAACCTTTTACAGGCACTCATTTTTGTGCACTACATGCCAGTTACTACATCATGACGAGAATCTCTCCGCTGAATGCTAATAGTTTTGGTTATGGTTTACTTTCTAAAGGTGACCGGTTATTTACTCAAATAAATCAAAATCCTAAATCACCTCTGAGATGCATACACAGGGGAGCAGTTGCATTTGTTGCTGATGATCAAGGGTCTTTGTTTACAAAATCACTCAAATAATCTTAATGTTCTCAGTGTCTCACATGCTATCTACTTGTTCACTTACAGCTGCGGTGACATGTATAATTTTGGGTCGGTCGCAGCTTGACTCAACGAATGTCAGACGCTTACCCAAACGGCTATCAAAGCTGTTGGCGCAACCTGCTGGGGCCATACACAATGACGTGAAACCACCGGCAAATTCCATTGCAAGGCCATTAATTGCATCAGATCATAAAGATGACCTGACGAAAGTTTCAAAGCTTTTTTGCGAAATCCAACATCTGATCTATTGGCGCTCAACGAAATGACCCTTCTCATATGGACTTACCCTCTCTTATTTCACCCAATCACCCCACCAAATGTCGTTTGCAAATTATGCTGACATTTCCACCAGGAGTCGGAAATCAACCACTAGGCATTGAGGAAAATACTTGTCATACATAAGTGAAGCACTTAGATTTATTGTCCATATTGTGGCTCAGAAATGCCGTTATTTTCTCACTATTATCATTCGAAGTGGAAAAAAAGGAGAACCCAATTGTGTGTGGTTCCAAAATTTCTACACCGGGAGAGAATTCGGCACCATCTCGGTGGATGCACACTGCAGTCAGAACAAAAAGTAAAACAGATTAAATTTACCGTTGTCCAGCTGTTGTGGTGGGGGAAGAATGATAAATATCTCCATTCAGTCACCGTTCAGGTTTCAACCTTACGAAAACGAATAATTCGCGCTTTCGGTGAGAAGAGGATATTTTTGAATTCTGTGGCCGGTTGACTACTCCAGCTTGCCTTTGGCTTTATTCATCTGACTATCGTTTGCTCAGGAGCTTGTCGATCCTCGGAGTAAAATGATCGTTTATTCTTTTTTTGATGCTAGACGTTGAAAGTTTATACAAACGAATTGGGATAACCGTTCAAAAAATCTTATTTCCAGATTCCAGTGTTCATATTAAAGTATACTGGAATGTTAGAATGACTTAATTTACACCAGTTAAATACTTATTACTCCCGTCAAAAAATTAAAATAAAACTTTACCTGTAAATTAAAAACAATTAGATAGAGTGAAGGAAAGTATGAACATCAGCAGTTTTGCCTAAGGAACAGGAACAGTGATGACTGACACATGTCACCCATTTGGCAAACTTAGAGCAATTTTGAGAATTAAAACGAAATCACCAATAATCCCTGTAAAAAACTCAAAGTGTTAAGCGCAAAATGCCTGCTTTTTGGAAAAAAGAGTGATTCTGGTTTTGTTGATAAGCACGTACATATGCCGCTAAAACCCACGGGATTTATAATCACAAGGTTGTAAGTAGTTGCGGAAATCCACAGATCCAGAGCAATGATTTGTTCTACACTACTGATGACGAGTTCAGCATGATAGTGTTCTTCACTGGCTACCTGAGCCATATGAACCAATAGGAACATGTACAGCTATGCATACCCTCAGGGGAAACACTGTCGGGTTTATATTCACAAACCTGCCAGTAATAGAAACCATCAACTTCATGTTGAATTTTATAAAAGAAAAAGACAGATGTCGGTTTAGCATAATTGGATTTGCTCGGGTTTTCCTTGATGCACATTTAACTTTTGGTTCCTATATCAGTGAAAGATTTACAAAAAACGAGACCATGTCTACTGGTTCATCACCAGATCTACTCACTGTCGATGTATTCTTCGCAAACTTGGAAAGAACTAAGCTTACTTTTATAATCGTCATCTTCGAAAATTACTATAGATATGTGGATATGTGGATATCCTTTGTCGCTGGCGTTATTTGTTATCTAGATTTTGCGCAAACATATTCCAGTATGGCACGTGAACCAGCATACTCTAAAAAGGGGAGTGAAGTAAATGGTCAACTGCCGTTTCTCGGAGTGACCTAGAACAGCGAAACATGGCCGGATCCAGCGAAATGTGTATCACAAAAGGAAAGGTTTTGTTAGTAAGTGAAACGAAGTGAAACTTGGCGGAACGTTCGGCCTCCAGAGCGGGGAATAAATGTTCTACAAAGATTTTACAGAATTGATTTGATACTCAAACGAAACACGATACATGAAGAGCTTTTACATGGACATAGGTAACTGATGTTTTGCGTGAGATGTTCAACTGAAGTCCATTGCCGCCTGATTACTTTTGGTTTTGAGATGTTGCTTTCATACAGATTCAGACGAGGACAAAATGTTGGTTGTATACTCATTTAAACATGTTTGTGACGCTGCTGATGTAGGTAGAACGGCACGGAATTTATCCACTCGGATCAAAGACCATCGGTCACCTAGGCTGAATAGATAAACAAAGCAGTCATAGCTAGATTTCCAACAAGCATCCAAACAATCTAGTCATTGTTCTCAAATTTGTTTACCGTGCCCCCGACCTCCTGAAAACGTAGTATCGGAAGTTTGCTTGTGTTAATCCTGTTTGGTTGTCCGTACCAAAATAGCTCAGTTGAGAGAGTAAACAACAGTTAGGCGGAAGGTCGCTGGTTTGATTTCGGTTTTTGGCGTACATGCTTGGAGCCGGGGAAAAATCTAAATTTGATCTGTCAATACCTCCAAGGTGCTCACTCTGCTGATAACCAGGGCAGTTAGAATAAGGACGCTGACCAGTGGATGGCGTGCTCATAATCTCCTAGTCGTTGCACTCCAAAGTTTTTTGTTCCATGATGGACCAAAGTTGAATGGATCGGTCCTCCTGTCACCTAGATCGTAAGGGCCAAATAAACTCAGCGTTTAACACGGACAACATGAGGGTGTAGAACCTCTACCCATGACGAGTATCGGTCATGACAATCCACATGCTTTTCTTTCTAAAGTTCTCCATGCAATCTGTAAACAGATTGATAATAACTTACTTTAAAAGGATATTTTTGAAGAATTGGTCTTTTTTATATAAATAATCAAAAGATGATTTTAAATGAAAAACACTAGAAATAATTCCGACCGTTTTTCTATATAACAGAGTATTTCAGTTGACGGAAGCAAATACTGGTTGTCCTGGAAAGTAATAACTCACAAAACTAATGAATTTGAGGTAAAACGCAGACCTAGTGTGCATGATGGATGTGCATGTCATTCACGTGGGCTTTGTCTGGCAATCTATCCTATGATACCACAGCCAAAGAAGCTGCAACTATTAAACGCTATGATGAGCCATCAGTGGTTGAAACCATTTATGATATTCCCATTTTTGAGGCAACACAAAACGCAACACCCATTTCTAACCGTTAACTGGCCATTTTCATAAAACCTACCAACAAATGGAAACTAATGCTGTCTTATTTGCCTGGCTTATCGGGCCATTGCAAAGTTAAAATTGTATAACTCAAATAAATGTAAATTTCCAGGCTTAGATAAACTGCGGTTTTTGATTGTCACAAGTTTGTCACCTTTTGTACTTGTTGCAAAGGTAAATCACTTACCTCAGTCGACCAGATTAGTTCACGCCCTCTGTAAAATCAATCGCTGGACAAACACATAAGCTTGACCAGTATACTGCTCTCCATTTCGGGATATTCCTGGCACCCGGTGATTTGTTTTGCTGTTGCCACACTCTCCCTCAACGTTAAGAATGTATTTTTTAGTTCCCTATGACTACTAACGGTTTCAAAATGGGGATGCCGGCATTGTGGTCAAGCATGATTTTAGTTCTTTGGCCGTAGGCATTTTTTTCTTATTTGTAATGTTACACTTCTCGAAGCAAACGGACCAACTTCCACGAACACACGCACACACACAGGCACGCACAGACACACACACACATACTCACACAAGAAAGACTTGCTTCTGTGGGTATCTTCGACGTACGCTCTGAAGAAAGTTCATTCGTACTTGTGCGTGTTGCCAAAGAAACCAAAGATATCAATGAAGCAGTCCACTTGCTCAGATGAACAGAGAAACCATGCATTTTTGTAATCGCATTACGTGTGGTCCGTTGTTTTTGTCTAAACTTTTTTAGACCCACGGTAGCACGGGTGTGCCATATCCTCATTTGCCCTAAATACTCCATCGCTCAACTCATCAGCAAAAACACAACTACACCCACGAAGAAGAGATTCAAAAATCACTCTTCCCTCATGATGAATTATTATAAAATCGACCAAGACCGAATAAAACACACAAACAGCTTTCTCATACCAAAACATCTGTTATATACCGTATACCGTGCAAATCTTAAAAATATCCTTTCTAACATGGATTCAGCTTTGATCTAATAGTGTGTTGGACGATTCAGCTTCGTACTCATATTTGGTCGTAATATAAAAGATGTGTTCATCATAGACATAAACCAATCCATAGATACATTGTCTTTAAAACGGATGGTTTTGTCACTAGAAATTATCGTATTTGATTACATGTGAAAATCGCTTTACTAAGCTACCGATCTCACCATAATTTCTCTTCCGGTTTCCCCGTGTTGAATTGCAAATAAAAACGAACTGCTTAGACGTATCCAGTCTGAGGCCAAGAAAACATCAGAAATAGTGGCATCTAGAAAAACTGAACAAGTGAAAACGTGGTTATCTTTCATGTGTCTGTACAGCGTGTACTGATTTCACACCCCTGACGTCTGCCTCATATCATATACTTTGTCTATCCTGAGTCATTCAAGCAAGTTTGTTTCTTGTACATACATCGATCTGTAGTCAGCTGTTATTGCACGCACGCTCACGGTCCTTTCGTGTGCAAATTAGGACTCCGAGATTTCCTCTAAAACTGACTTGCAGGGACACAGTGTTGGTCATCTCACTACAAGTCTATTCCATTTTTATCAAAATCAGCAACCTACATATTAACATGTCCAAATCAGATAAGCCAAATGTTATTTCAGCATCAACTTGGATTTTTTATTCACAACTTTCTCCGACATCCCTTTCGTTTTACCCATTTTCTAGTATCCGATAACTGGTCTAAATAAATGCAATTTTTATCCGCACCGCCGGCTCATTATTTTATATAATTAAAGCTTTCCGCAGAAAAGAACTCATAATTCTATTTGAGTCTGCACCAAGACTCTTAGAAAAACTGACTAGGGAAATGAAAATAAAGGACTGAGATGAAACGGGAGAATATGATCTAGTGAGCCGATCACCTTGCCATTAGACGGCCTCTTTCGGCTGAACAGAATTGCCGACAAGAGCAGAGCCAGTCAAGAGATCAATGAATCAAGTATCGAATAACATTCGACCGGAGCCAAATTGACCATTCCGGGCGCAACTAGATAAACTAGCCAGACGGGTCGTTGAGCTTTTATGCACAGTTTAGGTTATGATCAGCATATATCTTATAGAAAAAATGCATTCCGTACTACTAAAACTAAACAATTCAGAGGCGAAAGAGATTTCCCACCAAAGCTAGTGGGAAGGAGACAGAACAGAGAATAATTCAAACTTAGTTCTACGAACATTAGCCAATGATACGAGCCAGGAGAGTTGAGCTTGTCTCCTCCTGTGATCTACAAACGATAAACTAAGAATGCTGTCCACTCTAAATAAGCCATCGAATTAGAATAACCTCGAGAATTAAACTACCCAAGGCCCAGCACTTTCAAATTAATCTGTGATAGACCAAAGTAGACTCAGTGAATGGGGAAGTGTACGGGGAAAGCAAAACTAGTGTTCGTATAATGGGAAATTGCCTTGCCTTTTTCGTAACCCAAAAACCCAACGCTGCACAGTAGGTTGTTTGCTGCATTAGGACGTGACCGACACGCTTATTTCACGGATTAATAACAGTTCCTGTGGATTGCTGGAATAGTGGCTGGTGAGTCACTGAATATACATCAGGGTAATTCTTCACCAGATTGCCGTATCGCGATGCCCCAGATGGTAGACCATCTGCCCGGGGGACCGAATGTCACCGATTCGACTGCGTCCCACGGCGTTAGACTTTCTGAAGCGAAAAATGAAAAAGACTCTCCATTGTCTAAGACGGACACGTCATAAATATAATCCCACTGCTGGATTGTAGACTTATATACTAACATTTGTGTCGTAAAAATTCTACATTTACTTTTTCCCCTGTTGTGCTTTTTTCGGTAAAATCTGTGCCCATGAGGAGTTCACATAATATGAAGTTGCGGTGAATGACATCCTAAGCACCTTAAAAGTCGTGGTAAAAGTTTGTTTTGCAACGGCTCTCTCGTCACCATCTGAGTTCCTTATCAATTTCAGTAGAAGTGATCCAATCGTGACAAACGCCTGGTATAGTCATGGTGCCTTAGTGTATTTGTTACAGTTCTGAGCAACTTACTGACTACTCATGAGTAAGTGAGTTCTAAATCATAGAAATTGGTTGACTGAAGCGGCAACACAAAGCGATCAAGTTCTCTCTCAGACTGCAGTCCAGAATGGTGGATACTAAGATCCCAAGTATACAAACTTTACCTGAGAACAGAAAAGTGATACGTCAAACTTCGTTTTGCAAACATTGTGAAATGTTATAGCGTTCAAAAATAATTTCACTAATAGGTTAGTTCCTTCACCGGAAATTTTGAAGTGCGTGCCATAATTTCGGTACAGAAACTGAATTGCTAATAACTCGCAGTTTAGAGATTTTATTGGGAAATCGTGTAAACTAGCACTTCAATTACGCATTTTATTATAAATTAATCCTCTGTGCAGCATTACCACCAACTCAGCTCTGAAACCCACTGACCAACTGTACACTGTCCCACTGGAGCAGGTAAATCCATTGAGATTTGAGTTTCTGTTCTTGGTACTGAGAATAGTAGCAATAGCTAGGCTTTACAAATGTAATATCACGCGAGTGAAATAGTGTTGCTTTGTCCGCTGGAAAAAGCCGTAAGCATGACTGGAGCTCGCAAGACTATAATCTCACAGTGCTATATTCATGGGAGTACCCACGTAATCCTACACTACTTATTATGCAAGAACTGGCCATTTCAGTCAGTTTTAAGCTCCTTATGTGGTACTTTCTCAAGGATAAGTCATTCATTGGCACAGATTTTACCATTACCCTGTTTTCAGATAGCTCTAGTATATTCACACTGATCTCCTGAATATGACAGACTTCAAGGAAACTGCTTCACTTAGAACAGCCATTAATGGCTCACTGACTGCTTTGATTCTGAACGTTACGGCTGAGCAGCAACGTTACTCTAAAATCAACCGAATCAACATTATGATAAAGTACTAAGTAAACCACATATAATGGTATCAATTCGATAAAAAATCCTTTGTGAGCAGAAAAACCTCAGCAATCATGATACACAGTCAGATCTTTCTGCCTATAATTATTGACTGGAATGATGTTATGGACCTCACCAAGGAAGCCTGACTCGGAGTAAATGATCCCGTGAACTGATCCAGCATTATATAACGTCCTTCCAAGTTATGGACTGACTAGTGAACGACGGTCATCATATCAGTGGTAATGTAGCATTTGATAAGTGGTATTAGATCACTTAGTGAATTCAAAATTGCCAGCCGGTAAATTTCACTGAAATTGTGCAGCTGTTTCGTCCTTGTTAGGAACCATCACATCACTGCTGCACTTTCGATGAAACCTAAATAAGACTATCATGGTGAGGTGATCGGTTGTTTGTCAAACATTTAACCACCAGGTAACTGGTCTTGGCATCAGCGGCTTATATAACATAAATACTACGTTATACCGCCCCTACATCACGGTATTTTTCAAAGGAGGATGACTTCTCTGTACGAGTTTAGTTCAACGAAGTTATTCAATTATGGATAACCTGCTGATCTTAGCTGTTATGAAAGTTTAGTTAAGGGGGTATTAGATTGCACTTCGATCGCTCTGAGAAAATGGCCGTCTTCTGGACACCATTCTGGATCTATTTTCTCTACAATCTTTTCTGATTTCCACCTCACTGTTTTGTTCGGTTGTGTAAGTTTTACTGGACTGACTATCTCGAGGTTTCCGTCGACCTCGTTTTGGAATCACTTTCACTTTCGGTTCTTCGCCGATTGTACGCGCTCGCGGTTCGCCCTCCGCTCAGCCGCTGCGTTCGTTTTCCTTTCTCCGTATTTCTCGTATCCTTACTGTTTCGGTGCCACGATATATAGAATACTCTTTCGCATCTGACAGCTAACTTGAGCCTTCTCCATACACCCGATAAAGGGCATTACTTTGGTATATCGCTGTGAGGCCGGATAGAAGACACGTTCACTATCTGCGCTCGAAAGTCTTCCATAGATATTATTCTGGAGGACACTGTACAAGCTTTTATTCCAAAATGCTGTCATTTTTAAATATGTCACGAAGTACACGGGGTTTATCCACTTTCCAATATCGGTCGCACATTGAATTTTAAAAACAGTTGGTTATCTTCTTTCTACAGCAGAAACAAAGTTTAAAGTCCGGTTTCACTCTAATCTGTTTTTGTCAAGGCATTTTTGAAAAAATACCTCCGTAATCACCACAAAACAAAATTTCTGGAGACAACCATCATGTGAATTGGTATGCAAGTTGATCAAATCTACGTGCGAAACTGCGTGAAGCACTCTCTTACATGAGTATTGTATCTTTCGAAACCATTAGCCTGAGAGTAATGAACTATTTCTTCCATGATCCCAGTGAGACTTTTAGCATTAGTTACGCCATCGATACTACCCCAATAACAAAAATGATTACCTACTGTTGTTCTCTAGATTATACTTTTCTGTCCTAGTTGACAGTGGAATGGAGCTTTTCCAAAAATGTCATCAAATTATTGACTAATGTGCCTTAAGATAACTTGCTGCATTTCACAGATGTTTATAAATTGAGCAAAACCTCCTTTTCCAAAGACCCATTTAAGTAAAACAAGAGTAAAATGGTGGGCAGAACTTCCCGTGATTATCATTTTGGCATGCTCTCAGTCAGCTGCTAATGCATACTATATAGATTACATAAGGATTATGGTCTTCGTGATCATTACTCGGCCTCTTGGTGGGCTGGGAAAATCTAAGATTTCGAGGTTCACTCACGTCATGAAGGTACGGACTACAACAATTGTAAAAATGTAACGCTCTTTTACAACCCATGTTGTCAGTGGTGAAATCAGTTCAATGCAAGCTGGATCAGTGGATATACAGACTCAATTACCTCATTCGTGGTAATCTGTCAAAGTTAATAATAAAAGATCCCTTCCAGAATGAAGTATATTTGCCTGGCATACTCTACCGCAGTTGTTTTCTAGCCATGTATGATGTTGTATCTCAATTCACAAAAGTCTCCGTCGAGGAAACCATGAATCATATATACAAGCAGGCCTATAATGTGAGGTTTCCCCTACGGATGAACCAAGGACCTCGCTGATCTTATGTCCGTGATTTCCAGTCATCCTTCAACATGAATGTTTATAGACAAGCAGACGGAGAAAAAATAGAAACCCCACTTGAACCGATACTTGCTGATGCATTCCTGTTAACGATCGAGACTGAGTTTAATTATGCGTAACTGCATTAGCGATACGTTGATGAAAACCTAATAATCCTAAGGAACAAAGCTGACGCCATCATAATGCCAGAAACGCTGAATTCATTACTCTCCAACACTAAATCCACTCTAGTGTGCGAAACTAAAAAACATTTCGTCCCTAGAAGTAACTTTGGACAGCTTACTAGATGGTAAGGTGCTAACATCCATGTATCAGTAGTCTACTTAAACACGACAATACCTGTATTTTCGAAGGATCTATCAGACGTACTAAAAACAACCTGAATAAAACATTCTTCCACCGACTATGTGAGTTATGTAGCCTTGAGGTAGCGCGAAAAGAAATTGAAAGACTGATGAATACACTGATAAACAACGATTATCCACTGGCGTCTGTTTAAAAGAGGGAATTCCATCTGCATTCCAAACCACGATTTTCAGCAGTGAGGTAAACGATATGATCATCCACCTAATCTTCAGTGGCTATAATTTTTTGACTAGAACAATCGCAGACTGACTCCAGCGGTATGGAGAACAGTCAGGGCAGCCAGTTTAGAGATGAGACAGGAAACTCCTCAGTTTGTCAGTATCACTGACATAGACCGTACATGTATACAACCTCCAACTGAATTTGACAGCTTTAGCGTAACTGTGGTCTGTATAGCATTTGTCGGAAGAGCAGAACATCACCTCTCTACCAGAATATGCGTGTACAACCGAAAGACCTAGAGTCTTCTTGTAGCAACTTATCCATCTAATGCAGTTACACGTCAGTTGTTGGATGCAGACCATTCCGCAGGACCATCAGACCGAAAAACCGAAACGTGATAAAGCTCACGGAGGCAGTAATTATTCACCAGGTTAATAGAGAACTTTGTGTAAGAAACACATCTCCCTAATTCAGAACTTATAAGCTGCATCTCATGGCACAAAGGTTCTCCCGTGGCCTTTATAATCTCCCATTCTCAATCCAATCGGACCCCTTGGGGATCAAATCAGGAAGGGAATAGGTCAGAAGCGGAAATTATTTCTTTTGGGGAATTGAATACAGCTTTGAAAAGGAGGGGTTTCATACACCACAAGATACTATCAAAAACTTGATGATGAGCATCACCCGGCGGGTGACTGAGCCATAGAATAAATAATATCCGTATAGGGTAATCATACCAGTCATTTTACAATGAAACATCCTGATTTCCATGAAAGATTCCGCTAATGTATTATTTTATGACGATTTTGGAAGAGAAAGTGTTTTTGGAGAGTACTGTACTTTCATCAGAGTCACTTTTACATTCATTTTTGTTCTATTCGACCCACACAAATGTGCCACAGTTAGCTAGTTAATGAAGCACTGAAAACGAATCTGTTCACCCTTCCGCCCTCTATTCCATCCCTAATGGGAGTCGTCGGAAGTGCACAGTCACAGAGCCCCCACTGAGACACAAAGCCGGGGTGAGCAATTGTGACTTAAAAGACAACTCGGCCAATGGTTCAATTCTGAATGGTTTTCTTTATGTCAACAAAACACGCTTCATAGCTCCTTTGTCACTGACCGTGAGCAATATCTTCGAGATTTCCACATGAAGATTGAGTTCGTCCACGAATACCTTCTCCGTATGGGTCTCACTAAAACGGAGTCATTTCGTTACGAAAAGCCTTCAGCAGTTTGCTATGTTGTCATAATATTCATTGAATTTTGACTGATTTCGCTTACAGTGAATTAATCCAAAACCCAAAACGGAGTTGGCTCTAGTGGGAATCAGGCAAGTGCCACAGCAGCTGGACCTCAAAGCCATGTATTTTCATGTAGTGAAGGAGCTCAGCTATTTATTTCAAGCGAAAATGAATCGTATTCTTGCTAACAAATTAGCGAAACTATTCGGTAATTTTGAACTGGAAATCATTTCGTTTTAGAAGCCGTTCATCACTGAGGCCGATCGCTGTTCGAGTGACTGGTTGTTACCGTCAAGAGTCATTCAGAGAAAGGCTTTGGCATTAAGTATGAACACAAAGCGAACCACGATTAGTAGTTCGACTCCCAATCGTTTATCCATACTTGAATGAAACAATTTTACAGTGTCTGCAAGAGAATTGGTATCACATATAAAGGAGAGATACTACTATAAGTATTGAAAAATCGAGGCTGTCGGCACATTTGACTTATACACGTTTCCGAGAAGATATGAAGCCAGTAACACGGCGTTGTCAGTTGAAAATTTTAAGCCGACATTTCGGTAACTGAGTCCGTATATGCAGTTGTTTTGGTCCTAAAAGTTGATTGAATCAGTGTCTTTGGTGAGGTGGCGAGACAGAGTGTTGTCAGTTCGAAAGAATAGGCGGACATTGAAATCTCTGAGAACCCTTTGGATTGACTCAGAAGAGCCTGATCTGTATGAAATGCCGATGGAAGCCAGATAGTCTTTACCTCCAGCAGCTTGTTTCAATGGTTTATTTCTTCTCCTCAAATGGTTAAGCGCATCACATGGCGCACCGTTTCTCGGATACATTCCGAAACTCGTTCGGCCCTGACATACTGTAAGCACATTTCCTTTTAGGAAAACAGTGTACCCCAGGTCAATAACCTAATCATTCTAAAATGATACTAACTTTGAAGTTGAGATTTGTTTCAAATAGCACTTCTAAAACTGAAAATTTCCGGAAATCATTGAATTTTTTACACACGTTCGGTAATACCATAAGTTAATCGTACAAAAGTGAGATTGTTTCGTGAGACTGTTAGAAGACTGTCCCCAGACAGACAGTAAATGAAAATATAGCAGATACTCCGGCATTTTTTAGGTCATATGTCAGAGGGAAACATACGGGAAATAATAAGCAGAACTGTAGATGAGCCGTAGATTGACAGTTCGGATAATTGTTCCTTATACACCTGACTAGTCATGTGTGTTCTTGGAAGACTGAAGAACAAAAGCTTGTCAAGAAGCTTGTGCCCAGATGGGCAATGCTCGATCACACGATTAACCGATCCAAACACTGGTCCTCTGTGAAAGCAGTGTGTAACCACTGAATGACTGGCAGCTTCCAAAACCAAAGCATTTCCCGGATGAAAAAGCAGTACGAACATCACCTCCTATCAAAATTGGATTTCCGGTCAACCAGTACATGGTGTTCTAGGAAACACTGAGCTTGCCTTTGTTATGACTGATGTGACGGAACAATAAGATTTGCCAGAAATTATGCATGTTTTAAATCACTGTGTCTTAGGAAGCGAGATTTATGCACACTAAATCGGTTAGAAGTAGGAGCGCGATTGCCAGAACAGACATGAGGCATTTTGCACGGCCGATCCTAATCGAAATTCGGAATTCGCCGGAAAGGGCTACATTTCGGATAAGACTTCATCAAAGTGCCAAATGATCCCTAACTATAAAAGAAGAACAACATGTATCGAAATCTCAACTGAAAGATCAGTAGCAATGTCATTCGTTGACAAGCTATGTTTGTCGAAATACGTGCTTGCTGCAGTAACCTTTAAACCTTAAGTTATCGAATCTGGATGAGTACATTTCAAGAAACATTAGCAATTTTTCAATTGACTTTTCGAACTAAGAAAATTTCATCGGCGAAAATCCAGATACTCCTTCATTAAACAGGAAGAACATGTGGCAAGACAAATTCCGGTAATAATTACGTTGGAAAGAATATTCACGAATATTTGAAACACCGGTCTTATAAATAGAGGTGACTATTAGGGACTCATTTTTTCACAACCATCGTTTAACACTATCTGAATCCGTATCCCGCAAAAAATCATAGTGCTGGTTCGTCAGTGCATTGTTGTCATCATGTCGTCAGATTATTCTTAACTACAAGGTTCACATCGAAGTACCGAGTCTGCTCCAAGCCCTTCACTGAAAAAGCGGTAACATACAGCTCCGATGTGAAGTGAAAAGTTGCACATGTTGGAACTATCTGTCATAGTCAAAAAGGATATTGATTGCAATGGACCAGATTGCAGGACGACAGGTACATGCAATCAACAACCAAAAAGAGTTGCAATGTCTTTTCCGACATTTCAAGTTCAAAATAGGATCTCCACGATAGTTATTTTGAGTCCCACTCATATAAAATATTATTTGCCCATTATGATCTCGACGAATGAGTCAGGTAGGCTAACCAGATCAGCTCAAATTACTTACAACTGTTTTACTCTGTTTTATCAACACGATCATTCTTTCTTTAAAATAAAAAGTACAGCAAAGTCATATATTTTGTTATCGCTTTGCCGTACTGATGTGTACTACATACAATACAGGCTTCGGTAGAAGTCCCGTGTAAACGTTCCACAGAAGTGAACTCATATTGACATCAGTAGCTGAAGAACACACCTATGACACTGTGTAGGTAACTCAATAAAACTGATTTCGTACAGTTCGATGATCACTTCGTTATCACGTTCAATCTAAATGAAAATCACAAAATTCATGAAAACCATAACAGTCTGATCAAAACCTTATGAAAAATCATGGTAATTTTCTGCATTGGAAACTGGAACCCCCTTAAAGAAAATACTACCAAATTTTACTGATGCACTCTCGACCCCGAACGTCGGACCGGTAAATAGGGCCAACCGGAATATAGGAGTTTTCCTCATCTTCATTGGTTGAAGTAGTCAAGTGAAAACAAGTTATTAACCGCAGAAAACGCCCGAGTGCACGTATCACCATCCAACTGTTACCGAACACAATATGACGGTAGCTAACCCAATGTACAAATTTCAATATATTGCGCCTCAATTACTTGCCTTACAGGCATACCTCACTCGGGTTTGTGAACCTCCGTGGATGCAATCAAATTGCACACGAGATTGGTCTAAGCAAGTTGGACTGCCACAAGATTTGATAAAAGAGAGTGTATTTACAACAAATGTTACATTAGTATCGGTGAGATCAAAACTACTTTCAAATGAATTTCTGGGATGTGACTGCATAAGTGTAAGCAAGTTACAAACAACATTATTGGAATGCAGATCGAACCGTATCCTTTGGACCACGCTGACATGCTAATATTCTTCGTCCGTTTACCTCTAATGCGAATTTTCAGCCCAACCTCCTATTTGTTTGTTTGTCTTTCCTCCCTGAAATTATTGAACAATTTCTATTCAGTCGTCATTTCGGTTATACCTTCATCTACGCCGAAAGTAAGCATGATGATGAACAACATGAGCCGATGAATGGTGCATTATCGTCTCTACCATCACAGTAACCTAGAGCAATCGAATGAATGAAGTTTGAACACATTACGTCTGACCGAAAAGCATTCCCCAACCATCAACGTAGCCGTTTGCATTAAAAATATCACCAAAAGAAATTTGATAGCCAAAGCACTCACAAGTGTTACTTGTCAACGTCTTACACTTCCCCATCATACTAACCAATTATTGCAATAGTAGAAATCCAAATTGCATTACATTCGATATCTCACCTAATGGGGCAAGGATCACATCCCGCTAAATGCAAATCATGTGAAGTTTTGTTCCAAATGGTACTTCAGACACAACTGTGAGCATGGCGTAGGAATTAAGTGATAATTGGACTAAAGAAAGAGTTGAACCGAATTATTAGGAAGTTGTGAGAATTATTATACATATAGAGGATCAAAGTTTATAACATCCTCTCTTCACCCAAGACTATTGACCTTAAAGTGGTATATAATTAAAAATTCCAAAGTCCGATGAGACAGTTTGAGACAAGAGAGAGAGAGAGTAAGTGCATGCCAATTTGTAGGCTACCGGATGGTTATCCTGGCGATTACTGAATAAACAAGGAAATTGAGCCATTATCATACAGCCGCGAGTAACTCAGAGGAGATTTGTACGACCAACAGAGACAGGTAAACGGTTTTGTCTGAAATGTACAAAAAGCCGAGAAACCTTTTTTAGGTAACAAGTGGTTACACTTGGTTGTTTGCATCAGAGAACAACGCTAGAAGCTTTGCAGAAATAATCAGGCTAAAAAAACTCCTCTCGATGGTGCACGTTGTGGAGATTATCATCACAGCGAACCACATAAATTGCGGTCTTGTATTTGGATCTGACTACATTGGGCCGCATCCCTCCTTTGCCGATGTGTTACACAGTTGTTGCATATAATACAAAATTGTCAATTGTCATTAGTATTTGTAACACGGTGGTGAACAGCTTTTTGAATATTCTTCAGGATCTCATTGAATCTTGGTTTCTACTGCATGACATTCAATAACGCCAGTCGAACACAAGAGCCCAAGACAGGAGGAATTCATTCGGGTATTTAAAGAACACCGTTCAAAATTAATGGTTCAGTATTTGATAGCTCCAAACATTCTTGCACCTTTAACTTTTGGAGCAGAAAAGTCGGCTCATTAAGCGACCACCTTCGGACTTCACAGAATATGTAAAGATAGAATAAAAGGGAACTGAAGCATACAAACCGAGATGAATGCATAACCAAGATACCATTCTCTTCTTATGTTTCTGTATGCTTCCTAAAATTGGAGTGGGTAATTCATACAAATTGTAACATGGGTTTGGATATATTGCAAATTTGAACGCATTCTCAGGTGAGTGAAGGAATAAGTGTAAACAAGGCCATAGGAAATAACACAAAAAGACCCACTGGGAAGTCCTTTAGGCTGCATAATGGTCATGTTATGGTCAGATATATATGCAACTTCTTACCGGTTTACATTTCTCGGAGAAGAGCGTGGTGCAGATCGGATTTATTCATCGCACTTGTTGCCTAGTCAGGTTAAAACTGAGCGCTTACACTAACACAGTAATTTATGTAGTCATAGATCATTTCGCATTGTTAATGCTCTTATCGTTTGAAGTAGCGTGGTAAGACAGACGCAATGAAATAGTATTATCACGATACTATTCAGAAGACAATTATAATGCCATGTATTCACGTGTGCCTCATGAATCACCCCACCAATTACAAAAAATTTCGATTGGTACGATCAATATTTCGGAGAAGAGTCAAGAAAGAGAAGAGACTTGCTGCCGATAACTTCCTTCACTGAGGGCTGGTGGGATAACATGCCTCAAGAGAGAGCATACTGTGATGTTGGCCAAAATATATGGATGTGGTTCGGTTCGTAATGGAAAGGTTTAGCTTTGTTAGTTGATGGAAAGATAGTCGCAGTGTCGCTATATTGCACGATTTTGTCGGGGACGAATTCATTTTATCTAACCGTGGTCCTGACCGTAGAGAAACACATCATTCACTTAGGTTCATGTCAAGAAAAGGTGCACGAAAACAACGAGGAACGATATAGGAAATCGCATTTAAACTACTTCCACTTGCTGGTTGGGATGAACCTCTATCGGAGCATTCGCCAAGAAATCCTCCCAGAAAAATACTTCCTAATTGATGGAAAAAAGGATTGCTTCAGTCTACTGAATACTACCCCAACTCAGACGGTCATGATTTATTCCACATTATTTCAGCGGGCATATTGCCTTTTGCAAGCAAAAAATCACTGGAATGAGTTTTGTGTCGAATTTAGCATCCTCGGGAGCCTTTTTGTGATCTTCTAAATCTCGCTTAATCGGAAGTTCAAACAATATAAGATGAAATATAAGTTCTGTGGGTGTTCAGTCCACCGCACTACAAATAATGAGAGACCCAAGTTTTCTTTTCGGGAAGCTTCTTTCATAGAAAAACTAATAAAGTGGGTTATAATGAATTAATCACTTTACTGTTTATTAGTGTGCTGAAAACATCTTATCATAACTCAGGATTATTCCACCATGACGTAGAAAACTTGGCATTTAACGGAACACGCTCATTTGAGCTTGATTCCAAAGTCATATACTCTAAAATCGTCAACAGATTTCTCCTCGTATGCCTATTATAAACCACGAAATTGCTAATAACACCGTAGATGACAGTGTTCCCTAAACGTATTTATATTAGTTTATTTTTTATCGGCTAGGCAGAAATATCATTGACACTTCCACTAATAGAACCTCCCCTGGCTAGACCGGTGTTATGCTTCCGTGAGGAAAACCACATTCGTTGATTAGACATTCACTACATTACAGAGTGTTCACACTCTATCTTTCATTAAATTCTGTCTGTCAAACATCAGTCAAACTATTTATGTTAACCTAGGTCAAGTGAACTCAAACTAGCGGAAAATAATGCCTTGCTAACACGGAAAAAATCGGTAATCAGGATTTTTATACTTTAGAGCTTTAGCGAAGGAAATTTCGAAAGTAAAGTTCGTAAATATGAAAAATGGTCGGGACGCGCTCAGTTGGAAGATACATTTTGTCAAAATTTCCAAGGTACCTGTGGCCCCTTAGAACGCGGTGTTTATGAATGCGAGAAACATCGACACTACATTAGGCCGCACAAGAGTGAATGTTGGGGTCATACCAAATTTCTGGCTTCTGCCCACTACATACACCATAGTACTGGAAAATTACGCTCTGATCCATTTATCGTATTTCTGTTTCCGTCAATGTAAGATGAAAAACTGCTTCCATGTGTTCAGGAAATTTAGTTAAAGGAATTATCACACTGAAACTATAATTCTCTCCATTGAGGGATGATGAAATGGGTCGTGATTTTGACGGTTCTGTACTTTCGAAGTTATTATAAATAATCAAGTTTTGTATGAGTATTTTATTGGAGCCGAATTCTCAATAAATCAATCTAGCCGAAGAAGGATATTTTACTAGGAACTGTACAAATAATGAAGTGCTTGGAGTCTACTTTTCGACTCTCGAGTCGAATGTTCAACTCCCATTCGGCTTCATCCCGTGGTACAGAAAGGATATGCAGTGAGCAGCTAAGCACTACTACGGATTTATTAGTCTAAACAGATATTTGACCTCCAAAAACGAAACACACAGTGTATCACGGTGAATAAGATTTACTTACCTATCACCCATTCAGTGCTATCATGCATTCATATCATACACTCATCCATGACAGGTGGTCGGTTGCAAACAGTTTCCATCAAATATACAAACAATTGGTATATTCTTGATCTGTTGGTTGTGCACACAACCAACACGATTGCATGAAAATGGATATACCTGTCAGCTAAAATAAAAGTAGATGTTTTAAAACACTCTTGTTCACATACCATAGTGAAAACCGATGCTTGCAGTACAATAGCAGAAGAATTCAGGGAACAAGTTTTTGATTGACGACTTTCATCGTTGATTGTCCTTGAACCAGTCGTTTATGCGCATCAAAGCATGTTTTCTGAACCCTTCCGGAACAAAATCTTGTGGGAAATTTTATATTGAGTTGGACAGTGCTCGATCACGGGATACACTGATCTGAATAACGCTCACATTTGAACGCTACGCGTGACCACTGGGTGATTGATAGCATGGAATTTGTCAGATAAATAAAAGAAACGAAAGGTACTTTCCGTGATGATTTTTGTTTTGCCTCAGCTGGTGCACACCAATCCATAGCACAGTGAGCTTGTTTATCTTAAAATTGTCATGAATCAGTTACCAAAGTCGAAATCACTATTGAAAGAAAACTATTCTTCTTGTTTTCTGATAGTCACTGACTTGCGTTTTATTTAGTTGCTTCATAAATTTCATTTCCCTTTGTAAACGTATGGAACATTTATGCTAACAAAGTTTCCCCAATTCAGTTGGTCACGCAGCAAAAACAGCATTATAGTTGTCAGTCTGTCGGAAGTGGCAATATAAAAGAGTACATAAAAACAGGACTGAGGAAATTATAGTTTTAATAAATTATGATAAGACTTTGCACAACGGATAACTGGATTCTCGGAGTATCTTATGAAGAAGGGTTAACAAAACTCGATATTCACGAATAATTTATCATGAAGTAACAAAGTTCGGTATGTCCGTGAAAAATCCTGAAAGGATTCTACAGTTGTTTCATATTTGTTTGGAATCACTTGGGTCGCTTGTTGTTCGACCAATGGGTTTGTACCCCCAAAAAGCCAATGATGGAAGAGCACCATATCATTTGTGGACAAAGTCAAACAAATCGTGTGTAGCCAGCCCTGAAAGGCTGTCGGTTAGAGCGTTCAATTCACAGTAGTTCATCCTGATTTCAAGTCCCATTCGGGGCATGATGGATGTGCACCGTGGGTGATTCCTAACAAAGATAAAACAGCAGTACCGTGCTTACATGATTTTCAATGGTGATTTGAGCTTTAATACCGCACGATAACTGACCTGATAATTCAGTCCAACCTACTACTATCGACAGTAATCAAGACTCATTACTCTACTTAAAGAAGTCATTCAAGGGGTTCAGTATGATGATAGTTGAAACACAACCTAATTTATCAAGCTACAACATAGATCTTCAATGTACTGTTTCAGATGAACGAGGAATAATACAACTGAAGAATAAACTAGAATAGCAAGAACATATTTGAAGGTGAATTTGGTAATAACTGATTGAAGTCTTCAAAATATACTGAGATTCTGTACTTGAAAAGATAGGCGTTACAGTTTTTCAAAACACTATTAGACACAAAATATCAGTGGTAGATTGTTTGTAATGGTTACTTCTTAGTTACTTACCTAGTTCATCTGAGGTTGAAATTAAGATTGGGAGATGCATAATCTATCGGAAATTTGATGCGCGATTCTTGGAAGTAAGTTTCAAACATGTGTCCATTCAATTTCGGTTCTATGGAAAATGGCTACAAACAGCTAACACGGAAATTAGTGCTGTGTTTATGTGTTTGTGGCAAGATAGAAACTAGACGGAAAATATTTCGTGTCCGCGATTACAAATGCTACACACATGTACGGTCTCCGCTGACTGTGAATAAGAAGAAAGTTCCGCTCACAGATATTCTTATTTTCTCGATCACCGGTGATCTAATCATTGATTTAAAATGAGTCTGGCCAGTGGTAAACTAATATGCTTGACAAGGTTTACTGAGATGAATGGAAGTAAATATGGAGCTGAAAAGGATAGGAATGCATTGGTTTTTAAACTTGATCTCATATAGAAGTGTACAGTTAATTCTGAGTCATTTCCACAGTTGTTGATCTATTACAAGACTCACCTCCCTCTTGAAAGTTGAATTTGATTGATAACGTAGTTATTCGTTGGTGCTTCATTTGTAATGGAATTCTAGACACAATTAGTGGCTAAGTCTAAAATTATTTTATTCAAAATCAGGTAGCCACTTTTTCACTGACTTTTCAAACTAACGAGATCCCACTGTAGGCCTTCCACATGATTCTTCCTTGATTAGGCCAAATTACGACGAAGACGACAATTTGTGTTCAATTTCTCAGCTTGCAGGTCAGATGATTTCGTGAATACATTTAGCAGGAGGCATTTTGGAAGGTTTCGATGAAGACGGATGAATAAGTATCACGACTTTTCTGTCTGGTTGGACTGAAACACATAACTCGGACAACCGATCAGTATTCCTCTCATGAACAGACATGCGCCTGCGTGGTCAACATTCCTAATGATATTCTACCGCGAAAAGTATTGGCTGATCGATTCTGAATATATATGTATTGTTTGGCTTTACTCTTTCGGGCTTGATGGCACATGTAGCACAGTTAGTTCATATGACTGCCTGCAGCTTACTCGCCGACTGCATTCGGATTACATTTACATTCTTACAAATAAAAGGAGTGCCAATATCACATGTTCTAGTACTAACAGGAAACACGGCAACGAGGTCACAAGCGTGGATTGACAGATCCTGGGTTTCCGTCCTCATAGAATATGATACTGTGTTCTAAGCACATACATGTGATTTCATCGTCAGCATATTTGAGGTTGTTATATTCAGGTTGAAGATTCTAGCTCGTCAAAGATTTCCCCTCACAAAAGAGTTGCACAACTTTGAAGAAATAGGCAATATTGATCAAATTCTCTCAGTCGACTTCTGTTTGATTGTACTCATCTAACAATTAACTTCTAGTTCAACAAGCTGAAGTTTTCCATTCGAATTTGGCAGCGACTTTCCGAAATTTATCATTTAATAGCTCCAATGCAGGCATCTCAGACTTCATTAAAAGCAGACAAAGGCAATACTATGTTCAATGAAAACTACATCAAACAATCTCGTACAGTTCGGTGGCGTTTGCTCATTGTTTTATTCATTACCCGTATGCACTGCATTTGTTATTCATCACAATTAAAGATGGTTCTGTATGAACCACAAATGATACAGTGTTGATGAGCTATTCGCTATCTTAGATAAACGAAACATGATTTCATGTGCTGATTGAATGATTTCAGATTTATTTATTTTTAGTTGTTCTAAAACTGACTTCCATTGTTTAGAAGTCTCTTGCGGTAATCCTGCAGGCAGCACACCTGATACGAACAGATACGGTTTCCTAACAACGCACGATGAGGAACCTCAACTAATCGTGATCACCGAGAACAGGTCCAGCAAGAAGCTCGTCGTGATTGTTCAACTTCAGACCTACCAATTACTTCCTTTGATTTACCATATCTATACAAACCTGTTATGACTTCAGTACCTCGTATCAGTTCATCGATTGCAAACATTTCATCCCTTCAGAAGACACACCTGAAAAGATGGTTTAATTTGATGCTTTTGAAGTTGTACACAGGGAAATTGCCTCATATTCAGAACGGATTACTAAATGCTATGCTCCAGATTGCAGAGAAACATGTAAAAGCTTTCAGCAAGAAAAATGAGAAGTGATGTTTATACCTTCAGGGTAAAACACCAACGTGTTTATACAATTCACAAGTGCAAACTATTTTTAATGCCAGAGGAATTAACTCTTTTCTCACGAGTAGTTTATTTTACTGGTATTATCACTCCTATGAGCAGCACTTTATTTGGCAGGGTTCAAATCATTTCTCATCCATTCCGTTCACGTAGGTTCATGTGGAGTGTAATCGGAGGTGATTTCACACCCGCTTTTCCCTCTTACGAAGTGAGTGTGTAAAGAATTACCACGGTTGGCTACGCCTCAGCATACTAAATGGAAGATAGAATATCCTAAGATGAAATTCTAAATTCTATCCTGATAAATATAATTCTCCAAATGCCTCAGAATGGTCGGAAGTGAGTGTCTTAGGCTTCAAAATGGTCACTCCTTGTGAACGCTTTTCGAAATACTCTCAAATGACCTTGCGTCACAAACATTCTCCGTTGTGGACAATCTGCACATCCTATACTCAGAGTGTCTAACCTCATCTGAAGTACAAATAAATTGAGTAATCAGTCATCGGCTCCCAAAGGTTTGCCGAGGAGGCGTACGAAGCATGTTACTGGTCACTGTCTTATCTAGACCAACACTGTAACCCTGCAGGATGCGCTTGGCTGCGCATAGATTAGAAGTGTAACATCGAAAAATAGTGCTCACTCTGGACTGGGCGGCCGAGTAGTACAGAAGCCCACAACGCAAACAGCCATGAAATACTCCATTATTATCATTGACTACTCTTCCGTGAACACGAACGATCACTCTCTTATACTAATTCTCGCATTTCCACTCCTGTCTCACTTTCTTCTTAATTTTCATATCCCTTGTTTTCTTCTATCTACCGTATTCGCTGTTATGCCAGTAATGAAAGTCTTGGCCATGTTCCTTCTAGTTCTTCTTCAACTGGCATATAAGTCTAACTGGACTTGCTACCGCCAACTAGTGCCCTGGTTCTTTCCGGATGCCCATTCAAAGTAGCTACCATCAACGTGCGGACCCCGATTCGCGTAAGATAAGACGCGGATTTGGCTCATACGATGGGTTCCCTAGCAATCCATGTGCGTTGCACTCCAGGGAATAGCATTCGAGACTCCAATTTCATTTTTCGGTTGATGCCCCTATCTAATCCGTCCGTGTAGTTTTACTCATACTTTTATGAGGACTCTGAGGCTTCGGCTTCCGGTCTTGCTGGCAATGAAATTGCTCTCAGTGAAAGAGCTGAAACAACGCTGCTAGACTGGATCCAAGTCAACAGTTCTTCATATTTAGTGAGACTCACAGCAGTCTCTCACACAGAAGAAACCTGTTTGCTGTTTAGGGGTTTGTGTCCACCGGGTACCGTCCAGATGCAATCAGAGATGTCCTCTTCTAGAAGCCCCATGACTTCCCACTTCTGATATTTGAATGTCAGAATCGGTCCCTAGTCATCGGACAAGACGAATTCAAGAGGCCATTTTGGGCTAGATTTCCTTCTTCTGTCAATAGGGGAATGGTATTTGACCCTTTGTTCAGACCATTGCCTGTTCGTTGCCAGTACCAACTTCATATGTTTTTATCACCAGTAAGCCACTTGGTGTTCGCAATCTTCCAGCCAACAGTGAACTAAGATCAACCACACCAATATAAGCAACAAATAGTAGAGTTGCATGCGCAAAAACTGCTCGTACTGGTGCACCTTCCTTGATTCAGACCAAGTATTAGTTTATACAAAGTTTTCGATGTATTTTGGTGAGTGCAATCTAAACGCTTGCTGCAACAACTTTTAAATTGTGATTGGCTTTTCGATCCACCTCAACTACCCATTTGCAAAAAATGCGCTGGCTGAAAGTTAGCTGTTATCCCACTTGACAATATCAATCAGCACTGGTTGCTTATCAAGAATATTTTGCATTCCGCTGGTCTGGTAGGTTGTGACCTGTCTCATCGTGCCGTAGACCTTAGATTTCTACTGAATCTCTGTGCCTTCTCAATGCATCCCAGTCGATTCAAGCTGGAAGTGAGTACAGTGAACCATGACTCGTAATGTAAGGCGAATTTAACGTGAGTCTTCCTAGGGAACAGGAAATCTGGTGATCACAATATGCAGCAGAGATGGAACGTCCTGCCACTGTGGGAAATTCTCGTAAGCTGTTCTGTTTCAGTCGACGGAGTCAGTAGGTATGAGTGGAACAATCCGTGAAGCTGATAGTTTGAGGGTTTACAGTCAACAGTGGCACTTTCGGACAAAAGTTAGTTAGTGCCCAGTGTCAACCTTCTCCATATCTCTTCTGGCACATATTCAGTGCTGCGTTTCGACTGATCCGTTTACGGAGGAGGAGATCTGAAAGGAAATCCAGACCTTTGGACATCACAAGGCGATGGATCACGATGGCTTTCCCTAGACCTTTTTAAAGATGATAGGGTGTAGCTCGTTCGAATTCTCCAAGTTCTACTCTCAAAAGTTTGGAATTCAGAGCAGGTTCCTTCTTTGTGTGGGAAGTGATTGTTATCCTCATAGGTAGGAAACGCTTGTGCAATAACTACTCTAACTACGAAGATGTATGCTTCATCCCAATAGCATCGAGGCTACTTTCATCCTTATAATTTGCACTAAAGACATGAAAGCAGACTCGTGAGGAGGAAGTTGGGTTTCATGCCGACCACACATGTATCAATCAGATATACACCCTCCGACAACTTCCAGAGCACTATCACACTTTGCAAAGGACAACAATCATCGTATTCCTGAACATTTGCTCAGCCTTCGACTCCGTCGTTAGGACTGTGCTACAGAATTATATTTTGAACAAAGGATTTTCTAAGAAATAATTGACAGTCCTCAAAGAATCACATCGTCGCACTTCCGTCCGTGTTAGGATCTACGGCCAGCTATCGCCTCTCTTTCGTCGTCTCCAGTAGAGCATGACTAGGCTGCCCTATATTCCCATTTCTCTTCAACCCTGTTATTGAGAATGTTCTACAAAATACCTTATCCGGTCTTCCAAACGATGGAGTTGGACTCCTCTCAGGTAACAGGGCTTTCGACTTGAAATATGCCGATGAAATTGCCTTACTTAGTCACAACACAAAGGCAGTGCAACATGCTGTGAACCACTTGGCGTTTGAGGTATCCAGATAATGCATGCAATTCGCACCCATCAAGCAAAGTGCTTTTCAAGATGGATAGGGGCCTATACATGAACTCATCCTTAAGGATGATCAGCTTGAGTTGATTAATAACTTCATGTACCTCAAAAGCTTAATAATAGATATATCTTGTGTTGGGGAGAAAATCAGTTCACAATTAGCGAGAGCCAAGGAGGCTTTCGCAAACCTACGACACGTGTGGCGTCGCCATGATATCCGGATGTACGTCGCCGTGGTTTGTATTGTTTTACTTGACGGTTGTCAGACTTGTCCACTTCGTGCTGCGGATGCTCGGCATCTTTCTGTGTTCAGAAACCGATACCTACGAAGCATTCCTTGAGTCTGGTGGGAATATCAAGTGCGTGGTGCTCTGTCGTGTGCCAGGCATGGAAAGCCGCCCCTCAACAAAGTGATGGCTCTACACTGTCTCCGATGGCTCGGTCCTGTTTTGAAAATGTCTGCCCATCAACTGCCTGTGCGTGCTCTATTCCCACGAGCTGAGCAAGGCTTGAAGAAATGAAGCGGAGGTCAGACCATTAAATGAAGTAGAGGTATGAGGAGGCCAGAATCAGCACTGGCTTCGGTTAGTGCTTCCTGTCTCCCCAGGTGGGCCTCATAGATGAGGATTGTTGTTCGTTAAAGAAGTGGAGGAACGTGGCTCAGAATAGAAGTCAGTGGCGCGAATATTGTATCGTGTGTCTAAGAAATACAAAAATATCATTGCGCCCTACTTTCCTCCTTCTACTTTTGTAATAGTTGTTGCTGCTTTGGCATGATGTCTTATGTTTAGCCGGTATTATATACAAATAAATAAAATAAATATTCTGTGGAAATGTAGGGGGAGGGTACCCTAACAAGCTCACTTCTAGTTATCCAAATCCAACTATTTTGTAGAGTTGATGTTCGGCTTTCTAGTAAAAATATATCACAGTAAACGTGCTACAAGGTGCTCACAGATTGCATACATCTTACTCTTTTGCATTCGTATGAGTTTTGCCTTTCTAACTGATAAGAGACTGTAGTTGAATACTTTTGCATGCTTCCTTATGTTCCCCTTTCTTTGTAAGCTTAACGTTCAATGAATCACATTCGAATTTCAATTCTACCTTGCTGATAAATGCAAAGAAATCAACAGGTGGATGATTTCTTCCCGATCCACTCCGGACACAACAAAGTAGAATAGAATTTGTGAAATCACAACACCACCCTCGGTGATCAGACACTCTCACTATAATAAAGGGTTTCGCGCGGTTAGTGATTTAGTCTTGATCTTAGAGTCGAAATGGGTATTATATAAAACACCGTCTTCAGTTGAAAGTCCGTCCAAATAATATTAGCAAGAAGAATGAACAATAGATCAGTGACGGTAAATGAACATAGCTTTACTGAATATATATGTTAATATATCAAAAAATGATGAAAAACAATCGCGTTTTACTCTATCGAACAATAAAAACACCACAAGGGAGAAGCTCAAAAATTGTGATGAAGCCTTCTCAACTGCAGACACATGACTAACAAATAAGATCAATCATCACTGGGGAATTTGGCTCACTTTCATTGGTTGATTTAGTCAATTAAAATATGTTAAACTAGATCTGAAACCTTAGGCTGAACACATCACCATCAGATTGCCACCGAACACAATATGATCAAAGCCAACTTGCAATGCGAATTTCACATCATCGCGTTTTGGTTTCTTCTTATTACGCATGTGTATCTGATTCGGAGTTGTGAACCTCCATGGACGCAATCGAATTGCAAACCACATTGGATTGAGCATTCTGGACTACCGCAAGATTTGAAAACAGCGTCCGAAATATCACTAAATGGTGTATCGAAGTTGGTGGAAGACAATCTATTCACCATAGGATCTCCGGGTTTCGGTTGCCTTAATGTAAGTCAATTACAACACATTTTATGCACACATATTTTACAGTAAGTATACATAGAAGCCGATAGTACAGTATTATTCGGATCACGAGGATAGGCTGGTGATTCGTTAACGCTTTGCCAAATCAAATTTTCATCACCCAGTTTGCAACGTCGAAATTTTCTATGTTTTCCCCTATTCAACATAAGAATTTTACGCATTGACTAACACAAACTAGATTTTATTCAGACTACGTGAAACAATCAAATTGTACGATTATGATCGCAAACTCGTCCTAAGTCAGAATCCTTCATTCCAAAACATTCACAAATTCGCCCTCAAATGAAGTTGACCAAGAAGCCAACCTCTTCAGGTCGTCTGTGCTGTATTTCGCGGAAAAAACTCTAAAGAGAAGCTTTCGTCTATGAGGGTTGTACAGTTTTTCGTAAAATAACTGCGAGAATAGAGGTCGTTCGAATTCACGGTGGATCACTTTTAATGTATCTTGTGGCTTTGATGCGACGCAGTTAACCAACAATCCTATTTGACTGCCGACCTGTTGCAATAAAATCTAATCAGATGATATATATGTACAATATTTTGGTACATTTCCAATATTCAGTGGAAATCTGATATTGTATCATGAATCAATAATGAGAACACTTTCATTTACTTTTGCTTGAAGTGATCAGTTCATTTGTATAGCCTCCGTAAAATTATGCTAATTACTTGTCACATATATATCACGAGGTACTAGAATGGATACCGTTCGCATTCCACTCTTTACTCCCACTCACCACCAACAAAATATTCGTGACAGAATGAGTCGTGTTGGACTTATGGTTGGGAACTGCTCAGCTACACTGGACCGTGGACGTTAAATGGTGTAACCGAGGTTTACGCCTGTTGTGGTGAGTGATCTATTTGATGTTAGTATTATACGCATTATTGTAGTGTAGAAAGTGGTCAGTGGTAATTCCTATATTAGAAATTTACATAGCGTGAATAATTACTTTTACCTATCCACCCCCTGCCTTCCTTTTCTAATCTATTTTCAGTCATTTTTCCATTCTTTGTTGAATTACCTTACATTATATTGTACCCATCCGACGCATGTACAGAACTCCACTTGTAATTGCACTTGTCAAACTCATTGCTCAATAAATTTGCTGTGAGTATTTCACAGATCAGACCATTTTATTTGTTTCATCAATTGTCATGGGAAAATGATGGCAAATACCTAGCATATACGAACAATACTTTCCGATTTGTTTAAAGATATGCTCACATGTGTCCTGTATCCTCAAATTTATTCAGATATTTACTCAAAGTCAATGCTTGTTCCAATCCAAAGAGTCATTTAACACGAATCAGAAACAAACAAATTGCCAATGGTGATTAAAACGTTCTTGAATGATTCGAATAAACTACAGCCAGTGCCAACACTCCGGTGGTAAGCTAGTTTAATCTCAATATTAACTTACTGGCTGATTACCCAAGTTATTTTAGCGATCAGCACAGCACGTGAAACTCAAAAATCCTTCAAGCTAACCTGGTTACCGTGGAGCTGTTGATTTCTAGTGAGTCTTTGAAGAGAACAAACTGAATAGTGTTCTTATCGGTTCATTTCTGCAAGCTAGATGTTTAGAATGCTTGAAAAGTACTTTATGCGAATCTAACCGAAGCATCAAACTCGGGCCTTGGTCTCGTTAGAGCTCATCAGTGGTGCATATCCTCCTTCAAGCCCAGGATTTGAACCTCAGCCTTTTCACCTCTAAGTCGTATGTGCTACCATTGCGCCACCCCGCTCCCATCCGAGATGATCCGAATCACCAAATCAAGCTTGTTCAGATGTCGTCCTCTATGACTGCCAGAAATACCCGACAGCTTCAAATGGAAACACGGTATCTGGTCAGTCAACTCCAAGCGAAAGCCCTCCAACAAATCAGGTCTTCTTCACAAGATGGGGCTAAAGTATCCACATTTTCAAAGCTGCTTTGCGTTAGGTGTATATATATACTTATAAATACATGTATACCACGCAACTGCTTGCGAGTAGAGTGTGGGATTGATGAATCTTTGTTTGATTGACTGTCTTTTTGACTCCACGTTCCAAGCAGAAAACTCTGGTCGTCCAACCGACCTGCACTCGGAAGCACCAGACTCGAGGTTCGCAGGTTAGTCGGATGATCTGAGGTTTGTGAGTGAAACGTGGAGTCCAAAGGACAGTCAATCAAACAAAAATGTTTCCATCTTTTTGGGCTTCTTGTTTTCAATTTTTTCATGTTATACCATACAAATGTGGGAAACAAAATTAATGATTTTTAGTACATCAGGTCTTCTTGTTCTAGTTCATCAAAGCAAAAAGATGACGCAAACTGCTAGACGCAAACATCTCTTTGAATCATCTTAATGGCGTACGTAAAACACGCGGATTTGTACTTGGATGGGGCACAGAGCAACACAAACCGAATATTGTTAACATTAATTCTGTTATATTCTTTTGAGTTTAAATTGCGTGAACTAAGTTGCATGATAGTTTTGACTGACTCTTGACAGAAAAAGGTTGATGAATGGTCGAATAAGAATAATTTATAAAGTCATGAAAACATAATTCACTGATGTGGTTTTTGCCATTGAAGCACAATTACTGATCCTGCCAGGAGCAGTTTCTTTAGTGGAAGTGTCGATTACATCTCTGCTAATCAGAAAGAACCAACAGCGGTACCTACATATTTATGAAAAGAAAGGTATCATCTGGTGGTTTATCAGCAATCTCGGAGTTAGTGCTCAACTCAGGAGAAGAAAGTTGCTGACCTTTTTAAAATAAGACATGACCTTGAAACCAAGACCACATAAGAGTGGCCACTCAAATGCCTAATTTGTGTTCACGAAGATGAGGAAATGCTTACCCACCACCACGCTCGTAAGTTAGCGGTTGACGAAGATGTGATAACGTATTTTGTAGATTTTTCTTTGTAAAGCTTCGTTTAAAATCATCATTCAGGCAAACGAACGCTTTCTCGGGTTTTAAATGCAAACACTGCTGTCACAACAAGGTTTAGTGGGTAAAGCGGCATCACATCCAACTTGAATAAAACATTCCAAGGGAAAATGGTCAAACTGCGAAAAGAATGTTTCTCTGAAAATTGCTACACGCCACTACGAACAAAGGTGAGGTGAACTGAGGTGCTCAAACTTTTGTCCGATCAAAAGCCAGTATTATATGCTCAATAAGGATAATCTTTTGTTGCGCTTGCGAAGAAACCAAAATTGAATTGTTCTTCCTGTTCTGTGGTTTATCCTAGATGCTCACAAAGACGTTTTCCATAGTGCAACATTCGTGAAGAAACTCATTCCAATGTCTTTAATTGGTGAAACTTATTACGTAATTTGATATGAACGGGGATAAATTTTGAACATCTGCGTATTATCTACTACACTATGGACGATGAAGGATGCCATGAGCTTAAACAATACATTTTCCTGGTTTGTCAAATTAGAACACCTTAAACGGAAAATTGATTATCGCCAAGTATTGCGTCAGATTATGCCTTCCGTGGGAGTGTCAATAGTATTGTCAGGGAAATATCCCCTTCTTATGTAATTCAATTAATCAGTAGCAAAACTGTGTAGATATGCAAAGATTCAAATACAACAATTGCCTTATAAAAGCTCTGCTGCCTTCTAATGGCACATTTTTAAATACTGGTGATTTAGGTTGATGCGCGTTTTTTGAACTGACGCGAAAACTTCACCATGTTGCAGCGCTTTATGTCGAGGAAATATCACTCAGAACTACATTTTCATTTGAATTTCCGCAACACCTGAATGCTAAACTTAAGTACGATGCAAAATGTTTTCAACTAAAGAATTTCACGTAACCACTAGCTTCGAAATCGTATTCCTACGGTTCTGAACGAAGTCATATTACGTTACATTTGATCGATAATCATTTCTCAGTCTTCAAAGCTGCGGCTAACGGTAAGATTATCATCCACAGAAATACGATAACTGAGGCAATCGAAAGTGCTACTTGTCAATAACTCACACTTTCTCCGGGTCTAACGAATGACAGTGATGGTAAAAATCTGAACTGCGATGGTCCTCCATTTGTTGGCGGTTACATAAAATTTCTAGGGCAGTTCATCTTTCACATTCCAACTTTGGACACGCCTGACACGTAGGATACAGCAATTCAGTTACCGCCACTTAAAAAATCGTTCGTTTTTCAGTAGAAAGACTCCGTTCAAAGTTTCAAAGAAATACAAATATTGTACGACTTTGGCGTTGTGTTTGTTATGCACCATCATTGCGGTTTAGCAAAGACACCAGTTCTGGGATTCGACCATGAATTTGAAGAGTGTGAATTGTGTGTTTCAACTGGAAAGCTATCTGGTGAACATCCTGTAGATTGATGGCCAAATAACCAAATCAGGGGATAGTAACAAGTAGTAACAAATAAAGCGCAGAGTTGTGCAACCGGGAGACATTTGCAAGCTGTTAATCAAAGGGTTCGAAAAACCAAGATTGTTTTGTATAGGAAAAGCTTGTAGATGACTCACGTTGTTTATTATATCACTACGGGAATCCACTAAAAATGGGGTCTTGTGCTCTAATCTGCCACTGTCTTCCATTGGACTGTCTCGCTCTTTCGTGGGTTTTTGCTGAAGTTGTTGCATATCGTATACATAAACAAAACAGAGTTATAATTATGTGGTCAGTATTTGATATTAGGATGTCACAGATGATTCTATGTATTGTGCTGGGTCAAAACGATTCGTCATATCAAGGATGCAACATTCGTTATCATTTTCATAAAGTAGCATTTCAAGACGTGAAAAATCTATCCAGCGATGGAAGAAACAAGCTTCAGTAAAACAATCAATCCATTTGACTGACCCATCACATCTTCAACCTAACTGATTGAACTAATAGACCGGTACAGAAATAAAGGAGTGGAAACAGGCATCAGTAGAAAAAAGGCGATACCAATCTGCACAAATTAGATGCACAACGTGTTTGTAAGTTTTTTTCGAAGAACGAGTCATTTAAACATCGAGGGAAATTTAGAACGAACATTTACAAATAATTCAGTGGCATGGGAACATAATATCGGTCACAGTAAATGGCTTCCCTTATATCCAACAGTATTAAAATTCGTACTTGTATTTCTGGTCCTCTTCTAACTCAAGTGCTTCCATTTGAGTAAAAAAGTATAGTTCGAAAAACCCCCTAACCTTTGAAATTCACTGAATATATAAATGAAATAAAAAGGGAGGAACTTTACGCATCAAGATTAGTGCGTAACTCTGTTAGTACTCTCTCTCTCTCTCTCTGTTTGATCGTAAATTTCGCACGACAGGGGGACACGTCGAAGTGAGAATATTTTTTGGGTGGGAGTAAAAAAAGAGAAATTGGTTAGCAAGGGGGGTGAATTATCCAAACAGATTTCGTAGGTAAAATTCCCGTACGATTCATTTTGTCTATCGATATTCTTAAAGATCAGATCCTCTCCGAGAACTATGTAAACAGGATTAGTTATCGATCCTTAGACCGCACAACAGAAATTAAAATTTATTTCACACTTTCCGGGAAAGTGTACAAAAGAAAAATGTAATGAATTCGGGAGAACACACTGATAGGCGGGATTGATCGTTGGATCTGGAATGGTTGGAGCTTACGAATGTTGAAAGACAAACTGTAAAGTTCTCGAACGTATAACAAATGTTGCAATGATTATCAGAATTTACCGTTTATTGTCAGTTATAGGTACCTGATGGAGTCAACTGTAGAAGGGAAACCTTTAATGATGGTCATTTTGTTTGTGGGTAAAAAATAGACATAAAAAGCAAGGGTATGCTCCAAACACTTTGATTGGTTCAAGGTGAGACCAACATGGATGGACACATGTTTGAAACGTTATCTGTGGGCTATGAAACATCAACAGGAAAGTTGGCAGGTATATCACCGACGTAGGTTGAAAATGATTACGGAGAAGGACAGGCACCCTGGAGCATCCGGAATAGAAGGTCACCTTTGTGGAGAACCGTATATTCAATCCGATGCAATCAATTGTTGTGGGTATCCAAAAAATTACAAACTAGTGGGGAACCGTATAGGGTGAACAGAATCGTATACGGAAGAGTAATCAGGAAAAACACATAAGACTGACTCCACCTTGTCATTCGAAAATCTACCAACAAGGTGACTAAGGGAGACTGCAGCTTATTGAGTTCATCTATTCCGTTCAAATGCGAATCGGAAATGATTAGGGGGAACTTCACAAGTAAGTGTAAATACTTGAGAACAGGCTTTCCACTCATCCTCATCAAAGCAAATGTCATGGTCATTAGTCCAAAGCGCTACATGACGACAGTTCTCCTTGACGGCCGTTAGAATAAGAACAATAGTGACAGGCCCTCAAGTGTTGGGAATAGTGAAGCCATTCGGAGATTGATTCACCATGAACGTCATCACTTTGCCAATGGGACGGGCTTCATATTTGAAGAGAGCAGAAGGAAAGTTGTTCGAGCCTGAGGAGGAGAAAATGTTTACCGGCAGTGGTCAACCGGTTATTATCATAGACTTTGGACAATAACGAAAAGGGCTCGCTTCTCTCCTCCGACGATCACTTTTTCATCTGGCAGCCTTTCATTGGCCACGACTCCTTTCCTGAAGGAGTTAAAAAAATATTTATATTCATACTATCCGATTCGAGTGGTTAGCTTTCACAAGACGAACGAGAGGGTCAGATTTCAGTCGATTAGAGAATGAATGCAGTATTAGGATTTCCAACATTAACATTGAGGATGGAGTGCTAGATCCGTTGTCCATGGAGTTCACCGACGAATTACCCATTCAGACGATTCACTTTCGCTGTGGTCAAACCTGGATGTATCGGTGGCCATTTTATCATCAAACATGAACGTTCACTCGTTGAGCCTACTCATCGACTTCAGACTAAGTAAGTCACTCGGCTATTGCATAGAAAAATAGTTTTAATAAGGCAATAGGGATTCAGTGGTGCATTCAGGATGTCGGTACATGGAATAATATGTTTATAGAATGATGAATAATTGAGGCAGACCATAAAACAGCAAACTGTATCTTTTTAGACCCTACCTCAGTTTTACGCGTAGATGTTGAGTAGATACTTGGTTTGAATAACAGAGATAATGGTTATTGGTGGAAACGGGGACACTATTTGAGAGGGGAAAACGGCCGGGATGGTAGTAGATCACTCAAGCTGGAAAGGAGTCACCTCTGCCTGTGCAGTGGAAAAGATCGATATTCACCAAGTTCAGTTGGTAGTCAGCATGTTAGCGCCTTCCCAGAATCCAGGTCAGAGCCTAATTCAGAGGACTTGCAAGCGACCAGGATCGGATCGATGAGAAGCGAACGGATTCCCACCAAATGATGTCTGGTAGTATCACCAATCAACCAATCAGAATACAGCCGAATGGATGCAAGTCTGAACCTGTTAGTTCGTGTTTCAGCAATTCGTGACAGTGACTGTTTCTTTCTATATAAACAGTGTGTTCTGCGCTAATAAGCTAAATGATTCAAGAACAGAAAGATCTTCTCATTAGATTTAATTAGGTAGTATAAAACACGTGTTCTATCAATTATGCGCATTGACGCACAAGGCCGTAATGACTGTGGGACTAATTGAACTACCAAAAAAGTCGAACTACTTAAATGAGCGACCATAATTTCAAAATTAATAGCCGCAGACAATACGGAACCAACCAGAACTGAACATCATCTACTCAGCTTTTGTTATCTGAATAAGATCTAGGTGAAATGAAAAAAGATGCAATTTTGATCGAACCCATCTACCGACTTGATCTAAAAGTGAGCATGAAATGCTTACGGATCTCATATTGCTGCGTTACTAAATTCACTATAAAAATTTATGACAGGTATTGTACTATCAGTAACTCACATTTAATAAACCAGATCCATTATGAACCAGATTAGGGAAGCGGAATAAGCTGATGAACTAAACAGCACTGACGAATTAGTTCTTTACATGTATTAAAGGGAAATAATTAACGCATGGGAGACAAAATCTTTTTGGAGTGTATCGACTGTAGACTGGTTTTGGGAAAAATTACCCGCGTAATCACAAATTTCGATCGACTACCAACATTTCCATCAAATCTGTTACCGAACAGTAAACAATTACGTAGCGAGTAAAGTGGGAATTATAAATTGGGTTTTTACTCTGATGTTCCGTACAAGTGGCTGCCAGCCTAATCGACATAACCAAATTTCCCATGAGTGTAACATTTGATATGTTTGACAGTTATGCACCTTTGGTTTGCAGAATTGCTGATGTCGCTGTCATTTCAGTGTAATTGACGTACTTTTGGCAGTTAGCTACTACCACCGGTTCCTGTGGTCTAAACCGAAATTCAAACCTCCAATTCTGAGTGTAAGAAAAAGGCTCACTTTGGACATCAACTTAGGGTGTGATTGAAAATCCCTCGAAATAGGGGTGTTATCAATTAATCTTTCTTCACCGTACACCGTATTACTCTGATTCAGGACTTATTATTATACGGAAAAAGTGCAATAACTTCTTCCTCCATCACCTCTAATGAAATTCGCCTTCGTGGGTTTAGAAATAAATCATATTCTGCCTCACTCTAATGATGAACTTTAAAGCTTCAGCAGGGTTTGTCGAAGTGACGTGGCACAGTTTCAACTCCTTACTGACTGTCGCAGAATCAGGGCTTGAGTAATCATATTTTAAAGAATTGTATGTTTCGTCGATGAAAGACTGAGAAATAAGGAATTGAGTGTGAGGTAAATAATCCGTCTAACGAATTTCCTCAAAATCTGCTTATCTTCAGCATTTTAAGATCAATTTCTCGGTAACAGAAGGGTTTCCATTTTTAAATCTAAGCTAAAATTATCTGTGCTTCATCATTCTTCGTTACAAAACACTAACTGGTGGTTCCCCGAAAACCATATTGTAGATAACTGGGTAGGAGAGTTTCGGCTATGCTTGTCCGGGCAATTGGTCGCCGGACATTTAGTCAAATGGACACTTGGTTGAACGGACATTTGGTCGAATGAATATTTGGTCGGCAGACATTTGGATGATTGAATTATGCTATATTCGCTTAAATTTGGCATATGTCAGACCCTAAGAAAATGGATTAGGCGTGGCCCGTCCCTTTGGCCATTCTCTGGATTTATAGTTAACACCTGGTAACCCAAAGTTATAAAGGCATACATTGATCACGAATCGGTAAGCTAAAGAACCTGCGCTATGCTGTTATACAAATGTATCACAGTCAAATTATTTTCACCGTTAAGACCTCACAACAGTTTCACTCCGAAATTCCTAAAGCCGAAAGCATGAAACTAAGGTCAGCTGAAACGGTAGTGCGGTCTACCACGGCAGTGCCTGGTGAATCTGGAATTCAAGCCTTTGTCCTTTTGAGGTGATAGACCCTTGATCCACTTGACTACCTCTTTATGTGGACAAAATGACTCACCTTACCGATTACACGCAGCGGGTAAAACAGGATTCACCACTGGTCTTGTCTTAACCAATCAGATGCTATTTTTTAGATGCTGAGGTTGGTTTGCTCGATAATAAGAACATTATACAGACTGTGACATTTTGGAAGTACTACATTTCAAGGTTGAAAACCAACGAAAAAGGTTTGGGACTGAGATTCTGCTACTTTCTGAAAGTGTTACATTCAACAAACTTAAATGTATATAGCGTAATTCAATCATCCAAATGTCCGTTGGACCAAGTGTCCATCTGACCAAATGTCCGGCGACGATACGTCCGCGAGCCCCAGCTATGTATAACTGATGAGCGGCTACCACCGCGGAACCAGTCGTGGGCATCCGCGAAGATCTTAACACGTGCTATTTCCAGGCGCTAAAGAAAGCTTTAGTTAGGCATTGAGCGGTGAGCTCAAGGCATCAGTATCTATTCTAACGAACGTTTTCCACCAACGTTTTTATTCTTTAAGCTGCTTAGAAAAACTAGCCGCCAGTTCAATGACTGAAATGATTTGGCGATGGAGGATTGCTCCGGCTACTTTTAACTATGATATTCTGTACCACTTAACAAGATAATCCTTCGAGCAGACTCCTTTTCGAGATGTTCTCCCTTCATAGAGGTAGAATAATCCAATGTCCCTTCTCCGCCTACCTTTGTGTCGAAAGAAGACTTGAGAAGACATACAAACCACTACTACTTATCGGTGATCTCGACAAATAAGAAGGGATGGCAACACTTGGTAAAAAAGAAGTAACCACAGTTATTCTGCTGTGAAAAGAATTCACTATACGAATTTTCAGAGTGCTTTGTCGTGGTGACGGAATTGTCAACTCACCTCCTTTTTGTAAGTCAGGTTTTGATGAATTGCACAAAGATAATTTGACGTTGATGAAGTAAATTAACTGGCTCGACAGATTGGTTGTTGGCCGGGGTTAGCCACGAACATCTGCGATACGGCAAACAACTGCGGCATGCGTTTGCACAAAGCCAATTCGTGGCCAAACGCCTAAAACTCATGGTCCAAAAGTTACATTCCACTGCAGAGGTTCCATCCCGACGTCTGTGGTCCATTCTCCAACCAACATCACGCATTGATAGAATGTTACTTCAAAAGGCTGGAAATGTTCCGGACGGGTACACCAACCACTCTGTTTGAAAGCCAAGTGTTACGAAAGTGCTCCAACCGCGAAGAGATTCCTTCAATACTAGTCACCGATAACCGGTGGCATAAAGGCACGTTGTGACCTTTGGTCACCGTGATAAACTATACCTTTTCCCATTAGGCTACGGCCAAAACCCGCAATCCTTTTGCCACGACCCATCATTCTTTAGCCTTGACGCACAACCTTTATCCATGCCGCTGTAAGCCAGTTAGGTCAAAAGTATCGGAAAGTGATGACGAGAAAAGCTATTGGAACAATTCATTTTTTACAAAGATTGATGTTGCAAAGCTGACGGGACAAAGAGAAAGTGTGACGATTGTATGCTGCTCATTTGACCGTGGTAATGGTATCAAAAGCTGCACGGCAGATTGATTGGGGAAGGTTCGAACGATGTGCCCGTACCGTCAGACCATGTGAGACAACCCCTATAACAGTTGCAATTTCCGTGATAGTAATGGTGTCAAACGTTGCAGAGTAAATTAATCGACACCACTGATTGAGGTGTACTTGCATGCTATAAATGTGTGTATTGTTCTCGGACTTCCGATAGATCCATTTATCTAGGCGTTTGAGAAACCAAACTTTATTTTGTTTAATCATATCCAGTTCTGGTTTGTCTGTGATTTAAAATGCTAAACAAGTACCGTTTGTTACATTACGGATTTTACTTACAGGACTGCTTGTTTGGGATATTTTACCTTTAGATACGGAGACTCGTTGTCAATTGGCTGATATTTCGTTCGGAGGTAATCAGGCGATATAATCACACCGCGGCCGCTTGCGATAATACTCGCCGTACTTGTCCTGGCACTGTATGCACAACCTCTTGACAATATGGAGAGAGTTAATATGGGTAAGAAGAAAAGATCGTGTCGTTTCACCAGCGCCGAAGATGGATGTAGCGTAATCGAATGCGTTTGAAGAGATGGTTTAAAGGACACTACCAAACACCTCAGCATCAAGATAAAACAAGCCGTGCTATCTCAGCTGAAGATCGGGAAAACCCATTCACACCTGGTTCCTACAGGACGAAGTTCAACGATGAGTTAGTCAGGCATTTGTGTGAAATGTTGAGCGAAGACCCCACAAGAACATTGGGTCAGTTGAAAGACAGGATGGAGAAGGGTTTTGCGAGCGCAACAGTCAGAAAGTCCCCCATGGATCTATCGCTGGATGGACATCACTATTCAATTAAGAAGCTGACTATTCAACGAATGAAACAAAATTCATATGCGGCCAAATCTAAACGAGCAGGATATGCCGATTGGCTGCAACGATCACGTACTGCAAATTTATGTTTGTATAATGACGAAACCAACTGCCCCATATAGCGTCGTTGCAGCTATGAGGGCTCAAAAGTAGGTAGCAAAGTCACCCGAATTCTACCGTCATGTGCAGGAACTAACTTGAACATGTTAGCCTGTTCATCTATTGCTGGTATCTTGAAATGTGAATGTTATACGAAGATAACATGGGATATTTTTAATGAGTTTCTCTCATGTTTCTCGGCTTCTATGGCTACTGAGCAACTTGATGTTCCAGTAATATTTATCTTTGACAATGCCCCCGTTTATTGGAGGGCTGTGGACTCAATTACAAACCAATCACCGGATACGATTTCTCCCTCGGTATAGACCATTTTCCAATCCACTGGAAGAGGCATTTGGTGAATTTAAACAAGCAAATATTTGCTACTTTAATTTGTTTATGTTTTAGTACATTAAAACAGGTTCATTGAAAATGAAACGGTAACAGGTGTTGTCTCACATGGTCTGACGGTACGGGCACATCGTTCGAACCTTCCCCAATCAATCTGCCGTGCAGCTTTTGATACCATTACCACGGTCAAATAAGCAGCATACAATCGTCACACTTTCTCTTTGTCCCGTCAGCTTTGCAACATCAATCTTTGTAAAAAATGAATTGTTCCAATATTTCTTGATGTCAGGATGATGAATCACAACTCGGTTCATCAGTCAGCCCACATTATCTAAAGACATGTTCTCTGATGAATCCACTGTTTCCTTGATTAGAAGAGTGTAGACACGTTTTTCTCGGGATGATGGAGTCTTCGAACACCATATGTTGCTGGTCGGGAAGGGGAAGGTTAGCTAACGTTTAACTGGCCCTATTCGGGGCCAAGGGAACATATTTATCTGATTTATCATCGTTCTCTTGGTACTGTCTAGAGTGTAATCTGAGGGGCTGGTGAAATATTTATAGATTGAACATGCGTTACTTCTAGTCTGTAAACGGATAAATCTCGTTTCTGAAGCGAAATTTTCAGCCGAATAATAGGTGCCTACAAGGATTATCAGAGCGAACGCAGAGAGAATGGCAATGAATGAACTAAGTTCACTTCTGTTGCAAGTTTTGAACTTGTGTCTATGGTCGGCAGATGACAAGTGACACATGCCAAAAGGCCCGTGGCAAATGCGCACACATTTTCGTGTTAAAGTGCAGTGGCCTGGATGGCACCACTTACACAACTAACACGACTTACAATCCTGAGCTGAGAACGGCTGTTATGATGGATGAACTAAACTGTTGTTCGTTCGCTTCTCTCTTGTACGCACTTCGATAGCCGCGGTTCACTGTGACTAACACTCAGTGAACTCCGTGAACACAGTTTGAGGAAACAAAATAATATCTGTGGTTGATTGATCGATTTGAGAACTACCGATACGGAATGACGAGAGAAAGCGATTGTTGGGGAGGGTGTAATCGGGTATGTGTTTGTAGGTTCATGTATGTTCGTGCTCGTGTGCGAGAACTGCGACACACACGGTGGTAAGGTAACCTCAGCACTAGTCGAAAGAAACCAGTGACTGGAGGACTTTAAGGCCCCGGACCGCACGAATGTGTACGACTAAGAAAACAATCTGATGCTTAAACGTGAATACGTGTGATTATCCAATACTGAATAACGCGACTGCATTGCTAACGTGGACGGAGTCGTTAGATGAACGCAGAATACAGGAAAAGTGCGTTATGGTGTGCAAATCGCTAATATCTGTGGGGTCTTAGGAAATCTACCGATACTGGTTTGGGTGAGACAGTTAGGGAAAGACATACTGCCCCGCCTGGAGCAGCGGAATGAAAGCATTGTGCCACACCAGTATAAACGTAACCAGAATTTGTGCTTCCAGGTCGAGCCATGTGCAAACACCATGATAACCACCGTTGGTTGTGACTAATATGATGAAATCCGTGAATGAAGAGTGAAACACAAAAATAATGGTAACCTGTGGGGAATTTATCATTTTCCAGAATTGCTGCTTCGGTTTGGCATGGGAAAATGACTGCTCCGGTAGAAGAGATTGAGATAGCAGTGATATTCATTCCTAATGATCGGTCACAGGTCGACAAATGGGTGTATGTCTTTACGGCTACAATGTAATTCCTTCTTTCTGGCGAATATATAGGTGTACCTTGCTTTGACCGTTTGTGTAGCTCCAAGTTTGTGAATGGGTGCTCATCCATTAGCCGCCGGTCCGTTTCTCCATTTGGCAGCCTTTAATTGGTCGCGAGGCTGCTTCCTGAAATATAGCACCGCTATTACAAAATAAAAGGAAGTAAATAAAATTAGATAAAAAGATAAGGGTAATACAGCAGATCGTCAAAACTGATGACAAACTGTGGACCAGTTGTCCCACATCTGATCTGCGGCCGTCCTTTTCAATCATTTCACTGTAAAAGCAGCTTTGTCGCTGGCTGGTCTAACAGTATTTAGGCAGGGATATCAATATACTGAACTGAAAGGGTGTGGGAAGTAACTTGTTCGTCAAAGTCTTTCATTTCCTGATAAGTGTCCCCATCACCAAACGTATTCCATGTGTTTCTATATTTCGTACTGTAACCGACATGGTCGAATTAAGGAAACAAGATGATGTTGCCATCTGAAATATAGGCAACGACGTGGTTCAATAGAAGTGGCTGCTTGTAACCGCATCAAATTATCATTTATCAATTTCCTCAATTTACATCAAAACTGTGGTTTTACTACAAGATTGGTTACTCAAAGTAAAGTGCTCCCCAGCTAGGAAACTGACTAATTCAGGGTGAGCGATACCTTTGGATCGTGACAATGCTTTATTGAACCTTTGCAAAATGAAAGTCTTTCACTAGATGGCCGGCCAAAATGGTGGAGAAACAGCAAAGCCAAAATAAAATTTTCCGACTTGTCCAAGATTTTCCAAAGTCACCCGATACGCCTTGCCAAAAGGATCGGAGAACTGCTCAGTTATGAGGTCACACGAACTATGTCCACAGTTACACTATACACGCAAGATGATCATGCTCATGATAGTTGAAAATACTATAGGTTCTGCCGGAACAAACTGAAGTGACTTCCATTAGTTTCTATCTGACAGCTCGACGAGGTTTTTGAATGGAATTACTGCAATCGTGAGATCGAACACTATAGAGGTTTTCAATACTTTTGAAAATTGGTTTTGGTTGTAGCTCAGGTTGGTGTTGTTCAGTGACACCTAATAGCTGAGCTTGGCGTTTAGGTAGCAAACGTTTGATCACCAGTTTAAGTGATGTCATCACGGTTGCTCTTAAACCAACCAACACCCTCAGAAGAATCACATCAAGACCGAAAGAGCAACTGAAAACCGAAGAAATAAGAAAAGTGAAATACAAGGCGGAATGCAAGGACGGCGACAAATACTATGAAAAAACGTGTAACACGAAGAAATTTCTTTTCGATATATCACTTCAGGCATTGACATATATAGTACTGGGTAAAAGAGGGTATATGTGCAGCTAAAGATAGCAGAGAGTGAGTAAATGTGCAACAAATCCGGTAACTCGACAACATGCTTCAACTTGATGAATCTTGTTCGTTGTGTGAACGACAATAAGTGTGAAATGTGTAACCAAATGGCGTGAAAAGACAGGTGTGAAAAACAAAGGTGTGAAAAAAGAGGTGTGGGGCTGGGGAGAATTGGTACAATGGAACCATAAGAGAATCACTTGTTACGGCCACGGCAACAACAACTGTTGCACGAGGTTACGTTGCTTACACAAATCCGGCTTCAATAGCCGAATTGCTATGGCTTCTGACGTCATCAGCAACCGCCTGCGTAATCCTTTCGCGTGAATTCTGGGAGTTGTCAGGACTGGTCTAAAAGCTGTCACCGTGTCGATTTGGTGTCCGCTATCCACCAGATGTTGTAGGATTGCGCTATTGATAGTCCGGACTGTACCTTTGCGTAAAGAAGCCGGGACGTGTTCTGATATCCTCTTCGACAGGCGTCTTGTCGTATGTCCAATATACTGTGCACTATAAGAACACGTAAACTGATATAGAACCAAAGATTGAGACTGATGAGGCAACCTGTCCTTGGATTGTAGAACAATGAAAGGCTTCGTGTTTGTTAAGATTCGGACATGTGCAGCGGGGAAAGACTTCCTGAGGGTCTTGGATATGCGCAAGACCCTCAGGGTCCGTTTGTTCTTCAACTCCTCACGTGCCTGATAATCATTAGATAACTTTGACTCAGCTCTGTGATTGTGACTGTGCCAGGATTACGCCTGTTGTAGATGAGAACATGTGCATGCCTGTCCACTTCTGTACCACATTTTGTATACTAAATTACCTCATCCATTGTCAGGTGAATGGAGTGGATGCTACAGGAATCATAGTTTAAATATCCGACGAAAGTAATACCGCATGGTTGTTTCACTCTTTCAGAGGATTGAGAGCTTTCCGATGTCGTCTATTCTCTGTGAATTTCTTTGTGAATATCGTCCTAGGTTCCAGGTGAACATCAAAATGGGATTTACGGGATAACGTTCAAATAAGTCCAGGGGCAGCATGGATGGTACTAGCCACGACTGACGGAACCGGACAACTAGATTAATTTACAAAAGTACAATAATCAATTCATGATAATTGTATTCGTATAGTTTGTAATGATATTAAGAGCAAGCAAGCAAAGAAATAGCACCATCACGATGTTCCGGAGCATCATGCTGATTATAAACAACATAATTTTTCGTGAAAAAGCTGACTATTTTGATTACTTCTACAGCGGCTTCATAGAATACAGTGATTCACTTTGCGTTCCTTTCTGTTCAATGGAAGTGGGACCACACCGTGAGGGTCGAATTTCTATATATGCCACTGGGAACGATAACGGCAGTTAGACTGAGATATCCGGCAAAAACGCTCTGGATTGTCCGCTTGAGATGATGACCAGCATTGAGACTTGATGATTAAAATCTCAAAAAGGGTTTATTTTGCACGGAACGATCGCACGAAGCTACCGACGTACACCTACGGCGGTGCTGGAGATATATCAACCAATATGGACGCGCCTATCGTTGATAAACTGGTCGTGTCGGTCAGTTTTGAAGCGTTTGTATGGAGAATCAGATTTAAATAACAGTTTAAGTAATATTTCCTCGACAGTATATCATCTATTGGCACAGTATTTGTCGCTAACCTGTTGTTGGTTCACTTGTGTCTGTTCACTTTTGTCTACTGTATTTGTGACTATTTAGAGGATCTTATTCCCTTGTAACAACCAATAAAAGTTCATTAATTGTGGTGGTTCACTGATCCTTACTTCTCAGCCACAACCCAACTTGAATATCAAAACAATCATAAGGATTGAAAACTAGGGGGGAAACTATGAATAATGTTGTCATTTTGGCTGTTAAGTTGTGCAACTACGGACAGTACTTCTCATATCATAGCCTTATCTCCCCGCATATGATCTCGTAGTTGTGTAACCCACTACGGAAACCCGATACGCTCAGCTATTAGGTGTCACTGAACAACACCAACCTGAGCTACAACCAAAACCAATTTTCAAAAGTATTGAAAACCTCTATAGTGTTCGATCTCACGATTGCAGTAATTCCATTCAAAAACCTCGTCGAGCTGTCAGATAGAAACTAATGGAAGTCACTTCAGTTTGTTCCGGCAGAACCTATAGTATTTTCAACTATCATGAGCATGATCATCTTGCGTGTATAGTGTAACTGTGGACATAGTTCGTGTGACCTCATAACTGAGCAGTTCTCCGATCCTTTTGGCAAGGCGTATCGGGTGACTTTGGAAAATCTTGGACAAGTCGGAAAATTTTATTTTGGCTTTGCTGTTTCTCCACCATTTTGGCCGGCCATCTAGTGAAAGACTTTCATTTTGCAAAGGTTCAATAAAGCATTGTCACGATCCAAAGGTATCGCTCACCCTGAATTAGTCAGTTTCCTAGCTGGGGAGCACTTTACTTTGAGTAACCAATCTTGTAGTAAAACCACAGTTTTGATGTAAATTGAGGAAATTGATAAATGATAATTTGATGCGGTTACAAGCAGCCACTTCTATTGAACCACGTCGTTGCCTATATTTCAGATGGCAACATCATCTTGTTTCCTTAATTCGACCATGTCGGTTACAGTACGAAATATAGAAACACATGGAATACGTTTGGTGATGGGGACACTTATCAGGAAATGAAAGACTTTGACGAACAAGTTACTTCCCACACCGTTTAATGAACCGATGGACGTATTCTATGACAAATACTACGTTGGTCAAATTGGAAGCACGTTTATCACAAGAATACACAAACACAAACTGGCTACAAGAAGACATGAACCATTCTCATTATTATCCTTCCACGAGGACCAAGAGGGAAACGTGTTCAACTTGGCGGAACTTCATATTCTGGATTAAGCAACCACGAGATAAGTGCGGGAGTTTTTGGCAGCATGGCATTCTTTAATAAATTCTATCAATAAACACATTGAATCGGATCACTTTTACAATCTCTTGATACGCAAGAGGTTCAGCTAACTCAATACAAAAAAAACAAATGTGTGGAAACCTAATCCTACCGAATCATAGCCTCGGAAGCCAATTCTTCGCAGGAACAGGTCAATCCAATAAAACACAATGAACCAGGAATCTGAGCGGGAAATAAAATTTAAAACAAAAACAAAAACAACATATAAAGCACAAAAATATATCAAAACCCTCAAATATATACATGGTTTTGTATAAATATATATTTATATATTTATACCAATATATTGGGACAGATTCTAAGAGGTGGAATTTGCCAAATCAGAGGGCGCTCCTAAAGGCCAAGGTACTAAATTTAGAAGCTCGCCCTGTAAGTTCAAAAGGTCGTCTTTCTGTAATCAATAGCTTTTTAAAGTCAAGGTCATTCCGGGGGTCGAGATCGAGCCAACGGGTGACCCACGTCTACGTACAGATGAGCACGGGGATTGCCACCTGCATAGTGGTGATATCACCTAGACCGGTGGTGAAACCTTTGCGACCTAAACACTAAGCCCAGCCATCCGAAGTTACTGAACTACAGAGGTTGTACTAGTAGTCGGAATGGTGGTTACTTTGGTAAATTACTAGTATGCCACTTGTCAGAGACTATATTAAACGGTATTACGTTATCAGTCCGTATCATGGGAGATATTACCAACCTAACCAGAGCACCTGGCCCCTTAGAGCGTATCGGGTTTCCGTAGTGGGTTACACAACTACGAGATCATATGCGGGGAGATAAGGCTATGATATGAGAAGTACTGTCCGTAGTTGCACAACTTAACAGCCAAAATGACAACATTATTCATAGTTTTCCCCCTAGTTTTCAATCCTTATGATTGTTTTGATATTCAAGTTGGGTTGTGGCTGAGAAGTAAGGATCAGTGAACCACCGCAATTAATGAACTTTTATTGGTTGTTACAAGGGAATAAGATCCTCTAAATAGTCACAAATACAGTAGACAAAAGTGAACAGACACAAGTGAACCAACAACAGGTTAGCGACAAATACTGTGCCAATAGATGATATACTGTCGAGGAAATATTACTCAAACTGTTATTTTAATCGGATTTTCCATACAAACGCTTCAAAACTGACCGACACGACCAGTTTATCAACGATAGGCGCGTCCATATTGGTTGATATATCTCCAGCACCGCCGTAGGTGTACGTCGGTAGCTTCGTGCGATCGTTCCGTGCAAAATAAACCGTTTTTGAGATTTTAATCATCAAGTCTCATTGCTGGTCATCATCTCAAGCGGACAATCCAGAGCGTTTTTGCCGGATATCTCAGTCTAACTGCCGTTATCGTTCCCAGTGGCATATATAGAAATTCGACCCTCACGGTGTGGTCCCACTTCCATTGAACAGAAAGGAACGCAAAGTGAATCACTGTATTCTATGAAGCCGCTGTAGAAGTAATCAAAATAGTCAGCTTTTTCACGAAAAATTATGTTGTTTATAATCAGCATGATGCTCCGGAACATCGTGATGGTGCTATTTCTTTGCTTGCTTGCTCTTAATATCATTACAAACTATACGAATACAATTATCACGAATTGATTATTGTACCTTTGTAAGTTAATCTAGTTGTCCGGTTCCGTCAGTCGTGGCTAGTACCATCCATGCTGCCCCTGGACTTATTTGAACGTTATCCGGTAAATCCCATTTTGATGTTCACCTGGAACCTAGGACGATATTCATAAGGAATTTCACCGAGAATAGACGACATCGGAAAGCTCTCAATCCTCTGAAAGAGTAAAACAACCATGCGGTATTACTTTCGTCGGATATTTAAACCATGATTCCTGTAGCATCCACTCCATTCACCTGACAATGGATGAGGTTATTTAGTATACAAAAAGTGGTACAGAAGTGGACGGGCATGCATATATTCTCATCTACAACAGGCGTAATCCTGGCACAGTCACAATCACAGAGCTGAGTCAAAGTTATCTAATGATTATCAGGCACGTGAGGAGTTGAAGAACAAACGGACCCACGCGTATACTGTCAGTCAAATGTCGCTTCTTCCAGCCGTGCCCAGCAGGTACAAAAAGAGCTCACACCGACGAACGATAGGCAGAAATTCTCAAAACTGGACCGAGCCATCGGAGACAGTGTAGAGCGATCACTTTGTTGAGTGGCGGCTCCCCATGCCTGGCACACGACAGAGCACCACGCACTTGATATTCCCACCAGACTCAAGGAATGCTTCGTAGGTATCGGTTTCTGAACACAGAAAGATGCCGAGCATCCGCAGCACGAAGTGGACAAGTCTGACAACCGTCAAGTAAAACAATACAAACCACGGCGACGTACATCCGGATATCATGGCGACGCCACACGTGTCGTAGGTTTGCGAAAGCCTCCTTGGCTCTCGCTAATTGTGAACTGATTTTCTCCCCAACACAAGATATATCTATTATTAAGCTTTTGAGGTACATGAAGTTATTAATCAACTCAAGCTGATCATCCTTAAGGAAGAGTTCAGGTATAGGCTCCTATCCATCTTGAAAAGCACTGTGCTTGATGGGTGCGAATTGCATGCATTATCTGGATACCTCAAACGCCAAGTGGTTCACAGCATGTTGCACTGCTTTTGTGTTGTGACTAAGTAAGGCAATTTCATCGGCATATTTCAAGTCGAAAGCCCTGTCACCTAAGAGGAGTCCAACTCCATCGTTTGGAAGACCGGATAAGGTATTTCGTAGAACATTCTCAATGGCAGGGTTGAAGAGAAATGGGAATATAGGGCAGCCTAGTCATGCTCTACTGGAGACGACGAAAGAGAGGCGATAGCTGGCCGTAGATCCTAACACGGACGGAAGTGCGACGATGTGATTCTTTGAGGACTGTCAATTATTTCTTAGAGAATCCTTTGTTCAAAATATAATTCTGTAGCACAGTCCTAACGACGGAGTCGAAGGCCGAGCAAATGTTCAGGAATACGATGATTGTTGGCCTTTGCAAAGTGTGATAGTGCTCTGGAAGTTGTCGGAGGGTGTAGATCTGATTGATACATGTGTGGTCGGCATGAAACCCAACTTGCTCCTCACGAGTCTGCTTTCATGTCTTTGGTGCAAATTATGAGGATGAAAGTAGCCTCGATGCTATTGGGATGAAGCATACATCTTCGTAGTTAGAGTAGTCATTGCACAAGCGTTTCCTACCTATGAGGATAACAATCACTTCCCACACAAGGAAGGAACCTGCTCTGAATTCCAAACTTTTGAGAATAGAACTTGGAGAATTCGAACGAGCTGCACCTTATCATCATTGAAAAGGGCTAGGGAAAGCCAGCGTGATCCATCACTTTGTGATGTCCAAAGGTCTGGATTTCCTTTCAGATCTCCTCCTCCGTAAACGGATTAGTCGAAACGCAGCACTGGATATGTGCCAGAAGAGATATGGAGGAGGTTGACACTGGGCACTAACTAAATTCCGTCCGAAAGTGCCACTGTCGACTGTAAACTCTCAAACTATCAGCTTCACGGATTGTTCCACTCATACCTACTGACTCCGTCGAATGAAACAGAACAGCTTACGAGAATTTCCCACGGTGGCAGGACGTTCCATCTCTGCTGCATATTGTGATCACCAGATTTCCTGTTCTCTACGAAGACTCGCGTTAAATTCACCTTACATTACGAGTCATGGTTCACTGTACTCACTTCCAGCCTAAATCGACTGGGATGCTTTGAGAAGTAGCAGAGATTCAGTCAAAGCCAGCAAGACCGGAGACCGAAGCCTCAGCAGCCACAGAAAGGTATAAGTGAAGAAAGGATTGTTCGGAAGATGGGTCCATCGGAAGATGGAACTGGAATTTTGAGTGCTAGTGTCATGAAAGCAACACAATTCGATGGCAATGACTTCAGGGGCATGAGCTCTTACATACATCAGGGCTGGCAAGATGAACCTGGTTGTTTTGAATGGGCTTCCGGAAAGAACCAGGGCATCAGTCGGTGGTGGCAGGTTCAGTGAGACTCAGACTGCTGCGAGAGGGGTCGATGGAAGAAAAAACAAGGGATATGAAAATGAAGAAGAAGGTAAGGCAGGAGTGGAAATGCGAGAACTAGTATAAGAGGGTGATCGTTCGTGTTCACGGAAGAGCAGTCAATGATAATAATGGAGTATTTCATGGCTGTTTGCGTTGTGGGCTTCTGTACTACTCGGCCGCCCAGTCCAGAGTGGGCACTTTTATTCGACGATACACTTCTAATCTATACGCAGCCAAGCGCATCCTGCAGGGTTACAGTGTTGGTCTAGATTAGTCAGAGGCCAATAATATGCTCCTCGGCAAACCTTTGGGAGCCGGTGACTGATTACTCAATTTATTTGCACTTCAGATGAGGTTAGACACCCTGAGTGTTCAATGAACTACTCCACCACAGATGTCGGCAAGCACAGAGCCGATCTCTTATTAAGCCACCCGTGGTTGGTTTGGAATCAGGGTTAAGCTATATCCCTTAAACTTACCATCGGTCCACCAACCCCATGGACAGCTCAGGGTGTTTGTCTTCGTTTTCACACTTGGGTGAAAGCATCTCGGCCATGAGAAGACAGTGTGCAGGATGTCCTCAACAGAGAATGTTTGAGACTCAAGGTCATTTGAGAGTATTTCGAAAAGCGTTCACAAGGAGTGACCATTTTGAAGCCTAAGACACTCACTTCCGACCATTTTGAGGCATTTGGAGAATTATATTTGTCAGGATAGAATTTAGAATTTCATCTTAGGATATTCTATCTTCCATTTAGTATGCTGAGGCGTAGTCAACCGTGGTATTTCTTTGCACACTTACTTCATAAGAGGAAAAAGCGGGTGTCAAATCACCTCCGATTACACTCCACATGAACCTACGTGAACGGAATGGATGAGAAATGATTTGAACCCTGCCAAATAAAGTGCTGCTCATAGGATTGATAATACCAGTAAAAGAAACTACTCGTGAGAAAAGAGTTAATTCCTCTGGCATTAAAAATAGTTTGCACTTGTGAATTGTATAAACACGTTGGTGTTTTACCCTGAAGGTATAAACATGACCTCTCATTTTTCTTGTTGAAAGCGTTTACATGTTTCTCTGCAATCTGGAGCATAGCATTTAGTAATCCGTTCTGAATATGAGGCGATTTCCATGTGTACAACTTCAACAGCATCAAATCGAACCATCTTTTCAGGTGTGTCTCCTGAAGGGATGAAATGTCTGCAATCGCTGAACTGATACGATGTACTGAAGTCGCTCCCACCAGAAACTAGGCAAACCAAAGTAGTAGGAAGATCAAATCTGAGGAATAGCACGTTGATTGTATTGCATAACAGGTTTGTATAGATATGGTAAATCAAAGGAAGTAATTGGTAGGTCTGAAGTTGAACAATCACGACGAGCTTCTTGCTGGACCTGTTCTCGGTGATCACGATTGGTTGAGGTTCCTCATCGTGCGTGGCTAGGAAACCGTATCTGGTCGTATCAGGTGTGCTGCCTGCAGGATTACCGCAAGAGACTTCTAAACAATGGAAATCAGTTTTCGAACAAACAAGGATACGTGAAATGAAAATCATTCAATCAGCACATGAAACCATGTTTCGTTTATCTAGGATAGCGAATGGCTCATCAACACTGTATCATTTGTGATTCATACAGAACCATCTTTAATTGTGATGAATAACAAATGCAGTGCATACGGGTAATGAATAAAACAATGAGCAAACGCCACCGAACTGTACGAGATTGTTTGATGTAGTTTTCATTGAACATAGTATTGCTTTTGTCTGCTTTTAATGAAGTCTGAGATGCCTGCATTGGAGCTATTAAATGACAAATTTTGGAAAGTCGCTGCCAAATTCGAATGGAAAACTTCAGCTTGTTGAACTAGAAGTTAATTGTTAGATGAGCACAATCAAACAGAAGTCGAATGAGAGAATTTGATCAATATTGCCTATTTCTTCAAGGTTGTGCAACTCTTTTGTGAGGGGAAATCTTTGACGAGCTAGAAACTTCAACCTGAATATAACCACCTCAAATATGCTGACGATGAAATCACATGTATGTGCTTAGAACACAGTATCATATTCTATGGGGACGGAAACCCAGGATCTGTCAATCCACGCTTGTGACCTCGTTGCCGTGTTTCCTGTTAGTACTAGAACATGTGATATTGGCACTCCTTTTATTTGTAAGAATGTAAATGTAATCCGAATGCAGTCGGCGAGTAAGCTGCAGGCAGTCATATGAACTAACTGTGCTACATGTGCCATCAAGCCCGAAAGAGTAAAGCCAAACAATACATATATATTCAGAATCGATCAGCCAATACTTCTCGCGGTAGAATATCATTAAGAATGTTGACCACGCAGGCGCATGTCTGTTCATGAGAGGAATACTGATCGGTTGTCCGAGTTATGTGTTTGAATCCAACCAGACAAAACAGTCGTGATACTTATTCATCCGTCTTCATCGAAACCTTCCAAAATGCCTCCTGCTAAATGTATTCACGAAATCATCTGACCTGCAAGCTGAGAAACTGAACAGAAATTGTCGTCTTCGTCGTAATTTGGCCTAATCAAGGAAGAATCATGTGGAAGGCCTACAATGGGATCTCGTTAGTTTGAAAAGTCAGTGAAAAAGGGGTTACCTGATTTTGAATAAAATAATTTTAGACTTAGCCACTAATTGTGTCTAGATTTTCATTACAAATGAAGCACCAACGAATAACTACGTTATCAATCAAATTCAACTTTCAAGAGGGAGGTGAGTCTTGTAATAGATCATCAACTGTGGAAATGACTCAGAATTAACTGTGCGCTTCTATATGAGATCAAGTTTAAAAACCAATGCATTCCTATCCTTTTCAGCTCCATATTTACTTCCATTCATCTCAGTAAACCTTGTCAAGCACATTAGTTTACCACTGACCAGACTCATTTTAAATCAATGATTAGATCACCGGTGATCGAGAAAATAAGAATATCTGTGAGCGGAACTTTCCTCTTATTCACAATCAGCGGAGACCGTACATGTGTGTAGCATTTGTAATCGCGGACACGAAATATTTTCCTGATGAGCGGCAACAACCACGAAACCGGTCGTGTGCTTCTGGGGGAATTTCGTCTACATGTTTACATACTACTTACTATCAATATGAGATCTTGCACACGCAGCCTCGTTGTTCTTTGGGTTGGCAGTAACCCAGACACGAATAACTGAGAAATCATACTTATGATTCATTTGTGGGCTCTTCAGTGAAGAGTATCCATTCACACTCCAAACGATTCAAATTAGATCCTAGTAAACGTATATATATTCGAAATCGATCGATCAACACCGCTCGCGATGAAGCGTGAATAAAGGTTATGACGAAGCCGACGAAGCAAGTGAGTGCTTTTCATGAAAGGAATATTGATCGGTTTTTCCGTGGTGTGCCTGAATCCAACCTGACAAAACAATCGTGAAAATTATTTATCCACCCTCACCGAAACCTTCCAAAATGTCTCCCACTTTATGTACTGGCAAAATCACCTGACCTTCAAGCTGAAAGAATGAACATAAGTTGTTGTTATCCCCCCGATTTGGCCTAATCAAAGAAGAATCATGTGGAATGCCTTCAGTGGAATCTCGTTAGTTTGAAACACCAGTAATAAAATGACTGTATATATTTATTTCACACTTGTATGGCTTCAGATTGTTTGCCAAACAAAACATGATACAATCGTGGAGGAAGGGGTAAATAGTCCGGGTCCATGATTTGTTTGTGGGCGCGATACCGCCAGGTTGCCCAAGCCCAAACGGGTGGTTTTTTCAGGGATCCACAAACGGGGCCTGTAGTTATCCAAAGCCTAGCCCGCAAGGTAGCAGGGCGGAACTTTGGGAACTTAACCCATTGGGGGCTTGTGACTGATTGCTCAGTTCATGAGGCCAAACATCCTGGGTGCTCAGGACTCCTCTCCACCGCGGATGCCAGTTAGCATACCGTTGTACGTTTTGTACGCCATCCAAGGTTGATTTGGAATCAGGGTTTAGCCATCCCCCTTAGACTGACTGTTAATCAGCCAACCAGGTGGACATAGCCGGGCATCGGCTTTCATCCTCTCAATTTAGTGGGAACACTTATGCCAACAGAAGGCAGCGATTAGGTCTTCCTCAGCAGAGGCAGTGTTGGATGCACAGTCACTTGGGAGCATTTCGAAAGCAGCTCTGGACAAGTAGCTATCTCGGAGCCTGAGACACCCACCCCGGACCATACTGAGGCATTTGGGGGCAAGAAAATGACTACTAGATTTTGAACTACATGAGTTCTGACCTAACAAATAATTGTGCCCAAATTTCCACCAAAAGTGGAATATCTACAAATAGCTATATTATCGACCACACTCGGTTTTCAAGAGAGATTTGTGTCCTGTTGTAAAACTTCAACTATCAAAATGATTCGAAATTAACTGTACACCCCTATAAGAGATCAAGTCTAATAACCAACGCATTTCTATCCTTTTCAGCTCCACATTCACTTTCAGTCATCTCAGAAAACCATGTGAAGCATATTACCTTACCACTGACCAGACTCATTTTAAATCAATGTGAACAGAATGGAGCTGATTAGATCACCGGTGATCGAGAAAATAAGAATATCTGTGAGCGGAACTTTCTTCTTATTCACAGTCAGCGGAGACCGTACATGTGTGTAGCATTCGTAATAGCGGACACGAAATATTTTCCGTCTAGTTTCTATCTTGCCACAAACACAGTACTAATTTCCGTGTTAGCTGTTTGTAGCTATTGTCCATAGAACCGAAATTGAATGGACACACGCTTGAAACTTACTTCCAAGAATCGCGCATCAAATTTCCGATAGATTATGCATCTCCTAATCTTAATTTCAACCTCAGTTGAACTAGGTAAGTAACTAAGAAGTAACCATTACAAACAATCTACCACTGATATTTCGTGTCTAATAGTGTTTTGGAAAACTGTAACGCCTATCTTTTCAAGTACAGAATCTCAGTATATTTTGAAGACTGCAATCAGATATTACCAAATTCATCTCCAAATATGTTTTTGCTATTCTTGTTTGTTCTCCAGTTGTATTATTACTCGTAGCATCGAAAAAAGCACATTGAAGATCAATTAAGGTCAATTTAGGTCGTGTTCCAACTATCCTCACACTGACTCTCATAGAATGACTTCTTTGAGCAACATATTGAGTCGGGATCAGTTTCGATAGTAGGAGATTGGATTGGATTCATAGGTTTTCTAAACTCCTTTTTCTGTTAAGTGTGTCCTTAGATAACGGCTATCCTGAACGGATTGTCGACAGGAAAATGCAAGGAAATTAAGGGAAATCAAAGGAGATAGAAGCCCCGAAGAAGATTCTATATGTGCGTTAGCCATTCAGAGGCCGGAATTGTTTAACGAAGATTTTCAGAAGCAATTAACAAAACCTTCTACGCTTCACAGTTACAAATCCTGTTCCTTTCCCCACCGATAGTTTTTCTGATTGAAGGCTATATTGCTTAATTAATCAACCTCTTTTTGTTTGTATCCATTCGCCTGTGCCTGTGGAACTAGATACATTTGGCGGCACGACTCGACTTATATCCGAACGCGTTCGTGAACACCATCCGGCCTGGTTGAACACAGGAATAATTAAGACAATTACGAGTGCTGTGTGCTCACGCCTATTTCAATCAAACCTCTCATTGGAGGTGATAAATGCTTTTCGTACCATTTAAAAAGTCCAGGGAAGACAATCGAGACTTGTCTAGTGTCGCATCTTATCCACAGCCGAAGCCGTGAGTATCCGTCTCTACAATCCTCCCCCGTGCACTCAAAAACAATTTGCGCAAGCACTTAAGCGTCCGTGGCCCACGTCATGGTCCCGAACATGTGTACAACCACTTGAACATTTCACACTGTGATCAGTTTCAAGTGCTCACAAGCACATCCGCCGTTCCTATTTTGTGAGTCATATATATCGTTATGTTATGTATTGATATGAGTAAAGATAACGGAAAACGAGCTTGTTCGCTACTTTGTTTATTCTCGATTCACAGATTATTCATCATGCAGTAACAAAGCTCACATCACCATTGAAAATCATGTAAGCACAGTACTGCTGTTTCATCTTTGTTAGGAATCCCTCACGGTGCACATCCATCGTGTCCCGAATGGGACTCGAAATCAGGATGAACGACTGTGAATTGAACGCTCTAACCGACAGCCTTTCAGGGCTGGCTACACACGATTTGTTTGACTTTGTCCACAAATGATATGGTGCTCTTCCGTCATTGGCTTCTTAGGGGTACAAACCCATTGGTCGAACAACAAGCGACCCCAGTGATTCCAACCAAATGTGAAACAACTGTAGAATCCGTTCAGGCTTTTCATGGTCATACTAAACATTTTACTACATGATAAATTATTCGTGGATATCGAGCACTGGTAATCCCATTTCACAAGATACTCCAAGATTCCACTCATCCGCTGAGCAAATTCTTTTTCCTTTAATCGGTTCCTCTATATTCGCATTCTGATACCTTCCCTACAAGATAGATCTGTTCAAATCTTCCCAATAATCTATCTCGGGTGGATTCTGACCATGGCTGAGATAAAAACAGCACAATTTAATAAAACTGTATAATTTGCTCAGTCCTGTTTTATGTACTCTTTTATATTGCCACTTCCGACAGACTGGCAACCATACAGTGGTTTTTGCTGTGTGCATCAACTGAATAGTGGAAATATTTTTAACATAAGTGCTCCACACATTTACAAAGGGAAATGAAAATATATGCAGCAGCTAAATAAAAAGTAAGTCGGTGGCTATCAGAAAACAAGAAGAATATTGCTCTTTCAATAGTGATTTTGACTTCGGTAACTAATTCATGAAAATTTTAAATTAAACAAGCTCACTATGATATAAATTGCTGTACTCTAGCTGAGGCAAAACAAATGTCATCATGGAAACCGCTTTTCTTGTCTTTTATTTATCTGGCATATTCCATGCTATCAATCACCCAGTGGTCACGCATATCGTTCACATGTGACCGTTATTCAGATCAGTGTATCCCGTGATCGAGCATTGTCCAGTTAGGTACAAAGATCCTTACTAGGTTTTGTTCCGGAAGTGTGTTGTGCATAAACGACTAGTTCAAGGACTATCAAGGATAAAAGCTGTCAATCTAAAACTTTTGCCCTGTTCACTTCTGCTTTCACATAGCCAGCTTCGGTTTCCACTGGGTACTTGAATACACATATTTTGAAACATCCGCCTTCATTTTATCCGACGGATGCAATAAAGGCTTAGAGAATGGGACCCTTCCATTTTCATGTTTTCGTGTTTGTTGTGTTCTGTACCTAACTTGGGCAGCCAACAGACCGAGAATATAACATTTAACTGTATATTTGATGGGAACACTGTCAGCTACTGGCCACCTGTTATGTGTGAGTGTATACGTGGGTATGATATCCCTGGATAAGTGACAAGTAGATGAAGGTTTTTCACCGTGATATACAGCGGGCTAAGTAATTTTTCTTTCCTATCGGGAAGTTAAAGTTTCTCTTTAGACTACTGAATCCTTAGTAGTACCTAGCCGCCCACTGCATTTGTTTCTCAAACAGGAGGAAGCTAGATAGGGATTTCAGCCTTCGAAGCATGCACTGAGACGTGAATGTCAATCACTTCACCCTTTGTGCAATTCCTAGTCAAATATTATTCTCGGGCTAGTTGGATTCATTAAAAATTTGGCTTCAGTAACTGACTCAATCTTTGTTTGTTCATCATAACTTTGAAACCATAGAACCATCCAAGTCACAAATATTTCATCATTCATCAGTAGAAAAGCTTCGGTTTCAGTTTGACGACTTTACACACCTTAGTTTCACCAAACAACTTTAAGTGGTTTTTATTCATTCACTAAAGAAAGCAGTAACAGTGTGATGTTGTATTTGGTCGACAGAGTTCAACAGTCACACTTAAGCAGCCCACTCAACGCCGATATTTCTGACATTCGTAAAAGTAATAGGCTCCGGTGACTCAAAGGTTCTGTTTAAAATTTGAGTGAAAGATTCTCTCCATATTTATGAACTTACTTTCATAGTTTGCTTCAAGCATTTTTGGAAATATAAAATCCTTGATGACTGAATTTTACCGCCTTATAGCTGTATTGTTTTGTTTTAAGTTGAAATAGTGTAACCCAGGTTAACACGAATAATTTGATTGATGCCTGACAGACGAAATTTAATAAACGGTCTAATGTGGAACATTTGTAGAATCACAAAAATACAAAGGCTTTGATTCTGCGGGAGAAATTGCTTTTGTCGGAGTGTCCATTAGGTTTACGGTTAGCCGAAGGTTGCAAGAGTCATAAATACACATTTAGGAAACATTGTGCTATTTATAGGATTATCAACGGTTTTGCGGTTATTGGTAGGCCCATAAGAAAAAACATGACCTCTAAATCAAGGTCATACGAACGTGGTCTCTCGAACTTCCAACTTGTTTCCATGGCGTTGATGAAATGCTGAACCACTGCAGGACACTTTCACCACATCGGTGAGTAGGCAAGTGGTAAATTCATGATAAGGCCTTTCGTGAGATTTTGTCAGAAATTCTGTTTAGAACCCTCCTTTAAACAATTAGGGTTTTTTCAAATTATATAAGTAAAAGATGGTACTACAACAAGACGCCGTGTGCAAACCACCCATATAGTCGACCTGAATAATAGTGTTTCATAAGTTTCGGCAGAAATGAATGGTCAAACAGCACTAATATATCCACAGAAGGCATTTTTGTATAAATACTTGCACGTCACAAAAGAATAAGGCAAAATGAACCAGATAGAAATGAACCCATCAGAAGCCAGCAAGGTTGGTCATTTATTGCATTTGCGGAGAAATTCAAATTTCATTGTTAACCGTCGTGAATTTCAAGCCAATTCCCATTCGCTGAAGTGAGACTTGAGGCTTACTTTATCCATGAGAAAGAATTCAAAATGAAACTCATTTCGGTGGTTTTTAGTCTATGAAACGAATTGTGCCGAATGATATGATGTTGATCATGTCAAGACCATCTGAGTTGGGGTCGCACTTAACGGGATGAAACAATGTATTTTTTCAGCCTGTCGGATGCGAATTTCTTACAGCAGGGCTATTTTGCTGCCAGCTAACGAGTCACATTATGCTCCTCATGGGAATGCTCACCTTGATAATGCGGAAATATCTACTCACTTGTTATATGTGCCTACAATAGCGGAATCGCAAAAACCTTTAAAAGTTCCGTTACAAAAGCTGCCCCATTTACAATCTGACTTGATTATCGAGGCAGGTTTTTCAACTTTTGTCAAAGTAAATTAATCAGCATTCTTCAAACTGATATAACAAGTTTGTGTCAATATGGAAAGCTTTATATCGTAGAATTATTAATTTCAAAAATTAGATTTTCATTCGAATTTCGACAATGCCCGTAATCTTAAAAGGCTGAACATCCGCACATTTGTCGGAATTCGCTAAACAATTATTTCCCCTACCACTGCATTCTTCATTACTAAACTATTCGTAGTATATCATTACAAAGTTCTAAAATGAAATTATTGGATTTGATATTGCTAACGCCCCAATTTGTGTCAACCCGTGAGATGTTAAAAAAGCATGCCATTGGTCAGCACGGTAAATTCGCCAGGAGCTTAAAGGTTCATAATTATTAAAAGGTAGGGTATGGCAAATATTTACGCTTAAGTAGATAAACAGCAGACATTCCTATCCTGGATGACCCGTTTCACAATTGTTTTACCGACTTTGAGAAAGACTACTTCCTGTAATCCAAAGCTCCTGTTTACTATCTTTATGAAGCCATCACAAGCACCCTTCTCCAAATCCCGGTACGCGATTGAATTATTGGCCATGTCCCTAGCCCTAAATGTTTCTTGATGCCCATATTCGCAAAGGTGATTTCTACTACAAAAAAGCTCAATTCTTTTCGACTAGTTTAACTCTTTGTACGAAAGCGAACAGAGAATATCCCAGAATAGGTCACATTTACCCGCAAATTAAACGGTGTTTTCTATGTGCCATGCAACTCACCGTGTGTTATATTGCGTAACAGAATAAAGGAGCATAACACAGCTAAATCGGTAGCATATGGCGGCCATTCCAGGTAAGCAAGTCCCTCTTGTTGTTCGTCAATATGCAATTGACCGGTGGTGGTCAAATGGGTCAGAGTGTTTGCTTACCAACTCGGAGGTTTGAGATTCAAGTTCCGGTTACTTTGGTGGTAGACAGTATTCCACTTTCGTCCGGCTCGTTACCACACTTGACCTATTGGGACCTTATGTGTTTCTGCATTCCAAGTCTTAGGGTCTGGTTGCTGGTTATCCCCAGTAGTGCAGTTGGCCTTCACTGCTATGGGATGTATACCCCTTCCCCTGCACAGTTTTATACGCGCGTTTTTAAATGGCAGGTCGTTCTGGCATTAGGGTAGATGAGTGCTTATATCCTTGTTCGTCTCTGTGCTCACTCAAGTGAGACAAAAAGTCACATTTACCTGTTGGCGAACATTCCTTAATTTCGGTCACCTCTCGTCCAGGGAATTAAGTGTCGCCCGTCCATTTTGACATTATTTTGTCCTCTGGGGCTTGCTCGTTCGTTTTTATGTTCTAAATCCCTGAGCCATCGTTTGGCTATTTGACCTTTTTGAGTGATCATTTGTCGAACCTCACACTCTGAGTCCTTCACGTGTAGTCGTTAGGGTCTCCCATCCTGAGCGGCGAGAATGTTTTAACAACTGAATGTTCCATTGCCGAACACTGTAAGTTGCAATCAATGAGATCCCGTTTGTGGTTTTATTGGTTACTCGGAAGTTTATAGTATGTCAATTAGTGAGTGCCCGTTGTTGTCAGTTTCTGTCCAATAATTTCTCGTTGACCTGCTTAGGTTTGTATCAGCGTTTATGGTAACATTAGTTCCCAACATCTCAACCGTGATTATTCGATTTCCGGTGTAACTGTGGACTGGAGTTGGAAAAACAGCATCTGGTAAGTACAAGTGGTATACGAAAGATGCAAAATGTCATTCAACCGACGGCACGTTCAAAGCTAATTACAAATTTGATCACTGAAACCAATAGCAATAAATTGTGCAGAGTATTCCGGACCATTTCGTAGCATCTTCACCAGAGCATATCGCAGTCAAGGAGATCATTTATCAAGGAAAACTGCAAGTTCCATGGGACCGAAACCAACGAGGCGCGCACGCACACTGCGTAGTAGAATGGTCAAAGACCTTCCGGTTTGGCTACAAAAACAATGAACCGACGGATGCAATCGGTTACGTTATCGAGATCATGCAGAACACTCAAGTCATCCATTACGCAACACGTGGGGGAGACGAAGCACTGCGTTAACCTGAGCTCGGCGTTCATCGTCACTTATGCCAGAGGAACGTTGGGATCTGGTTCATACACACAAAAAAGTACCGACAACATGGGGATTTTACAAGGCATCTAAGATATATCGATGGAAATAATCGTTTGTTAACTTTCAAGTCAAGTCAGATCAAGTATATGTTTGCTCTACGAGAAATGAGTTTTCGGCTTTGTTGGTTCAGTTTTATTGCAATTACATTTTCCATTCTATTTTCCATCATTTTTAGGCATTGTTTCCTTGCATGAACCTATTTGAATAGTGTGTTGTTCTGTGGTGAGTACCGTAGTGAGATACATTGAATTCGTCCCGGAAAAATTTGTGCTTTATTACAACATAGGGGACATTGTATCTGCCTCGAACAAATCAATTCCTCTCTATTCCAAACCGAACAATGTTGAAATGTTTTAGCAAACATCTCCGCACACATTATTTTTAGGCATAATATTATACCATTCATATTCCTGTACAGGTCTGAGAATCATTTCAACGGAAATGAATCTGTTCTATACCTTGTCTTTTTTATTCGAACTAATGATTTTGGAGATGAAAATGTAGGCCAACAGAAAAGTACTTTATGGAAGAAACACATGAGTTTTCTTAGGGGAATGGGGAATGAGGACATTACCAAAGCCCCTCAATCTCCTTGGTCACCCACTTCTGAGTAAGCGAACCTATAACGTAATATTTTTTATATTCTGAAAATTGAACTTCGACTTCAGCAGTATGAATTTGTTATCAAAAGACGTAACGCCTCAATACTGTTTTCCTGTTGCCAGCTTGTTTAAACACGACCAAAATTATTACTACAATTAGGATTATAATTGCTGTTTTCATTCCAAATTACACTACCATTTCTATTACTATTACATAAACTGCTGAAGGACATATTTTTTGGTTGGGAGCAGATAAGCCTGCAAGAATCCACAGAACATTTTCTTTTAATCGCCAGTGATGCTTACCTGTAAATGATGTGCCATGCGTTTCCTTAATTAATTCTATCCAGAAACCTTCGGAAGCTTTTCCAATCACGTTCAGCGAAATACATGCAATATGGTGTCAATTTTGAGGTAGACTGAAAGAGTAGGGAATCTACAGGTTCACTTGCCGAAGTTGGCTTAATGGATCAACTAAATGGTGACAGTATAATGAAAGTCGGTTACAGTCGACCGCAATAGGATTTCGAGCTAATATTTTTTTCACAAATATGGAACCCGCATTCCCCTGGACTACCAGATTTATGTTTTGAAGGAGGGTTACCTGATACATGCTACTACTGGTTTTTTAAGGCAATTCACTTGGTGACAGCAATGCGCATTTTCTCGCTCATAATCATATTGAAATTCGTCAATATCTTACGGAGACACCATATCCATATTTGCTTGTACCTACATAAAACTTCGGTTCTCCTAGATAATATGATTACCACCAGAAATTAATGTGCCTTCTGAACCAAGCACGGCTGATTGGATCAAGAAAGGCAAACAAACCGGATTGTAGACGGCACTTAGCTGCACCTGTCCATCATAGATGGCGCGTGATTGATCTTATCAGACGTAACGAACATCCCCGACCCAGCCATGTGTATGAGCACCTGAGTAACTCGCATACACAAATCTTGGCTTAACGAAGACGTGTAAAATGCTCTTTTGTGGTTTGATGGTTTTGAATGCCAACAGCAGGATAGAAAGTCTGACAGAAGTAATATCGGAGGAAGAGTTCTGCCATACGGTAAATTGTAGTGAATAGTTATCAAGACTTTCTTGCCGTGGTGATCACATAGTTACAAAACTGCGCATAGCTACATCTTGTCTGCAATCAGACTCTAGTGTCTTTTCAAATTTTACTCATCATTTCTTGTTCATTTTAAGTTGAAAACGTGAACATCATTGTAGCACATTTTAACTACTCCAGCACATATCCAATAACTGACTGGAATGATGATAGACTGTTTGCGTATTTCCTCCGTAAAAATAAATGAACTTATTCTGAACTAATTGATCTACTTTATTCTCCCAACAGAGGAAGATCTGATCTAAGCACATTGATTATCAACCATCTCAACCATTTTTCCATCACATGAAACTCCTGTTCTCAACAGTAACTGTTGTCTCCTGTCAGTCAAATCAAAGATCTAATCAACATCTAGCTGTGAAATATGCGTACAGTTAAAACAGGTCAGGTATTTTGTAAACAATTCCTCATCCAACAATAATGCTCCATTAGATAGAACCCTAGTAACCGTTGCGTTATGTGCTTATCTCAATTCTTCATCATTCCATAGTTGAGTTGATCTCTTTGCCGATATTCAGAAATTAATGTTTAACCTCTGTTGTCCTAATAAAACTGTTAGTGTACGACGGCAAAATTAGCTCCTTTTGTGTGAAGTCTATCCGAATGTTTATTGAGTGTTCCTAATACTTCCATGATAACGTTTGTGTCAAAATATGTTCACATTTGATCAAATTGGAGGTTCACTCCCTGAATACTTTATTCTTCAATCAATTCCTTGGATCTGGCGGCAGTTAAATTTTGGGCGAAGATATCAAACTTCTCTTTGGAAAAGTGATCGAACACTTCAGCTTCCACGTTGAAATTGTCAAACTTAAGGCCGCGTTTATTCACTCATCAACTCACACCCAATCTCTCTATTCGTTTTATGAGGGTGTAATAGCCGACTTCCTTTTGAATGACAACATATTCAAACTCTTACGCACTATCAACGCATCCTTTGCCTCAATTCCGAAAGGTCTTTCGTTTGCTCTCCTCAACTATGAAGCCCGTCCTTTAGCCAGAGCAGTGGAGTCCGTTATTAATCAATAGCTGAGGAGCTTTGATATTCCCGACACAAGAGTTCTGTTCCTACTTTTCTCATTTCGAAATCCAACAAGTAAACAGTCATAAATAAAATCTCTGATTTTATAATCTTCACATCTATTGTGCTGGAAATGACTCAGAATGCTGTCCCCAAGCACATGCACTCACGTGTAAATTTCCCTCAGTAACCTCTAGCTTTTGCTTAATAACCGAATGGATGCAGTCGAGACACTGCAATCTCCCTCACTCATCTTTTGAGTACATCCTCGAATGAGCACCATCGTTTACCTGATACCTGAATCATTCGTTAAAGAGTGCAGTGTGTGCAATTAAGAAACAGTACTTCAAAGAGCTGACTTACAGTTCCGGATTACTCCAAGGCGATATTCATCCCAGTTTTTTATTTCCAACTTTCGTCAATAGTGGGCCCGCCCACTTCCCTGTTGGTTGATGTCGTTCCCAGCAAAGCCATCTGTAAGTCTCCTGAAATTGATGCACCTGAGGAGAAATTATCAAATGTTGAACCCAGCCTGGCTCTATACGAAAACAACTTAAATGCTTGGAGTGGATCTGTAAATTACTTTTTTGTAATTTGTGTTCTGAAAGCACTGTCTCCTGGCATAGTCATGAGTAGGATAAACATGTATCATGGACCTCTAGAACTCACGATCTATCTTCTCCGTTCCTAATGCACTGATTCAATTGATATTTACTTTTATTGACATGTACCGAATGAACTGTCTACGTTTATATTCATAACTCTAGTGTCGTATGATTGTACATTTCCAATGTAAGAAAATTTGCTGAAAGTTTCATCCATGCATAAAAAATACTCACCGGAGACTAGAACTCCAGACCGCAAACCTGCAACCAGTGCACGACATCATTGAGCCACCATAAACAGTCGTAGCTCAAACAGACCTATTCCCGGGTTTATTTGTTCATGTTAACACATGTCTCTTATGTCGCTCCCTAACTACAGTTACTTGTACTTTGACGTTAGCAATCCTTTTGTAACAACAGATCCTTTTCTTTTTCTGTGACTGAAGCAGCCATTCGCGTTAACCAGAAAGCTTAGTGGTTTACCATCTGTACCATGACCGCGCTGCGCTACAGTTTCGTTTGATTCCTTGAGCAGTAGACCATTCAGGATTGCTCTCTACCGATTTACAGGATAGCTTTCTGTACTGTTGTTCTTGACTGCTCACTTGGCTGTAAGCCATGTGCCTCTATATATTTTCATATACTGTACAGCGTGGCTCACATGTGACGCTTAAAAGGTCATCCCTCGCAAGCCGTAAACAAGTTAGGTAAAGCGCATGGGGCTACATGTTCTACTACAATCGGAATAGCAGAAACGAAAATGTTCTCATCATTGATCCCCCCCCCCGCTTTGTGTCTACTCTACACTCAACATTGGAAATTCATCTGATTTGACTCCAGGGTTTCATATTAGTACATATTACGAGGCTGGATCACGAGTCTGGAAAAATTGTTAATCTGACTAGCAAATACGGTTCTGGAATAATTGCTTAACATTAATACCACTGTTCACCTGGGGCCTAAATGTCTGACGGTCATAAGGACCACGTAACAAATAGTTCTTGGTTGAAAAATTAGTGACCAATTGAGTGCGTCTGTACGTGTACGCACGCGCATTAGCTAGCATCAACGGCAAAATACAGCGGGGTTGATTGTCGATCACAATGGGCTGATTGTATGCTTGCTAACAGTTATTAAAAAGCCAGTGTAAAAAGTTCCGTGGAAAAAATGATTCTAAATCGGAGTTCTTAATAAAATGCACCACGAACAGCCTAAAGAGCTTGGATATTTGATCAGTTGCATTAGTGAACGACTTTGTTTATTCACAGGATAGTTGATTTGTACTGAGTACCGACCTTGAAAAAGTGAGCTTGCTGTTTGTTGTTGCCCACGTAAACTACTTCAACCTTCATCTGTAGTAATCAGTGTAAAACTTGTTTCTTTTGAAAAGAATCACAAAAGAGCAAATTTGAAAGTGCAAGTTCTGCGTTGAAGAACAGTTTGGAAACTAAATGACGAAAAAGTCAGCTCATTGCAGTGATCTGATTGAAACAGTAAAGTCGGTATCTACAGACATAACTTGTGAATTTTAATTGCGTGAAACTGTGGTGTCGTTCACTCATTTCAAGCCACCATAACCCGGAGATCCATCGGTTAGTACCATTGCTTGCAAAAAGTTCAGTGCATTGATCCTTGTAATTTCATTCGTTGATTTCAAATCTTGCCGCTGAGCATTAAGCTTAATCCAATCTGGTGTACAATCTCATTGAGTTCATGGATGTTTACAACTCCTAGTCAGACACATGTGTATGACAAGAAACTCAAGCGCAGTGATGGGCAATTAGCCTTTCGTGTTGACTTTTATCGTCTTGTGTTCGCTAGCAATCTAACGGGGATATGTTCATTAGGACCTTCCATAGTGAGCTCTGACCGTTTTCGCCAGGTTACTTGAAACAACGAATACGAGAAAAATTCCTCAGTCATGACTGGTCTCATTTGTAGATCACGTGTCGGCAGTTAGGGAAGCACTGGCATACACCATAAGCTTATACCTCATTGTGGTTGAAAAACCCAACGGAGAAAATGTCGATGATTTTCCATAGGGTTTCAATTATTGGACAAATTAACCTTACCATTCAGTAGTTTCTACTTTTGATTTAGTTTGTTGATCTACTGTAGTCCGTTGCAAGCCTTTTCTAAGTTTGTGAAAGTCTTGCCACTCATCATTTTTTCATCAATAAAATTCATGCAATTCATATAACCCCAGAACAGATTCAAAGTGAATGAACGTGCACAGCATAGAGTTGCTGTTAGTTCTTTTGTGATTCGCCTTGTGCTAAACGATTCTCAACTATGTTGTTAGATACATTTGCATCGGAATATGATGACAACTGCACATAGTAAGTTCGAGAAAGGACAAGTCATTTGTGTATCTCTCAATTAGAAAACGATTGCATCTCGTTTTATTGTTGACTGCTTGTTTCTATTCTTTTATAGTCAGTCGTTTGTTTTGACTATGAAGAAATTTTTCATGTGCAACTTGTCACTGCTCCAGTCACACATCAAACTAATTTTAGGGTCCCTTTTTGGAAAGATATTCTAAAGGGAAATCATTAGTTTCAAAACAAAACATGAATCTTCAAATATTCAGTCAACGTGTGAGAATATTCTTCGCGTAGTGAAAAGAGCTATAAAGATAATCTTCGCAGTCTCACTGCTGATTCGTACACAGCTGATGGATTAGAGTTGCGCCATAAGAGCTTCATTGTCCAAAGGAAAATAATCCGTCTTCAGACTATGTAAACCTGTTTTATGCAATTTTCTTTGAAAACAGCGTGGCTTTCGCCTCTTAGTTGGGGTATCCAAAATGCTTGCAGATTTTGTAAGCTTATATTTTTATCTTTCGTTATGCATCCATCTATTCAACATTTGTACGATATTTCAAGTAAAGAAAATCAGTGTTTGTCAGAATTAAACTTCAAAACGTCCCCATTTAATGTAAATATGGGATTTCAGCTAGTTGACCAAAATGTTGACCGTCATATCAGCAAAGATCAAAAGGGCCGATCTGAAGAACTTGGGAAATTCGGATGTAAATTCGCGATCCGTCTAGTGACTGTCGTATAGATGTGAAATTCAATAAACCACTTACGGTAACACTTCCCACGACGTACACTCATCATATCACCCCACCTAAATGCAGAGGAACTGAGAACAAATTTTGATCATCACATTTTCTTCTGTGTTATCGAAGAGGTGAATGGAAATCTTCCTTGGTTGAAACGCCAGTGGGAAACGGGCTGCTTTTTTCTAAAATATTCTCAGTCGAATGTGATGATTTGAAATATCTACAAATTCACATCTGCAGTCTCGTTTGAATCATATGGACGAAGAGTCCATTTTTAGTATCACACACAAAGTTATCTAGTCCGTTAACAAGGCTAATCTTCAGAACGAGGACACAAGTTCCCAAGTACCGATTTTCGAAATGAGTAGTGTGATGGCGTGTCTGAATGACAGGATAAAGTTTGCTCGAAGGCATACGACCGGTTTCGCCGTTGTTGCCGCTGATCAGGAAAGTGTACCCAGCAACCATTCGCCCCATCATCCCTATACTTGGGCAATCCACAGTTGATTTACAGCTGTAATCTTTTTCCGGTTGCGTAAATCGTACATGGACGAAGAAACCATTTTTGGAATCCCAAAGTTATTCTCACAAACTGAGTTCGTCGATCGACACTGCTAGTCTACAGAAAGAGGATATGTAGTCCCAAGTATAGGTTTTCAAAATTTTGAACTCTATAAACTAACTGGAAGTTAACTCTGTCAATAATGTACGACATAAATTTAATACCTATCGAAGCACTGGGAAATTGCGACGTATATCTATTTGAACATCGCCGCCCGTTAGTGTGATGTTCTAATCCTAATACGTTTATACTGTGTGCACCTATTATACACATACAATATTCCTAGGCCATATGAAACAGTATCTTGAAGATCTGCGTTGTGGCTTGGTAAATATTAGTCGTGTTTCTTCTTGAATAAACTTAGCTTGAGTCCTGATCAACTTCAGTAGTAGGAGATTCGACTCGATTCACAAACAATTCGTCATGCACTATCAAAGTCTACATCATCATAGAAAACCACTGAAGCACTACCGTACAGCCATTTCATCTGGAGTGTTAGGAATCACCCATGGAGCATCCTCATCCAAACTCAACTGAGATTCGAACTCGAGGTAATTGACTGTACGTTGAGCAATTAACCGATAGTTTATCCGGGCTAGCCTCACCATTTTAGTCAACTACATCACTGAGTGATTTAACACCCTTCCAACATTGGCCTTTCTCGAGTAATAACCCACTGATCGCATAGAGGTAGACTCTTATGATTCTAAACATAGACAAACCAGCTGTGCAGCCCTTCCATGTTTTCCATGGATGTGTTAAGCTTTGTTATTGCATGGTGAAGTCGCTGAAAATATCCAGTCTTTTTAACTCTTATACAAGATAATCGAAATTGTCGCTTATCCGTTGCCTAAAAATTTATCGATTCCAATTTTCCTACACCTGCTTCCCATTCCGTTACTTTTTCTCTGAATAGAGAACATATTGCTTACACAAGTGCTTCATGCAAATGCGAATATGAGAAGAAATAACACTTCTTGATTACCATCCCAATATTATTTTCCATTTTATCAATTATTTCGCGATAATCTGGACTCCACCCTTCACGCACAAACCTCAAACTATCCGACCAACCCTGCATTCGGAACTACCGGAATCGAATTTGGTTCGCGTTAGAGCTCACCAATGGTCCACATCTTCGGCAGCATCCGAGGTTTGAACCTGGGCTCTTTCGCCTCGGATGCGTGTGTTACCACTACTTCACCCCCCTCCCGACCGAGTTCATCGGATCCACAGTGTAAAGTTTGTTTGGAGGTCATCCCTTTGACAAATAAACAAGCCCATTTTGCAAGCATCAATTTTCACTATGGTATGTGAATGTGAACATATCGACACATCTGCTTTTCTTTTAGCTGCGAGGTACTTTCGAAGCTTAGAGATGGAAATTTTTCAATTGCATGCATTCGTGTTGATAGTGTGTTGTGTATCCGTCGCTCAGCCAAATGATAACAAAAGCGAAATCTATTCCGGGTAATACTGGAGAAGCATAAATAGTAAATCCACATTTCTGTGTTCATTGTGATTTACCGAGACAAGGTAAGGTCCAAAACCGAGTATCTGTGGGATTTGCGCACTCTCCACATTGCTTAAAGCTATCGAACACAAATTCACGGTGTCATCGGTTGGTACTGTGTGACAATGACGTCTTATAGACCAGCTTTGAATACATCAACGTTCGCTGTTATATTGAATGTATTCTGGTACATTTGCAAGATTTACGTCGATTTAGGGTCTTTCTTATGAGACTGAGAAGTTATTACTCTTTTTGAACAGTCAAACGTTTTGTGGCAATACACGCTCAGTGCTTGGATTAACGATGTCACCGACACTTCGTAGCAATTAAAGCCAAGTGAAGATGAGTGAACATACATTTTGCATTTGACAAAACAACGGCCAATACAGACAGCATCGATAGATGATAAATTTGTAAAATTGTTTGCTGTGATACAGTCAAATTCACAAAAAAGAGAATAAGCTTAAATAAAAAAGATTCAGCAGGAAGTTGTTGGGGGAAACGTGGTCAGTCGTTTTATTTGGAACAGTTGAACAAACATTCTAGTGTTAACAGGCAGCTTCCATTGTAGAACTGTTTGCTATGATGCAGTCAACACAAGAGGACAAAATTAGAGGAAAGAGTTCACTGTGGTAAGTATTATTAGATTTAAGTAAAAGATACTTTCACAGTGTAAGAGAGGCAACCAGCTCGTCGTCCTTTGAGGAACAAAACAAGAATCCTAGGAAAATCCCATAAAACGAACGGTCAAAACTGTCTTAGATCATTCACACATTGCTGATTCCTGAGAACAATGGAAAAGTGTGTGCAGAAAGTGCTCGAAACGTATTAAGTAACCGTTCCAATGCGTATGATGAACCTCAGCTAGTTAGACCAATTTACTAGAGTTTATATGTAGCCCTCATATGTCCTGATTTCCGGAAACATGCTACGACTAAAGGTCTAAATTCACTCATAAACCTGACATTGAGAGAACTGACCTGGGCTGGTTGATTAGTTACTGGGTTGTAGTTTAACCACAATACACAACTTACTACAAAAATGAACTTATCCGTTGTACAGAAACTTATTTATTTGGTTTCCTTACGTATATTTGTTTCATATTCCAATAGTATTTTCCCACAACACATTTTGTACCAAGTTCTCTTATCCCAAATCAGGACTGGGTCCTGACCACGCGGGACAAAAGAGAAACTACGTTAGTGGAGAAATTGATGATGGGTCTGATCATCTATTACGCGCTCAATTATTCAAACACACTTTATACAAAGCTTATTCCCCCAATTTTATCCGCACTGATACGTTGCAACGTTTAGCAATTCGTTTATATTCCTATTGTTTTGTTGCGTGCGTATTAACTGAAAACTAGGTATATTGCGTGCATAAGTCATCCACACGAATAAAAATGAGAATAGAAATATGTGAAGCAGTTAAATATGGCATAAGCCAGTGTGTATCAACGAAAAACAGTATACTAATCTTCCCATTGTGATTTCGACTTTTGTAATTTCTCGTGCCAATTTAGAAAAAAACAGGCTCGCTAGGCCTTGAAACGAAAGGCACTTGCTGATGAAAACAACAATTTGATGGAGACTGGTGTTTGTATATTCCATTCATCCAGCAAAATTCTAAACATGCAGGAACCATCAGTCATCCGGAGGTCACACGCTTCTTTCACAAGTCAGTATATCCCGTAATGGAGTATTATCCATCTCAGCACAAAGTTCTCTGCTAGAATTTGTTCCCCAAGTGTCCAGAAAGTATGCTTTCATATGCAACAATGGTCAGCTTGGTGGTAGTCAAGACTCAAAACTGTCATTCAACAAACAAACAATTGTTGCACTGTTCTAATCCAATTTGGCTGCCATCGGTTTTTCACCGTGATAAGTGAATATTATCATATTGCAATATCATTTTTTCTCTTAATTGACAGATATATTTGAAGCCTGGGAAAGGATTCATTTTCAGCATTACACAATCGTGTAGATTGTGTGTTGTCCATCATTTGCAAGAACCACTGACGGACAAAATTACAATGATTGTGCATTTGATGAAAGCAACACAAGCAAACGATCATACGTTTTAGATGAATTCACTCTAGGACATGGTATCTGTAAATGAGTGGTAGTTGGATGAACAGTATTTTCTAGAAACCATATTGGTAGTTAACCTGTCTTCATTTCCCTACATTCACCAGGAAATTGTTTTCGATGATTACGAAAATGCTGGATAAGGTGCTGAATGTTTGACGTGAGAATCCAGCCATGAACTCTTATGTAACTCCTAGTCAGATATCGTTCTCCTACTAGAACTACTCCATAAGAACACCTTCAGTAGCTGAATCATAGAAACCTCACTTATTCATCATAAGTCCAAAGCCACAGAACCGTCAACATTTCTCCAACCTCCGGTGAAGAGGACTGTAGTTCCATTTTTACAATTTCCCACATATGAACTTCATTAAGCATCATCGAGTAGTGTTTGATTGGTGAACGCAGAAACGAGTCAGCTGAACAATAGCAAAACCGTCTAATACGGTAGTATATTTGATCGAAACAGGCCACTGATTTCAACTGATCCAAACTTTCTAACTGATGTAGCGCAATGCTACATCAATTGGACATTTAAAATAAGAATGCAAAATTCGCATTCGAACTCAAGTATTTATCTGCCTGTTCTCAACAATAGCATTGTCAAGGTAATTATACGGATCGTATGACAGTAAATCTTTCTGAATACACTCGTTCAAGGTTTACGACTATCCTCAGATGAAGCAATTTCCCATGTGTTGGCAAGCTTCACCATTTGTAGCACTGCCGAACTGGCCTTTTATTCCGGCGTCAACAGGACCGTGACAATCGGTGTCGCCTGGTAGTTTTTCCAAGCAAGCAAGTCTGTCCCACTATTGACTAATTAGCACTTAGCAAGATTACAAGACGGTGGTTGATAGATCAGCTTAATTAAATTAAACCAAATGTTGTGGTCAAGTCTACGAACATTAGGTCGTTTCAATGCAAATGAAGGTACGGACGTGCATTCCTGTATATGCAAGCAATCGTTTGGTTGATTGTACAAGAAGCCACATATATGATTCAGGCTCCTCGAGTCGAAGATGACTCCTCAAACGTGCCCTCTTTTAGCACAGAAAACTTATTCCACTGAATTCTAGATGATATTCTAAACCGTACCCGTCCACAGTTCACACGTTGTAATGGCACCAGCTCTTCTTTCGTTAGTTCTACCCCTCGCGTCCAGCAACATGCCATATTAGAACCGTTTCCATCTTCAGCCTACGTATCTTCCACCCCAAACCACGACAATAACCCACTTACTAAATACTCTGATGACGTCATTCTTGGTTCGACGTATTTCGGTAACTCCTCTTTTTCGACCATCCGAAGTCGCATAGCACAACATTCTGAAAGGTCCCCTACACATAATTTGTTATTGATCAGCTCGTATGTGGTAACATTCTATTTTCCCTTTTGAGAGTCGATATGTATTACAATTTAACTAACAATTAATAGGGAACAAATGAATCAAAAAGATTCTGTAAAGCATCTTGGTGTGATACTGAACAGAAACCATTCCTGATCACGGCAGGTAAGCCACATTTTAACAAAGGTCGAAAGTTTATTTTCTTAGGCATCACTTCTGAAATTTCAATCTACACCGGCACATCTCATCAAAAAGCTTTGTTTTTACAGATGTTCTACCACGTTGTCTCAATATCTCTCCTGTCATTCTTCCAGGTTTGTTGTCGAAAGACTTTAAAGTAACCTCTCGACCTCTTGAGTTACCATCCTCTTGTAGTGGCATTTTCAGACACCAATCCATTCAATACATCATTTCCCACCACTGTAAAACTTTCTATTAGCCTTCCGCGAAAAGCCACACTGATTTTACCAACCCCATTCAGGAACACCCGATTACGTGTGTTTCCTCTTCTGCCACACTTTCTTATTACATACACCATGCACGCACCCAAGCTTACGTGTACGGAATGTACCTCGCTCTGCTATTTAGACAACCCTGAACCTGTAACATCGCACCTTAAAGGACGATTGAACTGATAACTCACCAAAACCCTTCACTTCTGCAATGATTGTATTGCTTTCCCCTTTTTTGATAATGTGCTACTTGGTTATGTGAAATCTGAATAACCCCCTGAGGTGGATAGAGCATCTTCTTTTCTTGTCTTGTCTTGTCTTGCCTGTCTTGAAGTCACATAAGGCAGACTTTTCTTATATGCAAAAAGCGATTGAGCAACCTCGGAGCAAAGCACAAATGTCGATTTGAATACATTTAGGAATCCCTCACGCAGCCTGAACCATTTCACACAGAAACAACGAAACATACAGCAACCTGATATGACCCAATTTAGCTCGTTGAATTCCGAATTCCGGTTCCTTTGAGTAGTTTGGTTTATATTAACTGCAACGACCGCCCAAAAAAACAGAGAGAATCTGTCATCACTCCTTTGTCTACATGAATAATATAAAATTAAATCTACCAACTGCTCTGAACATTTCGCCTTCTTTCGTGGTTTTAAAGGCTATGCAGTAGTTCATACTACATCAGTTGCTGGCTGTTCACCGTTGTCATTTTATGACCAGTAATATACGGCTGGTCGTTTGTTTTGTGTACGTTCGTATCAGTATTAGTGGTAGTCCTAGTTCCCAAAATTTTGACCGTCAACGGCCAGTTTCCAGCGTAGCTAATTCTCAATACTTGTACAGAAGAAATACAATGACATCAGTAAATAATACGATGAATTAAGGAAAACGGAACCGTTTGAATAGGGACGGGACTCACAAGAGCAAACTCTGGTATATGCCAGTGGTATGCGGAAGGTACGCGGAGTCATTCACCTAACGGAACCTTTAAAATAAATCACAAATTGCCTGAGAATGCACCGATAATTGCCAATCCAAACCAGATAGTCCCGTCAGGTTCAACTGGGAAAGGTAACCACACAGCATTGTCTGATATTCATTCTCAACTGACCAACCCCGTCGTTCGGGTGATTATATCATCTGCTTCCACACTGAGTAAATGTAAATTAAAATGAACCTACCGATTTCAGTTCTTGAACGACTTCTGCAATATGTACGACAAACATATCACCGGGTAGAGAAGTGGGTCCTTCAAGTCCTAACAGAATTGCTGTATCTCATATTTAAAAAAGTCAACCCTTTGCTTCCTGTTTACAAAAACACCGAGATCTGGTTCATCCACGCAAAGATGAATGGACTCTGTGGAGATTTTCCAAGGCCTTAAGGATAAATCGATGGAAGTAATTGGTTGTCAACTAGTTGATTTCGTTGTAATCTAATTGTGCTTCCCCATTGTGTTACTCGTCGTTTCCCGGGTACTGGTTCCTGACATGAACCAATCTGAATAGTGTATTCTTCCATGGTGAGTACCACAGTGAGATGCAGCGAACTTGCCCTGAACAAAACTCGTGCATTATTAAGACAATGTGGATATTTCCTCAATCGCGAACAAACCAAGTCCTCTCCGTTTCGAATCAAAACCACTTCCGAGTCTTTTTGGCTAACATTTCACGACAGATTATTCATCCTACGATTTCTGTTACTATGTTAATCAGAAGATGAAACCAATGGAAGTGAGCCTCGTCACTATCTTGACTTTTGCTTCAAAATAATTATTGTGGAAATCGGAATGATTTTCATCAGTGGGGGATTTCTGCAGATTACCGCGATAATATTGTTCCTTTGCCTATTTTCTCACTATATGGCCATCATTGTGGGCTTTTGTTCTCTCCGTCGGCAGTTCGAATTCTCTCCCCCACCACTGGTCATTTCCCAAATTGGTAGCCTTTAATTGGAATTGACTTCCTTCCTAAAATATTACGAGACTGTTTTGTTAATGGAACGGAAGTAAATAAAACAATGAAGCAACCATGAAACGATAAGAACGTAAGTGTTGCGCAGTGATGATGATAACTGTTCGACTTATTTCCGTAATGTGAGTTCTTAGCATCGCCTCTGTACTTGACCAGTGTTTCGACTAAACGTCTAAGCTGCCTCGAAATCAACCCAGGCAAGTATGGATGGTTAACGTTGTACGTATAAACAAAAAAAGTTTGTCGTGACTATACTGGGATAAAAGGCTTCCCAGCGGGTACTTCCGGTTACTATCCAGGTAATATTCTCTTCAGGGTAAGGAAAGAGGAATCCTCGGTACCCCTCTATCAATCCTCCTACGTCTCTTCAACGACGAGAATGTTCGTCGGAGAATCCCAATGAACATGGACATTGTTAGAGATTCCCTCAATTGTCTGGGTTACTCATCTCCAAAAGTGTGAATTTTTTTGGTGCGGGGTTGTTTTATTCAGAAATTTATCATCGAAATTTGGAGATAATGAGCAAAGGCTGTTTTCTTCATCACCCATCTTCACGAGTACTTTTATGCTTGTTATTACTGATATTAGTAATATCATTATTAAGCTAGCCATAAAAAGACAAAACGTTTGTCGGTTGCAATGAGGTTATTTTGCGAAGGACTACAGAACATTTTCTTCTAATCATGAACACTACTTAATTGTGAAAGATATGTGGTTCAATTCTCAATTCGAAGCGATGCAATTCAACTGTCGGAAGATATTCCAAACACTTCTAAGGAAATTCCTGTAATACTGTTCAACTGCTGAAGAAAATAAGACGGATAGATAAACTGAAGTTTCGCGCTGTATCATTTGGTGTGATAAGTCCACAAAATAGGACCAATGTGAAGAAAACAGGTAACTGTTGCCTGTAACAGATATTTTAGCTAACGGTTTCATCCGAGATATGAAACCTGATTTACTTTTGATGGTTAAATGAATACTCCCTTCCTGTGCAGACTATCGTCGACCCACTGACTATGTCTGCTTTCTATCCTTCCTTTTGTTCACCGATTCGTTACTCCGTTAATTTAGAGTATAATAATATTTGATGCTGTTAAAATAATGGATCATTCCGGATAAAGCATTTCCTTCCTAACCGTGAATGAATTTCTCCTGACCTGTAGGTAGAAATCAATGTCACATCACATATATCGTGATTCATTGTGATTCTGAAGAATTTTTTTGATGCACACAACATCACAAGGTCACATGGGTTACCCACAATCTTGTCTATCTCGCTTTTTAACTCTATTTAGTATGAAGCAACGGCATATTGCGTCCACGAACGAGAGACACATCCCAATAGATGTTGACGGTAGCTGTAACATTTGAACGCAAGACCCGAATTTCAGGGACTTACTGTGAAAATATAATCCACACTGAGCACCCCGTACAGTAGTTTGATAAGTCTGATCTTGTCCTAAGCTTTAGGGCTTACCTGCCACGGCAAATGGCCAGTTGTACCCACTTTTCATCCGATAAAACACTCACAAACATACATCCACTCACTTTGTTGCATTTATCGGTCTCTTTCAGTTGTACCTCTCGCCTGGATTACTAACATGTTTGATTCCATCTACTCACTTTGCTATTTAGTCACCAATATCCATGATAATCTCCCGATACACTACCGTTTAAAGCGTAGCATGCCCTGTTCTTCAATCCGTGTTCGACTCGCAAAATTAGTGTTGTAGTTAAACCCAATTAACTATTCTCATTGCGCTCAATTCAAAAGTCACAATGTTTCTGCTCCTTCTCAATGACGAGTGGGGCTTTTCTCCTCCATAATAGAAGCTTCTATAGATCATAGTTCATCATCTGTTTTATCCCGTTCGTAAGGTATTTTCAAGGTGAAAACGTGGAAGATAAATTCACCTGAATCGATGTCAAACATTCTACAAATTGATGCCTACGCTAAAAGCATGCAATAACAAGAGGATTAAAGTGTGCCTAATCTCGTTGGTACTTTCGATGGGCCTGAACTACCTCATCTGACTTTGGAGTAATTTATGATTGACGTGTTTAAGATCTATTCTTCAACCACGTTGAGCAACAGTTTTAAAGGACAACTCTCTAAATGTCGGTCCTTTCTCGTGCTTTATTATAATGATTCGGTCCAACTCTCCCATATGTTATTACTTCTCGTTATCCCCCAACACCTGCGCACTGCTTACAGTTACACCAAGTATATCATTGGACAAAATAATTTAGGTGAATTGTATTTGGTATTTGTATCTGTAATTGCAGCGGCAATGTGACTGTCGTGGAGATCGTTGTGCAGTATCCATTAGTTCAAACCCTTCTTCATATTATGTTTCCAATAGGTACACAATAACTTCACGAACGTACAGCTTTTTTTAAATGTCCGTAATTCTTTTGATTAGAACAATACTTATCTTTGACTTTATCCTTGAGGGAATTTTAAATTACCTCTCGTATATGAAACTATCATCCTCGATATTTATTCCCTTTTCCCGTGACGATTGATTAAAAATGTAGAACTGTCAAAACTGTGGGACTACCACAGCACATTTATTGAACGATAGGTGTGACAAATACAATTACAGATAAAGTTATGTCCATCGCTCTTGACGAGAAGCAAAAAGGCAATGAAACAGAACAAAGAATAGATAAATGAAAGATAATGAAATAAGAAACGAAGTCAGTGAGGGGAGGAATTTATGCCACGTAAATTTCTAATCTATAAACCATCACTGAAAGCTTTCTGCACTCTTATCATACACATGTTCCTAAACTAAATGAGATCACTCACCACAACACGCGTAGACCATAGTCTCACCGTCCGACGTCCACGATCCAGTGTAACTGAGCAAGTCCCAACCGTATTCCCAACACGAACCGTTCTGTCATGAATATTTCGTTGGTAGTGTGTGGAGGTAAAGAGTGGGATGTGAATGGTATACATCTTTTGATGGAGTTCGCTGCAGTTTTAATGCCATATTATGTGCAGGTTATTTATTTATTCAGCAGAGGGTAAGCAAACTATGATTCACCACTCAGTATCAAATTCTCTTCCTAAAACTGAAAATTCACCACACCATTGAACAGCTTTCTCGTATGAATTGATACAAGCATTCCTTTTTGATATAGGATTGTGAATCCCAAACTGTTTCAGTTTGACAATCCTTTAGACTTTTTATTCAGTTGTCTCATAGCGAGGATATAAGATATATCAAACATCTTTCTCGGTAGCTCTGAAAGATAACAGTGCTTCAACAAACTAGAGTAAAATCTGGAGATTGTTTCCAATGAGGGGAGTTTCTCAGAAAACTTTTGGCACAAACAGTCTAAAATGTTTGGCTACTTGATCATTTGCATCAGTGGATGATCTAACCGATTCACGGCTTTAGACCGTGAATTTCGTATAGTCTGCTTTTCAAGTTTTACTCGAAAGACTCAGTGCACACAAAGATTCTTTTGAAAAAGGGGGATGGATAAACAAACTTGATAATACAATAGTCTGTGCTAAAAATTCACACTGGAAAATGACTGTCAGAAAACATCAGCTCGTCAACGTAATCTGAATAATACTGTACGATCGGTATCTCTAGACGAAATTTCTAATGATTACTTATTTATTATACTTACATTCACACAACCAAAACCCGGAGATCCATACGTACGCTGAGTTTCTTTCACAGACTTCAGTACGCAGTTGGTTGTAATTTCGGTAGCTGACATCAAGTCTTGAGGTTGACCGTCATGCTTCATCCAGACTGATGTGCAATTTGATTGCGTCCATGGAGGTTCACAACGCATGGTCAGATACGCATGCTCGACAAGAAGAAACCAAAGTGCAATTGTATGAAATTTGCACTGCGAGTTGGCTCTGATCATACTGAATTCGGTAACAATCTGACGGGCATGAGTTTACTGTGACGTTTTTGGCTGAACTTTATTTGTTTTCATTTAGCTGCTCTAACCAATCAACATGGGGACAATTCCTTAGTTGTGATTGGTCCCTTTTACCGGCTTCGTGTCCGAGGTTTGTGTTGAGTGAGTGATGTTCGTGAACTTCTTCATTATGATTCTGTGAACATTCATCGACGAAGATAACAATGATTTCTCATAAGCTTTCAATCACTCTGTTTAATTTGGCATGCTCGATTCATTTTGTCTGCAGTTTCAATGCGGTATTCAGATACTAATTTGAGTGCACCGTTATTTCGTTTTTAATGAGTTCATTACAAAACTTTACGTAAACAATATTAAGTTATCGACTTAAGCCGTTTATTGACCCTGGAAATTACGATGAAAGCGTGCTGAGGGGAAATTGCATCACAGAAAAATAGGACTGCAAAGGAATTGGTTCAACTTTGAACGACCCGTGACGTCTGTTGTGTATGTGTACAACAGAAAATCAGCCAGAATAATTATGTTTAATACAGGTTGTCATGCTTCTACATGTATTAAAGCACTGATGCAATTGTCTAACATATAAAACTGCTAAAATAATTTACGTGTAAACAAGTAAAATAGCTGTCATCTTTGAGCTGATGATATCGGTCTGACTGATAACAAAAAGTTTTGTTATAAATGCCACGTGAAGTGAACGAACGTCAGCATCTAAATTCAGTGGAGCAAGTTATTTGCTGGAAGCTTCTTGGCCAGAAAAATATTTTATCGTAGATGGTTTCAATTCACAACTTATTAGTTACGGTTTTCGGTTTAGTTCACTCATCTTCTGTCATCACTCGGAAACTTTTCCTGAGTTTCTGAATGTTTTGCCACTCAACATTTATTCAGCAATGGAAGTCTATCATTCTAAACGAAACCAGAATACATTTAACATGAACGAAGGTTTACAGAATAGAGTTCAAATTAATCTATTTGTGATTCACATTGTGCTGAACGATTCGCGAGTAAACTGCCATGTGCGTTTGCATTAGAGTGTGATTACTAATGTGCGTAGTAAGTTAGGGTATAGACAAGTCATTTGTACATCCCTCAATGAAACAATGAACACGTCCCGTTTTGTTGCCGATTGCTTGTTCTTATTCCTTTGTAATCAGTTGTTTGTTTTGGCAATGAAAGATATTTTCCTCATGTGCAACTTGTCACTGCTCTAGGCACGCACCGAGCTAATTTCCGGGTTCATTTTTAGGAAGGTATTCCAGACGGAAATCACTAGTTTCAAAACAAAATATGAAGCTATAAAAAGTCAGTCAATTCACGAGAATATTCAGTGCATAATTAGAACAACAATAAAGATTACCTCCGCAGTCCCAATGCTGATTTACACAAAGTAGGCAGCATTTTTGATGGATAAGAAATGCTGCACAAGTGCTTCATTGCCTAATGGAAAAGCAACTGTCCACGAACTACGTAAACGTGTTTTATGAATTTTCCTTTGAAAACAACATGGCTTCTGCCTCTCTGCTACGATATCCAAAGTGCGAGCAGATTTTGTAGTCCTATATTTTTGTCTTTCTTTATGTATCCTTTTATTCAGCATTTGTAAGATATTTCAAGAAATGAGAATCAGAGTTTGTCGGTGATAAACTTCAAAAAGTCACTGTCCAATGTGAATATGGGACTTCAGCTAGGTGATCGGAATTCTGAGCGTCAGATCAGCGCAGACCTAAAGGGCCGAACCGAAGAACTTGGAAAACCCGGATCAATATTACTTGTTTCATAAAATCTGTATACAACCCTTTGTTGAGTGAGAAACTTTTGACAGGCATGGAAGTTTGACGTAAGTCTAAAGGCCTGAAATATACTGGTGATACAATGTCAAATGCATCACGTTGGAAGGAAACAGAAACTCAACGCCTGTCAAATGATGATGGTATAGAGGTGAAATTTGATTATCTGTCTTCGGTTAGCCCAACAAAACTGCTTCCCACAAAGTATACTCTTGACATTTTTTAGATTATTTGTGATGACTTGTAGATAGATTTTGCCATTGAATTTTCTTCCTAGTTAACGACTGATTCAACCAAACACGAATTAGAAAATTGCTAACGTTCCTTGAAATGTACCCACCAGAATTCAAAGTCTCAAAATACCCGATATTTCTTCACACGTGGGATACAACTAAACGATAATATTATTACTGCCAATCATTTTTCCGTGAAAAGAGGATGTCCATCTTGGTTACCAACTGTGGGAATCACTCAAGGTAAACTGTACACTTCCGAAATAGATCAAATTTACTAATCAAAGAGTTTCCTGTACTTTTGTGTTTAAAATTAGGGAACATCCCCCTACTAAAAGCGAACAAAATAATAAATAACACAATAATATTCCAGTCTCAAGTTCAACTTTCATAATTTTATCATGATGGCTTCAAAAGGAACAATCTTGCCGATGGGGGCTAAATCACGTTAGAGGCTAGTGTTCGTATTCTTCATTCAGCCAACAAATTCTATGTTTTTGAGAATTATCAATCATCCGGTGATCAGAATTCTTGTTCACTGATGATCACAATTTAAATCAGCATATCCCGTGATCGAGCAATTTGCATAGAGAAATCAGAAACATATTTATATGATTTTTCTAAGCGGATGTCCACATTTCAGTGAGACTGATCCCTCAAACCGTCAGTTGGGATCGATGATAATCACGCTTTTCATTCTTGAAAAGATAGCAATCAGTTCCAATGGATGGTTGTGATTATTAATTTTGCTGGTTTTTTCGTTCACCTATTAATAGTTTGAATTTTGTGATACTTCATCCAGTTTCATGATTACAAAGTCCCGTATCTATTATTACTCTGCGCTGCAATAAAACTAATTAAGAATTCAAGTGAATTTTGAGGTTAGATGGGATTTGGGAGTTTTATCATTTGGATTTTACTAAAGAAAACTAAATTCTGATACATTTACAAAAACCAGATAAATAATTCAAGTTGACTGCGTTCTCGTTGCCATTCGTGATTGGTCAGATGTCTTTTTTCAAACTAGACGATACCGTGTCATTTATTGTACAAAATAAGAGGCACGAGATTGTCTCGAATATATTTACCAGTGTGGTGTAGTGTGTATACTATTTACTAATTACTGAATAAGCAAGTAGTTAATTTTATCATCGAAACCCCTCAGGAGTGAACATCCCTTTCTAGTGAACACGGCCTTCGGACAGCACACTTAAATGCAAATTGAAAACGTCTCTTGATTCTCCGCTAGAGAAAGCTCGTAGGCCCTTGTGACAAGTGTCAAACGTAGAACTTAAGTACGTACGTGTGAATATCGTAAGCCCTTCAGGCAGGTCTCTGATGGTCATTGTAGGGATTTGATAAATAATGACAGCGGATGCTCAAGAATTCTGAGTAAGCTACCTACTTTGCTGTACCCGTTCGACGGTCATTAGCACCTGCCTTGGGGGCTATTGCAAATGTACTTTTTAGCTTTTGATCTCTACTGGAAAGCTTGATGGATACATTTCATATAATCATTAAAACTTTCACAACACGACAGTAAAACCAATAAGAGCCCATAGTCAGTCAACCAGAAAGATATTTTTAGGCCTTGATGATAAGGGTTAATAATTTGCACGATAATGGAGTTTCCGTGATGAGGATTGCATCCCAATTCAGTAATAGAGAGAAAACAAGATCACATAATTGTGATAAATGAGGTAAGCATTAAAACTAGTTGAAGCAAAGGAGCTTCAAGTCAGCAAAACACTTGGCATTCATGTATCAGTTACTTCAGAGATATCAGTAGTGCTGTATACGAACTGTTTCTCACATGGTCCGAATCATCTCTCAGCAAAAGAAATTTTACACCAGAATCGTGTGTGGAATTTAAGCCAGAAAGTAGAAAACATGGAAAAGAAGCTAGTTGTATACCGAAGATAACAAAGTAGAAAATAATTAATGTTGGGTTCCTTTCTGATAAAACAAATTAGTTCTGAAATTTTGTTTCATGTCCTGTTACAAACGCTATGGACACCAGTAATCTCACCTGAAACTTGCAATAAGTTTAGTGGGTGCTGACAGCTAGTCCTCACTACTTAACCACAATTTTTGCTATTCTATGAACATCCCTGCCAAGAGCGAACATCTCCGATGAGAGAACAGATTTGATTGTTCCTAATGATGTTCAACCTAGAGGTTAGTACTATATTATTTGGGAGCATTTTACTGCATTCTTAATGGTGCATACCACAGTCAAGTTGATGGAAGACTGCTGAGATACTCGGAGGCACTTGCAATCATCCATCAACACCCATAATTGCGCAAACAACAAGATTGGCTGATTACGTCAGTCTTAGTGTGTTTCTAATTGCAAACATTCGTTGGAAGATCCACGGCTTGTACTTTTGCCCTTCGTCTAATAACAATGCTCAATTCACTTTTTAAAACTATCACCATGACTACAATATGCACTAGTGGTGATACAGAAAAATGCTCTGGTATATACCGTACTAACCGAAGTTATTTTCCTCTGTTTTCAAACCTGTGTAACGAAAACTCTATTTTCAGTTCGGTGGTGGCCACTGTGATAAGGAACGATATATAACAAGGTGGATACTTCAATAATATTAATAGAGTGAGGATTTTAAAGTGAGCTATGAGGTATTGATTGACTTGGGGGCTCCATGCAACTGGCTGTCAACAACATAGCCAGTCCATTTATAAAAAGCGAGTCCATCTTAGTTTCTGGAACACTAACAGTGAGCTTTAGTAAGTTTAAACAGTCATTTCAGCTTCAAATAGTGGAGTCACAATTTGCAGGTAACCATATCATTGACCCTCAGGTGAGAAATATTTTATTTTGCCTAAATGTACTTAGAAAACAGCTACTAGAATATGCTCCAGTAGTTTAAACTTAATTTCGGATTTCTACCGACTGAACGCATTTTAGTTGCTGTAAATGGCTTCTGGAGATCCGCCAACAGTGCATGGCCATCAAGCAACCTTCTTTCAGGGATTAGTGTCAATAGTACTTCAGACTTTAATGTCTTTCAAAATGCCGAACTGAGATGGTTTGCAACGTAATGACTCACTTTACAGAAACGATATAATGCTAAGCACTAGAATGATTGAAGTCATACTGCAGTATGTGAAGGAATCGATTAATAACCCGAAGTTGAGAGCGTTAAGTGTGACAAGGAGACCGACTTCGGTTGTCATTCGCCACTGGGTCGATAGACGGCACAAAGTCCTTTCAACATGTCGTATCTAGGCCACGTGTTATTCACGCCTACGCGGTCAACGCACATGATCACCTAATCGCTCCACTCACGAGTACGAAAGCACCATCATCATGCGCGGATGAGGGCCATAAATTGAACCGACCAATCACATCCCTGTTCGGACACTTGACGATTTTATTGGTTCTGTACTTTCTTGTTAACTTGGCAGTTCGAACATATTACGTTTGCTTGCATCCGTACAGTCGGCGTGTACTACGTTCAATACTAGAGCCATTCTACTGCCAACCTACCCACTTCTAAACATAGCACAGCCAATTCGTTCTCCGTCAATCCACGTCACTTTGATCCACGTCGCTTGGGCATACTAGAGGCATCGTCGATCAGTCAGGTTCACCGCACATTGTTCGTTCAGAAGCGTTTGAAGTTCACCCTAAACCTACGATGGCTTTATTCAACAGTACAAGAACAAACCACACGCAAACATGGACGCGCACACAAAAACATACTGGTGTCAATCAACGCCACCTTTGTAAACAACTTGTCTCATGTTTTTAGTGCAATGTTAGACGTTCAAGACGGATGACAGTATACAGATGGAATCTCACTCTCCGTATTTATCTTCCATTTTTGTTTTCTCAAGTTCACTACGGGACTTAACTGCTTCATTCATTGGAAAAAAAGATTTCTATCAGGAAATATTAAGGCCTTCGTTTGTGTTTTGAAATTGCGCTGCTAATTTGCTGCCAAACGTATCAAACTACTTTTCCTCGGGAACTTTCTGCGACACGATGTTTATTTAAGGAACTTTTGAGCGTTGAAGAAGAAGAATATGATCGAGCCTACAAATTTGATTCTTTGCCCCTAGTTGTTCTATCTAATTCGAGTTACGCGGGAGGAACCATTAGTTATGAGTGAAACAAGCTGTGAAATCAACGGTTCATAAATTCACAATCACCAATACCGTCCCGAAATCTGGGTGGCGTATTTTCAAGCGCAATTCGGCTGGCCCATTTGACGGCCCTTCCAACAGCTCTTCAGGCACACTTCCCGTGTGGCTTTCCATAGATCCACCTACCGAGGCGGAGATCCGCGAGGAAATCCTAGCCTTAGAAAGTCATAAACAGCAGGGTTCATATGAGATTCCCCCAATCCCTTTCAAAGATGAAGAAGTGCAGTTTATTGGAGTACTTCATATTTTGTCTCCAAAGATTTGGAATTATCAATGGATCCCCTTCTTATAAGTGAGTTGATTATTGTCCCCATCTTTGAGAAGGGCTCGCGCAGTGACTGCGCTAACCATGGGGTTGTAGGCCTTATCCCAACAGCGTCGAAGCTACTGGCATCTGTCATACTCTGCAGGTTATACCAAAGGCGTGAAGAGCAGACTAGCCAGGAGCAGGCTGTGTTTCGCGCCGGTCATGAGTGCATGGAAGAAGCGACGCGGCTGTCAGGCCGTCACTTGACGTTGAAGTGCGAAGAAGCTAGCATGAGTACTAGCTTTGTTTGGTGCTTCTCGCCTTTCCGGTTCAGGCCCACAGGATGAGAATTTTTGTTGTTTAGAGACGTTGAGGGACATGGTCCAGAATGGGAGTCTGTGTTGCGAATGTCGTTCTGCCTGTTTGTTGGACTCTTCTGTTCCATAAATACTAAAATGTTACTGATTCCCAAATTAGGTTATATATCGGAAAACTGTGACGTTCTCCATTCCGCGTTTGAGCTCACACAGTTCCACACCCACAAACAACATTGCTTTCTTAAGTTTATCACTGTTTACTCCACCTTATTTTATTGTTCTCATGAAACAACACCTCAAAGTTATATTGCACAATCTAATTATATTCAGTCGTGTTTCCTTAAGCATTCTGAGCAACCGATCTTTGTAGCTATTGACAGAAATACTACCTCGCGCATAAAATCTACCCACAAGATAATTCTGAGCAATTAGCAACCGTTGCACCGCTACTTCTATCCGAAAACACGTAATTTTCGACGAATTTCCTCTCGCGTTATTGCTCACGTGAATTCTTCTGTTCCGTACTTCACTCGCATATTGACGAAAACAGACAGAGCCGTAACCCAGTTGTGCACCTATCTTAACGAATAAGCTTCAGTACTTTCAGTATTTTTTTTAAATATCTTGTGACATTCGACCGTAATGGGTTTTCCGAGAATGTTATTAGCGGAAATTTAAGCACATGGGATCACAAAAGTAATCCAATACAAAACAATTTGTCCAGTATACAAGCAAGTTCAAACGAGCTTGATCGATTGGATTTAAAACTACTTTCTTATAAATTCAGTGTTTTATGTCTCTTCCCTACAGTTTCAAACACCACTTGTATGAAATCCAGTTTGTTTTACCTGAGCGACTAAGAAGAGTACAGTAAATGTCGGCTTTTCTCTCTTTACTGTCAATGAAAAATCCTTGTGGCTTCCGTCGCACACCGGTTGCTTTCGAGAAAGCATTGCCTAGAGAGCCCTACCATTGTCGCCGCAATCAAGAGTGGCTGATTTCTCTTGTCTCACCATCCATATGCTGATCCATAACCAGCCGCGATGAATTTCACAGCTATTCCTAGGCTGTGCACACAGGCGCACGCACACAGGTGCGCACACTCAGCCACCCAACTTTCAATAAATGCCTGCTTTTTCCGTAGTCCCTTGGCTGTCTAGCATTAAGGCAACCGGTGGACTGAATCTCGATACCGAACGCAATCCAACACGTTGTTCGTGGTTTGTCTCAGGCGCCCAGGCTCCCATGTGCCTCACCTGACGTGTTTCCAACGTACCAGTGGCGTGCTACTTTCGCGTGTCACACATAACGTTTGTGTATGCGCCCGCGAATGCCGTTTGTGCTGGATACAAACGACAGGTAAGACGTTCATTTTAAAACTGAAAAACTATCACACCGATTTGCGAAATTATTCGCGACTTGGAAAACAGTTTCATTTGAGAGCCGAACGCAATGATTGGTTGTTGCATCCGTAAAGTGCATTTCATCAGTCAACTGACCACAAGCCTCTCTGACCGACGATCGGTCCTTGAGATCGCCTGTGTCCCCGCATTTTTTCCGCGCAAAATGGCACACACTCTCATTTGTGTGATTAGTCGCGCTCACGGACGGAAGTCGATTCAGTGGATCAGTTGGGTCATGTGATCTGACCTACAGAACTAAACTGTCCTAAACCTGACAAAGGAAACGACAGAGCATTGCGTTGGACGCCTTTAAGCCAACAAAAGTAGTTCTTTTCTCCGGTAGACAGATTTGCGGTACTGGTCTCCGAATAACATCAACATTCAGTTCGCGGATAATAAAGCAGAAATGAAAGTATATAATTTACCATAACTCAGCGGATTGCTTAGCACCCCGCCGTGTTCGTTAACATTTGGTGTTTCCGTTCCAATTTTAAATTTCCGACCCCTGTACTCGATGGGGGGTTTTGTTCCACCATAAGTATGTACAAAATGCCTCAGTTCATGTCATCATTAAAATATAGCGACAGCGCTTCGATATACATCTAGTCTGTAAAATAATTCTGATGTCAGCCCTTATCAGTCGAATTCTAGTTTTTACTACTGTCAAAATTGTCAGTAGTCAACACTATACAATCGCCGTGAAATGGGGGCCAAGTGAATTGGATGCACTCGCCATTGAATAGTCAATGATATCATTGTATACTACGTTCTCCCCCCAAAAACGTCTTCCAAACGGATATACAAATTTACCGAGATTTTCATACCTTCGTGAGGCTTGTGGTTTTTTGCGGATTTGTTTGCTACCTTAAATCAACGCGTTGAACCCTGGAGTCAACTGACTCGTCAAATTGTAACGACGAAGGCAAGCCGCGTGAGGACACCTGTATTTAGGTGGCCAAACAAATCAAGTCCGTGAAACAAGTACTATCGTCTATATAGTCCTTTTCCCAGACGGATCTGCAGCAACATTGATCTTGCGGCTGTCTGAGTACTTCGGTCGATTCTGGTTAGTTGCTTATGGCCATTAGTTTGATTCTCTCGAGCACTATTTCTTTTCGGCTAGTCTGATTGTTCCGATTGACGGCATGATAGGTAGCCCCCCAGCTGGACTATATTTTTGTTTGTCTGAGATCCCGCTGCTTCCCATCTGCTAGTCCGTGTGCCTCTTTTTGTCTGCCGCGGGACGCTTCTCACATATACACCGCTTGTTCTCTGGCCTGCGGCTCTCGATTGGTCGGCCCGATCGGTTGGATACTTGTCTCGTTCTGTTGCTCCAGCATTCCCCCTACAAAAGTGCAACTTATATGCTCATATACAACTAAATAAGTTCTATTTTCGTTGACTTTTGAACCAGACATTGTTACTGTCATCCTCGTGTTCCAAACCCTAATTTTGTTTGGTAATTCCTCTTCGGTCCCATGGTTCTACTCTACGAGTTGCATAAATTTCAGTCATTTGGACAGCACTGTGATGATGAATGATGTGGAGTGAAAGTAATAAAATACATCATTTCGGTTTGCACTGTGCCAAATACGTAAACCAGAATTCAAGCAACTTAAGGGAACTGTTATTTTTCCGTTCTATGTGAACCCTTTTTCCAATCAACCCAATTATTACTTTCGCAGATTTTGACGCTAAACAAGTTTTCCCGAGGTATCCTTCACAAGAACCGACTGAGGTAAAGTAGCATGGAAGTACTGGAGCATCGATATTTTCCTTTGAATGAAAAATGACATATGCGCCCCACTGAAGTATCAGCCAAATATAATGATGTTTTGAGTCCTATCCAAACACTCTAACCACAAATTGAGAAACAATTCTGTTAAGTCTGTTAGGTGTACATTTCATTAGGTTGGCCTACAAATCACCCGGATCCCTAATTAAAGAACATCGAGTAGTTCAACTTGTTACACTTTTGCCCCTTTTCTCACACTGAATTTATCAGTCCCTGTCTGCATCCTCCTAAACAGTAATTGGCAATGCTGCTGTCATAACTATTTGCCATATTGTATCAACCAAAGAGAAACTTAATAACCTATCTCATAATCTCCAAGACGTTGTGAGTTATTATGATCAAAGTGATCTTTTCCGTAACCCTTCCTAGTGGTCTGAATTTATCCTTAACCGATCTCACTCAGCTTTCCCGAAAGATGAGTATACTCCGCGCACTACTCAGTTATACGGAATTCAATCGCCTAAGTATCTAGGAGTGACGTTAAGCACTGATATTCTCGCTGTCAATTGTGTGCGCGAATTGCACTGACTCATCTTTCAAATCCGGTGGCTCAGACGATTCAGCATGACATTTATCAGCACGCTATCTCTCGTGACACCGATAGTACTGTAGCTAAGTGGACACCAAATTGCGATTTTTGGTCACCAAGATTACCAAGTTTCTTGTTCTTTCTCTTTTAATTGTAATTTAAATGCCTACAAACTGCACCATATTAAGGTAGTTATGAAGCACAGAAAACAATCTCGTTCTCTACCGAGTGTTCTGATGCTTTAGCCGGGTATTTTCAATTAATTCTGAAGTAAATCTACATTCGCTTTTTTCCTCAACGCATTTTACAAAACCTATTCTGTGTCCTCTTGGAAATGTTTTCCATGTTATCAGTGCAGGATTCGAAGCATTCCTGTGGCTAGTCGTATATCATCCAAACCGTTTTCCAAAACTAGAAAAAGAGCATATGAGATTTCTACGGTAATATCTGTGAAACACATGGCGGGTTCACGCAGAGTTACATATGATTCATTTCAACTGACAACGGCTTAACCTCAAGTCAAATGGATATAGTTACGTTCATCTCGGCATTATGCTGTCTTCATTCCTCTGCTCCAAGATGAGCAATATGTCGGTCTAAAATCGTCACTATCATCCGATATCAACGAGTCACACCCCCGCATTTCGCGCAGGTCCTGTCATCATCATGTTCCGTTAACCCGGCAGCAGCACCAGCATTAGCGATGTAGTCGAGGTAACCGATACCGTACCACTCCACATGTTTTCTAACGATACCCGAGCTGCGGTCACATTAGCTGTGTTCACCCGGCCAGCTCTAGAATATTTCACCAGTCTGTGTTGTAATCAACGCACAGCGGATGCATGCGTGCGTCGTTGTGGTGTTCACCGGATTCGCCGTGCAACCACAGGAGCTTGCCAAAAATGGCAAAGGAAGCTTTACCAAACCACTGAAGTTCTACTGGACTTGGCCTTTTTCATGAGTTGGCATCATGCTCAATCGACACGAATCTGGTCCTGATGACTCACTTCGGTGAGAAAAGCCGACCACAGTGTCACATGACTACTCAAGTTTGTGATAATCCAAGGGCCATTGTTCGGTGCGAAACTTAGTTGTTATTCCTTTGTACCAAATCTAAGGTGGAAGCGAAATGTAGTGAGTGTTAGTATATGTGAGCATGTGTGCGCTGACTACAACACACGTGTGTTGAATACCTCAGTCAGCTGTTGAGTGATACATCACTAACTCGTGAAGGCTAGCCCTGAAGAACTAGCTTACCATCAAAAACTGCGGAATTAATAGCTAGGTTGGTAGGGATGATGGTTCACATAGAACGACAACGTGCTTTTTCCAGTAAAATGCTGCAGTTCTGGTGTAGTTTTTTCGAGCGATGCAAAATGAAATGACGTAACTGACTACTCCCATTCCACATCATTCATCCTCAAAATTTTATCTATTTGACTGGAAATTCATTCGTCCCGTAGAATGGAACCATGGAATCGAATTGGAAGGACCAAACAAAATGGCAGATTAGTAGACGAATACGACACAGCAAATTTTTGGTAGCAGTCGGCGAAAAAGGGAATCCGTTCATTGCGCGTGATCCACTAAGAAGCCACATGACCCGTCGGCTGGCAGTCGACACCAATGCAGTTCGAAACGAATTGGTTTAAAGTAGAATACAAAGGCCCGGAGCACGATAAGCCACCGAGACGGTATGGACTTCTCGGCGCACCTGTTTATCCGCTCGGAAGATGTCCGCATCAGTCAAAAAGTAAGCAACAGTGTTGGAAGCGTTCTGCGGTCCAGCAACGCACTTGATAAAAATGTGCAGTCACTTTAAGAGGGTGCGCGATAACTAATACGCCTGTTGGTGAATTGTACGGCTAAACGGTCAGTCATACCACTGATGCTGAAATACTCTGAAACTGAACATTATTTCACGTGTGCAATATTTATTTCAAATACTTGCACATACATGTTCCTAAAACCACTGAGGTAATCTAAACGCCTTTATGGGGTAATGAAAACAGCTACTAGATTGTGCTTTTCTATAAATGCTGCAGTTCTGGTTTAGTTTTTTGGAGCGATGCAAAATGAAAAGACATAACTGACTACTCCCATTCCACATCATTCATCCTCCTTTTCTGTGAGTAAAAAGCATAAAAGCTACAAACATATAAATTTGTGGCCCAAAGTCTACTCTTAAGACACCTCAGTGGTCATATTCGAATAACGCTCTCTCAAGTTATTAATGATCTCTCTTATCTAGGACTTAATTCCCAGTGGCAAGCTACAAAACGTTCCTTTCACAGATAATCTGGTGGTGGTGGTGGCACCAACAACAGAACCTATTTTTCATAAACCGCACCACCTTCCCTGAAACCTGGTTCAGAATTATAACAACGCACTCCCGCGATGAGACACCAAAGGCTTCTACTACCTGTTTTCAACCGTCCCACCCGCTCTAGTGAGAACTCCTTTCGGCCTGTGAACCATCTCGTTTTATTTGTGAAAAACAAGGAATATATGGGTTGGTAATCCATGTGCCCAATCTCTGCGCACAACACATTAATCCGACTAGTGTGAGCAACCCCGCCTTGAAGCTTGAACAACGCTGACAAGATTCATCTCTCTTCTATCGATCCACTACTCCAGTGATCGGTTGTCCTCGTACTGGAGAACCCGTTGTATCAAGCCTTGGGCTCAGTACCGCAACAGTGCTGACTGCCAACGTGACTTGACTGTCCACCAACGCTGAGTTAACACGTTCCCTCACAGTACCCAGCTACTGCTTAGCATTCAGAACATTAGTGAGGTCATTCTGACCATTTTCCTTTGTCCTTACGGGTTCATCATAAATTACTTTACCCTAAACAATCCATTTCACTCCTTTCGAGCATAAGTCCAGACAATTACAAAAGTACCCACCTTTAAGTTATCTGCGAGCCACTGACCAGCCACAGCCGCATGGTTCGTGGAAGCAGCCACGGCGGTCAACGGAAGCAGCGTTGGCAAACCTTGTTATACACAAAATATTTTCTACATTAAAATACAATTCACCACAGAACTGAGGACGTCATTCTTGTTGTCCGCATATAATATTTCACCACACTGAAACATTTCTAAAGTTTTCATGCATAGCGCCAGTATGACGAACAATAAAGTTGGACCACAAGAAGCTATCCCATGGTGTCTTGCATCTTCCGTTCACGTGCACGCTCCTTTGATTTTCCCCCTAATTCAAAGCGATCGATGGATTTTGGCTACTGACAACGTTTTCAGTAATAAAATCTGGAATTCGACTATATTCGACCGAAATCGACTGTCGTTGCACTTAATTCATAGACAGCACATGCATCTGGAAAATCAACAAGAGCATATCCAAGCAGCAGTAAGCTACGGAACCTCAAGTTGAAGTCTGATCATCATTTCACCACTCTTAGTCAGTTAATTTTATCAGATCAAATAGAATTCCCTTATATATTCATTCTCCCGGATAAAAACTGCAGAAAAAAGAGCATGCAGTAAGTAGAAAATGGCGGAATAATATGGGAGAAATTTTGATGTCGTTAATCATCTTTGGTATTAAACAGTAATGCATTGTTATCCGGTTCGTTACGACACACGAACTACTGATACCCTATTTGCTTTGTCACTCTAAGTCTGGTGGTCTGATTGCCGGTTATCCTTAATAGCGAAGTGGGTCTCTGAGGGTATGAAGTATGCACCTTTCACTGTACTCACGCTCAAGCGTGCAATTTAAAAAATCTAACAACATGCCAGTTCACTTGCAACAGACTAAAATCATAAATTTTGAGATGGTTACCATTTAAGTCAGTTATTGGAGCTAAAATTGCTACGAAACATACCGTTGTCACGGTTTCTTAGTGAATTAGCTCCAAGTTCAGAAAAATAGTGGCCAGATGCATACGGCAAATAATTTTCACATTTAAAGCACTGAGTACCTACCACTCAATTGCACCATCATCCTGAAAGCGATGCAAAATGGTGTTGCCAAATACAATGAATGGACATGAAGCATTAACTACGTGTTTCTCCAAAAAACTAACCCCTTCTCATGATGATTTTTATCCTCGAAATGAACTAGTACTTATTTTCAAGGATATCTTCAATTTTTGGGGGTAAAAAAGCCACCAAGACAAAATAAAGTCTTATGTAGTGTGTAAAAGGAAATAATTTCAGATTTTAAAAAAACATTTTTAGCGATGAGAGTTTTATTTATTTGCCAATTGTATTTAGTTAAATGCAGTCATTCCGTCCTCTTCTGTGATGTCTGTTGTGTCTGGTTAAACTCACGCACACTACGATGACAGCCGATCAATATTACTCTCATGAATGGACATACGTCTGCCTCACCTCGATCTTTGCTCATGCCTCAGCACCAGCAGCATTGAATTATCGATTTTGCTTCGTACTGATTAGTCTTACTCTTTTGCGCGTGACACCATATATAGTTTAGCTCTTTTTGCTAACTTACTTGCTAGCTTGTGGCTTACTCACTAGTTACGGTCCGGTTTTATATATACTTTCGTACAAGTAAACGCAGTGCCAACATCGCTTGTACTACTGCTAATCACGAACATAACAATGTCGTCTTAAATTATGAAACCCCGAACTTCAGACTGTACTTTCTGCAAATTCAATTCTTATGGAATAACTGACTCATATGTTTAACAATGGGGTTTTCCTCGGATGAACATTTTTGTCTAAGAACCTTACTCGTAGTGTATTTGCAACGCAGCTGTCCACAGTCTCATTCCATGGATTCTCCACCAAATTCACAAATTCTTGAGGGTTACGTTTGACATGTCATGTTCCATATACTCATTCACTACCATCAGCAAATAACCCTGGAATGAATTTCAGTAGTAGAAGATTTAATTTGACTAATAAATGATTCATCATGCAAAAACAAAGCTTAACACTACTTCCATAATTCGCAATGCTAAGTTAAGCTTTGTTGCTGCCTGATAAAATATGTAATCGATGAGTGGTTTTTTAAATATGAGAGTTGTTTTTTCGACTTGAGTAGTATGACACTGTATCTGGATGACAGGACAAAATTCCTCCGGAAGCACACGACCGGTTTTGAAATTGTTCCCGCTCATCACGTTTGTGTACCCGGTACTCTTTTGCCTAAGCATTCTTATACTTGAGCACTCCGCAGTTGGTTTACAGCTGCAATCTCATTTGAATCGAATGGAGCGTACATGGAAGGAGAGTCCATTTTTAGAATCGTACTGTGATTCGTCCAAAGTAGATTCGTCGGTTAACAAGGCTAATCTTCAGAACGAGGACATATGGTTCCAAGATTGGATTTTCGAATGAGAATACAGTTATAAACCAACTGTAGAGTGCTCAAGTAGAGGGGTGATTGGGTAGAATAGTACCGGGTACGCATACCTGATGAGCGACAATAACCACGAAATCAGTCGTGTGCTTCCGGAGGAATTGTGTTCTGTCATCCAGATATAATCCTGTACTACTCATATCGCAAATCCATACTTCGGACCATGTGTCTTTGTTCTGAAGGTCAGCCGTGTTAACCGACGAATTAACTTTGGAATAAACACTGTGATTCTAAAAATAGACTCTGCGTCCATTCGATGCAAATGAAGATGTATGTTTTCTGATTCCGTAATTGCGGCAAATTGAGTTCTCAATATTACTAAGTCCGGGAAAATGGTTCACAATGGAAAATGAGGTCTCATCCTTGAGAACATTCCATGGGTGCATCTTTGACTAGGTTTTATTTTTGGGCAACATTCTCACCTGGCCTACTCATGAGTAGTGTATACATGTACCATGGATTTCTAGCATTCATGATCTATCTTCTCCGTTCCTAATGCACTGACTTCATTCATATTTGCGTCTTTTGACGTATACCACATGAACGTTCTACGTTTATATTCCTAACTTTGGCATCCTGTCTGTACTTTTCTATTGTACGATAATTTGCTGAACTTTTCACCAAGTATAAAAACCGTCCGCCGGAGATTCGAACTCCCGACGGTCTACCCTCATATAGTGCGCTACATTCTTGAGCCGCCACATACATTCGCGGTTCCTGGGTTCGTTCGTTCGTGATGACAAATGTCTCTTGTGTCGTTTCCTAACTACAATTGTTTGTACTTTGATATTGGTAATTCTTTGGTATACTCTAACTACAGATTCTTTTCTTATTCTGTGACTGAAGCAGCCATTCATGATAGTTAGAAAGCTTACTGGTTTACTGTCTGCACCGTGACCGCACTGTGTTACAGTTTCGTTTGAGTGGTCATGACTGCACTGTCCCGACTTACCGGATAGCTTTCTGTACTTTTGTTCTTGGCAGCTCACCTAACTAACCACGAAGTTACGATGAACACTGTTATTCTACTGGAATTTGTCCAGCTACAGTGCTTGCTTTCGGAGTATGTCATATTTGGGGGGGACGCGGTATTGACACTAAAGAACGATAATTATTCCCATGGCAACCAAGTCGAGTAGATTGTGTACTTACAATAATAATCATAATTCCAGGTACTCCGTATGAGAATGTATACCTCATTCAATGCATCGGCTTGTACGGATTCTGCTATCGACTGGACGATACTGAGCACATAATTACTAGTTTATTGATTAAGAACGGTTCCGCTATAGCATGATTCCTACCCGAATAAGTATGGGTAAAGATCAAAATCCGATTTAAGATACACGGTGAGACAAAAGCTTAAGACCACCCAAATCTTCCCGCCTATTTCCGCTTCTGTATTCTCTAGCGAAACCGTATCTAGTCAGAATGACCGAATCCATACCCAATTTCAGAAGGAAACGATACATTATATGTTAACTGAGACGGAAAATGTCAAAGACGAAGGTGACAAATTTTACTACCCCATAATACGATGAGCTGCCCTACTGAAAATTTCCTTGGTCCAGACAAAATATTGAGCCTGCCAGCAAGCAGGTTAGTTCTGTTTGTAAATTTGGCGACTGTTTATTTGCATGAGAACCAGAATCACAAGAGCCGTAAGCACTGGAGCCTATGATGCACTCTAGTTATCCAGTTACATGTTGGTTGTACACGAATACACAATATTTTTTCCGCGTAAAGCCGCACGGAGAAAAACCAACGGGCTTCGAGGAGAGCGAGATGACTGAGCTCTACCTAATAAGACTAAGTCTGCATGAAATCACTAGGCAATGACAGAGATCGAGAAATATTGTACGACAGTATTTGTATGGTAACGAGAAATGTGAGCCCAAACAGAGAACGAGTAGTCCCAAATAAACTGATGAAATCGGATGAATGCAGATTGATTCGTCTAGCCTCCAATAACACATCCTCCACGTCGACATTGAAAACTTTGATCAGAGTCATTGTGTTGAAAAGAATGGCAAAAGAAAGCTGAAAGTGGTGCTATGGATGAAATACAAAAAATGAAGAAAGTTTATTGCTCTCAAACCGCTGCGTAAAGAACAACGTTTAGCTTTGGGTGAAACACACTTAGCGTGGAAAAACACTTGTGAAAAATGTCCACTTTAGTGGCGGAAAATTGTAAGAATCGTATCTATCCTGCCAATCGTACGTAATGAAATAACTCGGACCCGGACTACGTGCATTAAGAAAACAATAAGACCAAATAAGAAGAGCAGGAATGTATTCTTTCACATTTGGTTGGTACTAGATCGTTTATATTACAAAAGTAGACATGCACTTATTGGCAGATAACGTGCTAACCAATCACAACGCGATTCTGCTGTATCTACAGAACCTAACAATTACGACCCGGCTCCCCCTGATTGGCTGGACACTTGAAATGAAGCCGTAGCGTACAAGACCACGTGGGCAGGCATTCGAATCACTATAAGAAAATTTCATTTGAATGAACCTGATACTTGGAATTATTACTCGCATGGTATCAGAAAGGAGTAAAGAACTTTCAGTCAAAGAAACAACGTCAAGAGCTCAGTGATGGTTTTAGGAGACTTCTCAGCCAACGACAAATGTGAGCCCGTTATACTTCAAGATATACAAGATTCCGTTGCGCATATTCGTCCATCGGAACAGATTTTCCTCGTGCTACTGATCAGTGGATTACAAGATGAAGCCATGTTCCTACAAGAAAATGCTTTCGTTCACTACTCATACATTACAAAATGTTGGCTGTTGCTCAGTGAGATCAAGGTCATGAAATGGCCAGGCTGTAGGCCAGACCTAAACCCGACTGAGAACCTATGGAGCATACTTGTTCTTCAGGTGTGCAGAGATTCAATGATTTACCAGTGAGAGAGTGTGCTGATCTTCATCCTTAGGCGAGAATGAGTGAATATTGACCAAGGGACAATCACTTTCCATGTAAAACTTATGCCGAGGAGTTGCATTGAGGACGTTAGGCATAATGGTGGTTGCACACCATTCTAAGTAATAACCACAGAGGCCGGGGTCCTATACTTTTGTAATCCTTTTTTGCACATATTATGATTTATTAACTCATAAAACTATTTTGTTGTGAAGTTTAAAATTTTGTATCTTTCGGTCGTTCTGACCAGATATGATTTCTCCAGATAATATAGGAGCGGAAATATGCTGAAAACTCAGGCGGATTCTATATTGCGAACATCAAATTTTAATTAAATAAGAGCAATTAAACAGCAAAAAACTTCATTAGTATTGCGTAGCACTACCACGTAGAAGTCTTTGTTTCTTGTCAAAACACGCCAGCAGTGTTCATTCAAGTGTATCTTCATCGCGAGCTTCACCCCCGGGATTATTGTTGGAGTCGTAGAGCTGTAGTATCGGAACATCGTCAAAATCGTGTTATCTAAGTTGCTCTTTGATCAACATCCGTATTTATAATATGTATCACCATTCACCTCAATAACCCGAATTCTCAGTCCTAATATGTGAACCCAACTGAATGCATCGACATTTGAAGTACTGGGGAACGCTACGTGTAGCTAACCGATTACGTTGACGCGGTCAGTACTGTTTACGGCACAGATACAGTCAAACAGTCGATCCAGACTATAAAAGTCCAGACGTTCGATGTCCTTCTGGCGGATGAGAAGGAAACCTTCTTCTCCATAATCCCTCCTCATGGTCCCAGAAACTAACTTTTGCCCGAACCTCAAGCCCTTCTGGGTCGAATGATCAATCGAAGTCACAACAAGTTTACCCGATTCATTCAGTTTGAAAAGGTGGGCTGAACTATTTGGATCACAAAATATGCACATCCTTGTTTTTGGTTTAGAATATCACTCCATTCCCGCTCCCCAGTGTCATGTGGGAATTTAGTTTTGTGATATAGTTATTGATTAACTATCATTTTAAAGTAGGAAAAAAAGGATTCACTTCTTCGACAGGCTATCTAGTCTCGATACTAGACAGCATATCAGGATTTGTCCAAAATCTAGATCAAGACATGACAAAAGCGGAATCGTGATCAACATGACAGTGGGTCGATGGTGCACATCCATAAGACGAGAGCCGTTACCCGACTCCAGTTTGAACCAATATATCCGAGCTAATAAGCTGAGATGGTTCGAAAACGGCAGAGACGTATTGATGGAGCTAGCTAGACGGACAGGAACAGTAGAAGGTAAAGATTAGGACTTAGAATAAACTACTTACACCCAATGGCCCTAATTTGTGTTCTGAAATTTCATACTAAATCCAGTGAAAAGAACTCTTGCCCTTGAATTATCTGTTTATTAGACCAGAACACATTGCCTATGTAGGAAGAAACCGTCACTGCCACCAATCACCGCACCACAAACTAACTGAATCATGCCTACATCAAGTAGACTGTCTTCTGATTCGTTCATCGTGATACGATCATCTACCACTTAACGGGAATCCGTTCACTTCCTATCGATCCGCTACTAAGTCGCGAGTGCATCGGCTGACCTAAGTATTGCCCTGAATTCTGGACAGTAGCTGACATGCTCATTGCTAACGCGACTTAACGGACTATCGACCATGAGTCAGCGCACCCTCACATCCTTCAATGGACAAAGATGGGTGCTTCTGGTTCATCCCGGTTCAGGTGGTTTTTGCCACTCTCCGTGATATCGGTATTTCGCTTGTGTATGCGCCTTCTGCTCCGTTGATCAATCACCTTATGCAGCTGCACCTCGAACGACTGATTTTTAAAATTTCGTAGGTTATTTTGTTCTCCCCATCATCCGGACTCTTCTGGAACGTCTTCAACCCATATTTCTTCCTCTCCCAGATCTGATAAACTCCGTGCTCCTTTCATGCTTAGCATCACGACGGGTTTTGCGGATGACCTCATCAATTTGTATTTCTCTAGGATGTAACCGTTCGATTACTCTTCAGTAGTCTCAGTGTAAAGATTAATGGAAGCTGGATATAGAAATTCAGCTCGCCATATCAAGAAACTCCTGTAAACTGGTTTAGTCTGAATCCCGTGTTGTCCATCATATATTTTACCTTGTATTTATGAATGGACCTTCGACTGGCACTGTGTATGCATATATACACACACACACACACACACACACACACACACACACACAGCGCACGCATACACGAACAGTGTCTGTACTGTCCGGTTATTCGGCAAGTAGCAATCACTCATTTTCGTATCGATTTCCTTTTGTCGATCTATTTTGTTACACTTGCCTGTGAATCGCGTTCATGTTCATTTACTAAAAAACCCACTTAGTAATTGGTTGTTCTGTCTCCTAACGGTTGAGTCATAGCAGGTCTTGGTGACGGGAGATGGCGGATCAATCGGCACTCATCAAAATTTTGTAGTAAAAGTGGAAATAATAACAGCACATTTCACTTCTGGTAATGTCACAAGCAATGATCAATCGTCTGTGACGAAACTGAATCACTCGCTGCAAGCACTCAGGAATTTATTTATGACGCAGAAAATGGGATTGACTTCACTTCGTGGTACAGACGATACAAAGATGTTTTTTTGGTTGACGGTGCATCTTTGGACGAACAGTCGAAAGTGCGTTTGCTTATGCACAAGCTGGGACCTGCAGAACACACTCGGCACTGCAAACATACCATCCTCGAGATTTTCCGCTAAAGGAAACAATGTCTAAGCTGAGCTCAATCTTAGGTGAACGATCGTCATTGTTCAATATACGATACAACTGTCTCGAAACTCAGCCGAAGAAATAATCTCTTACGCTGGTCGGGTCAACAAAGAATGTGAACGTTTTAAACTTGAAGAAATCACAAACGATCTATTCAAATCATTGATTTTTGTCGCTGGCTTGGCATAACCAGAAGATGCCGAACCTCGCACGACGCTGATGGCAAAGGTGGGCTCTTCAGAAAAACAGTCCGTGGAAGATCTAACCGCCCAATGTATCAGACTCGAACTTAAAACAAGATTCCACAATGATCCAGCACGTATCACTCTCTACTGAAAATACTATTTTAGAGAAAATAACTGGAGACACAATCTCGCAACCTCGCGAAATGCTTGCAACGACACCATTCCAACGACCGTCCTCTGTCTGCTGGAACTGTGGGAATAGCCCTTTGTTCGGTTTTGCCGTTACATGACACATTTTTGTCATGGATGTGGACGTATGGGGCATAGAAGAATTTTGTGGGCGCTCACAGAACAGAAGACGTGTGAATAACTTCGGTGTATTTCGCCACACCAGTCACCAGTCGAAAGCCGTATTCGCAGCTAGGAGTCTTTCACTCAACCAAATGCGGAAATAAGTAACAATAACTGTAAATAGTCATCCAGTGACTCTCCAGCTGAACACGATATCGGAAATAACAATCATTTCACGCTCATCTTGGATTGCTCCTGGTGAACCCCTATACAATACCACAAACCGTGTTGCTCGAAATGTCACTGGTCGACAAATGCCATTCCCGGGGGAGCTAGAATGTGAGTTCCATTTTTGTGACCGTGATAGGAATGCCACTTGTCATGTATCGACCTCTGATAATTTAAATCTCCTTGGTATTGATTAGGTAAATAAGCTTCAGTTATTGGATGTATCTTTCAGTTCCATTTGCGACCCAAACAACCCCATTTCACCGTCACGCTCACACTCACCGGATGTATATGACGTTGCAAACATTACTAACAAACCGGCAGTTGGGGAGATTCAGGAGAAGCACACCAAAATACTTCAACCAGGCTTGGGGTTACGCACTAAGGCTAAACCGATCCTTTATCTTAAACCCTGGTTTAAACCAGTCTTTCGTCCAAAATGGCCTTTTCCGTATGCCGCTCTGAAACCAATAGTTCGGGACCTCGGAAGACTGCAGAGAGTGGGAGTACTCGGACAAGTTAGCTATTCCGCTTGGGCCGCACCAAATGTGGTGGTTAAGAACGCAGAGGGTTCGGTTCCCATATGGGCCGATTTCTCCAATGGACTTAATGATAGCCCAGAAACATCAGTATGCGCTACCAACCCCGGAAGATTTGTTTTCTAAACTTAACAGAGGTAAAATATTCTCAAAAATTGGTCTGTCTGATGTCTATCTTCAGGTTGAAGTGGACAGTGCGTGCAAAGATTTGCTGACTATCAATACCCATCGCGGTCTGTATCAATACAATAGATTTCCATTCGGAGTAAAGAGCGCTCCAGCCATATTCCAGCAGATCTTTGACACAAAGCTGACTGACATTCCATTCGCACGGCCATACATCGACGATATTGTTATTGTTAGTGAGTGTAGAGCCGAAAATGTGCAACATTTGGACGAAGTATTACATAAGATCCGGCTTTTCGGACTCAAGTTACGAATCGCGAAATGCTCATTTTTTCTCCCAAGCATACAATCTCACGGTTTTACCATTGATAAAAACGGAAGACGCCAAGACCCCTCCATGGTGGCGCCTATTAGTTAAACGCCTGCACCTAAAAACAAAATCGAATTGCAATCCCTCTTGGGCCTCGTAAACTATTACAATAATTTCACTCCAAACATGTACAATATTAGAGCCCCATTGAACACCTTATTGGGACGGGATTTTGAATGATGATGGTCAGAAGACTGCCAATCATCCTTTGATGAATTAAAGCGGCTATTGACATTCATCCTGATGCTGACTCACTCTGATCCCCGTTCACCCATAATTGTCGCCGTAGACGCCTCCAAATACGGCATTGGAGCAGTGCTCCTCCATAAATTTCCAGATGGCTCACAGAAGGCAGTGTCCTACTCCTTTCGGGCGATTACAAATGCCGAGAGAAACTACAGTTAGATAAAGAAGGAAGGCTAGACTCTGGAATTTGCAGTTCACAAAGTTCATAATTTTCTTCATGGTAGACACTTCACCTTGTGTTTTGATCACAAACTACTGTTGGCCATCTTTGGTACAAAAAAGGCATTCTCGTTCATACCGCAAACCGAATACAACGATAGGCAACGGTACTACTTGCTTATGACTTTATGATTACGTGCATTAACACAGACAGTTTCGGGCATGCTGACGCATTATCTCGCCTAGTACAAAGGAATTCAGCTAGTCAACCTGGTGAAGACTTGGTGCTATCCTCAGTTGAAGTTGATTCCGGAGTCACACAGGAGTTTCACGAGTCTATACGTAATCTGCCTGTCACGTTCTCAATGATGCAAAGCAAAAGTAGATTAGACCCTGATCTTCAGCAAACAATTCATTTTCCACAAACTGGTTGGCCCAAAAATATCTCCGACCATTACATCATGCAATTTTATCGTCGGAAGGATGCACTCACGATTGTAGACCGATGTTTGATGCTATCTGAACTCACGGTGATTCCTAAGACACTACAAACCAGAGTGATGATGCAGTTGCATAGTGGTCATCCGGGTATCACACGTATGAAACCACTAGCTCAAAGTTATGCTTACTGGCCCAAAATTGACAAGCAGATTGAAGCGTATCTTAGATGTTGCAAAGAATGTTCCATTGCTGCTAAGACACTCATCAAGGTTCCACTTCACTCTTGACCACTACCCACAGGCCTCTGAAAACGGGTTCACGTCGACTTTGCAGGTCCAATGAATCTATAGTATTTCATAGTAATTGTTGATGCTTACTCAAAGTGGCCAGAAATATTTCCTATGAATACTATCTCGCCTTTAGGTGCCATTGTCATCTTGAAACGCCTTTTCGCTCAATTTGGGATCCCCGAGCCCCTAGTTACGGATGACGAGACCCAGTTTACCTCCATTGTCTTTAACTTCGGCCAATCCTTGGCAGTTGAGCACGTACGGAGTCCAGTTTATCAACCTCAATCAAACGGTCAATCGGAACGTTTTGTAGACACACCGAAACGGGCTTCCAAAAAGTTTGCAAGGGGAAGGTAGGATACTAAAAATACTTAGCAAATTTCCGATGACATACCGTTCAACTCCTAACGCATCAAACCCAAACAATGCCTCACCAGCAGAAGCCTTCCTTGGCCGACGCATGCGAATACAGTTAGACGCCATGTGCCCTACTGTCACATCAGCCTTTCGAAACAACCACATGGAAAGGTGCCTGAACGGAAATTACGCTGCTAGGCCACATGGTTTCAGCGAAGGGGGTCGCCTTTATGTTCTCTATTTTCGTCACCACATCAAGAAACGTTACAACACGGCAGTGGTGAATGAGAAGAACGAAATAGAACTTCCACGAAACGTGCTTTTGAATACCTTTGCATCACCAACGACAGAAAAAAACAGCATCACCCGAGCCACCAAGTTCTGGCTGTTCTAACAAGCGGAGATACTCAACGCGTTCCCGGCCAGTCATTAAAAGACTTGCCATTGATCCCTATAAGAAGTCGTAAGAGTCGGTTTCTATTTGCGGGGGTAGGTGAGCTGACTGTCAGCTGATGCCATGCGCATGCGCATGCACACACACACACACACACACACACGAACAATGCCTGTACTGTCCGGTTATTCGGCAAGTAGCAATCACTCATTTTCGTATCGATTTCCTTTTGTCGATCTATTTTGTTAAACGTGTCTGTAAGTCGCTTTCATGTTCATCCACTAAAATACCCACTCAGTGATCGGTTGTTCTGTGTCTCCTACGGTCGGGTCATAACAGTTTACCAAACCGTTCCTTTGTTCACCATGCTTACACGCTGGCCACCACCCTTGACCTCCGTGCACGCCTGATAACTACTAGGCCAATCCCATTGCATCACTCAGTCAACAGCCTTGTTTCAATGAAAAATGTTGATTGGCCTGAACCGGTATATGTCTGGGGTCTATTTGTTCGTATCGAACTCTGATTCCTAAACGATTTTATATCCTGCATAATTTTACTCTCCCTTTTTTGTATCAGGGTGTACTCATCTTCTGGTATCCATGGTCCATTCTGTCATGACGTCATAATTGCCTGGGCTGATTGACGTAATTCTCTCTCTCTTTGCCCTGTCTACGTGATTGACTGAACTTTGATCATGCCCTTATCATCATGCCACCTTTTTCACAACCACAGTTATTCCGGCTCGATGTGAATGCAAGTGGATTTTCCATTACATACGATTCAGGCTCCTCGTGCCAACAATAAATTTTCTGAACGTAGTTATTCCGTTTATTCTTCACTGTGCATGTGTGTGTCTTCCCTCGGGCAATTACTTCTTCTCTGACCACTGATTGGGCAAAAAGCCCCACATAAATAAGGACTTCCTTTGTAAATCACTTGACTCGCTCCTGCATCCCCATCTCGAACATTTCCTGTCTATTTCTGCCTGGGCCTTTAGAAGACTTCGTTGGCTGTCTTGATTCTGTGGTCAGCTTGACCACAGTTTGAGGTACGTTCTCGTTATTGCTTGATGATTTGCCCCGCATACACGCACCAAAGCGAGCTTTTGTTCTTTGCCTTGGGACTCGGAGTTCGTATATCTGCGAGTCACTCAATTACGGACGAAAATCTTGCGCCTGTGTCACTGACGTCATTTTCCACGTGGGCATCAACCATCTCAAACCTTGGATGGGAGCTAGCATCATTCTCAACGATCGTGATGTTCTTTTCGTTGGATTGACTCAAACAATACCCGTTCATTTTCTTCAGCACTGTTGTAGGGTCTTTTGGATATTCGCTCACATCAACAGAATTTACAGTGAACGAAAAACGCCTGGTCTCATCAACAACACAATATCGAGGCATAGAAATCTGATGCTCTTTTGGTTCCGAAAACAGTTGCGTGAGGACAGCAAAACCATAGAATTTTGTGCCTCCATAATATCCAATCCTCAGCCAAACAGTTTTCATCGGTCATCTTCAGCTATGCCGGAAACCACAAAGCGCATGGGGTACATTCGATACCATATTCTACTCGGTCTCACTAAAATAAATGTAAGAAACAGTCACCGACACCAATCATTACACCACAAACTAACTGGCTCATACTTGCATCAAGTAGATTGTCCTCTGATTCGTTGATTGATGAGACGACCATCTACCACTTAACGGGAATCCGTACATGTCTTACTGATCCGCTACCTAGTTGCTTGTGTATCCGCTGTCTTAAACATTGACCTAGATTCTGGACAGTTGATGACGTGCTCATTGCTAACGTGACATGATAGACCATCGACCATGAGTCAACACATCCTTTTATTGGGCTACACAACCACGCTGTCAGGATGATGGTTACCTAAACGACCAGGGACTTACGGCGCATCGCGTTCCTAGGACGGTTCGGCCGGATTGCCTGACCGAGTTTTGAACATCACTTGTGGCTCGTTCTGTATAGTTTCAATGTATCGCCACAAAAAAGAAACAACTGCCCAATTATTTTTGACGTTAGAACAGTGAGCAGATCAATGACAATGGATTCAACCAATCGAATTTCTGTACGAGGATGTAACACGAATTTTAATACATATTTCTCTTTTGAATTCAAATTCCATTACGATTATAGTTCCTGAGTTTGATAGCACTCGTGATATTTTGCGCATTTCGACCGAGCACGCTAATCCGTTTCTCTCGACTACAAGACTCTCCGTTACCGTAAGTATTTTGCTTCACTTTTTTCTAGACTTTACTCTTGAGCCCTATCGTACGAACTTTTCAGACCGCTACGCACATCAGCTGACCAATGCCATTTTTACCTCTTTCGAAATACAACGATTCTGATGTACGAGGTTAACTGACACCGTCACTGTTCTAATCATTCCGATCTGTCAATACAGTCTTTCATTTTCAATCACACAGTAGACTGGGCTACCACATTGTGCTTTAGAAAATCGAACGAACGTTGTTTGAGAGCAATATACTAACTATACTAACTATTAAAAAAATGAAAAAGTATATTGCTCTCACATCGCTGCACAAAGAACAACGTTTATCATCTTCCATAACGCTGAAAGACTTGTCCCTTTCTGACGAACATGGTATGATTGTCTGCAATATCTCCACTGGCAAGCCTCTGCCATTCGTTCCATGTTCACTTTAGGGATTTATTTTTACACAATGTACCTACCATATCCCATGTTGGATTGCGCGCCTCCATCAGAGTTCTTTCCCATCGCTTTTGGACCAAAAAGGAATGGAGATTTAATCATTTTCCTCGTTTGGTCATCCTAACTGATTTGATTCGAAAGCCATCTCAGAAAAACTGGGTGAACTTCATAGCATTTCGTGTACTACCAAACTGCAACCTCTCACAGAGCAATCAGTTCTTGCGTTGCACTCCAATAACATTTTACCAAATAATGTACACGATTACTATGGAAAATCCAGTTCATTTTTACAACATGAAACATTCTCTTTTCATTCCTGTCCGCGCAGTGAACAATTGAAAGGATTCAGCTACGGTTTGAACAACGAAGCACACGGTTGTGAAGAAACATACTTCTATTAAGCGAACTTGAATAGTAAAGACTCCGAAATAGGCAACTTGCCAACCGAAGGTCGCATGAAATTGTGCTCATGCATTGATTCACCCCTTCAGTACGACGTTTATTTCATCAACCTAAAGTGTCAGCGAGATCAGCATCAAATTTGCAGTAGATGATAGTGGAAAACTGGCTAAAACTCTGTATTCTAATCTGATCTTTAAATCCGGTCGATTCGCTCGTGACCGATAAAATTCCTTTCTGGGTTAGTCATTTAGGACCAGGGGTCACAGTCCACAGTTAAAAATGGCAGCATGAAAAATTGAATCTTGATTACAACAGGACTCTTGCAAGCCTTGTATGAGGACATGACTTGACGGTACAACTAATGATAATGTGGGATTTTCAAATCTGACATCGTTACCTGCCGATCGAGCAAAACAAAAGTGCAAATAGTGACGTAACTGACCTGGAATCGTGCTCCGAATTGGTATCGAATATCAGATCACTAGCACCAGTCCGTATGATGAGATGACTGATAAGTTGAAGTGACAGTCACTGCATTGCGTCATATTTGCGAGCTCTTATCTATGCCAAAGGATTCGGTCAGGTAAATTGTATTATTTTCTGGGAAGATAATGAAAGTTGATTGGGTAGGGAGGTGATTCATCTAAAGTGTTTGTAATCCAAAGGGTCAGTTCAGCTGACCAGGCGGTTTCTCACTCACTACAGTAGTCAGCCTCGAAGATTTCAACCTCCCTGATTGTAATAACCTCTCCGGAAGAAACAATTGTGTTGTGCTCGAGAATTTTCTCAATAGCAAGCCTCCCACCATGCGATAAACTCCTCGAACCGACTGAGAAATGCTTTCATTGGGATTTGAGGCCTGAAAAAGAAACATCTTCGGGTCCAATACAATTGAGAATTTGGTTTTCCGAACAAAATTTTCCATATACCTTTGCATCGGTAGTTTCCGGGTAATGATTCTGTGCATGTCAACAGAGTCCAGCAACCAAAGCGACACAGATACGATGGGTATCTGAAGCTTCATTTGCGCCTTTAAATGCTGGGATATCGATTCCTACGGATTCCAGATATGATGGGGCACGGAGATCCCTTATACGCCAACTGATTCGCATCCTGAGAAATGGCCATGAGTAGTGGTGGACTATAAAGTGCGGGGAGATGGAAAAAGCTGTGGCGATTGGCTACAGCCGCAACCTTTTCCGTCTAATCAGAAGTGCCGGTCCTCGCAATCCAGACGTCAGTGAACTGACCAAAGAGGCGAACGGCTCACTGATTTAAGCTCAGGAGTATCATCTAGTTCTTTGGGCGGAACATTTCGAGAAACAGTTCAGTTGGCCTTTATCCACGGCAGGTTTGTTAAGTAGCACCATAACTTCGGCTTTTGTTGCACATATCAATCCGCAGTCAGTGACGGAAGTTCTCGGAAAGGCTAGCTTATATTACATAAGGCTGCCCGACGTGTTGGGTTGCCTTTATATATTTTCAAAGACGGTGGCTGAACATTGTTGTTTGAGTTGACAAAACTCCTCCGTTTGGTACGGGATAGGGAACAATTCCCAGAGAATTGGTGTGAGTCGATGGTCGTACCGATTTACAAGAAGGTTGATAGGTCCTGCTGTGAAAGCCACAGGGGAATAAGTTTGGTTGGACTCGCATCTAAACTGCTCGCTGGTATTGTTCTCCACCGCTTATCAACCGTTCGCGAACAGTGCTCGCACAAGAATCAAACTGGGTTTAGAACCCGGTCGAGGTTGTGATAATCACATCTTCACTCTTGGACAAACTTTAGAACATAGGCACACCTTTTGTAGGCCTACTGTCCTCATTTTTCTCGATCTTAAAGCAGCCTTTGACTCAGTCGACCACACGGTTCTCTGGCGCTGCCTCTCGGTGCACCAGGAAAATTCATTTCCACCATGAAGTCCCATTACATAAACAGCCGAAGGCGAGTTCGGGCTTACGGTGCTCTTTCACCCGAGTTCACCACGAGAAGCGGTGTACGTTAGGGTCGCCTACTTTCCCCTTTTCTCTTTTACTTCGGGATTGATATGATCCTGCAGACCGCCCATTTGTCAGGTGGTGTTAGTGGTACTTACCATTATCCGGTTGGAAGAGTGTCACCCCTCGAGAAGGCGGACAACATTTTTCTAAGTGAAGATCCAGGTGAGTTGCAAGCTTTTTCAGACGGCTTGAATAACTGCGTAGCAATGTTAGGTATGTATTTTGCACCTTCAAAGTGCAACATACTATTGCAGGATTGGGTTGGTCCAACACCAAACCTTTCAGTATCTGGAGCAACTACAGACCAAGTAGATAAGTTCTATTATCTGGGCAGCTGCATTTCACCCAGAGGTCAGATAACGGATGAGATGTCTGCGTATACAGAAGGCCCGTTTGGCACTTGCCAATCTGAGTCACCTGTGGCGTCGGCAATGACATCCCTTTTTCTATCACCGGTCGAGTGTACGCTGCACCTGTCAGGCCCGTGCTTCTCTATGGTTCAGAATTATGGCCACTGCGGGTGCAGGAAATAGGAACATTGTCGGTATTTGAGCACCGATATCTTTTTACCGTTTCTCGAATCTGGTGGAAACACAATATAAGCAATGCAGAGGTTTGGCGGAGAGTCTTAGGTCAGCAAACGGAATTATGAGATGAAACTCTGAAGGTCACTAAGCTAAGATGGTTGGTACATGTGTTACGCATGTCCCTCATAGGATTTTTTCGGCGCGCCATGTTCGCTGAGGCGGGTACCGGTTGGAAGATGAGTACGGGTGGCCAGTCCGTGATATGGAAGAGAGGTATGAAAAACTTAACCTGTGGACTTGGCCGTTTAGGGCGGGTTAGACTTTCTGGGTGGGATCCAAGAGACCTACCCACTCAGTGGTTATATACGTTAAAGGATATGGCAAGGTGTCGTGGTCAGTGGCACTGTTGCATCTACAAGCTTTCTTTATCGACTTGGTATCAATATTTGAATTTCTTTTATAGCTCAATTAGCTGTCCTGACCTTTCTCATTGTTTCCGACTGAGGTTGTGTAATATTCGTAATGAACTGAGTTGATAGTCCGTATCGAAATTGCTCCCACATAGAACCACGCGAATGGAAGTAGCAAGAAGACCAAGGCCGCGAAATAGCACGTAAATTGTATTGCAGAGTGAGTTCGTATAAATGTTTAGTTAGAGAATAAAATTGATAGACTCAAAGATGGCCAATCACAGGGAGATATTGTCGGAATTGTCCGCGGCGATCCTCATTGGTTGAGGCTCATCCGTGTACGTGGCTACGAAGCTGTACCTGGCCGTATCACGTGTGACAGCTGCTGAATCACTACAGGCTGTCACCTGGAGATAGCAGCCAAAGCCACCGGATCCAGTGCATAGTTAATAGTTGTCTGAACTGAACTGAACTGAACTGATTGGTAATATGATATGAGGTCTCTGGCGCACTACCACACCTGACTTATTGGGGCCTTACATTATTCTCTACTCCAAGTCTCAATGTCTGGTTGCTGGCTATCCCTAATAGTGAAGCGGACCTTTGTCACTACGGATTATGCTTCTTCAACTGCACTCTTGTATAATCATGCAATGAAATAAATCAGAATCACTAGGCCACTGGGTTTGGTGAGTTCTAATCACGCTGACTGAGTCTTATTTGAGTCAGTCAGCAGTAATGTTGTAGACTTTAGTTCACTGAAGTTCTGAGGGTTTCCGTCTCATGCTACAGCGTCGAAATTGTTCGTCTGTCGGTGTGAAAAGTAATCCTGATGTTAGTAAGTCTTTTTTGTACCAAATTTTGGTGAACTTTGAAATGGCATACCGCAACATCACGCGTTCCACTCACGAATCGCTATCAAGTCAACACAAGTCCTTCTGGTCAGATTTATTCCTTAGAATATTATAATGTTTGAAACCATGAATCTGCGTTGTCAACCATAGCCCATGAACTTTTGATGACAGAATTTGAAATGTTCGAAAGATTGTGTGTGTCACCCATCAAACACCAAACACAAGACCGAATGATTTGCCGAGATGATTGATAACCACATGTAGAAACCACAGCTGAGTGGAAAGAAATAACCGTTTGTTAAACTGTCCATGTCGTAGTGGTGTGGTTTTCGTTAATATTTACCCATATATAGTTTCTAAACCTAAACTCGATTTAAAGTGCTTTTCTCTGTCACATGCACCAAGGTGAGTTGAAACTAACTCGTCTTGAACACGAATCATTCAGTTTTACGTCATCAAGTTTCCTTTTCCCGGGGAAGGCATGTTTCCATTTCGTATTAAAATTGACTCTTTTGCACAAACCCCCTCCTACATGCGTCGTCTAGTTTTGAAGTCACTCATGATGTAGAATCAACTGTCGACTCACCAGTCTAATCTTATTCTGTATTTGAAATTGGGTACGTAGCTGCTGAATATCTACCCTCGGATGCATGAAGTATATACCTGACTTGAATTGACTGGACTCAAAAACCATGATAACCCCGTAAAGTCGGTGTATCCTGTTTTTAAGTCATTCCACTAACTTCAGTGAGAACTCAGATCTGCCTCAGAATTGTCCGGTTATTAGCACAACAACAAAGAATACATAGGTTGCTCTCACATTCGCCCACTCGTTGTACACAATGTATTAGTCCGACTGGTGTGGGCGACCACGTCTTGAGGTTTAAACAACGCTGACAAGATTCATCTCTCATCTATCGATCCTCTCCATCGACGGGCTATCTTGTCACTCGAGATCCCGTTGTCTCAAGCCTTGGGCTTGGTACCGCACCAGTGTTGACTGCCAACGCCACTTGGCTGTCCGCCAACTATGAGTTAACACATTCCCTCACAATCCCTGTCATGAATCATCATCTGCGCACATCTCCATGGGGCCCTACCAGGATTCAAAACCGGGATGAATGCTCATGAGTCAAACACTTCACCAACAAGTGATCGATTATTTTTCTCATTGGCTTAAATCTGTTACCATCCATACCGAACATTTTGTTACATTACATCTGGGTTACAACTTTCTACTCAGAACATCTATTTCCAACTGACAGATTGAAATCTGCAAAATCTTTAGTAAATGAGCGCCGGCTGAACTTTCCAACCATAAGTTAGCATCGTTAATTTTCATGGGGTGTGCAGTTTCGGTCCTCAGAATTGAAACAAACTTCGCGTAGGCTTTAGTGTGATGGAGACTATGTGGAGGAGGATTTGGTTAACCATGGTTTTCGTCTATTCCTGTGCCAGCGAGAATGTCGTGAGCACGTGGCAGCAACCCATCAGCGCGCACCGGTACTTGTTCACTGTGAACAGTGCAAGTTGTAGACTTTTCAAAGCTATTCACTGTGTTCCGTGCAGTGTGTCATAGCTTCCTGTTCAGGATTCAACCAACCAGATCACCTAATGACTGGTCGGCAGCTTATCCATTACCAGTGGTATGGCTCATTTTATTTTCAAAGGAATAATTAATAAATAAAAGTGAGAGAATATCTGATTGTCATTCTCCTCATGTCAGTTTTATTGGGTGTCGTTCTATGTACAAGTCATTCCATCGCATGAGGTTGATCGGGTTGAATCAAATTTCACAAAGACATTTGGGCATAGCTACACAGTTTCAATTTTAATTGGAAGCATTGTGAATTCAGTTGAATTCTATCTAACTTCACATGTACTCATCCATCGCACCGCTCCCCAGTCACAGATAGTGATTGGTTTGCTAACAGCCAGTCGTACTATTTACCCACAAAGTAACTGCACATCGTCACATTTTCCTATCACATTTCTATCATGGGTGAGCTGAATTCTCGTTGAAATGTGTAACAGTCTGGCCGATATCGTGTGACGGGTTCGTGGGAGGATCATATCTAGACTGTTCTTTCCGATCACTGTGGTGACCGTGATACATGTGGGAAGTACATTTGATGTACTGACTAACTGATCGATCGTTCGATTTTCTAAAGCACAATGTGGTAGCCCAGTCTACTGTGTGATTGAAAATGAAAGACTGTATTGACAGATCGGAATGATTAGAACAGTGACGGTGTCAGTTAACCTCGTACATCAGAATCGTTGTATTTCGAAAGAGGTAAAAATGGCATTGGTCAGCTGATGTGCGTAGCGGTCTGAAAAGTTCGTACGATAGGGCTCAAGAGTAAAGTCTAGAAAAAAGTGAAGCAAAATACTTACGGTAACGGAGAGTCTTGTAGTCGAGAGAAACGGATGAGCGTGGTTGGTCGAAATGCGCAAAATATCACGAGTGCTATCAGACTTAGGAACTATAATCGTAATGGAATTTGAATTCAAAAGAGAAATATGTAATGTCAGTAACATGGCGTTTTCGGTGGAAAAATGATACAGTAATACTTCGAACATTTGTGTGGTTAGGTTCCCTAACCCTTTGTGTATTAAGAGGAATCACGAATGTTTGGTCAGTGTCACGAAAATTTAACAATTATACTTCTGCAGTGTTTTGAGGATTTTGCAAATTTTGCAAATCTGTGTAAAAATGCATATACAAGTTAGTTAGTTTCGCGAATCCCGAAACGCGAATGCATTTAGTATTATTGTGATTAGCTGACGTTTTAGATACTGTGGGCAATTTTGCAATCAAGTAACTCTGAGGAATCAATTACAGGTCAAGGGATATTCGATCTTGAACATTCCAGCGTAGTAGTGGTCTTGCGAATATGTCATCCACAGTAGGATTACAAGTAAATTGATTTCGGAAGTTTCTGAGAATCGAGATTAGGTCGTAGTAGAAATTATCTAAACAGGACCAATGAATCAGGATACATGACTACAGCACAAGCGTGTGTAGACAACTACCGATGAAAAAATTCAGTAGTGTTTCATTTTGTCAGGGAAACATGATAGTCATTGAAGGTTTACCACAACGGGGTCCCGCAGAATGTTTGGGCGTAGAACAGCATCCACCTACAAGGGCAATAAAATTCGTGTTACATCCTCGTACAGAAATTCGATTGGTTGAATCCATTGTCATTGATCTACTCACTGTTCTAACGTCAAAAATAATTGGGCAGTTGTCTCTTTTTTGTGGCGATACATTGAAACTATACAGAACGAGCCTCAAGTGATGTTCAAAACTCGGTCAGGCAGTCCGGCCGAACCGTCCTAGGAACGCGATGCGCCGTAAGTCCCTGGTCGTTTAGGTAACCATCATCCTGACAGCGTGGTTGTGTAGCCCAATGAAAGGGTGTGTTGACTCATGGTCGATGGTCTATCATGTCACGTTAGCAACGAGCACGTCAGCAATTGTCCAGAATCTAGGTCAATGTTTAAGACAGCGGATACACAAGCAACTAGGTAGCGGATCAGTAAGAAATGTACGGATTCCCGTTAAGTGGTAGATGGTCGTTTCATCAATCAACGAACCAGAGGACAATCTACTTGATGCAAGTATGAGCCAGTTAGTTTGTGGTGTAATGATTGGTGTCGATGACTGTGTGTTCTTAAATAGACAATGTGTTCTGATCTAGTATACTGAGATGATTCGATGGCGAGAGGTCTGCACACTAAATTTAGTATGAAAGTTCGAACCACACATAGGCGTCACTAGGTGTAAGTGGTTTATTCGAAGTCCTCATGTTTACTTTCTGCTTTTCTAGTCCGTCCAACTAGTTCAATCAACAGGTCTCTACTGGCTTCAAACCATCTCAGCTTATTAGCTCAGATATATTGTTTGTCATTGACACAATCATAGCTCCTAAAACTAATTGCTCTAACCTGGCATCGGGTAACGTTTCCGGTGATTGGTAGGTCAAACGGTAAACCACCATTTGACAGGACCCTTTTTGGTCTTATCGATGTGCGCCACCGACCCACTGTCGTTTAGTTCGCGATTCCGTTGGTTCAAGCATTGACCTAGATTCTGGACGGGAGGTCATGTCCGTAAGAACGTTACATTCGTGTGATTTGTTTACCACTTCCACACAAGCACTCAGCGACACAATGGCAATCGTTATTTCGTAAACTCCAGCATTATTACTGTTTGATCGATCCCTGTCATAATCTAGCCGCCAATGATTTAATTTTCTGTGCCTCATCGACTGCGTCCTTTAAAGGTGTCAAGAAATATCGATGACAGCCACGACGTTTGGGTGACGGGCAGCCCAATCAACTTGTTTGGAAACCATGAAACCGGTTCTTTGTAAGGCTATAAAGTGATCCTTGTGTGTGTTTAGTTAAAACAGTTACACAACACACAGGTCAAGCGTTTCAAAAATATTTGGTGAGTGAGCGTACCAAGCCTTGCGTCGAACATCATTCCCTATCCGGAAATACACTAAACCCGAGTACACCGGCAGGGTAGTGAGCCGACCGTACAAACCCCCATTGCAACACACTCCACGCAGTCCACCAGGGTCGGTTACCCTAAAAGGGCAAAATCCGCAAGCATGGTCGTGATTGGTCAGTTCGGTCAGTCACGTTCTCACCAAGATCGACTTACGGTTGGCTGGATACTACCCTAGTTCTTTAATTGGTCAATTCAAGAATGGTAGGCCTGGTTCCGCGTACGCGCGTATCCTTGCTTTTCGTCGTGCGTTGTTGCTCCGAATGTGTCGAAAGGGATGGGAGTAAGTTCGTCCGACTCTTTTCGCACGTAGATTATAGTCCAACACATTTATTGAAGCCCATTACTGTTTTATGGCGGAGGGAAGTAATTTTCTCCTTTAATTGTCAGACAAAGTCAATAAACCAGTCACGTTAGGCAATCCTCAGCAAAGGAGAATACGATTAGGTCCCAGGGGCTAGATGATAGAAATTGGTTCATGCACCTAAACATTCACAGCAGTTCACACACCATACTGACGCACAAAATGCGCCATGAAATCGATCATTTCATTGCATACTTTCATTGTTAACCTGTACTTTGAGAGTGTATCACCAAAGTTGAATTGTTATCTCTGAATATATTGTAATGTCCTAAATCACACTAGTGTATATTGTTAATTGGAATTACAGGATGGCTTCTTTTGTTTGTAAGGACCCAATTAAAATATGGGCAAATGGTCCTGTTGGTCTTTGACCTTTCGTATGCATTGTTCCGTGGTCTATCGGTTTGAATACACTCGAGTCTCGTGTGGTTGTGTTCTGGCCTCACCTATGGGCTGGGTTGAGAGCTTATCAGTTTGAAAGGCAAAAACTCCAACAGATTTTCTGGTTCTACGTCATTAATTGGATGAATAACTTATCGTACGGGGTCAGACAGAGTGACGATATCTTTGTCGGATGATCATTATAAAGTTTTGCCAGTTAGTTATATGCTACGTCTTGTTTTTCCTATTCTAATCCGTAGGTTATGACACTGATGTGGGACTCGTGAGCCAGCACTCTTTGTTATTACCCAGCTCCGTGTTAAAAATTTTGATACTAGACTTCTGGGTGGGATTATCACTGGTCATAAAACCCGACCTGTATCGAACGAAGCCGCCCCAGTGTTCATTGTTAGCTGATACCCGACGCATAGATAAAACAAATAGCTTGTCTTAATTCTACCCCTATCGCGTCAGTACCATTGAGTACTATAGTGCCTGACTCCAAGTACGAACTGGGTGTGAGTGGATGTGTTCGATTGGGCAGGATATTAAGCCACATCTATGAAACTGTTTAGGGAGTTTAGGCTCAATGAAGTTCACGTACAGGAGTTGTATGGCGGCAGCATTTGTTCTCCGACGAAGAGGACTTTTCAAGTCAATGTTAAACCATTAATGGTAGGATGTCTAGAGTTTATCTGGACAACTATTGCATCGGCCACAAAAGGAAGACTGTTGATGTTTCTTGTTCGTATGGGATGGTTTACACAAGCCTCTATCATTCGGGTTAGTTGTGTGTTTGGGGTTCACTTATATGTTGAATATATATTTAACACATTTGGAAAACAGGCTGGCGAACAATCTCGTTCTCAGTGATTCCTAATCATGCCAACACACCACAATGTATATGACGAAATACATAAGAGATACCGTCAGCAAAAATGTCAGGGATCAGTGTTCACACCTATTGTGGCACAGGATTATCCGCAGACCAAGTGTGGACGGATTAATGCATTCTCAACGTTCTAGGACCTCGCGCTGCGTGGCGAGTGTGCCAGGGTAGGTTGAGAACGTGCACAAATTTCTCAGTGTTTAAAAGGGGGCTGTGGAGGTTAATCCCGCCCGCTTCCGTTGTGGCCAAGATGCGACTTTCCACCGATCTGGACAGCCAACCTCGGACCCTGCACAGGAGACGGTATGCTTGATCCACGTTCATTGTGCGGTTAGTCTCGGCTAGGTGTAAAACAACCACGCAGATAATTGACTTAATCGCTCCAGTCCTCGCCCACGCTGGGCGATGATCGCGGACGCGTTCAGACAGGCGTCTGATCGTGTGGCCGGTATACGTTGTTCCACTGGAACATGTGAAAGAATACACACAATATGAGGCTGCAGAATCAGGCACATTGTCTTTTACCCGGAAACGCTGCTGGCCTGGATGTGAACAAAGCGCACAGTCTAACAGCATAGAATGTCTTGTTGACACCGCTTGTCAATCTTCTGTTCACTACGTCTGCCAGAAAGTCACCTTTAAATGACGGAGTGATGTACACTGGTTTCTTCCCAACCACCGTCTTCCTTGGAGTTTCTGTATCCAAATGCATCATCCGCCCGATTGAACGTCCCAAGCATCCGTTTTGATTACAGATACTGTACACCGTAAGAATTTCTTCTTTGACGGCATCTTCAGAGCATTTCTCTAACACTCAGTTTGTTAGATATATGATCAGGTTTGTTTTCAACTTAAGCGCTATAAAGCTACGGAAGTAGATATACTGTCTATTCCATGCTGGCTTGCCGTACACTGACCGCCGTATTTAGCCATCTCAACAAGTCAGAAATGCATATAAGAAGGCTATTGCGTTGTCTGATTCCGATTTTAGTGTGATGCGCAAGTTTAGATGTTCCGAGTTGAAGGTGTTTTGTAATTGACCTCTATGGCAAATTTCATCTGTTATACGTAGAATGCTATCTAATTGTCGCTTGTACAATCGAAGTTCGTGGATCGATGATTGCAACGGGCTTTTTTCCAATTTTCCCATGAAGAATGCTAATAAACAGTGGCCCGAGTGGAAACCCCATCGCTACACCATCTGTTCAGCGATAAGCCTGTTTGTTTAACCTAAACTGAATATTCCGGGTACATAAAAAAGCAACTGTCACAGATCGTCCAGTGGTGTACCTATTTCAGTCTTATTTGCTTGTGTATAGCCTCGAAGATAGTCGATAGTTTCTTCGATTTGGACGTTAGTGACATGAGGTCTTGTGAGAGCATATGTTGTCCTTTCTCATCTAGGTCACTTAAACATTTTACAAGTTCGAAGGTATCCTTTAAACTGCATTTTGTCATTGCTACTCTAGCCGGCTCCAAGAGACTCGTCAACCATTTGGCTCCGGCGTGATACGGTGAATTTCACATATCGAGAATGGGCCTCAGTGGGACTTCCGTCTTATGAATTTTTGGCAATCCATACAATCCTGGTATGATGGTTCTTGTAGGCCAAATTCTTTCAGGTGTGACGGAGTCGATTATGCCCTTTTGTTTAAGGTGCCATAACCTGTTAGTCAGAGAATTCTCTGTTTGAATCGTCTTGTCTTTCTCGGTTTCCATTTCCGCGAATTGGGACTCATTTAGTATGGCCTCCACTTTTTTAATATAGTCAGACTTGTCATACCTAACACTAGCTTGAGATCAAGCTTGATGGCAACGGAACAACATTTGCATTAACTCAGAAACAGTTACTGGAGGGATAAGGTACGACAAAGAGGTCAGGAAAGAGAACAAACGCGACTTTTTTGTTTTCTCACAACCTCCGCTTCTTGATTATTTCTGGTTTCATGTGTTTATGGGGAACGAACCTGTAACACACAGGCCACATAGCACTCCAGCAACTGATTTCTATTCTCCGCGATATCCATCAACGCCTGAAGCCAACGACAGTCCCCATCCATTAGGCCCTAACTGAGAATTTCGGAAGGTCCTGCCGAAACCATTACTGATGATACTAGCTTTTTCATACCCCCATGCCAAGTGATAGTCTGACCGTCGGGTCGATTCTCTCAGCCTTAAACAGCACGTGCGAATAGAACAAGGAAAGGTGAACGACGAACAGGGATTCACAAAACATGTCCGAGTTATCAGAGGCGGCGTAGAGCAATCATCTACGCCATACGTCGGCTATCTGTACTTAACACATGGCGACAAAATTCGTCATTGCCCATTCGATGTTCCCACGAGACGCGAGAAACGTTTTCCGGAGACGTCGGTGGTCAAACACGGAAAGCTGCCGAGTATCCTGATCGTAAAGTGGTTAGGTCTCACAACCATGAAACAAACGCCGCCAACCGCGGCTTTGTAAAACCATCTCTTAAGGAAGCGCTAAGTGTCACGGCGGTACAACAGGTGTCGGCTGTTGGCGACAGCTGTTCTGGTTCTCACTATTTGTGATATGATCTCTCCAACACCACCTCCAGGTGCAATCAAACTCCCGAGTTACTCAAACTTATCGACAGACTCTAGCTGATCACCACATAGGGCGACTGCAATGACAGGCTCCGACCTTTCTTGCAAAAACACTGCAATGGGGAAGGCTCGGAGTTTGTGCCTTATCAATCGTCGAGCGATCCAAAACCTCATGCGCTCTCTGGGGGTTATCATACAGCAGGACGATATCACCAACGTATTCTAAGTCAACAAATCTGTTCGTTGGGAGTAGTTCATTTACACCGTTTGGAAGACCATGGAATTTTCTCTGAGGAACTTTTGGAAAGAAATTGGGATATAGGGAACCTTGCCCCGTACTCTATTGGGGACGACAAAGGTTAGCGGAAGATAGCCAATGCCCCAAACCGACGTGAGGTGTGACCGCAAAAGTCCTTGAGGACCGCGACATGCTCATCAGGCACTCCATTTACCGATAAACAATCCCACTGTGCAGTCCTGCTGACAGATTTGAGGGCCGCGCGAATGTTTGGGAACATGAAAGATGTAACAGTGCAACTATCGGGGGATGAAAATTTGTTCGATGCGTCCACAACCGGCGCGAGACCCAGTCTGTTCCTCGCTAGTCTGCTCTTCACACGTTGGTGCAACCTGTAAAGTATGACAAACGCTAGAATTTTTGACGCTATTGGGACAAGGCCTGTGCCCCGATGATTAATGCAGTCACTACGCGAGACCTTCTTGAAAATGGGGCCAACAGTCGATTCCCCCTTGGATGAGAAGACCCGTCTTGAATTCCAAACTTTGGAGAACAAAATACGGAATTCTTTGACAAGCTGAACTCGACCCATCTTCAACCAGGGCTAAGGAGGCCGCTGGAGCCGGCGCTTACTAACATTTTACGGTCTGGATTTTGTTATAGATCTGCTTCTCAATAGGTGGGTCTGTCGATGCAGACCACGGACGTGTGACGGAATAACTGTAAGTGAAGCGGAGACTGCAGACCAGTGGAACTGTCAGCAAGTGCTCTGTTCTGCGTTTGAGATGCCGATGTCGGTTGTGAATTGACTAATTATTGACTTCGGAGGTCGTTTTGATTGCACCCGATGGTTTCCTACCGGTGACTCGAATGAAATAGAACAGCTTGCGGAAACTTCCCAAGCAGGTGGCAGGCTCCATTACTGATGCACTTTATGACCACCAAATTTCTGCCTAGATTTTGCTTCTGTTCACGTCTCGTTACGAGCCGTGTTCCATTATACTCGCTTCCAGTTGGGATCGGCTGGCGTGGGTTGAGAATGTTAGAAAGCTCAACATAGACTCAGTGTGTCATAACGTGACGTGATAGGCCACAAATCGTTAGTCCAGTGAAATGCAAAGCATTCCTGATAAACGACCGGTAATAATTGATGTTACCAGGCGGGACGACTTTTGAGCTAACGCATTTTAAACGACGGATAGGCGAGCTGGTTGGGACGAGTGACTGCAGTCTTAAAGTTGTTGCAGCATGCTTTTAGAACGCCTACACGGGTAGCTTAGTGCAAACTAGCGCGCGATCGGAGTGAACATTTGTGCTCCGGTACAATCTGCAGTCTTGTGTGAAACCCCAAGATTTGTGGCTTATTACGATATGGTCATTCTGGGTTCGCTGCTGATTGGAAGATCGCGGACGCCGCCTGACGTACCGGCTGTCAGCGCGCCCGAATTTCGTACTGGTGAAGAACAGGCAATGGTCAGAGCACAGAGTCAAAAAACGTCCCCCGTTTACCGAACGACAAGAATCTAGCCCAAAATGGCCTTCCTAATGAGCTATGATTGATGACAGCCGACCTACTTTAGAATTCACACCTGCTAAAATCATGATATCAGCCCGAATCGCTTTACGTATGAGGTCGTGTAGCTCTTGGCAGAAGCTATCTCTGACTACATTTTGGCTGCAATCGGTGAGTGCATACTCCAAGACAAAAAATTTCGACTGCTCACTTTGCGCAAACTTCTGAGTTTTATTGTGTATAACCGAGTGTCGACTTGGATCCAGTCTAACAGCGTGGTTTGAGTCCTCTCACTAAGAGCCACACCAACGCCAGAAAGGAACTGCAGCCTGAGGGTCTTAAGAAAGACGTATGTGAAACTCCGTGAAAGGATCGAATGGGGTGTGTCAGTCGAGTGATAGAACCGGAGTCCTGAGTGCAACATAAACCGGTGACTATAATATCTACAATTTGGGCTAAACCCACCGATTGTTCCATGTGCATCAGGGTTTAGACGTTGAACACGGCTAGTTACTCGGCAGCGTAGAATTCACCACCTGTTACCTTTTGTTATTCTCTAGTTATTCTTTGTTCTTAATATCTCATCTCTCCTCCTTATTCATTGAACTCCTCACCAGAAACATTGAAAACCACCACGGACTAGTCGTAGTAATAATGTGTCCAATTTGAACGTATACTAACCTCTCATGTTGTGAAGTGATTCAAGACCAAATTCTGCTAGAAAACTTAAGGTGAAAGAAAAAAGTGTAGTAAGATTAAAAGCGAAGATGAAGACATTGGGCATATAGAGATGGAGAATAGGTTTACGGACACCGTTGTTCGTGGTGTGCGACTGTTTCACGTTAATGTATCTAACCATCGGTAATTTGAGTCCGGTTGACTCATCTGGCTTACCTAACACTCCTTGGGTAACCATGTCCAGTGTTCAACGCTCATGGTGATTTCAAACATTTCCTGATCTAGTTGCCTCTACCCATCTTCCAGACACTTGCTGTCTCAATATTCGTTGTACTTGGGTGGATTGTCTTCGAGGGTTGACCAACTAGATAACCGTGCGAGATTTTGGCCACAGAGCCTAGCGAGTACTCGGCACTTCAAATGATTCATCACGCAGTATCAACCTTCAACTCACCACTCAAATCCATGTATATCTGTCTCATGCTACTTGTTTTGAATAATCTGCTACAGTGCACACCCACCGAACCCCCAATTGTGACTCAAACCCACGTGAATTCAGCATCCTGCATCTGCATTAGGAAACATGAAAAGCAACGCACTGATGTTTCCTCTCTCTTTGAAATTCCCAATCTTGTCTTTTTACTTGAAGTGAGAAATAGAATGCTCGAGTTTTACCTTTTCTTTCCCCCGCTCTTCGTATTGAATCTTCCTGAACTGCTTATGGTCATTCTACCTCGTTTTTTGGCATCCACATGTAATTACTCTTTGAAAGCTTTAAGAACTGAATTTTCTCTTCGTGACGGATATTTCCTCACATGCACTCCATTTCTTTTTCATACGAGGCCCAAATTCGCCCCATTCCTGGATACTACAACTACCTTTTGGACGAAGCCCCATTTTTTCTTTATCTCTTATCAACCGAGTTCAACACAAATTCACCCGTATTAAAGGACACTGCGCGTTGACCTCCACCAAGTAGTTTCTAGTCTGCCGCAGGGCAGATACCTCACTTCCTGGTATTCTGAGGAACTTGTTTCTTCGGTCTTAGAAATGCTCCCAAATGACGTGCGTCCCAAGCAGCCTCTGTTGAGGAAGTTCTACTCATTGCCCTCTTGCGGTGGAGGCGTTCCGACTAAAGTGAGAGGATGAAGGCGAATGCCCAGTGCTCTCCATCGGGTTGGCTGACTGGTAGTCAGTCTAGGGGAGATGGCGCAACCCCGATTCCAAACTAACCACGGGTGGCGTATGAGACGTACAACGGTTTGCTCGCCGGCACCTGTGACAATGGGGTGTACTGGGCGCCCACGATATTTGGCTTCATCCGAAAGGCGTATGAACTGAGCAATCTGTTAGCGACCCCCAGTGGGTTACGGACCCCGCGCTTCGTCCCACTGCGTTGCAGTTTAAGCTTTGGATATCTGAGGGCTCCGGTTGTAGACCCCTAAGAAAACCATCTGCTTTGGCCTGGAAAATCTGGCAGTATTGCGCTCGCAAACGGATTGTGGAATCGAACGCTATCAACTCCTTCCTCCTTGATCGTGCCATATTTTGTTTGGCACACAGCCTGAAACTAGGTGGTTGTTCGATCCCCGTTTCCCTCGCTTCTAATGAATTATCCCGTTAGAAGGAGCCAATCTATCCCCATCAAATGTATTTCTTAGTCTTTCAAAATCCCCAAGAATTTAAAAACTATGGACTATCCTTCTCCTTGTCGTTTCTCTTCTCTCCCACGATTACGCTATCAGACACGTAATCTGGATTTTACGTAAATGCCTTCCCGTTTATCACCTTTTACCAGGTCTTTAGACGTTGGGACTAACCCTCTCGGGTCTGTCAGGCTACAGAGGTCCTCAATACAATAGGAAAGAACATGCACAAATTGCTACATGTTGCAGTCACGTCTCAAGCGGTTCGAACCATCCGGCTGTTAGCAAACAGACAAACAACCAGACCACATGGTGTGGCTGATTGGTCAGTATAGTTAAGATCAATGGGTGACTAACACTGATACGATTGATTTTGCTCGAGATTATCAAAGTCAGAAGTAGCAGGTAGTTTCTTTCACGCTCTCATGTTCATGTCAAAAGGGTTTTCAACCATTGAAGTTACATAAAAAATATAGTGATACTCTGCAGTATGCTAGACCAAAGTTAAACAGAAACTAGGAAGTGAAATTAACTTACTTGTGTTACTACTAAGGATGTCAAACTTCATGCAAATTAGCCCCGTTGTTCGTAAAATTTTGTTGGGACGTTACTGATGAATAGATCCAGATCACAACTTTAAAAAGCTCTGATGTTTGGAAGAAGAGAAGCGGCTTATTTTATGTGGGTAGCTGAGTCAGTAAAAATTTCACCTTCAATTAACCCCTGGTAGCATTTAGACTCCAGTCTTCTCCCTCATTTCCCCCCGGACAGTTGTATTTAACTTTGAACGATTTTATATTCATGCATTTGCATTAGCAGATGTATTTCACGAAACTATTTTTCCAATCATTTAGTGGCTCATTGGGATCTTATATGGTTCTCCATAGCAAGTCTAAGGGCCTGGTTACCGGTTATCTCTAATAGCGCAATGGGCCTTCGAGGTTGTGGGATATATATCCCTTACACCTGTCTGAACAATTTAAGCACCTTGAGATAAGCACGATTTTCCACAGTTGTCTTCAGAACGACCAGTATTATGTTTTCTGGGTGATACAAACAGTAATATTTGTCGTCCTTGGTCGTATCCGGTTCCCCACGAGTGGGTGACACCCACGGTACACGGTACATAATGCCCTCTTTCTACTGAGTCCTGAGGCCTAGCAGGAAGCGTTCGACATTTTGCAAACTGATTGAATAATTTACTCAACTATACGCTGGTGCATGGCATTCACCAGTTAACTTTCTGAATCCGGCAGGAATCTGTGACACTGTGATTTACGCGGGCGACTACTATGGTCCATTTGTCCGAAGCTCGTAACTCAGTTGGTAGAGGTACTAAAGATCCTAAGGTGTGAAGTAGATAAGTTTTGTTTTCTGGGCACTTAGATCTCACTTGGTTGTCGGAACTCGAGTGAAATGTCATCACATAAACAAAAAGCACTTTGGGATTTTACCAGTCTGTGTCACCTATAGCGTCAAAGTTGCATTTGTTTTTTCATCATGGGTGGAGTATACATTGTGGCAGTTAGATCCGGCTTCTTATTCGGATCATAAACTTGGTCGCTATGGCTAGAAGATACATGAAAACTGCTACTGTCTAAAAAATGTTCTTGCAGTAATCCTCGAAAGGACAGAAATATTCGTATCAGCTCTGGTGAGGTTTAGCGTAGGGTGCTAGGAACCAGAGGTCAGTCATTGCAGCAGACGCTTGGTCTAAACTGGCTAAGATGGTTGGGATATGTACTACGCATGCCCACAGATAGAATTCCTTCTTGTGTATTGTTCTCTGAGGCAGACAGTGGTTAGAGGGTGGGTCGAGGTGGTTGGTCCATGGTATGAAAACCTTAACCAATGGATTTGCCCGAGTCGGACGTGTGTGGCTCCCTGGTTGGGGTCTACGAGATCCGCCTAATGAATAATTGGAGGCAGACAACAGCATTGTGTCCCAGTCGGTGGCGTTTCCACATTCCGACTCTTTCTTTGCATGCATGATTTCCACTTTGCTTTTTGGAATTTGATCATTATGCTTTAATTCATTTCACCCTCGACTAGATGATGGTACGAGGTATCAACCAAAATCAGGGAACAAAATGGCAAGGTTATTAGTTTAAAGAACTGAACTAAATATAACCAAGTATGAGTGGTGTCTGAGGATGGGTTGTAGCCTCACACAGGTCGATGAGTTTTTCTCATTTGAAACATAACATTTGCCGAAGTCTAACAGCCACAACTTCGTATGAACCGCATATATTGCATCGCCCTTCAATGATTGTATCTGAATCATTTTCAGTTCTTGTCAGTCAATCAGTATCGCCGCACCCGTGTGTTCTGCTATTGATTACTATCTCCCTCAATGACCCTGTCGGACCAGAGTACAGAGGCGGAAGCTTGAGAAATTAATGGGTAAAATGGAGAAAGGCACAAGCTCTGTAGAGGAAATTTGCGGGTTCTGTTACCAAGTACAAAAGCTTAAACATTTCAACATTAAACGGAGTTATATTTCTCTTTTCGTTTCTCAGTGTGTTTTTCCTGTTCTCTTCCACTCTTTCCTTGCAAATTTTGTTCGTCTGCAGAAGAAATATTTCAAGATTAATTTTCGAGGACTGTCTATTATTAGTTGAGTATCTTTCACATCAGTGAATGAACTATCTGTCAAGTTGTGCGAACCGCGCCTGACCGCATGTGAAAAGTTGGCGCACAATTATTTCGGATTCCATTCACAGTTTATGCAGTGAAATGTCCAAATGTCACTGTAACGCATCTGTGCTTTCGGCTTTTCCATCCTTACCTCTCGCCCACCTCACATGCAAACAAGTCTGCAGAAACTTGACTGTTCCTTATCTGGCTGGAATCCTCACGAGCCGGGGGCATGTCTCAGCTGAATTTCTCAGCAATTTCTGATCAGTAATTATTATTTTTCTATTTCTTCCATTTAGTGCTATGTGTAGATCTATTTTGATTGAAATGCGGATGTCTGTCTGCGCAAATACGAACACGTAAAAGTCACGTAGGAGATGAAGAAGTCTGAATTTAACTGTAGCTGCGTCGAATCTCCCCAACCGTCCCTTAGGCGGATATTTTGACACTGAGGTGCTATGACGTCATTTTCTCAGTAGATTTTCTTTAATAATCACAGTCGTCCAATTTCGTAGCTTATTTTCCAGTCAAACTCCCCCCAACCGTATCATCTCGAAGCTATTGCTGAAGAATTGGCTCAAATCGGTGACGAATTCTATCAGGAATTTGAATATGCAGAAGAACCCTTTTCTGCGCACGAATTTCTGCAACTTCTGAACGAAGTTACTCAGCGACGTGGATCTTCCACCAATAACATTGAGGTTTGTGATGATTCTCTTGCCCAACTTCATGTTCTGTTCCTTCACAAGATCATATTCACCAACACCAATGTGTGTAAGCCGTTTTCTAAGACGAATTTAAGATATATGCAAAACTTTTTTCGCATGCAAGCCGTCACGCGGATGGTAATGATCTGATTCGGAAAACAGCCTCATAGTGAGGCCACCACTTTATGGACTAAGGTCATCAAAAATCCACATAAGCTTCCACTTTTCAGATTTCCCTAGTGAGACGGAACCAAATCGGCTAAGCTTTGTTTGTTTTGATGCTTACTCCATCGACGGAACTTTGACAGCGTAATCTTGTGACACTCATTTGTATTTATATGGCACACTTTTGCAAGCGATATGCTTAAATTTCGGTCAAAATGCTCTGACAAGACTGGGATGAAAGTAAACAACATATACAACAATGGACGCTAAGGGTATGTGAGAGTGAAAAAGGAAAAGAAAGTAATTCTGCTTCACTCTTGTCCTTGTTGGTCAGTAACCGCGCCAAATGGGGCACAAGAGAATTTTTGTATACGTTAGTTCTGGAAGAAAGGTGTCGAAATTCAGATCTGGTTGATGAGAGAGAACGACGAAGAGATAAGTCGGAGTGTAATGGATGCTTTGGATCCCATAGTATCTTGTGGGCCAGAGCTACGCAAGATTCAATATGTTGTTTGACTAGTTCAGTCAAAAGAAAGTCAAAGGGGAGGGATGAAACACGGCCAATAATTACCAAACCGCGGCGAAATGCTTTGAAGTCTTGCTTCAAAAGACCAGGAAAAAGTACAGATGAACAGTATAGTAAGACCGGGAGAACACGTTGATAAACGAATTTGAAGACCATTGTTGGTGGAGTACGAGACTGCCTGAGTTTTCTTATTTGAAAAGATCGGTGTCGCAGTTTACCGACACAATACTGAATGTGGTATGTTCATCGTAGATTGGTGTCTAGGGTGACACCCACATAATCGACGGAACTAACTCTGGGTAGGGATTTGGAATTCAGTGTAACAGGATCAGTTGGGAAAGGTGAGCGAGAGTGAAAACGCATTCAAGGCATCTATGGGGATTCTGTTCTAGACCCAAATGGTAAGATAAACATTCTATTCTATATTTTTTTATCGAATTTCCTGAAATGTGGGTAGTTAGAAATAACTTGACAGAGGACAACATGGTCAGCATATTTAAATATGTTGGGTGGAGAAGAAACTGGAAGATCGGTAATATAGGTTGAAAATAGAAAAGGAGATAGCACTGCATCCTGGAGTACACCGGCATTGTTAACAAGTGGTCTTACCCGACCTTAGTTTGCTGAACTCGATTATGAAAATAGTTCGGTAGCCAGGAAAGAAGTTGTGCGGGGCAGTCAAAAGCTTCAAGCTTCTGGAGAAGACGAGATCAGCGTACTGAATCAAAGGCCGAAGAATATTCAAGGAATATGCAGCGGACAGATTGCTCAGAGTCGTTTCAAGATTTAATGATGGAATGGACTCAGTAGGCTACAGCAGCAAGGGTAGGTCTTTTGGGTTTATAAGCAAACTGAAAGGGGTCAGGTGGCACATTGAGATGCGTTTGAAGACGGATGAAAATAGCCTTTTTAGTGACTTAAAGTGCGGCAGATGTGAGGGCACTGGATCGAAACTGTTTAACTCCACCAGAGGTGTTGGAGCCTTTAGGAAGTGGAACGATGGTAACTGGACGCCACAGATTGGGAATCAAAAATCTGGATAGAGAGTCATTTATCAAAGTAGTGGTCGATGTTGCCAGTTAGAATCACTGGAGGAAGGCCATTAGAACCAGCGGCCGACGAAGTTTTGGATCTGCAAAGAATTCTAACGATGGCTATAGTAGAGAAAGGTTCAAGGTCAGCGTAAACTCAAAGGAAATACGAGGGAGGGATGTATAAATGTAGAACTGAGGTGGTTCGCATCGACCTTATCGTTTGTGTATTTGGTCTTGTGGCCGCAGCGTAGCCTTATGACACTTTGAATGGTTACTAAGCGAGCTCCATTGAAACGAATGAGATGTTTGTTGAGAATTGTAAAACTGGGTTCCACGATGCACTCGCGTTAGCAACTTGCCTGGTTAGAGATATATTTTATCATATTCATAGAAGTAACAAACAGAATTCAGAGGAAATAGTCGGTCTCAGGATATTCCGGTTATTATAGGATGATTTGTTATGCACTACCAACGTTCTGTATTCGTCATGGATCCCCACCGAAATGGAGTTTGTCAGATAATCGGTTGTTGCACGTGTACGATAGTGGTCTTTTTCAGAATATCATGAGTGGTTTCTGTATGAACTAGTGTTGACACGAACCTATTGAGGGGCATTTCGGTAACGAAGTAGTAAACGCCGTTTTCGGTCTGCGAACGAGCTACTCGTAGGTGATATATTAATGCTCGTAGCCAGTAGGCACGGAACAGCTGTGCAGTGCTTCTACGGCTGTTCGATTGCGTTTGTGAAGCTAATTCTGCATGATAAATCATGCTGTAAAGTAGGTAAGAATGTTGTTCTCAAAAATACAAATAAAGAAGAGCATAATTCATCGTATTGCTAGTCACACAGAAGCCTAATTTTCCTGAAAAACCTTGCGCGTATCAAACCATAACAATTTATCTCCAAATTCAAGTACGACAACCTTGGTCAGATTTTACGTTGTATTTAAGTCCACTGGTGATTCTGTGCAATGAGGGTCACATGGCTCAGTGAGAATAACTGATATGCTTATCTGCTATCAGTTTTTGTACTGTGACTGACAGGGTCCACAGAAAATTAAACAAGTGAAAGTATGCAAAAAGTAAAATAGAATGATTTTCTTGGTGTCCTCAAACATATCATTTTCCGGACATCCACAATGCACTAAGAAGTCATTTCCAGAATCAAGAAGAATTTAGAGCGATCATAATTTTTACCACGAGGAACATGAACTGACGTTCATTATGCTGTTCATTTTTCTACTGATGATACTGAAGGGCAGCAATCAAAATCGATACGATGAAATGCGAGCTTGATGATCAAAAGAAACTGGACCGAAACTGATGAACCACCGATTGTCTCTGGTCTACCCGTTTATATTCCATAGCGAGTGTCATTGGTTACGGACGTTGAGGGACATGGCTGAGAGTAGAAGTCATTCGCATGAACACTGTATGGTTTGTCTGTTGAACTCCCGTTCCCCGTAAGCACACACACACACAACAAAATAATACATCAAAACGTGTACGGTGGAAATGATATCCGTGTTTTCTTTATTTACCAGCCACTCTCTTCCATCCTGTTGTACCTTACCCTTTACGTTACCTTGTTGTGTTTCTCTTAACGTTGTTGCGTCCATACCGATTTCGATCTATTGATCGTTCTAATTTCAGCATTAGTTGTTTCACGGTAACTTGCTCAACTCCCGTTCTCGTGTTATTTGAATACTACATGTACTACGCTGCTTTGTTTTTTTGCTTTTTTCATATTCATTTTTCAGAATAGATCAAGATTTGGGATTATTGTCAGATATTCTGTCGTATTTTCCCTGTGCGTTGGGCTAACAGTAGCCTGGTTCTACTGTCGGACGCGATGACTGACTTGTTTACACCGAATGGAGATCGCTCCATGGCACGTCTGTACGCTGATCACGCACGTAAACGAGCGGTCGATCGAGCAGTGATGATGATAAGGAAAACAGAAGAAATGATCTCTGTTCCTCGTGGTTACGCGGCACCAAAGTTAATACTCTATGGCTCAAATTTGGTACCATTTCCACTCACTGAACCGTTACCTTCAAGCAGTCATGGTCACCTTGGACGAAGACCAGCATTTTACATCAGAAAACGTTAAGAGAAATGACTATTTTTTGATATCTTGATATTTTGTAAATTCCTCCTCGTTTCCCTTTTCACTCTGCAATAATGGCAAATAAAAACTGTAGTTCAATTGTAATATTACATTCTCGTTTATACGACAACTTTCGATACGATTACTCATGCACATAAAGTGCGCGGTTCCCTGCTGTTACAATAATGAAAACAAAGTAAGAATTTCGGAACCGTTCAAAACGACAAACAGCGTTTGACTTCATTAAACACTGCTGATAAGGAGCATGTTACAGCCAGTCTGAGGGTCGCGACCCATGTTTCATATGTTTGTATGTCAGTTACAAAATAGCTTTTACATATGAAGTCAAATTTCGCAGACTTTCAAGTGAACCCAGTTTATTAATTTAATCACTCCGCAGATGATGTCTAATCGGAGATGAGAAGGAGAGAGTGGCTGACATATGATCCCGAAAAAGAGCAGTGATTTTGATGCCAACCGGAGTAACGCTTTTGTGTTGTGTGAAAGGAAACATATATCTTGTTTTAAGAATCTAAGACCGCTCATTTAGTTCTCAAAAAACATAGCCATCTAATTAAATCAAGCGTGGAATTTTTGATGCATCTGATTCTGTCGTTGAACTTATAATCTTAGAGGAAAAGAGAGCACATTCACTTGAAAATTCTGATTTCATTTTTAGCAATCATTCTCACAACTCAACTACCATTGGGCTGAAAGAGTGGTATTGATTGCTTGGACAGATGAACAAAGCAATCAGTGCTCCTGCAAGAGATACGCCTCGCGAAGCGCTTTTGAACTTGGGACGTTTGGTTGCATTAGTTAAAATGTTCGACAGTTATCTCACGTTTCAGCACCAAACGTTTACGGACGAACGGCGAAATGCCAGTACACATCGTTTGCACCTTACGAAACAGGTCACAGGGCAGGTTGCGGGTTTGGCGACCACAGCATAACTACCGGAACCACACAATGACACGGTCGGGTTCGCTTTGGTATGCGTTTTAACATGCACGCGACAGCTTGAATGCGTGTAGCACGCAGCCCTGTCACATGACTCGTTCCAATGTCCAGTGCAGCTATTCCTATCGCGATGCAGCGATCGATAATCGGAATTGACGTGTCAGCCGCGGCGGTTCAGTTGCTCGCCCAGGGCAGTCTAAACAATGGCGGATGTGGTTGATCGCAGTGATTTGGAAGCGGTGAGAATGGAACTAGAACAAATCGATCGCAAACCGGTCTTGAGAAAGGTTGCCCGCGCTAGATAAATCGTCGTCTGATTACCAACATATCAGGAAACACTTACTGAATGTCAAGCATTTGCGTACCTAAATAATGGGGAATCAACTTGCATGTCTGCACACCTGTTGGTTTATAATTACAGAATTGGGCATAGAAACGCTTCCGAAAAATTGCAGACATTGTGTTTCCAACGAACAACAGTAGTGTTTTTTAGTGTTGATATAAAGTTAGCTATGGTCAAGTCAGAGGGGAAGATATTTGTAAAAGGTCGAAGGGAAATTCTGAATGCACTGATGGAACAAAGTGGTATACAGGAAGTGCACCGGGTATGACCGAGTCGTCATATTTCATCCATAAGTTGGTAAGTCAACTGTTGTTCAACAACCGCACCGAAAGTCCTTCATTCATATAAGTATAATACTTTGAAGCCTAGATCACTGGTGTTAATATCTGATGTCGACAATATGAAGACTCCTACTCAATAGATGCAAATTAACGGAATGGAGCAAACAAGAAAGATGGGTATTCTTCTTCCATTTGCAAAAACTGACTCATTGTATGGACGAAACATGCTTGTGGCAGCTTTCTAGTTATTGGCCATCATATATATTGATAGTAAGTGGTATGTAGACGTGTGGACAAAATTCCCCCGGAAGCACACGACCGGCTTCGCGGTTATTGCCGCCCATCAGTTATGCGTACCCGGTACTCCTCTGCCCACACGTTTACATACTACTTACCACCAATATGAGCGCTTGCACGTGCGGCCTCGTTGTTCGTTGGGTTAGCAGTGATCCAGACACAAATGGCTATCAGAAATCACACTTGTGATTCATTTGTGGGCTCTTCAATGAAGTGTATCCATTCACACTCCAGACGATTCAAATTAGATCATAGTATATATATAATCAGTGGCTGATGCCATGTACTAACGTAATGTGGGCAGGTAAACTATGATTCATATGCGAAAAGTCTGGAGTCCTTCGGTATGGCTTCATAGCTCAGCTGGAAAATGCATCACACGCGTGGGTGTCGTCCATGTGTGGATTCGAATCTCACTGGGGTCAGTAAATTTTAGCATTTAGATTCATTCGAAATTTGTCGATTCTGATAAGTCGCGTTTCATATACACAGGTGGTTGCTAATGCAGGTGCATCAGGAAACTTTGAAGCGAAAAGTGACAAAAAGAGAGCTAGTCTCGTCGACTGAAAAATACGTTACAGACGATGAGCTGACTGGTTTCTTTGTCTGACCTACATCATCATCAAACACATTTGCTTTCAAAGTGAGCAAACTGCACTCAAGAATAAACCAAACTCTTTCTACTCAAATGGTTGAGACAGTAAGCTCAGTTTTTCTGAAATGCCACTCGAACAATAAGCCAGATCACTGGTAGGCGGTTGACTATAGAAGACAGTCGCTATCGTGACGATCAGTTGCGTAACAGCGAAAATGAAGTGTGGGACTCTTCACTTAATGTAGGTGAGCATCGGACCATTGAAAGCTACTCTGGCATCAAAATGAAAAAGCAAGCGGAATTTTTGTGGCAAACTGTACCCTTATCGAATTCCTTACTGGAGATCCAAACCAAACTAAACAGACTCGTGAAGTTTTCAAAATGTTTTCTTAGTAGGGCGTAGCTTGACTCGGAAATATTGAACATTCTCTGAACACTGGAACTCCTATTAGTATTACAGTATTCAGTGCCGCTAAGGTTCTGGGTGTAATCTTCGATGTGTAGTGGTTTAAACGTTGAAAACCCTGCTTCGAACCTGAACGGTAAGCCGCTTGGCGATTGAGGTGTCCGGATATGGTATGTAATTTGTGCCTTACAAGTGCGAAGTGCTTTTGTAAGACTGACAGGAGCCTGTGCCTGGAACCATCCTAGGTGGTGATGAACCAGAGTGAGTCGATAACTATAATTACCTCGGGAGCTTGATTGTAGCTGGAGACGGCGTTAGAGAGCAGATCGCATCACTAGTAACGAAAGCCAGGGCAGCTTCCATCAGTCTGCGACGCCTGTGGCACTGCCGTGACACCCGATTCAAGACGGGTTTACAAGGCCGCGGTTCGCAGCGCTTTGCTTTATGGTTACGATGCTTAACCACCCCGTGATTATGATACTCAGCGGGTTTCCGTGTTTGAACACCGACGCCTCCGGGACGATTTTCGCTTCTCGCGGGAACATGCAGTGAGCAATGACGAAGTTCGTCACCGTATTTTGGGTGCAGACAGTGGTTCTCTGAGCGCGTCAATCACTCTACACCACCTCCGACGGCCTGGGTATTTTTTTGTGAACACGTGCTCGTCGTCTTCCTTTCCATGCTTCATTTGCGCGTGCTTGGCAAGGCTGGAAGAACCGACGCAGTGGTCAAGCCGTCACTTGGCGTGGGAGTGTGCCGAAGCCAGCATCTGCACTGATTTCGGTTGGTGCTTCCCGCCTTCCTCGTTGGGGTCTACGTGAGTGACATGGCTCAGAATAAAGGTCGCTGATACGAATACTGTACCGTCTGTTTATCTCTCTTATTCTATGAATAAATAAAACTGTCAAAAATAAAAACTTTAAAAAGATGTACGGTTAAAAAGCGAAAATGGTGTATCCTCTTAATAAACGTTTTTCTGTCTCTGTTGCTTTTTATTCTTCTCATTTTGTCACTACTGTTGTTGGTCCGTAGGTATCATGTTTGATTTCCAGGCGAAGTAATATATATATATATATATATATATATATATATATATATATATATATATATATATATATATATATATATATATATATATATATATATATATATATATATATATATATATATATATATATATATATAACCATATATATAACCAGGATATCAAAACCCAGTTGCCCTAACACTGACATTTGTTTTTTTATCTCAGTCCACAGGACGCTCAGTACATTGTTTTTGATAAGAAGCCCATCCAAAAATAGCACAGGGTTGTGGTGTCATTTACATATTGTTTGAGGCTGACTTGGAGCCATGCTATTTAAGACCTTGACGATGCGAACGTGTCTGCACTCGGAGTGGTGCACTATAGTTTGGCGTCCATCAACGAGAACAAGATTCGACCAATCGGGCTTATCCGGGACAACGCTACTAGATAACGGCATCGTGACCGGACGGCACATGGTCTACCAGTGGTGTTACACGTTGCTTCACACATAAACGAGTGGTTTGAAAATAAAATGCAGTGGAGCATACCCAGATATCCGATGATCTGAGTTTTGAGTGCGTCTAGTTATGGGCACGAACCACGTTAGTTCAAGCAATGTTTCGCGTTGACCTGGGTGTTGAAGATTCGATCACCTGATGTCGGATCGAGCTGGTGTCCACGATCAAGAAGGCTGCTAAAAGACTCATGACTGTGACCTTAAGAGGTACATAAAAACGAATTTCTTTTCCTAACTTTCTAAAGTTTTTTCTGTTTATCATTGAGGATACCATGATAAAAAGCGGAGTACACAACAGGCTATGTAGTGCCATCAAACATACTGTCTAGAAAGTACCAACAATGTGAGCACGCAAAAGCAGCAGCTGGTAGATTGAATACTAAGCCAAAAGAATATGAATGATCTGTATCACTGATTTACTGGTGGTAATTGTTGAACACGTAGTTATCGGCGAAACACGGTACGCAATGAATCCGTTGTTTCTACATAAGTAAGCAAATACCGAAGTGAGCAAGCGCAGGCTACAAATGAAATCGGGCTATCCGGTGTGTAGCGAAATGGGATTGGTGTCAAACAAGCAGTCTAGAGCTGACCCTGATAGCTTGGCCTCAAGGGTGTAGTGTGAACAACGATATTTATACGAGTCAAAAATGTTTGACTTTTCAGATTTACATAATTTGATTCGTCATGCAGTGTGAACCCTCAAATCATTGAAACTATGGAAGCAATGTACACTTGTTTCATCCTTGTTAGGAATCGTCAGCAGTGTACACCCACCGAGACACCAACGGAGATTCGAACTCTGGGTGAACAGTTTTGAGTCTTACATTTTATTCACAAGGCTATCGGGGTTGACTACCAGTAGTTTGTTGAACTTATGCACTACATGATATAGTACTCTTCCGAAACCGGCTTCGAATGTTAGCAGAGCGTTTCCTGTACAGCAAGCGACTCCAATGATGGACGGCTTCTCTGTAGGCGCCTAAGTATGACGAAGGCGCTCCGTTAAACAACCTACAGAACTCAGCCACCACATTAGTATGCATAACATGACTGACAAATAATCAGCTCGTTTTTACGTTGACAAATTCAGATCGATACGATCATTGTCACGTCAACATATAGGCTCAGACAGCCTATTGATCTGACACGTCCATTTACAACTCTTTCTATTTTGGCTCTCTGCAACTGTTTGCTTCAGACACACGCACGGAAAGATGTTAATTCAACTTTTTCTCACGCATATGACCGCACACATTTTGCTGCAGTCTGAGCCGGACAGTACACTTCACGCAATGACTCGGTGTTATCTTCTGTTGCCTCAGATACACATTTGGGTATATACTAAATAAGGTTCCACCACAATTTGTACACCTCACAATCGTTCACTCCGTGTTCGAGACCCAGGTGGGGACCGGTGGATGTGCACTACTGATGACTCATGACAAGCGAGATGAACCGGCTTTGCTTCCGTGGTTTTTAATGGTACATTGAGCTTTGATACTACGAGATGCGTGTGTTCGAGCACTCAGCCAATGAGCATGGATCAAATCGAGTTAAGGATTTGTTTCATGCACTCCGATGGGTGAATATTCAGCAGCACAAAGTTATATTCATAGCAATTACACAAAAAATGCGGCTTTTATCAAGCAAAAATACACTAGTAAGGAGGGAATTTAGAGACTACAACACTAAATGTCGTCCAAGTTCAGTGTCGATGTTCTTAGGGCTACATAAGAAGTGACCAACGTAAGAAACAGCAGAGGACCGGTAGGCAGTCGTACGTGTCTAAATCATTTCACAATGATGTGGTTATTCGAATGTCTCCGTATGCGGTCCAATACACTATAGCTTCGTTTCCAGTATTCAACCAGCTAGGTGAAGGTGGACCTTGATAGTCAGATTGCGTAGAAGCAGCTGAATCGCTTTGTGATCGGTCGCCACGTTACTTGCCAATAGTTGTGCTCCATTTTATATGTAAACGAGTTTGTATCAACCAAATGTGGCAGAATACATTACTAATGTTCTTGTCTGGTCTTGTCAGTTCCTAGTTCACGTAGTCTGGGTACGAGCTATTCCATTATGTACGATCGACCGGGGAGATTACAGTAGGGATCGGTGACTTCTGTGAGCTATTGTGCCTCATTCGCAACGCGTCGGGCAAGCGCTGCAAGCATGAGTCGCCCCTGCGCGACACAGCCGGTCAGCTCACACCTGAGCAGAAAAGAAAAGTGGAGCGATGGGTAGAGCACTTCGAACGGCTGACCAACCAACCATCATACCACTCGACGGCCCTACAACCCTAAGTTCTTGCAGAGCCGCACGATGCCAGTTGCCACCCGCAGAGTACAAATGAAATCGCTATAGTCGTTAACCAGCTGAAGAATAGAAAAACGGCTGGAGAAGATAGCGCACCGTCAGAAGTCTAAAAAAGCTGCCTGTCGTCATCAGTCGAAAGACTATGTTGTGTTCGGCCTGAACAGGCATGTGCTCAGACAGACGATCTTGCATGCGCACACACGCACGTACATAGCTGACGTTTGCCATGCTTCGTCCCGGACGGCATTGACCAATCAGATTGTATCACGTGTTGCGTGACCTTGCACGACGTGGTCCGATTGTATCGTTGTCTGACATTTCCGATTACATACAAGACTGACTGACGCACTTGCGGTCTCGTTTGCGTTTTCACGTGCTTGCTTGTACTGGCGCTTACTGTACGTTGCTGCGGGAATATACGTTTATCCATACACGTGCGCCTTCCTTCTTTTACCGAATTGTGAACACAACAGACTACAAATCATATTTGGCTCCGTATGGCGGGAAGAAGTCTTTCCGACTGACTGGAGCACGTCAGTTCTGCTGTGCATACCGAAGAAAGGGGACAAATCAGTGAGCAAAAACTATAGGGGGATCAATCTGATCGACGATGGCTGCAAAGATTTTCTGCTTGCTGCTACTCAACCACTTCCCTATTGCGAGAGACCACTGCACCGGCCAAACCAAGGAGGTGTCCGCCGTGATAGAGGCTTCGAGGACTGAATTTTCACACTGATTCGAACACCGGAAAACTGCTACAAGTCCTAGCAGCCAACAGTGGCTCGTTTCATCGACTTTTGGGTAGCTTCCGACCCAGTTAGCCGGAAGCGTCTCTGGATGATAATAGAGTCTGATAAATTTACAAGGCTTCTGAGAGGATACTATTCACCTACCAGGGCGCGAGTCCGTATGTATGGTGAAGAGTCGTCGGAGTTCACACTCACTACTGGCGTCTGACAGGGCTCCCCTCTTTCACTTGTGCTGTTCAACTACTCGATCGACTGGACAATGAGACAGACACTGATTGACCATCCCGGTATCCGATTGAGTCAGGAAATGCACATCTTGGGCCCAGATTTCTCGGATGACATTGTTGTGCTACCAAGCTCCCCTGCCATGCTTCAACAAGCCCTTGACCAAATCAGTTTCTTCTCAAAGTCCATCAGGGTAGAAGTAAACTCTAGGAAAACTAAAAGCATGTCAACTTGCCCATGGTCATCAGCTCAGCAGCTGTCCGTCACTGACCAACCGAGCGAGTGCGTTTCATCGTTCAAGTATCTAGGTTCCACACTACTTCCGAATGGTCAGGCGAAAGATGAAGTAATACTGCGGATAGACAACGCCAGGACGTCACTCAAGCACAACAAACCATTGGGGTTATGTCAGTTGGACTGCTGTCTCTTAAGTGTATGGAGACCACCAATTAGTCCGATTCACGTCATAACTTACATCAATCCACGCTCCTTGGGCCGCATGTGACTGACCAACTTTTGTCACCCTCACAAGTATGACCATATCCACAGTTTTTATCGATTAGTACTCGCATCGTCTTTGCCTTTTAAGACCATACCCCAAAGAAGTCTGAGAACACCGATTTAGTCCAGTGACTAGTATTCTCCTTCCTACTAGGAAAATCAGGCTAAGACTGTCCGTTATGGCAGTTTCTGGCAATGTTGGATAAGGACTAGTCCAGTGGAATTTATGCAGCAGTTACTCAAACAACAAAAATAACAGCTGGAAATTTTAATTCATCAACATTCAGTGCAGCAAAAGCTGAACAGTTCGAAGACATCGACCGTCGAAAAGCCGTTTCAAGTAATGAGTGAATTTCATTATCAGCCTCATGATGGCATGACATCTGACATCGCATCGCAGATACGAAGACGTCCTTAAAGTCAATGGAGCCACTCTAGGTTAGATCGCTGGAGTACGACACCTGTTGCGCAAACTGAGTCCGGCTGAATGCGAAATTTACTGAAATTTCATCCTACCGAAACGTCTAAGGGACCTTGATTTAGCATAAACAGTAAAACACGGTGTTAATCGTGAATGTAAAAGCTTCAAACCCCAAAGCCGCACAAATGTGTAGTTCAAAACTCTTATTTTTGTCCGTAGTCTCCACTAGCCTCTTGACAATGACATTCGCACCCGGCTCTTATCCAAGCACGCAATAGATCTTGAAACCACGTTACAACAGACCACAGAAGCGTGTCAGCAGCTGATTAATTTAAAACGATACCAGGATGATCCAACTAGCAGATGTCGCGCAAGTTCCCACAATGAATGTTTTTACTATGTGGAAAAGACCACGACTTCATCATCCGAAATTCTGAAACTAACCACGCACCGCATGTTGGTACTGCAGATTATGACATTTTGCTCACTTTTGTACACGTAGGTTACATAAATATAGAATTTGCGGTGTAATCGGCCATAAAGAAAGCATCTGCCGCGATCATCGTAAGCCACACAAATACAACGATGTACCAACCGGACGTCGTAGTTTCTCGAATCTCATTTTTGCCATGAATGTCCTCGGTTTCAAGTCCCGTCGGAAATACATTTCTATTTTATTAATAACCTTCCAGTGAACTTGCAAACGGGTACAGTATCTGGTGTCACTATCATTTTTGAAATCAAGTGGAACTTGTTAAGTAGATTAGCTTATCGGCAAACTACCCATATCGTCCGGGTAGAATCGGGTGAAAAAACTCCATTTACTGGTGAGTTTCTGTGGCGATTCAGCCGCCGTCGCACGTGGTACGGTCAGGCACAGCTTCGTAGCTGCTCACATAGGTGGGCCTCAACCAATCAGAATCGCCGAGGATAAGTACGGCAAAATCTCCTTGTGATTGGTCAACTTCTAGTATACCAATTATTTTCTCTGATTTAAAGTATTTATATAAACCGACTCTGCAATACAATTAACGTGCTATTCCGCAACCTTGTTGTTCTTGCTACTTTGGTTTGCGTAGTTCCGGGTGGGAGCGATTTCGACACGTTATCAGCTTAGGTATTGCGAATACTACAATGGACGTCGCCTCATGGATCTGCCTAGTATTGAGCAACTGAACCTGTATGTTGGCATATCTGAAATTGGGGACTGGATTGAACGGTTAGAGTTATGGTGCAGCATACGAAAGGATGTGAAGAAGGAGAACCAGGCTGCATTCTTCTTGAAAGCTGGCTACCGTTCCTTATACTCCCTGATGACAAATCTTGTATATCTGAGAGCTCCTGCTGCTGTTCCGTTCGACGAGTTGAAAGCTCTGCTGCTAGACCACGTAGCTCCGGTCAGTTTCCAGGCCTCCGAATGTGCCGAATTTCATATGCTGGTTTGTGGTCCAAGCATGAAGTTCCGTGAATTCATCCTGACTCTTCAGACACAGGCTGCAAAGTTTAATTTCGATGATCAGTTGGAGACCTAATTGCGTGACCATCTCATTGTCGGCATAAATCATCCGGAGCTACAAAAGAAGCTATCGCTGAAGCTCGACCTCAAGTTCTCTGAGACCTGGTCAACGTGCAAATAATTTGATGACGTATCCGATGCAACCGTCGAATATTTTGTGGTACACTTCCAAAACATTCGTCCTCGTAAACCAGCCCGTTCAAGTCAAAAGCCTCAACCTAAACCGCCCAGTGAAGTGATCCCTGAACGCGAACCAGTGTAACTGAATCGTTGCCTCTCAAGCGGCGAATTCTATCTGCCTTGCAGCTGCTGCTTCCGTAATGTAGTACGCCATTCTTCTGGAATGACTGGTCATATTCGCAAAGTGTACGGCTGATCCAAGTGCAGTGTGGCGAGGGCAAACCCTGAGTATGCGAAAATGATGACAACCCGGTGCGCACACGGAAGATTTCGAGTGAATCCAACCAATTCCTGTACAAATCAGTCCAGTTCGAATTTAGCTTAAGACATCGATTCATTGTGGATACTGGAGTTGCCAGTCCATCATTCTGAAATCAGTGTTCGACTTGATTCAGCCGAATCTGTCCATACAACCCACGGACGCGTGAATTCATGGTGTTACTAGTCACCGGCTGTCACTGCTCGGTGAGACTATACTAATGGTTGTGAAATGCGCGGCAACTACGGTGGAACCCGAGAACTTCATGAAATGCATACTTAGTAGTAAGTACTTCCCAAAAATTGATTTGGCTGATGCATACTTACAAATCCCGCTGCACACGGAGTCAAGACCACAAACGACTATTAACACTCCATGGGGCATGTTCCAATACAATTTCTTGCCGTTCGGTCTGCACGTGCCATCCGGGATATTTCAGGCTACAGTAAACGAGGTGATCCATGATATCGAGGGGGTGATGGCATATCAGGAAGACGTGCATATTTTATAATTTACGAAAGAAGAACACTACCGCAGATTGCAACAGTTGCTGGAGAGGTTCGTGCAATGAAATTTATCGATCAAAACCACTCAGTGCAAATTCGGTGCCACCGAGTTAGATCTGCTCGGTTTCCCCGTCAATGCAAACGGATATCGACTCGATCCAGATCTTTTGAAACCCTTGATTGGTATCGAATTACCAAAAAATTAGGCCCACTTACGATCAGTTATTGGATGTCTTCAATACTACTCCAGATTCACTCCGAGCTTTGCAACACGAGTCAAGCCATTGTTTTTAGCTCAGTCGTCCGATGTGTGGCAGAGGAACGAGCAATGGAAAGAGATACTAGGCGATCTTATTAAAAATATCATTGACCGACCGACGCTGCCTCCATTCTCACCGTCTAAGCCAACTATGCTGATCACCGACGAGTCCGAAGTCGGGATATGAGCAGTTCTGTAAAAGCATGAATGCTAATTCATGTGAATCTCGCGTCTTCTCATTGCTGCAGAGAAGGGTTATTCCCAGATGCTTAAGTACCTATTCGAAGTGAGGTTTAAAACTGTCACCTAACACTAAGCCCTTCAGTTTCCATATAACCCAGACAAAGCCGTCGCCGAACCCACGGTTACAATGACTCAGCAATGGAGCATTGCCTTGGCTGCCTATAACTACGACATCCTGCAAGGACACGGTCAGACAATCCTCCAAGTGAACTTCCTGTCACGATACTCACGATTCGCAGCGGCGGACCAATGTCATTTCATTCCACCGGCTGGGCCCGTATTGAAGGCAGAATTAGGGAAGCAGACAAAATGATACCACTCGTCCTTGATTTCGGCGATGAGGAAGGGGTGGCAACCCGAGGTAAAACGGAAGTTTCCTTAGTTCTTCCTATTGCCAGGGGAATTAAATATCCAACCTGATGCCACCATTTGTCGAGGTGATCGGTTTGTCATTCCGCCTCCATTGCGCAAGTCGATTTCGGGTGAACTGCACAAAGGCCACTTGGGCGTGGATAAAATGAAGTCACTGGCTCGACAGATATGTTGGTAGCCAGAATTGAATGCGGCAAAGAACTGTGATGCGTGTTTGCACAAAGTTCACTCGAGACCAAACAACTGAAACCCATGGCCCGAAAGCTACATTCCATGGCAAAGAGTTCATGCCGACTTCTGTGGCCCATTATTATATCACGCCCTTGTACTGATCGACTCCTACTCTAAATGGCCGGAAGTGTTCTTGACGAGCTCACCAACCACCTCGTTCGTCATCTAGGTGTTACGGAAACGCTTCAGTCGAGAAGGAATCCCACGAGTACTAGTCGCTGATAACGGATCACAATTCTGTGCGACGGAGCTGAAATGCTGGTTTGATAGAGTTTGGTGTCGGCATCTACGTAAGGCACCACGCCACCCATGTTCTAACGGCGCAGCGGAAGCCTGAGTGCGTTCCGTGAAAAGTGCAATAACATCAGCCAACCCGAGGACGCTGCCCGGCTTAGAAGCGTTCCTCGACAATTTCTCGTTGTAGTACAGAAAAGCAGTAAATTCAACCACCAAGGAGAGTCCAGCCGTTCTCTTCAAGTCCAGAAGACTGCAGTCACTGCTAATGTGTTTTTGATTCCAGCGATGTCACATACTTCCGTGGCAACGAGGTTCGACCAACTCGCGGAATCCTCACCAGACAACTTGGTCAATCCATGGTCGAGATTGCGAGTAGGGAAGACATATGGGCTCATCGGAGTAACCTCAGACAAATCCATTTGAAAGCGGCCACCTATGGTTTAACCGATCGTACTGCTGATACGACCGAGGATTCAGACGGTAACTGTGTTGATGACAGTGATCCATCTATTCCGCCAAAGGAAACGACTGCTGCAGCGACCGAACCACAGCCACCAGCTCCAGTTCGAAGATCAGTGCGACAGGCGAGCAAAATTGACTAGGTGCTCTTTATGGAGGAAGGTTGTGGTGATTCGGTCGCCGTCACACGTGATACAGTTAGACACAGCTTCGAAGCTGCCCACGTAGATGAGCCTCAACCAATGAGAATCGCCGAGGACAGGTTCTGCTATACAATTAACGTGCTAATCTGCAGGCTTCATGTTCTGGGTTCGAGTGATTTCGATACTGTATATCATTTGGAGCATTGCGAGTAGTACACCTTCTAGCTCGATACACTTCGCAATCCACTGCCGCTCTTGGTCATTTCTCATGCTTCTAATCGGTTGGCTTTAAGCACCTCCTTGCGTCATCTTATATGGAATCCGGAGGAATCTATCTGCATTCATCTAACAATTCGACTTAGGATACATATGTCCGCCGTTCACCACCAGTTGTCCCGGCTGGATTAATAGTGAGTAATTACCTCTGTCAAGTGCACACAGCACCGATCGTGCTAGCAAGAAAGGTGAGTGGTGCCATCAGGATCTATACTATTTTTTCATCGGGACTGAACCTGTCTTGAATCAAACCAGTATCCACTACATTTACCAAAGGTTTGCAATTGAGTTGTAGGAGATTAGATTTGTATATAATATGATTCATTCACCAAATGGTTTGCTTACCAAGTCGAAAGGCGGCAAAATATTTCCCAAAATTGATTTCACTGATTCTCACCTAGAAGCTGAGGCTGATGACTAATGCTTCGAGTTACTTACTGTAAACACTAACAAGGGTTCTTATCGCTACAACCGTTTACCTTACGACGTTAAAAGTGCCCAAGAAATTTTCCGCACGATATTAGCCGGTCTCGAATTCAGAGAGGCATATCTAGATGACACAATTATCTTTAGAAAAATAAAAGTTAAACATATTAAGCATTTAAATATGATATTGCAGGGGATTTTGAGTGTGGGTTCCAAGTTCAGCCTCAGAAATGTTCGTTTGGGCCATCCTGTTTCGCCTATTTGGGGTCGATCGTTGACCGTATTGCTTCAAGACAAGATCCAATGAAGAACGTAACTACAGAGCGAATGCCCACTCCCATCAAAAAGAAACACTGCAGTCCTTCCTTGGACTCGTAAGTTACTATCACAATTTTGTACCACAGATGTACCAACTATGAACTCCCTTAAACCAACTGCTGAGATAAACAACGCCATGTCAGGACACCTTCTTCATTGTTGAACGAGTTCTCACATCCGACTTACTCCCCACTCACCATGACAGCAAAGTTGCCCATTATTGTGACCGCTGTCTCTTCCGACGGTTGAACTGAGGCCGTTTTTCTGCACCAATTTCCAGATGGCGGTCGTAAAGCAGCATACCGTTCACCGATAACGGAAGAAGTGAATTACAGCCAAATTGAAAAAAGACTGGCACTGATTTGCACACTCAAAAGGTTTTATAAGATGTTACACGAAAGAAAAGTTACTCTGCCTACTGACCTCAAGCTGCAATCGTCCACTTTTGGCCCAAAAATAGAGGTACCAGTGCACCCTGATAATCGGTTGCAGCCTTAGGTTACAATGTTGTTAGGTTATTACGCTTCATGAAAACGTAAAGCTCCAGTGCCGCCAAGGTCCGCCCTAAACTGAAAGCTGAACATGACAGTCGCGGTCTTCGCGAAGATATCATGATTGCATCGATCGCTATGGATTCAAATGTTCAGTACGTTTTCAAAATTCACTGCGCGGTCTACAAGTCACCGCTGAAATGATATGGCGCGAAACATCGAAGGACAGATTACTGCTCGATTTGCTACTTTGTCGCAGAACGGGTTGGCTCTGCAAACCTAACGGCAGAGCTTATCGAGTTTTTCCATAGGAGGTTGAGCAAGGATGTCTGATGTTCAGTGAACGAGCCTTCGTATTACAGGCATTGCAACCATCTCTGTTAAACCAATTCTATCATGGTCACCTTGGTATCAGTCGTGTGATGGTGATCGCTCGGAGTTATGCGTACTGGCCATTAATAGATCAGTGAATTGAATGCACGATAAAACTTGTTATATTTGCGCAGTGGCAACTAAACTACCACCTAAGAGTGCACCCCAATCATGGCAGTCCTAACCAGCCCTCTACTCCCGTGTTCACACTAATTTCGCCGGGTCCGTTGAACGCATGTGTTGCCTAATCATTGTCGATGCACACTCTAAGTGGACCGTAGTTCTTCTACCACGTGTCATGGTGAAAACCTTAGTAATGACGAACTTGCGCGCCCTTTGAACAACTGTGCTACGCGTTGGTCCGCCTTTGGAATTACTTTTTTTGGAATTACTTATTTTATGTAATCCACCGTTGGCATGTTGCACACTCGAAATTATTCGAAGCAGTTTGTGCTACCGCTAAAAGACGTGCTTAGATAACAATATGCGAAGTCCGAAACTGGAACTATAGTGCAAAGAAACGCAAAAGAACTGGTTGGCAGGCTGCTCCAAAATACACAACGCCAAGCAGTATGACCGTTCCCGGTGTCGTATGTAATAATATGTTTTCCCTTTTCAACAAGCTATCTGATCTTGCATGCTCATGATCCGCAACTTTATAAATACCTCTACTGTACGTTTACAAACAACTTGGCTGAGTGAAAATATGAACGACGTTGTGGTGCAAATAGAAGAGTTTACCTGCGTCCGTCAAGACCATATGCATTACAAGAAGAAAAAGATAGTGGCGTTGTCATCTACATGAATTCCACGTGGTGCTGCAAGTCCTCCGTAATTTTATCCTACTCGCGTGATGGAGTCGATTGTTTAGCTGTATCATGTCCCCCTAGATTCTCTCTTTTCGGTCAAGTCATCATCAGCAACATTTACACAGCATTATAATGCTCACAAACCTCAATTAACATTTTCTATGAGTCATTTGTTCATTTCATTGTGCCTATGCTTGATGAGAATCTTCACATAGTACTGAGAGAATTTAATCGCTCATCAACACTTCCCTTTCATCTTTCAACCTTCTCAATATCTGTCATACTCCTACTCGTGGTGAATCCCAGTTGGACCACATCCCGACCAACTACTCAGAACTTTTCTCCTTCAGGCTAAGTGCACTCATTAGCACCAGTGATCACTGCATCTTACATCTTAGGCCTAAAATATACTCTCACCTAGGTTATTTATCGCACACAAATTCCAAACAGGTATACCTCAACAACAAAAAATAACCATTTCCACGGAGGGTACACTGCTCTTCAACCGTCCATTGTCTGTTGTTACATAGTGGTTAAGAGACTATTCATTGCCGTATTTTTCTGTAGATTTTACAGTAGATTTTTAGTACCTGTTGTCCCATGGAAACCGTTTACCTCCAACCTGGAAGAATGGCTTCTCTACACCTAAAGCAGCTAATCAGGAGGAAGGAATTAGCCTACAGGTAGCAAAACAAACTCGAAGTCCGTCGACTATCACTGTTGATGCAATATGAGATTACACGACTAGATGGCAGTTTCTGTCGACAATTCCTAAAATCCCTAAATACAAAACACAGGTGGCGTGGAATCAAGCTTCTCTGCGGCCAGACGGGGAAATCCCCGAAGGTGAATGTAGGTGTAAATCATCTTAAAGCTCAGTTTTTCCGACAATCAGACCACCCTCTTCCGGTTTTCCCGTGGTCGATCTCGTCTGAATTTCAAGAGGTATCAGCCACAGAGGTTCTGAAGTTACTCAGATAAACAAAGGTATCCAGGTCAACTGGTTCAGACGGTCTTCCAGGGGAGCTGCTCAGATATGAGACTGGTTCTGTATGCGGTCTCATGACTTCGGTAACTAACACTTCACTGGAATCACATTCCATTCCTGATTGTTGACGTCCTGTTAAAATTGTTCCTCTACTAAAACAATTTCATGGCCGGATGAAACCCAAAAAGTACCGACCCATAGCTCTATCTTCATCAGCGTTGAAACTTGCAGAACACGCTGTGTTGCATCGTCTTCAGACCCCAGTGAGAAGTTCAACCGACGAGTTACAATTTGCGTACAAATTCAAGCGCTTCATGGTTGATGCAGTAGAGTCCATTGTGTATCATATAGCCCAACCCCTAAATGATTTCTGCAAGTCTGTTAGATATGCTTTTCTTTACTACATGTCGGCCTCTGACAATGTACCAAGCTGTCTTATCTGAAAACTGGAATCTTTTGGCTACCTCGCATGTTTACTCAACCGGTTGAAGGACTATTTCTCTGGAAGAACACAATGCACCAAAGTAGGCAGAAAAGTCCCCGGACATCTCTTAACCAGTGCCGGTCTACTTCAAGTTACTTTCCTTTCTCCGCATTTGTTTTCAACTTCGATAAATCCATCGCGAATCTTTCACATATTCAGAACTTTTCTATATTTAATCCGGTCTTCTGTTGAACAGTAATAAATGTCAAGAGTGTATTTTTCCCACCACTCCTTCCCGATTCATTGAAGACACCTCTACCATTAATTCCATTCCTCTCGCATGTATAAACCGCGTGAAATATCTTCGTGTTGCGCTGCCGATTAATCTGCACTGGTCTTCGCACATTGAAATCACGGTAGGAAAAGAGCGTCGCCTGTCGTATGAGATTACTAAACTACAGCTATTTGGTGCTCCAAGGTCTGTTATCTCCACTTTTGTAAAACGATGTATATTACCTATCATTCTCTATTGTTCCCCTGTCATTTCCCCAGAATTACTAAGAAAGGACTTCGTCACTCTCTGCAAAGGCTTACGCATCATTAGTCTTGTTTCTCGTGTAGCCTAAATGACCTAGTCTTGGAGCTATGCAATAGACACATAACAGCATCCGTTGCGTTTGCACAGAAAATCCTTTCTGATACTTCACACTCATGGCACTTTGATATAACTCGTTTTCAGTATCAAGCATTGATCCGGTCTAGGTATAAACTGCTTCCCTGTAGATTGTCTTTGCACAAGAATTCCGTTGTTCCCTTTCTATCTCATGTTCTAACAAACAAGGATGTCTTTCTGTCTAAAATGAGATCTTGTTTTGCTCTGTAACTTATTTTGGCGGCATTTATTTGGCTGAAAAGCATTTTAAAACTACTTCTTCACTTCACTGTTTGCGATGCTCTGTGCTTCTAGAGGCATTCGCCACGTTCGATCTCTACTGTAGTATCCAACATCGAATGGCCAAATAGAAAGGTTCGTTAACACGCCTAAGCGCTTATTGATCCTGTAACACGGGTAAGGTAAACTGCAGCCGCTAATGGATGCTTTCTGCTTACATACTGCTAGACGGCTAACCCACCCACTTCAGTGCAGAAGTCTCCAGCTGAGCTGTTTCTTGATCGACGAATAATATTACCCTTGGATGCCGTGATCACTGTTACTCAAGATATTGCAAACCGCATACGCATACCCACGTTGGTCAGAGCATTTAAGACTGGAGGTCAAGTCTATGTGAACAGTTTTCGTAACTGTTCAGAGAATTGGATTCCCGGAGAGACTGTAAGACGGAAGGGAGCAGTTACGTATATGGAGAGGTGGGAGGTTTCAGCTGAACTAGACATATTAATCACCTCTAACATGAAGTTATACTATAGAACTCAGAGGAATGTTTTCTGAATCCATACATACGGATGTACTGATGGATCATCGGAATGTCAGGACAGGCCCGGAAGATGTCAACACTCCCAAGGAGGAACCTGAACAACAAGACCTGAAACACTCAAGATGTGTTTGAGCAGCCATGCCCATTCTATCGCTCACGTTACCGAACATTTTAGAGGGATGGAGGTGTAGTAAGATCACGTATCAGTCCTCTGAACGGGGTAAATGAAGCCTGTTAAAGCTCTTCGGGCCGCAGGCATCATCCAGTCCAATGTTCTCATCGATCTGAACTCGTGTAGCCTTTGTCTTTCATAACAGTGCCCCAAAGAAATCTCAGAACACCTTTCAAGTCCAGTAACTCGTGCTCTGTTTTAGACTGGGGTAATCAGGTCAGGGCTGTGAGTCATCACACATCTGCATCATTGTTTACCTGATTAGCTCCAAACTAGCAAATGGTATTGCATCGGTATAAATATCTATCCTGATCGAAATACTCCAAATGACGGTACGTACTGAAAAGGTTTCAACCCAGAACTATATAAGCGGAAGTAATAAAACGGCCAAGGCTGATAAACCGTCCTTTCCTCTATTACTGAACTCGCTTGTATACGTAGGCATGGTCAGATGTATTATTTGGCAATCTACCTTTCGACCAATCACAGCAGACTTTCGTTACACTTCTTTATGGGGCTTCCGACAGGTGGAGGCTTCACACTGCGGTGGCCGCAACGTTGTACCGTTCTGTGTGGCATGAACTGTGTATTGAGTCGCCACTTAACCATTCCGAAATGTGGCTGATTCAGAATGATCTATTCACTAAGCTATCCAAAACACTGGTTGGCACAATTGATGAGCCAGCTAGCTAGTTCACAATTATTTGATTAAATAATTAACTAATTCATTAATATTTAAGTAACTGAATAAGTAAGTAGGTAAGTAACTCAATATCCAATCAGTTAATCAGGTTCGTTATTTAGTTACTTACTCACTTGCTTACTCATTTAGCTAACTAGCAAACTAGCTAGTTAGTTGGGTAGTTATTTATTTATTTATTTATTTATTTATTTATTTATTTATTTATTTATTTATTTATTTAGTTAGTTAGTTAGTTAGTTAGTTAGTTAGTTAGTTAGGTAGGTAGGTAGGTAGGTAGGTAGGTAGGTAGGTGGATGGGTAGGTAGTTAGTTATTTAGTTGATTAGTTAGTGCGTTAGTGAGTTAGTCAGTTGTTTTTGGAGTCCCTTCTTGAAATGAACTAGCCTGCATCCATCAGCCTCCTTCGCTGTTTTATTCATCGCCAGTATTTCGTATCAATACTGATGCAGAAATGTGCCAATGTTGTGCGACAGTTTCTCATTCCGATAGCCCTAGCAACCATGACCTTTAGATCCAACTTCCAGTAAAGCCCCTCCCTTGTGCCTGTCCGATTATATCTCAGAGTCTCTGTGCAGTGGCAGACACACTTGAGATGTCTCCATCCACGCATGGACTCAGACCAACGGGGGAGGTGCTACAACACCGGGGGGGGGGCGACCGCTGTACTTGAGAAAAGCAAGTGGCGTTTAGGGGAGGCAGACTGGTAGGGCACGGATAGACTACCAACAAATAAGCACAGCCAACCAGGTATTCGCGTGCACATTTAGGCAGACCAGAGTCACTTAGACCCTCAAACACGCAAGGCGACCTGAGTACACTCCAGTTGCTCCCCGCAGGTCATGCCGGGACAAATGAGATATTCCACAGTTTGTCACAAAGTCTGAGTGGTCGGGAGAGCACACAAAAGTTTCTGTGATAGCAACAGTCCGCATTCCCTGACCTATTCATTCGGCTGGAAAATATAAACGTCACCGATAGGAATATAAACGCAATAATTCTAGTATTTCAATCTCCGTTGTATCAATGTAACGTGATGTAAATAAAAGCACACATGCTTAGATTGACACAGAATATGAGTCGGCTAAACAGAACCGAGTTTACACAGCTATTGATACGGTAGTGTCATACAAAACTGATTAACCTACGCGAAATTTTAAGTCATATCGAAAAACAAGAATGTGTTGATATGCAAAATACCTCTAACAGGACAAAGTGCCAGATACATAAAATCCTAGGATTCCAAGTTTTGTACTGGTATCATGTAACATTCCTAGTCTCACGGTCATTTTGATGATACCTTAAAAATGGAACAGAAGTTGCCTTTTCTGACCCAGACATTCAGAATCAAGTAAATAATCACACTTTTAGGACGGACTGAAAAGCCACTTCAGTTCTATAGGAACGAAGTGAGTCGTAAAAGGCATGCAATAATAGACAGTCGTATGTATACAGTGCACGACAATGGCATAGGACCACTTCATTCTCCCACATATTTTAGCTTCTGCATTCAATAACGAAACCATAACGATTCAGAACGACCACTGTGTGCTAATTCGGCTAGATAACGTAAAAAAGCCGGTGACAAGTATGGGGCCCCTATTCCGGTGCGTGATCCCATGAAAAGGCATACCCCTGTATAAGGGACAGCGTTTATCATGGGCTGAAATACACTTAACATTGACAAACAAGTAGGGAAAATGTCTACTTCATTGGAAAAAAGTACTAATTTGGATGAATTAGAGGCCTGAAGTCAGAACAGAAGAAAGAATTTCCAGTCAAAAAGCAACAGCAAGAGCTCAGTGGTGATTTTGGGAACCTTCTCAGACAACGACTAGTAATACTAGTTATATTTCTGGGCGTACATGATTCCATTGCGCATATTCGAACATTAGAAGACTGTTTGCTCCGGCTATTGATGACAAAATTACAAGATGACACCACGTCTCAACATGGGAATACCCCTGTCCATTGTTCATACACTGAAATATGTTGGCTGTTGTTCCGTGAGATCAATGTCATGCAGTGGTCAGCCTGCAGTCCACATCTAAACACGATTGAGAAGTCATAGGGTATACTTGTTCACGAGGTGTTCAAAGATTCCATAGTTTAACAGTCGGAGAGGGAACTGACAACCGTCCTTATACGAGAAAGGGGATATAGTGACCACGGGACAATCACAGGTCTAGTAAAAATTACGCAGAGAATGGTTGTTACACACGACTTTAATTAGTAAGTATTGTAGCCCAACTGAGATTTCATGAGCCTTGTCAGTCCTCTTTTCAAGCATTGTGCTTCAGCATAGCGCTGGTTATATTTCGGACTGTGCCTTTGACTAAAAAGCCAGACAATATTATGTCGTCCTTAGGTTTCAGGCATCTCGTCGTTTGTCCGATTTAATCTGGGTATTGCAGATGCGCGTCAACTGACATGGAGCTGAATGTTGGGACTGACAAGGAAAGTTATTCATATTTTGATGAACAAAGAATGACTTCGTCTTCGATACAACCCTAACGCCAAAGGCCGGACAGGACTTGTAGACTGGTGTTGACAATTGTCATCCTAAGATTTCCAAAGGTCTAAGATCATTGAATTTAACTGTACTGAATGGCTTTTTCTTTTTAGCGGTATGCAGTTTGATCCGGTCGCAAATGTTGGCATCGAATCCGTGGACGCTTGTGATCAGACGTTGTGAAGAAATAGTTTCGCGTTGTCAGGCTTTTTTCTGTGAATCGAATATGCTCATAAAATGCGCTAAACGGTTGGATGGATAATTTTCGAAACTATTCCTCACCGAATATAAACACTTGATTCATCATTGTAAATACAGGCAATCGTGGTGTGACTGAAAGTGGGCTTATCAGAAAGGAGAACGTTCACCCACGCACAGGAACGGACCGTATGCGAGTGCACTCGCGTTTGCAGGATCAGCTGACCACAGATCGATACGCATTTGAAGAGAACAGGAGATAGTGTAGTATGCGGGATGCAGTGTCTTCCGTGGGGGTTGCACGTGTACGATCTGTAAAGACAGAAAGAAAACTCGGTGAGCCGGAGCTCAGTAAGTGCATCAACAAGCATCAACACTTACACCGATAAAGATGGGAGTGGCAATCTGTCTGAGCGTATTACAATAGGAGCAGATTCGAACTGACGAGAAGGTCCGGACTGAGGGGTAAAAATCGATACGCGCTCTGCGGGTTAGCACAGTACGGCCGTTATACATTGCCTGCTAGGGATCATCCTTTGTAATTCGTATTCAACGTGTTCCCTCGCACCGAAGGGGCACATGAACCCGGTGCGCGTGACTATGAGTCCCACTCACGTTACCACTAGTCTAACCGGACTGACTTCCAACGGCTTGATTGGCGTGAACACTACGTCATGTGGTGTATAAACAACACTGAATTTGAACGTTAAAAACTAGTCGCTGTGTAGTGATTCGAATGCCTTCACATGCAGTCCAGTACGCTGTAGCTTCGTTTCCACTATCCAATCCATTGGGTGAAGTCGCACTTTGACAGTCAGATACCGTAGATACAGCTGAGTCGCTTTGTGGTTTTTCAGCACGTTATTTGCCGACAAGTACGTATCCCATTTTGTATATAAACGAACTTGTACCGGCCAAATCTGACGGAACACATTCCCGCTATTCTTGTCTGGTCATGTCTGGTCAAGTCGTTTCCCAGTGCGTGTAGTCTGGGTACGAGCTACTCCATTACGTACTACTGGCGGGGTAGATACAATTCTCACACTGCGGCACAGCTGTTGACTCATGTTGAGGATGCTGCTCACTGATGATTATGATGATGATGACGCCGACGAAATATTTGATAACTTAACACTAAACTGAGCTGTAGTATTTGAATACCATCAACGAACGCTACCGGTATTCGGAGTAGTGGCAATGGAAACGAATGTCACATATTTTAGTTTGATTGTGTTTGCTGTGATTCGAAACTTGTAATAATAGGCCCACTATAGGTCAACGAATGCCATACTTTGTCATGGTATAAGGATGAAAATTACCAACCAATACTCTGGATCTCATCAGCAGATTTATTTACTTTTATCCAGGAAGGCAAAATTTGCTTCTACTGTTTGTTCGCCCTTTCAACATTATCTGTTGGAAGAAATTTTTGCTGATTCAGGGAGAAAAAACATGCAAAAATGTCACACCAAACAGTCCAGTTAAGCTAGATATCCCATTCAGTCTACTTTTTGTTCCCCACCATCAGATGACTCATTCCTTACGGATGACCTCGATACACTTTAGTGAAATGTTGTAGAACACCAAAATAATTGATTAACACTCACTGTGTAATCACGCTTGTTTCATATATTATCTGTAAAAACTGTCTTTCATTCATGCTTTCAGGGCTCAGAATGTACTGTCATTTTTGAGGTACGGTGAGTGGTTGGAATGGAGGGGGGGTGAATAATCAGTGGATTTGGGGCAATGGAATTTACGTGACAAAAAGCGCACATCATCGAATGTGTACTGACGACGATGGTGGACTGGTTGGCCGAAATGCTGATTTCTTGTAGGGAGCAGAGCTGGCCTACACACATAGTCAGACGCTGAAACAAACGACATCTATGGGAGTTCACAGAGTAATCTTAAGGAAAGCCTTATTCGAGCACCCCACTTGCTCGGCTTGTTGTCTGCTTGGTCAACGCATTTCATCATCCGCACATTCTGCGTATCGCATGTCGAAATTGCACTGTGGTCTGTTGTCCTGTATACTGCTGTCCGCACTATTACCTTATCATGTGATTTGCACGTCGTCACATTCCGACGGACTTGCCAGACCACACTCTGCGCCCACTCAGTCCTTCGTTCGGCTTTCCAATAAAACCTGATAATGAAATTAAGATTAAAAGAAGGTCCCACTAATCCAATCAGTGATGGTCTTTAAGCACATCATGTCAAAGGTTTGTGTGGTCAGACCCGCGTTTGTAGTCGTACATCATCCTCGTTGCGTACTTGCTTTTATCGTCTACCAAATTATAGAAAGATTACACGTTCCACTTCCAAAATACACACACACACACACACACACACACACACACACAGAGAGAGAGAGAGAGGAAGAGAGAGAGAAGTACCACGGGGCCCGTTACTTCCTCCCTATGATAACATGCTGTAGAATGTTTGTTTTTCTTCCGCGGTATCAGATTGCACACCGAATCGGGTAGTTTGAAAGCCGGTGCAACATGAACGGTTGAAATGAAGAGAAGGAATCACCGTTTTGTTTTATGGAAGGGCAGAACAGACGGTAAAAACAATTGCGAACTACCGTTTGCAATGAGTCATTGGACCAGGGGTAGAAAATTATTTTACTTTTATGACCATTTGGGCGAACAGAAAAAATGACTTATTTGTTCTAGTGAATTCGTTTATTCGCAAGAGTGAAAATATAATTCCAGTTCCAAACTCCAGGTTATTAGTATTAGTAGATAAAATGCTGCTGTCGTTATTATTATTTAGTCGTAGTAGCAGTAGCGGTAGTATTAATAATGATAACAATAATAATAGCAATAATGTAAGTGTGTAATAAATGTGAACACGTTTATTGTGATGTACGCTTTCGGACATCATTCAACCGGTGCTCAGTTTTCATCAACAATATCCTAACTTCGAAGTCTTTCCTTGTCTTCGTGATTTTCCCCTCTTACCTTGTTTTCAGCTCTTTTTCACTTCATGCTTCCATTCATTTTGTCCTTGAATCAACGATGATGGAAGGTAGCAACCGAAACCGGAGTACAGAAGTGCGAGGCTAATGGTTAGATGAACCGAACTGAACTCGTAGTTGTCTAAGTGCACATTTTGCACATACATCCATAAGGCTCTAGAGCATCTGGATTCAGTCGTCATGATTTCATTGTTTGTGTAGTGTTCCGGTATCACTTAGTTATTATCAATCACAGAAGACGCTCATGTTGGTCAGGTAGTACCAAATGGTGAAATTCACCATAGCAGTATTAGTAATTGTTGCTTCTGCTTTGATGGGGTGGTGGAGGTTTTGTAATCTTTTCATTACAGAGAAGGCATCCGTCATGGAAATAAAAGCGCAGTGTAAGTTGTGGATGATCATTTCATTAAGTACTGCGGAGACGGAACAGGCTGTTAGGAGTCAGTATATATATAGCGTGCCAAAAAGACCATGGTATAGTCTTCAGCCTTCAGGATTAGAGTCAGAGGGAAACCTCCAGGTATAGTGGGAAAACAGTGTAGGAAGAAGAAAAAGGATAGAAAAGATGAAAAGATTTTTTTGTTGTAAGTTCTTCTATACTCATTATTTAGATTTTCTTTTATATCTTTTTTAGTTTTATATATTGGAGGGAAATGATGGGGAACCAGTACAGCGTTTCATACAGCATTGATGTCACTGACTCCAATTTCGGGCCCTATCCGTCAGCTTTTCTGATCAATCACTTTCGGTGTCACTCTTGCTCCAACCTGATAAGCGACAGGCCCTACTGGTCATTGGTTGTCCGCCCCGCCTGAGTTTCCAATCCGGTCCAGCGAGCGCGAATAAAGCGTGGTGAGCCAGAGAAGTGATCTAGCCAAGATGGCCGGCGAAAAGAAACACACATGGGACTCATAAATCCGCACATCAGATCAGAGTAACCGTTAGGACTCGGTGAATATCCTGATATTTCCTCTTAAACTAGATGAAGCAGCTGTACGGTGTGCTCCAGTGCGTGTTCAATGGAAGGTTGAACGTTAGCTTTGAACAATGAATTCACATCACATACGGTAGAGGGCGCGATTGATCTTCTATGCCTTCGTGCACTTAGACGCATTGCATGGCATATTTAGAGTTGGTAAAATGGCCACCAAAAAGTTCTTTAAGTTGTTCAAAAATAAAATACTGTAATTGATTTCAGTAGCAGGACAATTCGCCTGTGTACAGACTGACGTTTCAAAGAGGTAACGGGACATTTACCGTAGATTATCTTTGATGGTAATACTCATCCGCAGTTGCTCTGTATATTGAGGGTATTCGAATCTGAGGTTGATGGTTTCTATCCCTGTTGCATCACAGGTTCGCGATCCGAACGCGAAGTTCAACGAAAAATAGTTTATGGATGCTGTTAAACTATTTCATCTTGGGTAGGACTCAGCTTCATGGAGCCTTTGTGGCTTTGTTGTGATGATTGTTACACCAATCCCGCAGGGCAGAATCTGTAACTTGCCATTTGTTTCTGAGTTCTAGAGTTTGTGTGAACAAATCAATAGAAATAATGGCAGGTCAGAAAAAGATTTCATTCAATAATATGATTCATCATGCAGCTTCAACACTCAACTGATCGTTGAAAACCATGGCAGCACTGTACAGTTGTTTCATCTTTGTAGAGAATCATCATTATCTGGAACAGTTATTGACAGGCTGTGTGCGCTCACTGTTGCCAAATACCTTCGCCTATTTTCATAAACGGTAATCCGGTTATTCAAAATCACACCGGCATGAAGCGCTTAGACAAAATTCAGATAGCATCCGTGCCAAAATACTATTCCGCTGCTATGTAGCTTGGGGTCTCAAACTGTACGAATCGTGAAGTGGTTGGTTACCAAGCCCATGGCACGGTTGAAGCGAATATCATGACGGCTGTCCTGTTCAGTTCCGTATAGGACTCAGGAAATGAGTCTACATTCCGATATGCAACTGCAGGCGTCAGATTTCCCACTTCTCAGAATGCCTGTCTCTGTGGTTCGACACTGGTGCTGGTGTTTCCTTCCAAATTCGATAGGGAGTAAGGGGGGGGGGGGAGTGATTGGTGTTGGCAGCCGAACCCCACGCGTGGATTTCCACACTCCTTTCGAACACATTCGGGTGGTCAACATACGGGTTGACCAAAGCACATGACCTTAACTCATCTTGGTTTGTTGTGAGAGTCGGGACGGTCTGGACCACGCTCAAAGACCAACTCAGCGACCCAAGGTCGGCAACTTCACACTAAGCTTAAACGTGCCCACAGGGAATGACATCTGAACAGCCTAGTAACAAATCAGAAGCAACACATTGCCCGCACGGTGCTCACACCCTAACAGAAAGCGTTGGAACGACTCTGTTATTGGCAGCTAACTTTTGAGAGAATGTGTGTTGAGGAATTTGTGGACTAACCTGCCATCTATCTCATCTCTTACTGCCGTGGTAACTAATGCCAGAAGCAGCGATGGACTGGGATGCAACAGAAATGAATTTGTGGGTAGGTTTGAGCATGGCAACAACCACATATGATTCACGGGTACGCGTTCTCGCCAAAGGATTAGGATTTGGTCACCGTATTATGTGACTGGATTAGAAAGCCTGTGGCTTATTGGGGATTAACGACGTATAAATAAGCGGTTAGACAGACTTCTAAGAGTTCGTGACTGTGGCGTTCATGGCAGGAGTCTTTCTGTAACTGATGATAATGATAGTTTATGATGAGGAAAGTGTACAAACAGAATCAATCTTTTTTTTATACGTGGCTTCATGCATTTAAGTGCGAGCAACTGAGTAACTTAGTTTGGGTACGACGAACCTGGTGATTGTGGCACATGGAGTAGGCGAGACTGGTAGTGTTCAGGTCTGATAAAGTGAAATAAATACATACTAGCGGAAACACGAATTACCGTTGTGAGATTCGATACACGAGAATGACTTAGGGATCACGATTTTTTTAGCATCAGCAACAACAATGGTTGTACAGGGTTTGATTATTTAAACAGTTCAGGTTTTGATATTCGAACTGCAGTGGCTTCAGTAGTCATGACGAACCAGTGGTTATTCTGTCCTATTCATAGACAATTCGAGAAAACCCATTTGAACCAATCAGCGTTCAATGTACACTCCGATCAGCATCCACGCCTTTTCGAACACAAATTTTCCATACGCGTGTGACTCATCTTAGTTCAACCATGGATATTGATTATAGCATTACTCATGTCTCGCGCTCATGATCTGCCTCCACTTCCATTGACAATGTTTGACAAATCTGTGCCCACTAATCATATTGCTCATGGATCAATACCTGTGTACATATGCTTTCCGTTAACAATTTCATGCCTATATAAATGCCGTATATTATATACTGTTGGCAGTACATCTCCGTGCCAGCTGATGTGCCTTCTGATTTACTTCCGGGCACTTCTGACACCACAAAACCGTTCATACCATCCCTGAATGTCTTGTTAAAGCTAAACTGAAAGTCAACACTGATTTGCTGACTTTTCTTTACCATGCATTCCAGGATTGAGTGAATAACAGCCCTGACCGTCCCCTTGCAGAGAAGACCTCAGCACATGATCTGAAAACTCTTGTAAACAGGTTTCTTGTTGCACGACTTGAGAGTGGTCAAACAAAAAATTTCCCATCAGCTAAATGGTTCATGCAATCCTAATCTGCTACGAAATCAAGCTGGTTGTTTGTTATGAAAATGAGGAGATATCGGAAAAGACCAAGTGCGGAGTAGTGCAATAAATGAACGCTAATTCTATCTGTAGGAACTTTTTTCTTTCAAATGTGGAAGGCTGTGTCACAGCTTTCGATGACATTTTGGACAGGGCTCCGTCAAGTTTGTGTTTTGCCTAGATTAAACAAACTCCACAACACGATTACATCTGTTTACCCGATTTAGGTTAGCTTTTTAACGAACATTTGAAGTCTTTAAAAAAAAATTCAGTGGCCTGATTGTTGCTAATAATTGATTATCTTTCTCAATCCGTATTCACATATGGGTGCATTGGAAGGAATATGCCTCCTGATCACTGCATTAACTAAGAGCCACCGGTAACCATGATCTTCAAGAGAGGCACTAACAGAAAACTTTAGTAGATAGTATAGTGCCAATTCATCAATTTCGGCCAATCATCGTCTCTACAGCCATCTCATGCATAAACTTTTATCACTGCAAACCAGGCTGTTTCTGTTGATCAGCCAACATCACACATGCTATTTTGAGTCCTCCCCGACTGTTTCTCACTCTGTAATCTTTGCTCTACGGGTTCTCTTTGGTCCACAACCACTAGCAAAGCGTCATGCGATTTCTGACTGATTATCGATCGCATCCGTGCGTCGTGGGTCTGGTTAGGCGAGCATGCCAGAATGAACAGTACACGGGTCGTAAGTGAACAGATGCTCTCGGTGGTTTTATTCTGAAGACCTTTTATTAATTTTGATTAGAGAATGAAACTAATTTAGACTGAGTAAGAAATTTGAATCCGAGTGTGAAAGCGAAACGAACGAAACATACATTTTTTTGCCCAAACAGGTAATTCTAAAATGGAAAAGTGGGTGCAGCCTTTCTGATTAGTTCGCTTTGACATCCGCATTGAGGTAAACTCATTATTCTTGTGCCTGGGGGTCATTGAGTTTGCTCTCATACAGGCCGTACCCGTTGTGCTGATTTAACTGCCTTTAATGACGTCTTAGTTTACAGCTGACAACTGGAACCATTGGACGGAATCACTGCCTGTGGGGTCATTGGTGAGATCCGCCTATCTGCAATTAGAGCGCCTCATTCCTTCATCGGGATGATTCCGAAATAGTCTTGATCTGAACATCATTATCATCATCATCCAAATCGTCATCATAATAATAATTCGAGTCATTGTCATCATTATCGTCATAATTACCCGTGTCATCATCATCATCATCATCATCATCATCATCATCATCATCATCATCATCATCATCATCATCATCATCATCATCATCGCCGGAGTCATCTTCATCTTAATTTTGTTATAATGATTGATACAAATATTACCATTCTTATGATTTTTACCGTTGGCATGATTTTTCGACTTTTGGCTCCTAAGTGGTTTACGCGATTGACTTGGTAACCACCTCCGTCTATTACGACAACAGTTTGCGCTGCACTACAATTAGTGTTCTGACAGATACATAAAAGTTTTGACTTGACGACGAAATCACTGAAAACACTCGTTCACGTACGTCTCGCTTCTTGACTAGATTAGTGAGCATTTTTTATGATCCGTAGGAACTTTGATGGGTCACGGAGGATAATAAGATGGACTACAGTGAACTATTGTCCGCCAGAAAAGGTAAATGAGGATCGATCTCCAAACTCAACAGACCTGACAATCACAAATCATGAGAACCTTCGCTGTTCGGTTGAATAGGCCAACTCATAGAACCCTTTTAAAACTCGCGGAACATCTTATGAATAATGCTGAGGTTGAGTCTTGTCCAGTTGAACTAGTATTCTGTAGGGCTACTGATATGATAGACATACACGCACTGACAAATTTTGTTTGTCTGAACCATTACCGACTTTAGTGGCGCCATTTGCTCCGCCTGTATACACCCCCCGGGTTCCTCTTATACAAAAGTTATGGTGCTCCAGGGTTTCGAGTTCATCTCCTTTGCGTGCTGCGGAGTATTATCGTTATCACTTTACGAACCGCGGACCGAGGGCCATAGACGCTATGCTGGAGCAAGTCCCGACTAAACTTGAGAGATTCATAAAAATCGGAGGGAATTCCAAGTATCATCACAATTGATTCCAGGATTTTCGTCTGTTGAATTCTCCGTCTGTTAAGCATTTTCGTCTGTTCAAATATGCATGAGCTCAGTCGGGATAATTTGCTTCTCCAATAAGCTCATCTACAACAAGCGAAACTACGAATTACGGGTATTAGTATGTCAGTCTGTTCGATACTCGGATCCACCCAGACAGCATTTTGGAGTAAGTACATTGTTAGCAGCCATACTGGTGTCCGATTATTGTGAGTGTAGGATCCTGTTATTGCACTTACTGAGCTTTTGCGCTCATGGAGTTTCCTACGTTTTTGCACTTTGCAGACCAAACACGAGCAACCCCCACGGGAGACACTGATCCTTGCCTACTACTTATATGTGTAATGAGATAGCTAAAGCCCAGAAAAAAGTATAAACACCAAGAAGATGAATTCACTTGCTTGAAGTACTTGTTGGTGATTTGTGTCGTATTGTTGGATCAAATGACATTTTTGTGCATAAAGTTTATTCACGACCATCAAAAGAGGAGACCGCATGGTCTTTGTCCTCAGAGCCATGGAAACAGTTTCAAGCCGATTACTGAGATCTATTCTTGGGTGAGTATTACGCCGTAGTCATTATTCATTCTTACTCTCGTTGACCGAAAGTCTATTTCCCAACCACCCCAACCGGTGATTTTACCAATACTATTCTCCGTAAGACTTTCAGTCGTGAAGGCGATTCACATGCAGACTTTAGCGCTAATGGAAGTCATTTCATAGAGAACATGATGACCGATTGACTGAAATCAGTGAGTTGGCTTCAAGTGATAACTCCCTCTAGACAAGCACCATCGAACTGAGCAGTTGAGAATTTTGTTCGAAAGTTGAAGTTTCTCGTTGCCTCGGCAAGCGCCAATGCATTCGACGAGATAAAATGATTGTTGACAAGTTCTTAAGGCAGTACCACAATGCTGCTCATTCAACTACTGGCTACCGTCCAGCTATGTCATTCAACAGTCGAATTCTAAGAACAAGTTTAGTGAGTTTGAAATCTGTTGACGTTGTTTATTACCGGACAGACTCTCGAGAACCATTGTGCTTAATCAGATAGGCCAGCGAATTTGTCCGATCCTCGACTTGGATGACAGCTTTGAGATGACATTTCACGAACTTATTTCTGATTGCTGTAATTCTAATGTTTTAGAGTCCTGGTAACCAAACAGTGCGAGTTCGAAAAATTGCGCAACAGAGAACAGTAAGTTTACAGAAGTTCCGAACTTCTTTCAAGTAGTGGCAGATGAGATGATTGCAAATGAACTACGATCTTGTTTGTTTAACCGTATCACAGATCACTTGTACTTTGACTGACAGCTGAGTACATTTCGAATTTGACTCAATCTTTTTGTGCTGCATTTCTTAAGCTGAAGTACAGTGTTTTCTGTGGTTGTTTAGCCTCCATTCACGGTTTTTAGCTTCCACGCACAGGATTTTAGCCTTGTTAGCAAGTTGTTTACTGAGTAGTACAACAAAATGTCCCGGCATCAGACCCGTACGTTTATTAGGTCAGCAACGGACACGTGAATATTTTTCAGAATGGAGATGCACTGTCAACTTGTATAATGCTTCCTGTTTTCGGTCTTCAAATAGACCGTGAAGAAGCCCTGAAGCTTGGTAATACCCGTCGAAAGTTTTATGATGATCATGTCCAAACTTTATGCACGATGGTCTACGACGAGCCTGAGTGTTCACTAGTTCAGCTGAAAATGAAAATTGGGATAGAACTAACTGGGGTAACAATCAGTACTTCATCAGTTTTCTGCCTGTTGGAAGGGTATGCCTATACGAGGAAGGATTTGCCATTCAATCAATCAAATGTAACCTACGGACGTGAAAGACAAACGAGTTGATTTCACTCAACGGCTCACCATGGAAAGCTTAGCAAAACTACTGTTGTTTATCGATGAAACGAATTTCAACATTTGGTGCTCCTATTCATACGGAAGATCGAATGTGGCAAAACCTTTCGTTCGAGCCCTCCCTTCTTCCAAGGGAGTTAACCTAAAAATTTGGCCTCTGTGTCGGTTATTGGAATCTTGGAATACAGCTGTCAACTCCGGCTTATTTCGGCAACTTTCTTGAACATTGTTCGAGTAAACTGTCGAAAGATCAACCGAATATTGAAGCAGTCTTCATCTTTGACGATGCACCGATCCATAGGGAAGCTAATAAAGCTAATCTTAAGCTTGGGCACCCGGTTCGGTACCCGCTATGAGGAAGTCTTTTTTCAACGCAATAGAGGAAGTTTTCAGCAAATCCTAGTTCATAATCAGGTACTGCCTAGTGGAGTGTCTGGGCCATTTATTGAAAGTATCTGAAGGAATCACAATTAAAATCTACGAATATAAGTTGGCTGGGACTGTTTCGCGCATTGCAAGTAGGGGCGTTATCTCTTTCAATTTCACCTCAACGCCTTAAAAATCCTCTGGAGTAAGCGGGCTTATCCTTATTCATTTTCACAAGACAATCAAAGAAAGTTAAGAACTTTAAAACCTTGTTCTTTTGTACCACTTTACGAACCACCTGTTAACAACACTGAACATCATCACCGACGGCTCAGCAACCACGGGAAATACTGCGGTTCTGGGCTGAACCTATTTTACGTACTTCAAGTGCACAGTTTACTTAGCACGTTAGCCCATCATATAACAGGTTCGTAATGATGACCGTTTGACGACCACGGATCACATTGGCTAACGAAACATATCTTTTTAGATGTGCGTAATACTTATCCGTGACTGTATCGAGGACTTCACCCGGCATCCCACTGAACATCAATTTAAACTAAATTCTATATCAGGGTCTCGTTTTTTCATTTACGCCCGAAATCTTGGGCTTACCTTTAAACCAGATATCCTTAACAGCCCTATTAATTAAAGTGTAGCCAGTAACTGACTAAAATTTAATGATTATTCTGAAAGTCTTATTGATTCAAATGTCCTTCGTATTCAAATTTGAGAATCTGCTTTTCTCCTGATAGAAACAATCAGATAAAACTATGCGCCTTTCCTGGGTTTAACTGCAAATCCCAACCACAACGGACTATCTAATCGAGTACATAAGTTTGGTCCCAATGCTACCTCGGAGTACTGTATCACATTTAAAAAAAGTTTTCTGTTAACGACTGATGAAAATTAATGAAGTGATTAAACATGGAAACTTCTTATCTTCTATGTATAGGTCAAATAGCGTGAAGAGTCAAATTTCCCGGTTAAAATATATCTAATGGATGAATCACGATTCGCAGGTTCTCATAGTGAATCTAAATCTTGGTCGGAAATATCATTTCTTCTCAGGTTTTCCCGAATTTCACTCCGGGATGGCTCTCTTATAATGTGAATTCGATGGTTGGTCCATTCGGTTGTTTGGTGATGCTATCCCTCGTGTTCATAATAAAAAGGACTGTCATACCACGTCCCCTAGTCCTTTAGAAATGCTTTACTCGCCAATGTAAAAATAGCTATTCACTACAGTGGCACTGTGCTCATTTATAAAATTACCAGTATTCATTATACAACAGTGTGCGTTCCACAGGTTTCAACGTTAGAATTCTCACAGCGTTGACTTGTTTTCAGGATGAGAAATGAATGGATCAGTATCGACCTGTACTGTCAGGATATACGATCGCTGAGGCTTCTATACTGATTAACAGAAGCTTAACCTATAATCTACTCTATGTCGCTTTTTCAGTGTGGTCTGGAATGTTATAATGATGGTACAAACATGACGAATAATCTTAGATTTCACTTAAGTTATTCAAATGTTAGCCGAAGGAGCGGGGACAATTCAGAAAGAGAATCACCAGGTCTTCTATATGCAACGTATTTAAAACCGTTTCTGAGTTCTCGCTCAATTACGTTGACTCCAATGCAATTTCAGATTCTCTCCGTGTGAGAGTGTTATCATAGGCAACTTATGAATGATCTCTCTTTGATCCAATGCCTAAATTACATCCTTTTGTGATGCGGTCATGCGGCTTGTTTTTCTCGTGTTCGGCGGTATGATATTTTACTGTTTTACGGGTTTCTCCGTGCACCACTTCAGTGTATTGAAATGTTCTGAATTATTCAGAAAAATTTCCTCCGTGGTTTTACCTCGACCAGTATTCAGCCTCTGATGCTGTTTTGCCTTCACTTCACCCTCCCACGCTCAAAACTTTGGGTTGTCATGGGTCTCCGCTCACCAATGTGAGCAACTCAGTGTAATTGGACTAGTGCCGAAGTTTGAAAGCCCTTGTTAAATAACTTCAGAGTTTTTCCGCAGTGCATTTTTACATCTCACTATTTCTTTTTGCATGCTATATTTAGGTTATCTCTCCTGTCAGTGCTGCTTTAGATCAGACTACTTCCGTTCCACAGCAGTCTCAGAGGTTGTGTAGCAATTTTTATGGCGTTCACGAAATTTTCTGACAAGTACAAGGTCAAGTAAAGCTCATACTGGAGTTGTCTGTTGAATACTATTAGTCTTGCAAAATCTTCTCATTCCTCTGGTTTGTCGGTTGTCATCATGGGTAAAATAAATCGAGTCAGCAAGGGGTTGAATTCACTTTGGTCGCTCAGCATTGCCTATTGTATGACGAATCTGAGGTGTCTATTTTTCAAGTCAGCTAGATTAATTTCTAGCTCAAAAAAAAACCATTTTCATTTTAGTAAAAACTGATGTACTCTTCCCCAGTTATTTTGACAAAGAATTCGAAGGCATTTCAAAATAAAATTCCAATTTTCCGTCGTGCTTTTCCAGCATTTTGAGCGATCTACATGCCAAACTCTGTGGAAAATGTACTTCAGCAAACTCCTCCATATTCCAAGTTTTTTTATGTACTGACTGACAAAAACGCCCTTCCCATTTGTTCATTTCAACGCATACAGAAAATCTAACGTTCCTTAGTTTGCCCGCGTACTTGTAGGAAGAGAGTCGTGTCTGATTTTCTCACGAATTCAGCGTCTCATTTGGCCACCGTCCTCCAATAATTCACTGATCTCGTGGGTAGGATATTAACTGGAAAACAAGCACTCGTTCTCATAAGCCAACACCATACAATACAATCCTGACGGCTGCATTCATTGACAGTCGACACAAAATTATGATTCCTGTTGAATAGACATGTGTTGAGAATTACCATATTACGCGTTACCATGTTATATGATACGCTCAGCCCTTCCAATCTGCAAGATAAAACAACCGAAACCGTCCACAGTTTACGTATATTTCTTTTGAAGACTACTTATAGCAGCTTAAAACACCAATTAAAAAAGGACCAATCGAGATCAACCGGAACCATTTACACATCGATTCTGATCAGTTTAACACTGACGGATCATTTTTTATTCTGGTAATCTAATCACAGATAGTCTTGTCGGCCATGTTGTGCTCTCCTCGTGGACTTCGCAGCTCAGGTTCGCATGGCTTTACTCGACCTCGATCAATATTGACCTTTAGTAATTAGAAGTCTCCCGTTTGGTTTCGCGTGTGTGACCTTGTACGTTCTCTTTTGAATGAGACTGAGATTGTTTGAACGAGATATTGCTGAAACCACGTTGTATTTCGCAGTTCTTGGCATACCCTGGGAACAGGTACGTTTGGATCGGGTATCTGAGGTTTGGGATCTGTGTTCATGTGCCTCAGTCTCAACAGTTTCTCACAATACGCTCAGAGGTTTGTACGATTCTCTCATCAGCGACTGTGTAACAATCGCCAGGCTACGAGGACGATAAATGACACCACACATATTGTCTGAACCGACGGGATTGGAGCACGAACCTGTATCGGTTTGGGTCGAAGTGGAATTAGTTTTGATTGTATCCGGTGGGAGTTGAAATTTATCTAATGCAGTATGCACCATGATAAACGAGATAGTTACATGACTGATAATTAAGGAATTTATATCAAATTTCTCAGCTCTGGGAAGCTCAAGTCGATACGATATCGTCAGCAACCTCAGTGAGATTATCGTTATCAATTAAGAAAGTGATTTATTTCTGATGCAAATTACGCGTGATAAATCTAAGTAGCATGTGAAATCTATGGTGCCTCGATGTCATAGCTGGTGTATAATTTCTGTGGATACATGGGTGTTAATCTGAATGTCCAACAATGGTTGCTTGATAAAAAAAATTCAATGAAATTATGAACACAATTTCCACAATGTCAGTCAGATATGGGAGGATAACGAATGGTCAGCTGTTCGTGCAGTAATTCGTGGAAACCAATAAATGATATTGACTTATTGGTCAAATTATGACCCAATTTCCGGTCGAATTCCTAACACGACAGAATACATTGCCCCGAAGTTCACAGATCATTGAGAAACTCTGGTGTGAAGATATATTGGGCAGTTTGGCGTCATCTGCCATAAAAATACAGTTATGAATGCCAAATTGACTGTTGTACTGTCAGGTTTTCCATTCTCAGTCCTATGAAGGCAGTGACAAGTTATCTTAGGTATGCGCTTCTAATGAAGTAACCGTGCATCGCTCTATTCTGCTCCTCAGTTTTGCTTGTAATTGTAACAATACACGATAGGTCAATTTTGATGAAACAATTACTGAATTCGGCATCAGTAATATAAGATTAAAATTGAAATAATTCATTGTACAATATTAGCAGTACAACTACCTTCGAAGGTTCTAAACAAAGCTGAGTAGCTGTTTTATCTGTATGTATCCCCCGTGTCCCAGGTGGGATAAGAAACCGGCCGGCTGACAGAATTTTGAGTTTCACGCTCTAATCCGCAGCATGACCGACCTGGCTTCTAACAGTTTGCCCATTTTTCGCTGGTTTTGAACGTTGCCAACTCAAAACTCTCCCAACAATCCACTTGTTGTTGGACGTGTACAGCAGTTCCTAACAAGCCAGGTGAAACAGTTATGCTATTTATCCGTGAATTATCACTGGGTAATTGGTAGCTAATGTTATATGACTAACCACTTGATGATCAATCACTGAAATAATTGCACATATATAGTCACAAAATCACTAATCAGTTACTTTGCCGGGTGGCCTTGACAACTTCACAGCTTACCGGTTCGCCTGGAGTGCGGAACACGTTTGGATAATGGAAGAAGCGTGGTACCTTTTTCCATTTTGAGCACAAATCCGCGTCCATCTGGTCGGCAATTTTGACCATTCTCAAAGCAATCAGTTTGCAAGAACCGATACGCAGAGAGGAGAATGTCCCGCTGTCAATGGACAATATAAGACAATTTTTTATTAAGATCATTAGAATAAAATTTCAGATTAACTGGTCGTTGTATGGCCATCCGACCATTGAGTACGACTGACCACCAGACCACTTGAACACTGAAGATAATAGAAGAATCTGTGAGGATGTATTTTCATTGTGATGACACAGAACCAAATAGATTAGTAAGTCCTCAAGGCTAGATTGACAAAAACCATAAGCAGAGTAAGAGCAAGTCTCCGTTTACGCACTCATTGTGTTTCATTTCGTCCAGGTTCGATGGGCTTCCGAGTACAAATAATTGCGACGGCTTTATAACTGATATGGAAAGATGTCAACTTCACTCATGTGATGCGACCATATGCAAACACTTTGTGCTTCAAACAACAGAAGGATTTGAAAAGATTCACCTAATAAAAGTAGTCTGTCCTAATGTAATTCGAACCCACTCACGGACGTCATCCACCTATTGCACTCTCTACAAGCCGTGCTGGGAGGTCACATAAATGATTTCGGACATTTCCAAAGCGAATCATACGGTTTATCCACCCAAATCATGGTAACACATTGAATGCACTCCGCTGCCTACAACAGGATTTCTCCACGAATGGTGAGGTGTCCACCATACACGGGCACATTTGGCTACGGAATGTCGATTTGCGAAATGTTTGACTGGTCGGTCCCGATGGGATTAGAACCCACGCACGCATCCACTTTATCCACGGTTTAAAAGTCTATGAGGACATGAAAACCGAGCTCGGTGTTTTGGGGCAAAAGCTTCATCGGATATCGAAACAAAACTGGCAGTGTCTGCGCACTAAAAGCCAAACTCAGTGATCACAAGTGCATGAAAACCAGCAGACTGAGCTATAAACTCTTCCTGTTTTCCAAGGAAAATGACGGAAGTAATTTACAATAAGCCATTGCTTGAGATAACTTGACCGAAACTCATTCTCCACCATCCTACAGCACATCAGCCCGCACCACCAAAGAGCACTGAAGTTCCTGACCATTCTTAAATCCAGTCCGTTTTGCAAGTCCAAGATTTTTTGCCTTTCGGTCAGAGCCAACCATGACCAATATATATATATATATATATATATATATATATATATAGGTGGTATCAAAACTGATGCACACTGATGTCCAATAAGCATATTTTGTGCTCGTACACTTCAGCATTACCGCTGAACAGCATAATTGTATCTGTAACATGACTAACAGGTAGTGACGATGTTTTAGGACAATGACACGAGTGGTCTTTTTATATGCGGTGAAAAGCTATGCTCAAAATTCAGGTGAAACCGTATTTTGGCCACTGCCTGTGGGCCAAAACCATGACTGAATATGAGCCTCTGAGGGTCAACGGAACAATATTTGTTTACCTTGAATTAACCGAAACGTTATTCAGAACACAATGTTCATGCGCGGCATTAGACATTTGATCTGCCTTTAGTATTCAGGGATTTTCACGGTCTCATCGACTCAGAGTCCATCATGTTGATGGTGAAATATTCTTCTTTTCTATGCTGCCTCACATTTCACACTTTTGACTCCAATAGCCAGTGGGTAGGTAGCTCTTTGACTTCTTTCTTCAGAACAGAGATTTTTACGATTACATTTCAGTGTGAGTTACTAGACGGTAAATTTATGGACTAGACCGTGCAGCTGCGTATGGACCACACATCTTATAGTGAATGAACCGACAAATCGTTTCGTGTGACTACTTACACACCTCTGGAGAAACACAGCATAGAGCTTTCTCCTAAAGAACAGTTACCTATCCAGGTGATTTAGTTTCGTTGAATTCGAGGACTTTTTCAGTCACAGCGGTGAAGATTTCCCCAACATTTGAGGCGTCTCTACCTGAAGTCCACCAACGAAGCTAAAGGTATTTTATTCCGATTCAAATCAATAATGTTGGCCTTAAGATATACCGACATTCAGCCAGGTAATTTTTTCGAGGAAAATCACTGCTACAAATGAGACTTTTCCGAGACTTCCATTACTCATCATCTACCAAACACGCACATCGCCAAAATGACAGGCCTGCTGGTTTCAATCCGTTGATGGAATCAATACACAACCTCATTTGTCGAGCTTGGAGTACAGCCTCCGAATAAGGAGATACCAGTAGGATTGGAAATTGCGTCTACCTTATGTCCGACAAGGAGTGATAGAGTCTTGGAATATTCTCGCGCTGGATTAAAAAGAGGGATTTCCGTCACTGTTTTTGATCATTTTGCACACAAGATTGTCCCGTTCATACGATTTCTTAGCTTCTGTATCTTTGAAATATGTACTCGGGGTAGTTTTTCTGTGATTTATCCGATAAAGGGGGCTTCTAATCGTGTTGAAATACTAGGCAAGATTTAGCAAAATGATTTAAAATTATAGGCCTCTGCATTTCTTCTTTAATCCCCCTTAAAATGGTGCCAAGAAAATTTGGGTACAGTCGAGGTTTTCATAGCTGTCGCGATAACCATTTGAGCGATTAGCGAAGCGGGTTTGGATGATCTTGAAGCCAACGCTCATAATGATGCGAACTGTCATTTCCTTTTTTCAGTAAGTTTGACAGTTATCGTTAAAAATCATTTGTAAACCAGACATACCGTGAAATCTCCAGATAGCGAAAGGATTTCTCCTAACCTAATCATACAGGTACAACCATGAAAAATATGAAAGTATTCGGACGGTAAACCTATCTGAATACAACCTAGGATAATATGTGTGGTACCGCTGATCAGTCTAATTATGTTCCTTACTTTCCTACTTGCTAGCTTACCTTGCTCAGAGCCTTTTACTCTGGCAACCAGGGCCACGCACATTCAACTACGCATAGAGCGGCAAAGAATCAATGTGAATAAGAGGAAACATTGAGTAAATTATTGTCATCACCCGATGGCCTGATATGCTTTAATTGAGTTACGAAGCTTGAAATATATACTCGGTAAATTTCCGTGTGCATTACAGTCGAAGCTGCCCGGACGTATATATACATATATATACATATACATATATATATATATATATATATATATATATATATATATACATATATATATATATATATAATGTATATGAACTTAAGGTCAAAGTTCGCGTTTTCAAACAACCCGTCTTCCACTTTCCTGCTTTGTTACAGGTTTGTTATCCGTAGGAAGATACCAATGAATTCTTTTTTTTAACTATTTAACTTCTATCCATTTTTCCGGAATTCATATTTCAGCTACTGGGTCTCTAAGACCTGATCTAAATCTGAAATACTGATTGATAAATCCTATTTAAGGGAAACAACCTATAGCAGCTTCTAAAAGGGATTGGAACTTTGCTAAAAATATCCTAATTACTTATGAAATGAGTCCCCATATAGTGCGGACACTAAGCTAATCTACTGAGAATAGGTGATAACACTTGGCAGTAGTTTCACCTGGTTCGTTAAAAATCATCCATCATCTGCCGAGCCCCCCAACTGGCAATTGAATCCGGGGCGCATAAGCGGAAATCACTCGAGCGTTACCACTAAGCTAGCCGGGTTGGCTCTCAACAGCTTAAGCTGTTTCTCGACAACACTTCTCATTATTCGTTTCGACTACACAACGAACCACTTCCTAAATAAAGTGTCTCACTACTGAAATCGGTCTGGTAAGTAGCCTAAATCAGAATGGGTTCGGTTAAAAACTCGCCTGTTAGCACTGAGGGTGACAGGGTGGCAGCATATTTCATGCAGGAACTTACAAGTTGCGTCGTTTAAAACCACCACACCACGAAAGACAAGTCTCCCGTAGCGGTACCTAATACTGAAAGACTTTCTATCTGAATATTACAACTTCAAGTTCCATGTATCACTGATTCATTTTATCCCAGTAACATTGCCAATGCGGAACAAAAATAAGTGATAATTCACGAAAAACTTCTCATTACGTAACATAAAATATGTATGTCTCTGAACCTAAATAGAATTATAATTCAGTCACATCGATCAATTCCATTGATACTCTTATAAAGCCTAACCATAGAATGACAAAACAGGGGTAGAAGACTAAAAATCATCAACGTTTATGAATAGACACTAACCTTGGCATGCCTTTTTTTAGTTGAGAAGATATTAAACGATTCTGATAGCGAAAAGCTCTAGTTTTATACCGTAATCTCGACGACCTTGAAAAACTCCCGTTTATGAACCGCGCTGCATACCGATTGGACAGACCCATTGTCGACTGAACCAATCGTGGATAAGGAGTGGTAGGGGTAACAGAAGTGGACAGCAAATGCGCGTCACGCCCGGCAGATAAGTGTGAATGGGATCCCTGAATGGAAGGGGTGGGGGAATATCCTAAATTACAGAATAATGAGCCCTTAAGTTAATTTTGTTTTGAATTTTGAAAAACTCCGTGATCATCAATCCATAGTCATTTCACGTGACTAAGTTGGATAGAACAATATTGTAGAGCTTTTCATTACTAACTCTCAGTCTCTCTCAATTTCACTGTGTTGGCTTTGGGGCGTGGACGAAAATGCCCCTAAAAAACAAGCATTCCACGCATTTGTGAAGACTGATTGTTAAAGGGAACTGTAGCGCGATTCTGAACTAAACATGTTCTTCATGCAACTGATTGTTTAAAACTGAAGTGTTCTGCACTCTCATAAGTGTCTTTCTGGAAAAGTTTCAGGTTTTGATCTCGTTGGGACTAGAAACCACAGATTGTCTCAAGTGGATCATATACTTATCCAACTAATAATTCGTTAAAGAATCATGCATTTTCAGTAACATTACCCTAAGGTTCATGTTTATACTCATTTTTGCATTCTCCTGTGCGTCCGTCTCGTGTATGCTGAATGGTCCATTCGTTTCACCGTTCCATTACCCTTCATACTGATCAATTAGGAAGGTACGATGCATGAAGATAAATGATAATGAGACACGCGGTCAAGGTGGTTACGTAAGACAGGCCCGCTAAATGTCACGTATCAACCCCCCCCCCCCTCATATTTGTCCACATCGGGAAAATTAGCCCATTCGGAATACAGACAACGAGGCGGATGTCACGTAACCCGGATGGGTGATGAGAGCAGGTCATGCCTGTCATTAGACCATCTGTTATTCCCAACCAGCTTTTGTACATACAAGACCTACTTCTCCATTTTCCTAACCTTGTCTCTGACATCTTGTTTGAAAGGAACGCGGAGGCAAGGGAAGGAAAAGTTGTATAATTTAATTGGATATATTCAACATTCTGCTTTGGTGCTTTTGTGGAAGCTCAGTCAGGTAGACTGTGTTATTCTAAGGACTTGTGCAAATCCGGAAACGGAAAACCTTCTTACTGTAAAGAAAGTGACGACATTTCATCGGTAGAAAAATATCTTCGTAGCAAAAATGATTTAATTTTCTTGCAAAGAACTGAAACTGTCTAGTTGGCGGAACTGGAAAGATATGGAAAACCTTTGTTTCCCACCGCAGCTACATCCTTAACCTAACTGGAACTAAATACAGGCTCCCATGGAACCATAATTTCCACCTGGGCGACATGAGTGAACGAATAACCGTGCTTGACCGTAGACGGTTAGCTGGGCCCACGAGGCAAATTTTTTCACCATTTGATATTGCACAATGGCGTATCACGCATTGTCAAGCGGTTAATTTAACATTGGATAATCATTGTAGCTCTTTCAACTGACCTACACTGTGCATCTACCGAGGGATTCAAATCCGAAGTGCGTGGGTTTCGATCTCCTGTTTGGATGATGAATTGCGTGGACGTGATGAGTACTGGGGATAAGAAGGAAGCCGATGAGTACCGGGTAGGATAACTTCAATGATTAGCGTGGGGACTTGCTGTCGTCAACGGTGATTAACTGGTCATCATAGTTGAGAGGTCCAAACTTGTCAGATGAAACAGCTGTTATGCAGTGAGTGATTCAGTGGGTTTTCAAGGAAATTGTATGTATACCACCTTTAGCATAGTTATAAAATGCTTTTCAGCCAAACAAATACCGCCAAATTAAGTTACAGAGCAAAACGGGATCTCATTTCAGACTGAAAGACATCCTTGTTTGTTAGAACATGAGCTAGAAAGGGAACAACGGAATTCTTGTGCAAAGACAATCTACAGGGAAGCAGTTTATACATAGACCGGATCAATGCTTGAGACTGAAAACGAGTTATATCAAAGTGCCATGAGTGTGAAGTATCAGAAAGGATTTTCTGTGCAAACGCAACGGATGGTGTTATGTGTCTTTTGCATAGCTCCAAGACTAGGTCATTTAGGCTATACGAGAAACAAGACTAATGACGCGTAAGCCTTTGCGGAGAGTGATGAAGTCCTTTCTTAGTAATTCTGGGGAAATGACAGGGGAACAATAGAGAATGGTAGGTAATATACATTGTTTTACAAAAGTGGTAAAAACAGAAATGTCCGACTTCACCTGATCGATCGGATACCGGAAACGATGGTATAGCATACTGGACCGCGTGCGAGGCATTCGAAAAGCCACAGTTGTGCACGGTGAATAATGATTCGATATCATAGAACTGTCACACCAAAATTCACAGAACTGTGTGATCTTTATTTATGCCCATTAATTACAACCAGTTTGTTCGAATCAGATGCATTTCGGTGTAGAATCCAAAATTAAGTTGTCATGTTAGATTTTAACAGTTGGTTGGTGGGTTTGTGAGAAGGGTAAGCACTAGGCTGCATGTCGATGGTTCGTGTGATGAACTGATTGGTTCGAGGGAGCGTGCGTCACTACTGCACAGCTATGTAGGATATGCAGGACTTGTCATTGGTTAGCGTTAACAAAGCACTCTGTCTGTGGATTAGAAGAATGCGAACTGCAGCCTCGATGATGACGTGTTTTTAGGGAAATTTTCGACTCCCTGGTAATTTATGCGCAGTGAGATCGATCATTCAGCACAGTCCCGGCTAGAGCATGAGTAAGTATCAAAACCGTGCTGGTGTACATCCATATATGAGAGTGATATTAATCGACTGTCCACGTAGCATGCGTGTGCACACGAGTCGGCTTCTTTTCTTGCATACAGCTGCTTGAACCGAGCACAACAGAAACCCTCGGAATTCGACGCATACTGTTTGCTGATTATTTCCTACAACACAGATTGCATTTACGGTACACTTCGCTGATAAGTCAAATCAATTTTTCCTCCAACAACGATTACCTGCTCGGTAGATCCGTAGGAGCTGGCTCCTAATGATGTTCCTCCTATCAGTCGTTAATCTTTGGTTGTGTAAGTCTGTTTATCAGAGCCGTGAAAGTAACCTTTGGTCTGTGTTGCCCTGCGCACATTTTTCGTGCAACTGCAGATTATGAGGGCTGAAGGAACATATCTGTATTCTCCGTGATAATTCTGATGACAACTGTTATCGTGATGTCATCAAATTGGGTTTTATAAGCTTAGGTGCGTTCTTCACCCGCTCGAGGCAACAAGAGTCTGTGGAAAGGTATCACCCCTCTCTGTAGCGAAAGAATGGAATACTTCAGCCGTTATTTTGATACGGACGTACTCATCGTCACAATAATACAGTAGTCAAGCCCCTAGGCACGCTCCGCCTCAGATGCGATTGGCCTTCCTCCTGAACTCCCTAGAGTCAGTTCTATAACAAAGCGATGACATCGTTTGTGAATCAGTCTGTTAGTTGTTATGTAATCCTTAAATCCTAGAGTCCTATGATCATTCTCCCCTTTCCACAAGGTATCAAATCAATAGTAGTCATAAAAAGCTTTCGTCCAACAGCAGTGACATCAACTTTACTGAAATTGCTCGAGAAGGGTATCATCATGTACTTTCAGTTATACGTGAACGTCCTCGTGATCCTCACCAATTTTCTTAGCACCTTAGATGCAGCAGCTTCCCTCGTTCATCTTATTCGTAAATCGTTGAACAACAAAGCAGGACCAATCAGATAATTTCTCTCGATCAGCAAATCAATTCCTCTATCACGGCTTCTCCAAATGAAAAGTTCATGAACACGGAAACCGTGAGTTGTCTGCGCAGCTATTTCACTTAGACGGTACAGTTCACTAAGTAATGCAAAACTCTTCTAAATCCGTTATCGACGGTTCTGGAGTGTTCTAAGCAGTTGTTATTAACCCGCAATTATGTCCCAAGTACTTAAGTGATCTGTCTACTGTTTCTGTCGTCCATGCCCCAAAGTACACAGAAGATGTGTTTCTGCTTCAATCTATCACCAATTTTTCTGACTTCCATGCGTTTCAAGAAAGTCCTTCAAGTATTGGCCACTTTTAACTCAGCATGGTCTTGCATTGAACTCATCTAAATTTTCGTAGTGCGGCTTAACTCCTTGGAGACAAACCTTCCCCCAAAGACAACACGAGTTAACTCTATCAAATATCTATAAGTTGCTATAATTTGCGAATCCTGATTATCTTTACACATTCTGTTATATTTTGGGAAACTCTGTCGTTTGTCCTTTTACATTCTTAAACTCAGACGATTCCATACCCAACAACCACTCCTGTGTACCGGTATCCTTCAGTATTTTCTCCTTATCTGTAATACTTTCTGACTTACTGAAACAAGATTTCCGAATTATATGTTGCATCTATTGAGAATTAATCACGTTCCTTGGGCATATTGAATTTTTTATCTAAAAAATTAGCAATATACACATCGAATTGTGAATGACTTTTGTCCAAAATGTACTAGTGGACAATAAACATCCATTGCACGCCGGAGTGTCTCTCAATTACTGAAACCCCGAAATCCGTTCGTATCTTCATTGTATCTTTCTCGCACCAACAGGAATAAGTACTTCCTTATCCCGTACTTGAAGCGTTCTTTAACCAACGAAAAGAGAAGGCAGCAACTGAATTATACACTAACTTTGGTGCATAACTTTCAGTTGCTCCAAGGATTCAAATCTAAAGAAAGCAACCTTTCTGTCTCGGTTTCTATTGTGTAACGGTCATGTGACAGTTTGGAGCAAACGTTTTTGACTGTACTATGAACACTTGAGCCGACAGAGATCACATAAATATAAATACGAAAATGTCAATGTTACACTAATAACAGTGGTTTTTGAGTTACTCCTCATAATAACCTATTCTGAGGTTTTACGAATAAATAGTAAAAGAGAATAATGGCGGAATAAAAGGCAACGCACAAGCAGAGAATCACGTTGCCGATGAAACAGCCTGGACTTGAGTGCACCACTGACTGGAGTGCTTAGTCTTTTCATACTGTTTATCTAACTTACAGGTGGGCGAGCCTCGTGAATCCGAACTTGGAAGGTTGACAAATCTTGCTTGCCGAAATTCAATGGTTGGGTATTTTTTTACTGTACAGTCAATTTAGGCTAGAGTTAGACCGCTGTCCTCATCCATGAACAAAACCCAACAAAAAGTCTATTATAATAAAAAAATATGTATTTAAGTGGATGTAACAGAGTGTCTGACAGAAAAGCATGCTTCATCACTCAAAATTACCCTGTGAAGTGTGACTAAAATGAACACGTGTGGGATTTATTAAGTCATCATCTCAGACTTTCTCGTTCTGGTAGCCAGGCCAAGTTAAATACACAAAATTTTGGGATTTTGTATTTAAGATGTTGATTTTCAGCTGAATTACAAGTCTGGATTAGAAATCTGTTCCGAGTAAGGTGACCCACGGTAACTGAAAGTTGGTCGATCACAAGCTCTGCCTGCAATGCTATATCACTAACCGTAAAGGGTTTGTACAACAAAGGGAAGACAACCGAGCGAGGTAAATGATGGTGTACAGGATCGGCTAGTTTACCTAATAAGTCACCGCATTCCTGATTCCCATTTGGTTACCATAGATCTATATGGGCAAAATAGTTGTTATACAAAAGTCACTTACTGTTACACATATTTGGTCACTTCATCTTATCACGGTTTGCAGCTGAAGTTGGAACTGCACTTGTTTTTTTGAATTTAATTAAATATTGCTTCATATCAGTCCCGGTGGGATTCGAACCCATGTGTGATAGCCAACCACGTTGTGGTACTGCGCTCGATCTACCTACTGAGCTACCTCGCCGCTCTAGCGATTTCAGGTACTTCGCAAACAGATCCCACCGACTGCCCACAGAAAACACATTAGCCTATGTCCGCGTGAGGATTTTTCTCTATACTCTTTTTCTTGAGTAATAAAAGAGACTGGTTGAGGATTTTCATTTGTGTCTCTTTATGAAGCCTAATCCCCGTCATTCGGAAAGCATTTTAGTAGAGTTTAACTAGGTTTACAAGATCAGTCTCATATCTACTGATACCCTCACATATAATGGAGTCAACGTGCGTGAAACGATCTATAATTGATCTAAGTTCTGGCGGGACGAGATGAAGACGAATTATCATAACGGGCTGAGCACTAGCTATTATCTTGATCTTTCTCATATGCCCCTATTTACGGCACTGTTTCGTCCTGCAGCGATTGTAATTTTCCTAATTGTGAATTTTACTACTTAAGAAATATACACACCCTCGCCTTACCAACCAATCGTATGTTGACATCAGCACGTGCAAAATGAGCCATTAATGTAGGCCACCAAACGCACGTCTTAACCGAGTCAGAGGAAGTTACGTGAGTATACACCCTTAAGTAAATGAACTGAGTCGAACATTAATCATGCTGGTAACCGTGCCCAGACAAGTTACCCTCCCAGTTATATACAACAGACAGACTGGCTGGCTGTCTTGCTCAGCCATCCAAACACGCAGTGTCCGGGTGACGTTGAGTGAGGTGGATGTACTCACTAAGTTTCTGGTCTCGACTGAACCAAACTGTGCGTGGTGTGTGCGTGTTTGTGCGTATTGATGTTAGTACGATAACTTTACTCGTTTTGTTTGCGTCACAATGTGTGAATTGAACTGATGGGGTATGATTTTCGTCACGATGACCTTTTGCACACGAGTGGTTGCAATTAACTGCCCACAACTTGCTTAGATGTTATGAACGACTGTCCATTAGTTGTAAGCCTTACAGCCCGCATTTCTGAACGACGGTGTGTAGACTCGCGGGACACCTAAAGTACGATACCCTTCAGGGTTGTGAAAAGTGCGAACTGTATGATGCGTCAAGTTAGGCGTCTTTTGAAATCGTTGCGCACAAAATATGCCATCTGTAGAACATGGAAAAAGAGCTAGCTGCACTCATTTGGATGGTGTAAAACTTCACTGTTGGCTATATGCAGGATTTGATGAAACTCAGTGGAAAAGTTATTTTCTTTACAATGAATTCTCCACTCCCATTTTTACAGTTTGCCAAAACAAGGAATTAGAAAAATCTACACTCAACAACAGAAGAATTGTTGTCTCATGGTTTACTGTCCGCCGCTACAAAGTATTTTCCGTACAAGTACACTTGTCGTAACTGACGCTAGCATATGAAAAATCGACTTACGAGCCAGATACCCCCAATCTAAAATAGGGATACTATGCTCCGAGCCCGCATTGACTACCTCGAATTCCGTAATGTTAAAACAAATCGGATAACTTCGGTACATGACACGAGTGCTACTCGTGACAGAACTTTGCACAATTTGGTTGTGCAGAAACCCAAACCAAACACGAACTATCAGGGGCACATTCAGCAAAGAAATACGTGATCAGACGGAGGCAAACAGGGCTACGTTGACCAATATTTCGCGCACGTAAACAGGACCACTTTGAAAATAGCATCTCATTCCCATATAGGCACAGTCTGGTTAAAAACGAAGAGCGGACTAAAACTAGATGCGTACTCATGAATTGGTATGCAACTTATTGTTACCAGTCCATATTATTTTGCCCTAACAGTATACGAATCCTTCCACATTGAAATCGAACCTTTTTCGATGATTTCATAAAAACGGATGTCTCAGTTGCACAGAATCATTAAGAATATCAAGAAGTACTTTCGTTTCAGTCACTAACTCGGCAGATTTTTGTATGGTGCCTTAGATAATCTGAGATTCTCAATGTTGTGTGTTGTGAGGCTTGGACATAGAAAGCATTCCCGTATTCTTTATCAATCCCTATTTGTCTAACTGGTCCAATTCTTTAACTTGTCGTAGTATATTGTGATGTAATGGCATGAGTATGAATCACTGAAAACGAACTTGGTCGCCAGTCTGTGTTCTCATAATGTCCTCACTGGGAATAGTCGGGAAACATTCTCTGATGTAATTGTTGGTGCCTGTTTAGACCGTTAATGAGCCTCGGCTCACGGAGTTTTACTCCTCTCTCCTTGCAGACCGTACACGTGCAACCCTCACGGAAGAGTACACATCTGGCGTGGCTGCGTGTCGAACGGCAGCCGTTGTCATGTGGCGACCGTCTTGTGGAAATCATCGCTCGTGATCATTACAGTGTGCTCTGTTGCCCACGTCTTCAGGATGTACTTATCCCTGGGCACGTGTTTTATTGCACGAAATAACTCAGTCAGAAATATGCATATCACGTGATCAATCGTTTGAAACGTTTGATTTGTTTGTCAGCAGGATACCGAAGCCGAGCCGATCTATACAGTTCACAGCACACCTGTGCTTAGGAGTGATTGACTATACTAGACTAGACTACAACACAAGAGGACATTGATTGTTTTCACGTCTGTTTCTTACATGGTGACCCAGGGAACATGAAATGGGAGCTACAACCCGACAAATGCACTTTCATTATCATCCACGTTCAACTTGGCTGGTGTCAAATGCGATAGGATTCACTATGTTCCTTTGAGCGGTCTTTTTTGGTTTTCGAAAGGAGCAACTCAGCATGAAATCAGCCAGGCTGGTCAGCGTGAAATATGAACATGTAGAATGAAACAGGTGTGTGTGTGTGTGTGTATGTGTGTCACCCAAATGAACAAAACGTCCAACAACTTGGCAGCAAGCATATACCGTCATCAAAGTGGTCATTTTTCCTAATTCTGTCCTGGTGCTGTGCACCCTAATGGGTTATGAGACGTCAGTTATAGCACCTGCTTTTAATAATGACAAAAGTAAAAATTTACTTTCCTCATTTATTATCTACAAATAGTACAATACTTTCATGAGGAGATTGCGATCAGTTAGATGATGTGAAAAAGGAGGTGACTGGTGTCGACGAGACTCAGTTTAATTTAGTTCACACAACCATTAACAATGTACTGGGGGCAGCGGCCTTGGTAGTTATCTCCTGGCGGCAACCTCAATCAGAAATAATGAGAAAGCACAAGATTATAATAGGAGTGATAAAAGAACTACAAATATTAGTATCAAGTCGATAAAGATAGTTTGTAGATACAAGAGCGCCACTGGTTGTGACACCGAGCCAAATACTCCGATATATCCAACGATAGAGTGCGAGTGTCTCTTGGACCCCACCCAGTAAGTCTAAGACGCCCTACGTGACCAAGTTCACTAGTCATGCCTTTAGTATCTGTGCTCCATGTCATGGACTGGTCATTCTTACTCATCTTCCAACCATTAGCCGCCTCAGCGAACACTGCACGCCAAGGAATCCCATCATGAAAAATGCGCAACAGAAGTTCCAACCACTTTAGTCTGCGGACCTTTATTGTTTCGTTTGATGATTTAGTTTGTGTCGGACACTCCACAACTTACCTCAACGTTGCTAAAAAAATGTTCCCCGTCAAACTTGAACAGTGCTAGAAAGATATCGGTGTTTGAATGCCGACCACCTTCGCATATCCTCCACTCGTAGAGGCCGTGTTTCTGAGCCATAGGGAAGCACTGGCCCGACTGCTACAGTGTACACTAGACTCTTGATAGACAACCGATGTTATCTCAACACCACAGATGACTCAGGTTGGGAAAAACCAAACCAGCCTTCTGTTTACCCGAAGACTCTTCATGCAGTATCCAGCCTTCAGGTGAAATGCATAACAGAACTTGTCTACTTGGTCTACAACCAAACCAGTTACTGGTATTAGACCAATAGAAAGCTGCAACAGTATCTTGCACTTTGAAGGTGCAAAATGCATACCGAATGTTGCTACATAGTTGCTCAAAAGGTTCGAAAAGGTTTGCTTTTTAACTGGAAAATGCCGTCCGGATTTTCAAGGTCTAGCAAATTTCTACCCGAGAATGAATCAATACTACTATCCTCATCCGACAACATTGTGGCCTCTAGGACCATATCAGTTACAAAGTTAGAGAGAAAAGAACAAAGGGGTAAACCCTGATGTACACCCCTTTTCGTTGTGAACGCGGGTGAAGGATCACTGTAAGCTCGAACTCGTCTTTGGCTATTCATATACAGGGACTTTATAGTGAGAATGAATTTCTTTGGTACACCCCCAATGAGAGGCAGAGCCAGAGAACTGTGCGGTCAAATGAGACGATGGCTGCTTTTAGATCAAGAAGAAAAAGATGGTGAGCATGAGGAAGTTGTGATTATCTTAAGATTTGTCGAAGAGTGAAGATGTGATCAATACAATCGCAGCGGGGTCTGAATCCAGCTAGATTTTCGCACGAGCACTGTTCGTGGGCGTTAGATAAGCGGTGGAGAATAACACCCGCGAGCAGTTTCGATGCGATGCTAACCAGACTTATTCCCTTGCGTTTTTAACAGGACGACCCGTCATCTTTCGAGTAGATTGATTTGCTCACCAATGCACACCGACCCTTTGCAACTTGCACCTCCTGCTATATGAAACCGAGGAGTTTTGTCGACTCCATTAAAATGCTGAGCCACCTTTTTTGAAAATAGATAGAGGCAACCCATCTGGTCCAGCAGACTTATATCGTTAAAGGTAGCTTATCTCACTGAGAATCTCCGCTTCTTACGGAGGATCGGTATCTATAAGTAGAGCTATAACCACGCGCTAGACAAAAAACCTGTCATCATGATGACCAGTTAGACAGCTTCTCAGAATGCTCAGCTCAGTGAGCTAGACTTCGCTCTTGAACCTGAGTCGGCGAGCCCATTGCCTCTTCGATCAGCTCGGTAAAGTCTTGTTTCGTCAACCGGTATTTCCATTTAGACAAAAATGGTTGCATCTTTTGTCAATAACCGCAGCTTTTCCCAGCTCCCCACTCTTCGCAATCCACCATTACTTGCGGTCATTTCTCTGGCTTCGAATAACATGGAGTACAAGACATCTCTGTGCTTCGTCATACCTGGTATCCGAAGGAATCGATCTGCGAGCATCCAACAGTGCAGCTGAAGATACAGGTATCCATCTTTGCTGTTTATCTGGTTTCCGGACTCTGGACAGCATTAGCAACCTCGAATAGGGCCTGCTTGATATCTGTCCATCGCTTTTCTGGATCCTGGACATTTGACTGCATCGATAATTTGTTTGGAAAGCAAACCGACGGTTATCATCCAGGAACAGCTGCGGGGGACAGTTGATCTGTGCGTTGTTTCGGCCACCGAAGAGGCGCAAGCAGAAACGCGCGCGGACAAGAACGTGATCAGTGTCACCAGACATGGACCAAAATAGTCGTTAATCTTCAGTTGAAGCATGCCATCGGTAATCGATAGCAATGTGGTCGACGTGAGTCCAACGCTATGAAGGCGCAGGGGACGCCAGGTTAGTCAGAGCCACTTCTGGTGGGAGAAATTTGTACTCGATAGGAATACTTCAAGGTAGGAACATAATTAGATGAGTCAGTCACTGTTACGGCTTCAACCTACTGGAACGCCAAATCGGTCTCCTATATTCCTCTCGGTCTTGTCTAGCCTTCCAACTTGAGCTCTGAAATCACGAGCATCGACCATGACTTCTGTAGAGCGCACGCTGTGGAGCTCTCGACACAAATCTTGATAGAATTCCTCTTTAGCTACCGTCAGTTGGGGCACACGCAGAAACGACAAACCGTCATCGAAGTTTCAGTCTATTGTTCTTGACATGTACAGAGCCATTCAACCGAACAGCACACAGAGGGCCGCTCACTGAGATCCATTGTAGCAACTCAACCTCAACTTTCATTCTCACGGCGATGACAAAGCCTGCCCAACCGCCAACTTCAGACACCGAATCACCCGAAACGCGAAGAGTTAAACGAAAAGCCTATTCTGTATCTAGGGAGCGAAGTGGTAGCGCAGAACTTGGTTTTTTGCTTGCGTGTTTCGGTGACACAACACATACCCATTTTAAATTTCAAGAGTCCTAATTATGGCAACCTCTTGCTCCGGTTGATAAAGTATGTGGACGTTAAAAGCAGTTTAGTGAAGCTAACGCTTAGGTCTGCGAATCGGTTCTCTATTTTCCACTGTCTTCAAGTTATTACCCTTGAACAGTGTTACAAGTTCTTGGTCAGACTCATGGTGGCTCCTCGTAATCACTTAGAACTGGAGAGTGAAGCATGAACTGCAGAGAGATAATAAATGCTTCCCGACGGACCACTAGAGACTTCTGGAGACATTATACTTCACTGCTGTCCACACGGCGGAAGGGTTTTTTCTTTTGGAACCCTAACCGGAGCCTCTGACTCAAAAGTCTGACCCACAAGACAGAGGAGCTTTAACCCAGCACGGTAATGTGATCAAACAGCCTCTGAAAGAACTTCGTCTGTGTTGTCACGTGAGACCTGATTGTTGCCAGCTTTCACTACTGTCTTCGCTGGTGCTTGTTATCCATCCGCTTTTCGGATTGGGTCCTCAGCCCCATGCATCCAATGGAGCAAGCGGAACGTAGATGGGACAGCGTCCTTTGGGTGGGAGGCTGCTCAGATTAGGCGGGCAATAGCTACCCAGTGAAGTGTGATGTCTTCTCCCACCGTCCAGAGAAAACCCAGGTACTTCACCCTTACTTCCATCTAGTGGAGGTTTCTAGATTGGTAAAATGCTTCCCTCCGTGTTTATTCGCTGGAGTGTTCTCTCAAGGGGCATACTGGTTAGAACCAAATAATGCCGATCAACTGGTTCTGAGATGGGACTTCTTCTGGTCTTTATCCATTGACTTTTCAGGCATAACAGCACCCCTGGACGGGACTCAAAGCAGGGACTCAGGGTTCAAGAGCCACCATGAAAATGGTCTGACCATCTTTGTTCTCAGTCGGCTAATACGATGAGCCGGAGTAAAGTTACAGTGAGAAAAGGCATGTCGTTGCACTCTCAATAGGCTGAAACAACTGCGATTCTTCCAGCGAGCCACTTTTGATCTACTACGGTCTCGCGCATATACCGTTAGCATCTCTGATGGTTAAAAACCCACTTCCGCGTTCCAGAAGGTTCGATTTGATTGTAAAACAGCCTTGACTAAGTCCTTGACTTTATCATTGAGTCTTGGTGGCTGTGGCTAATTTTTCTTACAAGACTTACGAGAAAGAAAATTAAATACAAGTTCGATCTAACCTCATAGCTCACTTCGACGAAAGGCAGATCACTCAACTGGGATAAGTAGTGCGAAGTGCACCAGAATGTTGCGCATAGGCTGCTGTCCAAAATGTTTGTGAGAATACTGTTTGCATTGTGAATAGAAATAAACTCTAGAAAAGTATAACGTTTAAAATAGTTAAATAGTTCGGGAAAGGTAAGCTGTCAGTTGGAACATATTTTGTAACTATCTACTTTTTTCAGTGTCTGCCGTCTCATATTCTTCTATTTTCCTTTCATAAATTTGATTCACTGGTCGGAATAGTTGGCAGTGTCTATCATGTTCCACGCATGGAACTTCGTTGTTGACCAAAATGGATAGTGTTACATAGGTGCTCCTGTAAGCAGTGAATGAAAGCCGAATACGCTTCCATCTTCGAGGCGCAAGTTTGAAGCCACGGAGTTCATATATTTTATTCATTCGGTAAGTACTAACGTTTATCAGCCGGACTACGATTGCTTCAAACCCATAACGGAAACAGATTTACCACAGAACCAGGCACACTTGAGATTCATTCTTGGGTGTGCACAATCCTACTCCAAATTCACCCCACAGTTCACGGTGAGGAGGCAGTCACTGTTTCTCACCCAGAAGTCCTGTATGTGGCAGTTGAATAGGAAATAAGAGAAAACACTGCAGGACTTCATAAAGAATATGACCGAGGGAATAACAGTGGTTCTATTTGCATCATCTTAATAAATCATGCATTCAAAATTTGCAACTAGATTTGTGCTGAAACAGGAAGAGTGACGAAACATCTACTCTTCTTGTATTCTTCGAGCTGAATCCTCGCAGATAGTCAAGAAATAAAGTTCCTTGTTTTGGTCAGTATGTTGACTTCATAGAATTTAGTTTTCTAGTTCTGGCTTCTGGGTGGAAAAAGTGCGGCAATTAAAACGCGGTTATGCGCGACACAAAGTGCTGATACAAGATGCAACCAATCAAAATTATCCTTCACACTGACATAACCGAATCGAGTGGTGATTCACCAGCCCATTGCCTTCGATATAAAAGCACTAGGAATGAACCTAAGACTAATCAGTTTGTACACTTCTGACCTCATCTCTCACCTCTGGGAGCACATAGTTCCGAACTTGATTCATTTCACTGCATCTGGTTTACCGAGTTCATTTATGTGTTACATCATCGTTCGATGCGAAATCATTAGTACGTGAGTGATGATGATGATATCGGCTCCATTGATGATCAAATACTTGTGCATCAGACATCAAACTCTGAATAGTAGCTCACGGAAAGCATAGACGTGGGCTACGAACATCGACAAATCAACCAAAATTGTTACGATTTATTTCGCTTAAGGTATCCTAAATCGATGTCGAATAGAGCCAGCTGGGTAGTTAGTTCCTGTCGTTGTTTCAGTACGGTATTTCCCTTCTCATTCCTTATTGTCACTCCCCATGATTCAGAATAATCATACGTCTATTTTTCACCCTAAACCCCAGATCTCACCCTGTTCGGTGGATATCGGCAAGCGTTGCAAGGCTCAGCCAATTGATCGTGTTTAGGCAAATAATATTCCATGTATTTTGCTACTAATCAAGCAAAATCAATGAGTGCGCGTTTAAAAAGTAAGGCTTGTACAGAAATTAAACTGTTTCGTAAATCATTACATTTTATCCTCGCGAATGTTTTTCACTCATAAATAGACTTCGTCCTTATTAGATCCGGGAAACTAACGTAATTTATTTGATAGAGTGAAAACTTTACAGGGTTTTATTTTAAAGAGGCTAGAAAAGCAAAAGGAAACCCCGTGAGACGCGACTAGGTATTGTGCGTATCAAATTCAGCTGAAGAAGTATTCTCTTTTGGTAGTCAAATGATTCACGGTGCAGTACTAACACTCAGCTCATCCCGAAAACCATGGAAGTTCTGTGCCGTTGTTTGATCTGGCTTTGTCAAGAACCATCAACAGAACACATCCACTTAGGCTTCCTAAGAGAGGGCATTCATCATAAAGGCAGTCACTATGCAATCAACGGGGCGCGACTGTTCCACAGATAATTGAGGGAAAGGGCGCTATAACTTTTAGCGGTGATATTAAACACCCCTTTGAAGCTATCCCAGATATCGTGGGGGCTAAATTCCTCGAATCACAATACAGTACCTGTGCACGAGAGCAGTGGAGGCGGTGTACTCTCTCTTATACCAAAAGTAGTCTCAATCAATCAACGATCACTACTGTGAGACCGAGAGCTTCGAACCACATAAGGTCATCATCGATAAGTGGGATGCGATAACCCTCTGAACTTATTAGTCTGAAATATGCATCATTCGGACACCAACAGATTGTAGATAAATTCACTCCTACTGCACTTCCTCTGATCTTTAAATCCAATCCCGTTCACGATCATCTATGGCGCTTTTCGCCGTTTTTTTTTCTAAACCGAGTGCATTCAAATTGAAAAGGAGGAAGAATAGAATAAGATGTATTTCTGGAAATAGATTGCAAAGATTTCTTAACTCAAACACAAATCATTTCAGCTGGGCATACAACAACATACGCAGAAGGCGTAGCTGTTGTGAAAAAACACTTATCCTAAGGGTATATCAAAACTGACAATAGAGACTCGTGCGTGACTTCGCGGGTTCAAGTTTCCCAAAAATGAGTCACTGTCCTGAAAATATTTGTGTGTGTGTGTGTGTGTGTGTGTGTGTGTGTGTGTGTGGTACGGGCACGCACCTTTTTTTGTGTTTCGTAGAATTGCAGACCCGAGCATATCATTCTCTCCACCTCTCAGGTTTTCATGTGAGTCGTTAGATATGTTCCAGGGCTTATTAAGGACCTCGACTGAGACGGACGCAACTACTTGACATGATAACACCTGAATACACTTGAAAATGAAACAGGTTGGAAGAATTCCGGTTTTGACGTTTTTATTGTTGCTGGTGGTGGTGCGGTCAGTGTTTGGGGGCAAAATAACGCGAACACCTGGATGGCTTGGACATAAATTTAACCAATTTTTACCATAATATCGGTCTTTCGGCGTAGGAGATAACGACAGCCGGACACTAATTTGCTTTTGATCCTTAGAACAATTGTTGTAAGTCGGTTCGCGTGTGCTGTGATGTTCCCCAGGGCCGCGCGTCTTCGTGTGTACACACATAGTCAACCGATATACTCTAAAACCTACTCGTTACCTTGTCAAACACACCGCCGGTTGAGACTAGCCTGGCCGGTCACGGTTCTATTTATTCTCAATTACAAGTTCTAATTCTGACAATGAACAAAAAAGAATAAAAGGCTAAGATATCTGAAGATTCAGAAGCACAAATACCGCATTTGTGACTAAAATCTTTCCAAGAGAGAGAGAGAGAGAGAGAGATGAGAGAGAGAGAGAGAGAGAGAGAGAGAGAGAGAGAGAGAGAGAGAGAGAGAGAGAGAGAGAGAGTGAGAGAGAGAGAGAGAGAGAGAGAGAGAGAGAGAGAGAGGAGAGAGAGAGAGAGGAGTAGAGAGAGAGAGAGAGAGAGAGAGAGGGTGAGAGAGGAGAGAGAGGAGAGAGAGAGAGAGAGAGAGAGAGAGAGAGAGAGAGAGGAGAGAGAGAGAGAGAGAGAGATGAGAAGGAGAGGAGTGAGAGAGAGAGAGAGAGAGAGAGAGAGAGAGAGAGAGAGAGGAAAGAAGCACGTCGGGTTGCGTTCCATCGATCAAGTTGCCTGCCAATTCCACCTGAACTGGTGATGAAAGGAGCACGACCGGTGATGGTCGAGTGATTTAGTGTTTGCTTACCACCTCAGAGGTCATAGATTCGAATCTCCGCCATTACCGGTTAACTTGGTCGTAGACAATATTCTACATTATTTCGATTCGTTAACACAGCTGACCTATTGGGCCCAATGTGGTTCTCCATTCCAAGTGTCAGTGTCTGGTGCCGGTAATTGGGACATTGTGGCTCTCATCTGCAAGCATGCAATAAAAAATAAAACATCGGGCTCAGCAATCCAGAGCTCATGAAATCCATCAAACAGGGTTACAAAGAGTATTTGCATTTTTACTTATTGTGTTTGTACGGGGGAGAGAGTAAATTTAGTCAAAAATTTTCGTAAGCCATTCTGTTTGTATCTTCTTCCCATTGGTCAGAATCTGAACAAGATAAGGGGTGGGGTAGTTTTGCACACATCTACTCTAGAAATAAGTTTACTGAATGTAGAAAGGGGGAATGAAGAATGTTCAGGAAGAAATCCTCCTGAACGGTTGAACCGGATTCGTGAGCTTGGTCTACAGGTATGTCCTTCACTGACTCGATTTTCGTCTTTGCCGACCAATTGAACTGTGAACCACAACGATTTCGATAAAGACTGAAAGTGAATAAAAATCATGAAAATTGCTAATCCACACCTTACCGTCAAAAGTTACTTTTCTGATTATTCGTATTACCTAGGGAAACCTAGGGAAACCTATCTTGATAATGAAAACCTTATTAGAAATAACCGTCACATTCTTATTCTATCATCTGCTTTTGAAAATCTTGTCTGTCTGACCGTATTCAGTGTTTGTGGCTTCATAAACCACTTAATTAGCAACACGTAATTCTGTTGGGAAAGTTTTTACCCATGCTTTGAACTCGGCAACCTTCGTTTGATTCTTAATAACACATTGACAAAATGAATATCAGGGACTTATTATTTCATGAATAATTTGTATTTCTTACTGCTCACATTGATCTGCTGAATTCCTTGGTGCCGTATAATCCCAATTTCTCTCCGTTCTTTAGTATTCACTGTATTTTTCACAATCTCCTGGTCGCTCAGTCGACCCCTTGTGTAAGCACTCTTCATTATCAGTGTATAACACTCCATGACCGGTAATGAAGAGTTTCTTAACAAAGTACGAAGCTCGGCGACTCGGAACTTTTAATAACCTTGAAACGAAGCTACACACACCATCAGTATTTAAAATCATTGGGAAAATTACGTTCTAGGTGGCACAAAATTGCCTGCACCATTAATTCGTTTACCATGAAATTAAACGAAAAGTAGACTTGTCAACACGACTAAGAGTATTCAGTGTTTCACATTACTTTTGTCCAGTAAATGCTTTATACGATCCCAAGAATGAAACACAGCTGCTACACAAAGCCAGTAGTTGACCGGCGATGATCAAGCGGCCATCATCGCGTTCTATTCGCGCCACGGCTGGCCACCCCTCTCCACCCACTCGGCAGTCTCTGATTTGCCGCGGTCCGCTTGTATAAATATTTTAGTTGTGTACGAAAGAAGGTAAGTAGAATGATCATTTAATGATTGCTTAAACAAACTGATAGGTGAGAGATGTAGTTTTGTAACAACTGAGCACCGTGCGACTCTCATTTCCAATGCAACGAAATCAGGATTTCCAAAGTATTCAGTAGGGTGAAGTATTACAGAGGGTTGGAGTGAATTTGTCGTCGGATGTTTCTGTCTGTAGTCAAAGAGGGCGTGGGGTGTACAGGGTGAAGTAGTATCACCATGTAAAACTTATTGTATGCTTTGACTTGTTGGAGTAAAACAGTTTGGAGGAATTATTGACAGAGTATTTCACTGTGGCGAAAGCGAATCTTGAAGTTGCTCACGAATTCCAAATCTTTATAAAGTAACTTGAGAGAAAATGGCTGGAGGAATACACAAAAGTTATGCAAGCAGTGGGGCAGAACTCTCATAATTTTCCCCGGCAGTGGTAGTAGATTTGGCTTCGCAACTTTCTGGCGTTTTTCCATCACTTCATAGTTTGCCTGGGTAGACTTGCAAGGGGCGCAATTCACTGTTAAAGAATCCGAAGTTGTTTCAAGGGGTTATTGGTTTGAATCTGAGTGTCTCTTCAAAACTTTTGATTGGTCACGATCAAACCGTCTAGGTCTGTCATCCTTAAAGTACAAGATTCAAACACTGCCGTTACTATTTTCGTGTAAGTAGCAGCTATAGACCGGTGGATAAAGTTCGTTGGAAGCACACGACTGGCTCCGAGGTTACCACCGCCCACCAGGCGCGCTCGTCCGATACCCCTGTTGTATTCCACAAGGAGTGCCTGGGCGGTAGGTTGGCTATCTAACCCGCCTCGTTTGGGCGTCAGCAAAACTAACCAAATGTTACAAACATGTTTCTTTGCAAAATAGTTGTCCTGTCCACTTGAAGACCGTACCAGCCAGAAGGAGGAGCAATCTTATGGTTTGCACACCGTGGTTTACCCTATTACGTTAGTCTCTTGGACAAATGGGAGTTCGTTAATGTACAACTGTCCATAGTTCCGTTTTCAGCGACCGACTGCCTAGCAAGTAGTATATACGCTCCACCACATTATGTTTATTCATTCTGATACTTGTGCACTTCGCTAACACCAGTCACATTGATGGTGGACTGAAATCAGTTGGGGCTGGTCTGGTCAACTAGACTGACTCAGTAGAGATATCGTGCTGTGATGGTTGCCGGTTCTCTCTGACTGCATAGTGAACCGCTGTAGTTATGGCATATGCGCCCTTTCTGCTGCTCTCATGCACACTCATGGGATAAGATTACCACAGTTGATAATGAAAGATACATTCTGAGGAGGCCATCGGCTACAAACCATGTGAGCCTTAGGCTTTATTATATGCCCACAGAATAAACCGCATGCAAATGTTGATGCGTACGCACTCCTCAGTTGCTCTCTCATGGGTTGAGCTGGAAGTTCAGTGAACTATCTTACTTCCACGAGGCAAGCAAAACTTCAAATCCGTGAAATACAAGAAGTGACGGCTTAGATTATGCTTTTTTCATGACAGCTTACAGTAGAATATTTTCTCCGTCCTGGAAAGTTACATATTCAGGTGTTTAGTTAATAAAAGTAAGAAGTTTAAAAAAATGGTTCAGTTAACAAAACTGTCTCCATTTGTTCTGCAACAAGGCGACGTGATCCCCATAAAGCCAGAAAATAATGATCCACAAAGTAATTCTCAGCTTCTGGATACTACTGTCTCACTACGGTTTGAAGAGAAATCGCAGAAAATCTCCCAACAAAACACGCTAATCACAAATGAAATATGAGAAATAGGTCTGGAAGAAAAGCTTCCTACTTAGGGCGCTTTACTGCTTCGGAAATGGTAACTTAGCGACAAATGTGTGAAATCAGTTTTGACGTCGCGCTGCCCCACCCAAAGCAAATTCTGCTCACGCGTTTTAGACGCACACCAGTGCGAAAATTTATGAATTCAAGTGAATAAACAATTATTTGTTTGTCTATTTGTGAAAAAGCTTATGGATCGGTTTTGCTCTTCGTGTTGTCCTTTCTTCTCCGACTGACAGATAGAATAACAGTACAAAAATTGGTTCAAGTGTCGCAGCTATTAGAACTTCATTTATGAGACGGTGAGGTGATTTCCGGTGTCGTTCGTTTGCGGGTTGTTCGATAGGTGGATCAATGGTAACACGCAGCTGAAATTGAACTCGGGTGAGGAAAATAAATTTGACTGAGATTCCAATAGGTTTTGATTCTGGGACACTTAACCTAAATTTGATACAATTTTGCACATTGTTGATGCATTTTTCGATTCAAAGTCGCTGGTATTTAAGTCTATGTATGTATGTATGTATGTATGTATGTATGTATGTATGTATGTATGTATGTATGTATGTATGTATGTATGTATGTATGTATGTATGTATGTATGTATGTATGTATGTATGTATGTATGTATGTATGTATGTATGTATGTATGTATGTATGTATGTATGTATGTATGTATGTATGTATGTATGTATGTATGTATGTATGTATGTATGTATGTATGTATGTATGTATGTATGTATGTATGTATGTATGTATGTATGTATGTATGTATGTATGTATGTATGTATGTATGTATGTATGTATGTATGTATGTATGTATGTATGTATGTATGTATGTATGTATGTATGTATGTATGTATGTATGTATGTATGTATGTATGTATGTATGTATGTATGTATGTATGTATGTATGTATGTATGTATGTATGTATGTATGTATGCATGTACGTACGTATGTGTATGCATGTATGTACGCACAATTTCTATAGATATAGATGTATGTATACTGAAAGAAGTTGAGTTGAACAGTGATCGTGAAGACAAACAAAAAAACCTAAATAATGAAATAACTTACATCGATTCTATTAATCCTGTAAGACCCTCGGGTGAAAACTCTCAATGAACATTTTTAATGTAGCAGTAGCAAATTTGAAGCGAGTGGAGAAGTACGATTTTCCCCAAGTGGTGGTAAACTAGACAGATTAGTTCTGCAAAAATTTTTCCAAGGATTGCCAAAAAATAAAGCAGCTGGCTAGAAGACAATAAGAATAAAATTTGTACGTAAACACTAGAATAAAATGTCATAGATTGCAAATCTGCAAAGAAAACTCCCCTACTGAATGACGTAGAGTCTAAAATTTGGCGATAATTATTGGGGTAATACTCACAATGGTAGGGTCCGTTTCTTCCTCCGTTGTACGGTAATCAGGGCCCAATCAGAAGTTTTCAACAGTGGGGATTCAGAAAACCACTGCGATACTACTACCAGGTCGATAACACCCATCGTTTATTTCCTTTAGGAATAGAAAATGTCATGCTTTCCGACTTACAACTGGAGTATCAGTCGGGAACGAAAACACGGGCTGTCATCAGTTCACAGTCAAAGTTCCCGTTTGTTTTATTGTGAAACCAAAATCTCACCACATGCCCCGGGGTTCTCTCAAATCTGGTGAGCGTGAGTGCCAGTGCGTTGACAGCCGATCAACGGGGAATTTGTTTGTGGATGTATTTGGGTAACGAAAGTCACACGATACCTCCAACTTCTTCAGAAAATCAATGTCGGATTGTTAGACAAGACGCACAGTTGACAATCCACATTCTTTGTGGTTCCGCATTGTCTAAATATTCTCGAAAGATAAATGTATCCATCAGTTTCGTTCAGACTTTAGGCAACATAGGGAAGTTGAACTGATCGTGGGGGAAATTGTATTTGCAATGCAACGAGTGTGAACACGAACCAAGATAAGTTCTATCCTACGCTCTTGTCACAATTCCCATGATCAGACATAATACCAACAATCAACCGAGTCTTTGCATTTACAGACATATTCTAACTTAAATAGGAGGAATGCAAGCATCATGAAGTGGAAGAGCGGAATGGGCTTGAAACAGCTTTTGACAAATTTCATAACTCTTAAGGGCAACTGTAGAATTTACGCTCACTTGCACACAAATGGTTCAACTCTTCTTAAGAATATGTCACCTTAACACACGAAAATTAAAGTGACAATTTTCTACAGTTCCCCTTCTCGTCAGAATTCGTCATAGAAAGTCGTGGATTATCGGTTCACTGGAAGATAGCTTGCTGCACTTGCTACTTTGGTACGCTGATATGCAATGGATATCGATCTTTCTAAAATAGGGATTTTCCAGTTGTTAAAAAACAGTATTCTGATCAAAAGCTTATTGTGCACTAAACGAAATAGTTATTACTGGCTTTGCTAGCGATTTCTTTTGTGAACTATTTCAGTTTTCGAGAAAAAACTATCAAGATTTTGATAAAACAGAGTGGTTTGATAAAAGCAGAACGGAAAGAAATCGTATTCTTATTTGTACAATTTTTGGTTATGTAAGCGTTATTCTGCGCACCTATCTGCACCTTCGTGAATAATTATTACCCACGATTTTGGAGATATTTCACCTTACCGCACTTCTGTCCTCACTGCAAGTCGCTTCTACCTTGACTATTATTATTATTATTATTATTATTATTATTATTATTACTACAGACGCTTGATCTCAGGTGTTACGTACAAAGTTTGAATAGATAGCCAATATTTTGCATTTAAACTTTTCCACGGAAACTTCTTTGCTACTCTTCCTTTTCTGAAAATGAATGGAGCACTTTCAGGTATCGCTAATTTTGAAGCCGGAATTTCCGTTTCTCTGATTCTTGGTAATAATAATAATAATAATAAAAATAATAATAAAAATAATAGTTTTCTGTTTCGTCCGTTATGGGTACGGAAAAACCTTTATTGCGTTCCAAAAGTCTGTGAAATCCACCAACAATGGACGGTCTACACGATTACCCAGCAGATGATTGAGGGCTTGAATAATTTTCTAAGTATTTTTCCCGTTTCCCTTTAATACTTTAAATGCAGGACAGTAGAGCCAGCGAAATGGTGACTAATAATCGTAACCGATTTGTGTAAACCTCATTTGGCGACTGTTGTGTTTGGTTGAAGTGTCACGCACACAACAAGGACAGCCAATCAGTGTTTCTTTCGTGCATGGACGTACGCTTACTTTCTATTAACATGTAATCGTGCTTCGACGCGGACAGTACTGACTAGTCGATCTTTCCATGTACTGATTGACGTCACTTGTTCACGCGCGTGGGCGCATGTAACTCAGCTTCTTGGTCACTTGCTCATTCACTTGTTTGTTTTCTTTCTCGCTTACGTTCGTGCTTACTGATGCACTAGTGAACGGATTTGTTGCGTACTGTGTTCTCCGTTAATCCCGAACACAGCATTTCGCGTCGCGGTCTCGGACATGAAACCTATCCGATCTACTGCACTAGAGAAGTTGACATCGTTGCTGTATATGTTGCAAATAGGAACAGTTCAGTTAAAAGGTTGCCTAGAGTTTTTTGTTTTTCGACGGACCTTCATGTTGTCACACTTACCTTCTTGGCACTATTAGTTTCACATCGGTAGAACAGATTACAAAAAAATTTTACAATTGCTTTCTCAAGCTTTTCACAAGAGTCTTAAATGTTTCCGAAGACGAACCTGTAGGGAACTGTCACTCTTGCAGCTCACCCACCATAATGACTGTGGATGAATTCCCACTTAGAGAATATTCAACAGGCTTGTTTTGGAAAATGGAAGGAATGTTCTAAAACTTTACTGTGAGAATTTGAATGAAATTGCAAAATACAATTCATTTAGAGCAATTTTGGCATTTGTAAATTTGAGTGTGCTGCACTTTAGCTACCGGAAAGTTTTTCTTTGATGAGTATTTTTTCTGGTTTCTCTTTGATTTCCCATCCGGTTCTAACGCACGTGTAGCCTTCATTATATGGGCGCTGAACAGTCATCCAGGCATTTTCATATTGTACTGGTGTTCTCACTGTTAGTGCTACTGTTTCTACTACTACTACTACTACTACTACTACTACTACTACTACTACTACTACTACTACTACTACTACTACTACTACTACTACTACTACTACTACTACTACTACTACTACTACTACTACTACTACTACTACTACTGCTACTACTACTACTACTACTACTACTACTACTACTACTACTGCTACTACTACTACTACTACTACTACTACCACTACTACTACTACTACTACTACTACTACTACTACTACTACTACTACTACTGCTACTACTACTGCTACTACTACTACTACTACTACTACTACTACTACTACTACTACTACTACTACTACCACTACTACTACTGCTACTACTACGATTACTACTACTACTACTACTACTACTACTACTACTACTACTACTACCACTACTACTACTACAAGTACTACTACTACTACTACTACGACTTATTCTAGTTTTGTTATTACTACTATTATGGTGACCATAAATACGTTTACTTCTGCTGATGTTGCATTTTAATTTCTGACAAACCTATCGCTGACGAAATCTTTTCCGATTCTCGTTCAGTGTGCAGCCTAGTTTCTCACCGTTCTTGGTCGCGGATATCCTATGTGCATCCTCCGTTATACTGGCGCTGGGTTATTCACTGTTTTATGTCGTCACACGTGCACAAAAACAACTGCTACTATCGCGTCTACTGCTTTGATCACAGTTTCTGCGACTGCTAGTGCGACTACCGTTTGCGCTACTGCTAATGCCATTGCCACTGCTGCTACTACGATAACTGCTACGGATAATGCTGCTATGGCCGTCGTCGCTGATAATACCGCGATTGCAATCACGGGTTGTGCTCCATGGTTTTCTTCAGGAAGGGAGAGTTGATGTTGTGTCTGGTTTAAGTCACGCCTACTACTCGGATAAACAATCAATAATCCTCTCGTGAATGGATGTACGCCTGCTTAGCGTGAACATCTAGTCGTGCTTCGGCGCGGACAGTATCGATTTATCGATCTATCCAAGTATCGATTTTCCTCTTTTATTTGTACGTGTGGGCATAAGTAGCTCACCTTTTTTACTCGTTCGCTCATTCACTTGATTGCTTGCTTGCTTGCCCGTGGCTTAAGTAGCGGCTGCGGTTTGGTTGCATTTACATTCTCACAATCAAATGGAGTGTAACAAATACGTGTTTTGCCTCGACTGATTGCGAGCCCAAAAGCAACTGATTCCAGAGTGGAAATCAGCTATATTCACTCCCTAAACGTTCCAACAGATAAATCAACTTCATTTCCGTCTTTAGATGAAACAAAATCAACCATAAAAAGATCATCCGGGTGGTTTGTCCTACAGTTGCTAACATCTGGCGAAAAATGCAACTGTCAGTACTCTCACAAATTTGGCAAACCGTCGCCCTCTTATTTACCATCGGCAAGGCTGTTTTCAGTCGAACATTGCTGGGTGAATCGGATTTCCCACGAAAAAATATTTATTCAGAAGTTCACGACTAGCCGTTGAACAAAGCTTACTGAGTAGATGTTTTAGGCCGGCCAATTTTGTGTGTTGCTCCGAAGAGATGAGTAATTTCACATACTCTTAGGTTACCACTAAGAATTGTTTCATGGGAGCCGTTGACCACGTGGGTGATTGTTTGTCCGCATATAAAGTCAGTGATCTGATTATATCACTTTGACGTGAAATGAGGTTCAGAACAGAAAGAAAGTACCAGTCTCCAGAAGAAGTCAAATCGAATCAATAAATACTTTTGTGCACCCGATATAGAGTGAATTTTCGGCTCTTTTCTGATTTACCGTAGAATCCAAGGAAAAAAGCGCATGGAGTGGTCGAAATGTGACAAAAGAAAAGTGGAAGCAAAATGAGACAGTAAATACGTTTAGTTTATCGACGAAGGTGAACAGTAAAATCACTGTATTCTTGGATGGGGTCTATAAGTGGGCAAATTAGGTGAGTGATGAAACCAGTCCTGTATCTAGATGTGCTTGAAGGGAATATTATGAATTTCCAATGAGCGGAAGTGTAGGGGACATCTTTAGAGAATACCGGGTGAAGCCGATGGTTGAAGCCAGATAGTAATCTGTCGGTGGCTTCGTCATAAGCAATAAAATGGTAGTCAATGTTGAAGTCGATGTGAATATTTCTATTGGTGTTGCTATAAAGAAAAAGCAAGCTCAGGGTCTTGGTGGTAAAATCGAAATCCTTCATTTCCAAACGAGGAAAAAGTACTGTGGAGAGTGAAGTCAGAGAGGGAGTATGTAAAAGAGTAACAAATAAAGTGAAAGACTATAAATCATTGAACTATCTTGGACAGCACGATAAAAGACAAACTTTCTGCCCTCAGAGAAAACTGTTCCGACGTGACTAGCCGAAGAAAGGCTTTGAATGGGAATAACTCCTAGGTAACGGACAAAAGAAGCTTTAGGGAGATGTCAGTTATCAAAAGGACGATACGAGGTGTTATTGAAACGGTTTCTTAACGTGATTCATGTTTAAGTGAGATTAGGTGAAACCGAGAGCCTGATAATATAAGGTGGGAAAAGAAACGGGGATGGCTTGGCGCCATGAAAACACCAGAAGTAACTTGAAGAAAAGACGAGTGCTTTTTGCTACGAAGATTAAACTGCGCGAGATTATGAAAATAGTCATGTGGGGTGTTTAAAGCGCAACAGTCAACTGCATTATTATTTAGAATAGGCAGGAGAGTACCTCGATGAGCGGGAAATAAATGTTTGCCTCGTCAAAACAAATTAGTATAACAGTAAGTTCACTGTGATCAAGAGCAAGACCATCAGAGTCAACAGTGTCAAAAACAGCGCCTATATTTGACAGAGGGTTTCCAAGCAAATTTTATCAGGTGGGGAGAGTGAGCTTGAGGAATTATGCTGCGGTGTAATACATTTTCAAATGCTTTCAACAAGCTTTCTGTACCATTCCTGACTACATTCGAAACTACATAAAACGCGATGCCAAAAGAAAAAGAACATAAGGAATCTAAAAGGAGCTATTGCAAGATAACACTTGACCTTAAGAACTAGGTCAGCTTCGGAATTGGAAAAAGAAAACACGATTCTTCAGTAAATTAAAAGCACGGCCTGGTATTCGAAGGCCTCGAAGTAATTCGTTTACTCTTGTCGAATGTAACAATGTCCGTTCATACCTATGGTACGGTAGGGGCAAAAGTATAACAATTGAGTAGGTTAGATTGAACGCTGCCTACACAACTGCTAGGTGGCATTGTTACAGACGACCGAAGTGTTGAGTATTCAAAATCCCTCAGTTTTGCTGATCTCAATGTCTCACGTTATCAGTCAGTTCCATTTCGTTTGTGGTGATGTACACATTGGCTGACTGACTCAACGAATGTCAAAACCCATACCCAAATGGTCACTTAAATCAATGACGCAAAACCGCTGGAATCGCAAGGAATGACGTCAAATCGCCAAGTTCTTCAACTACAAGACACTTTATTACATCAGTTCACAAAACTGACCGGGCTTCATCTTTCAAAGCAACGTTGCTTAGTACATTACCGAAGCCAATGGCGTTTAGTGAATTGACGTATCAGCCAGCGTTCTTCGCAAAATATAACTGACCAATGTTTATTTTCTTTGGAACTAAACCAGCAGACCTCCCTTGACCCAACTGTACCCATTAAAGAGCTTTCAACTGAGCCGACTCCACTGTTACATGTTTTTCTATTCTGCCGTATTTTCACTGACGTGTTTTACGTCCGCGAGCGAAAAGAGTAAGCCAAATGTAAGTGGTACATTATTTATGTGAATGACAGGATAAAATCTCCCGGAAGCACACGACCGGTTTTGCCATTGTTGCAGACCACCAGGCATGCATACCTGGTACTTCCTTGCCCAATCAATCCTATGCTTGAGTACTCCAATGTAAGATTCATTACCTGAATCTCATCTGAATTGTTCTGAAAGTTGTCTTTGACTAACCGACGAAATAAATTTATAAGAATCACCTTGCGATTGTAAAAATAGGCTATTCTATCATACTCGCTCCTCATTTCAAATGAGATTATATTAAACTAAATGTTTGCATCTTGAGCCTTATGTCTTCTTTCTGTTCTGGTGAAGTAAATACGGAGGACTCGGTACGGTAAAGTAGGCCGTTTTGAGAGCCGGGCCCGACAGACTAACGGCTGTTCAGAGGAACTCAATGCCCCATGTGATGATTGGTTTCCATTTCCGGTTTTGTCTCTTTGCATTGTGCTGACGATTCGTAATCAACCAGAAGAAAAAGCTTAGTATAAACCCCTTGCCTTTTTCTAGTGGTGTTTGAAGCCTTGACACTGCGACATGAATCATTTTCATCCAGACACTGTCTTAGGTAGATATTCAAGAGGAGAAACCTGTAGCAGGTGGGAATATAATGACAAATGTTCTATCTTATCAAACATACTTCATCACACAGCCTGACCTTGCGTTCAGAATGCACACAACACACATCAAGACGGTAAAATGTAGGACGGTATTTTGTCTGCAGGCCCTTCAGGCGGGTATATGAATTTCCCGTCGTTGGTTCCTAATACGACCGACAACGTAGTTGCAGCAGCAGCAGCAGCAACAACATCAACATCAACAATGACAACAACAACAACAACAACAACAACAACAGTATTAATAATAACAATAATAATAGTAATAGTAACAGCGGGGACCATATTTACCCAGACCTACACGATGCCCATGTTTTCCACTCCAGGAGTACCACAAGTGCTTCCAGATGTGACGTTATATCAAGTGTTCTCATGTGACAGGCACTAAAAGTCCTATATGTATACTGAAAACCCAGTTTGTGGTCTGAGACTTGTGCATGCAGTACGGTCACTGTCGACATGTCTAAATCAGTTCAGATGTTGTCTGAAGAAACTTGGGTTTAAATGATACAGTAGTTTATTGTTCATGTATACTAAATGATCTGTTGGAAGGAGATGCCCTGTCGCAGTTGAGGCCAGTTACCTTGATAATCTTTGTCTTATGCAGCTCAGCTGAATTATTGGGTGTAAAAATCACTTTGAGCTGTGTTCGACTACTCTAGTCGAGTCCAAATGTGTCACCGTAACAGCAAGTGAAGAGGCAAGTGAAATATGAGGCATTTGGATCAATATGATTGTCAAAATGAACAGAGAATCCTCGTCCTCTAGTTGTTCGGACTATGCGTAACTAGGCTTCCGTGTACGTGTGACTTTGTGCTAAGTTCAAAATGCAGTGACTCAAACTCCCCGTGGTGGATCACGTGGTTAGAATCTCACAGAAACCTCCTAGTGAATTGAATGAAACAATCGTTTGCATGCGATGTTGCTTTTTCTGGACAAATTATGGAGAAACCCATCACTGTACGAAAAAACACCTATCTACTTGGGTAGTTCGGCGTCCCCGGCAAGTTTTAGCTGGTCATTTGATAATCTCCAGGATAACATACTTACTTACTTTTACGCGACTATCTCCTGCGAGAGGATAAGTCGGCTCCATGGATATCGCGGACCATTGTTGACCACGCGCGGCGGTCGGAGGCGAGCTCGGCACAGATCATGACCCAGTCCTTTTTCCATCGCCGGGATCCATAGACCGACCGAAGGCCTAGAAGCTCTACGTCATTCTCTATTGTACTGGTCCACGTTTTGAGCTAATCACCAAGGCGACAACGCCAACCAGGGCAGGGAGTGGGACAGAGTGTTTGCTTGGTTATCTCTGACTCGGGTCGCCGAAGCGTATGGCTGAACCACTGAAGTCGTCGACGTTGGAGGAGGACTGAGAGCGCATCGTCTCCTTACCTCGTCGTTAGACAGCCCGTCACGCCACTTGACTTTCAGGATTTGCCGCAGGCAATAGTGGTCGAAAACCTCCAGCCTTCTGGTATCCTCAGCTGGTAGTGGTCAGGTTTCGCAGCCATAGATGAGTACGGGCCGAATGGCAGCACGGTAAACACGAAATTTTGTTCTTAAGCTGATTTCACTGCGAGTCCACAGCGTTCGTCTTAGCTGAAGGAAGGGTCTCCTGGAGCTGTCGGTCCGTAATACCACTTCATCTTTTGCCTGGCCGTTCGGAAGCAGAGTTGAACCTAGGTATTTGAGTGAAGGGACGTATTCGACTGGTTGGTCATTGATGGACAGTTGTTAAATTGTTGGGCCTAGATGGGTTGTGAAAGCTTTTGTTTTGGTCGAATTTACTCCAAGTTCGATGGACCTCGCGAAGGAATTGATTCGGTCGAGAATTGGTTGTATCGTAGTGGGGGAGTCTCCTAGCACGACACTATCATCCGCGAACTCCAGGTCCGAGATGTATATTTCCTGGCTAAGCTGGACACCAGGGTAGTTGTGTAATGCCTGTTGCATTGTCCAATCGATGGCGTAGTTGAACAGCACAGGTGAGAGGAGACAGCCCTATCTAACGCCGGTAGTGAGTGCGAACTCGCGGAACTCTTCACCGTACATACGAACCCTAGCACCGGTTGTCGAGTAGTATCCCCTTAACAGCCTTAAAAGCTTATCGGGCATTCCATCAGATTGGATTGTGGTCCAAAGAGACTCACGGTTAACCGAATCAAAGGCGGCCCGGAAGTCAATAAAACAAGCTACTGTCTGCTGCTGGAACTTATAGCGGTGCCCCAGTATTCGGCGCAGTGTGAAGATTTGATCCACACAGCCTCTGTCACGACGGAAACCCCCTTGGTTCGGGCGAGTGGGCTGGTCCTTTGCCTCGGAGAAACGGGTTAGTAATAACGCACCAATGATCGTTGCGGCCACATCGATCAGGCTGATCCCTCGGTAGTTCTCACATGCCGATTTATCACCTTTCTTCGGAATGGGCAACAGAATGGACATTCCCCAATCGGATGGAAATGCTTCCTCTCACCAAATGAAGCCAAAAAGTGTACACAGCCTGTCAATTAATGACGATGAACATGCTTTATAGACTTCTGGAGGGATGCCCTCTTCCCCAGCAGTCTTTCTATCCTTCAGTTTGTTTATCATTTCCGTGATTTTCGCGGTGTTAGGCGGGTCACAGTTGCTTTCGCACTGGAGTAGAGGGGTTGATATTGGTTGGTCCGTCCGGTGGTCCGTAGGCCGGTTGAGCAGCCGACCGAAGTATTCCACCCATCTGTCCATTTTCTTACTCTGTTCGGGTATTAATTTGCCTGCCGTGTCAGAAAGTAGGGAATTTTGTTTGCGTAACCTATTAGAGGCGTTGCGAATAAGGCGGAACAGTTTACCGAAGTCACCAGTTCCGGACACCGTCCCCGTTTTTTCATCTAATTCTATCCAGTATCTTTTGCGATTAGCCTTGGCGGAGCGCGTGGCCTCTCGCAGCAGTCTACGGCTTTCTTCACTACTTGCTAGTCGGGCTTCGTGTGCTTTGGTTGACAACTGGAGAATGCTCTCCGAGATCCAATCTTTTGTCCGCCTTTTTGTTCTCCCGAGTACTGTCCAAGTAGCTTCCTTGACTGTCGTCTTCATTCGAGTCCACTGCCCTTCCACAGAAACTTCATCTGCTTGTGCATTGGTTGCTTCTCGCTTCTCTGGATTTTCTAGGGCAGTAAGGTTTACCCGGGATGGTACTGACACTTTAGCACTTGTAGACAGATGAATTTCGAAACACGCGCGTAGGAAGACGTGGTCGATGCCGTTTGTATTGCCCGTTTTTACACCTCGGTACGCCCGGCAATCCTCCACTGACAAAGCCCAACGGGCTCTCTTCAGGATGTGGTCGAGTTGGTGCGCAGTGTGACCCTCCCTGGAGTACCATGTGAGTAAGTGCTTCTTGGAGTGTTGAAATCGAGTGCTGCAGACAACCATTCTGTTGACGTCGACCAAACCAACCAGTCGGCCACCTTTCTCGCAGCACTGACCGAGACCGAATTTCCCAAGAATATGGCTAGTGAATTCATCGGCTGTACCAGTGCGAGCTTTCTAATCTCCTGCGATGAAAAGTACGTCGCGCCTCGGAACCCGGTTGATTACCTCCTGCAAGTTAGTGTAGAATTCGTCTTTGGTTTCGTCATCAGCCGAATTCGTTGGAGCATGGATCGCAATCACCGTCATGTTGTACGGGGAGCTCTTAAAACGTGCCAAGGCGAGTCTGGATGAGACTGGTTCCCAAGATATCATTGCTTCATTAGCTGCTTTGTTCAGAGCAAACTCGACACCGTGGAGGATATCATGCGTGTTCGTCATATATCACTCCAGTCGGTCCTCAATTTATGGTGACTCCTTTTATTTATAATCAAGTACCGGTGATCGAAAGCTTACATAATACTGAAGAAAAATTCAAATACGAAAATATCCAAGTTGTGTTTCTTTCATTCTTCAAAATTCTACTCGTACAGAAACTTCACGGGCTTCTCCAAGCAAGAATGGACTATCCGTAGGTTATTATTTCTCAGTTCGTTTCAATTATTTGCCCAATGTTTACAAACGCTTGTCACTTTTTATATTTGTACAAACAAACTTCTCTTCCCCTCTCCTCCAGAAATCAGCCACTTTACTCGACCCATGTACGCACACGCCCAGAGTGGATACACGATTTAATCACGTTCTGGTCCAGCTTCCGTGAAGCAAACGGAAAAATCGCAGGTTCCTTTCACCTATTTTAACCCGTGCAGGACAACTTCAAACGAAATCCCCGGGGGTCGGGGATTTACACGAACCCAGTGGAACCGCCGAGTGGACCAAATGCACTCAGCATACGTTGACCCGAAAGTGCGGCATGTACACATGTCGAACATGTCGAACGTGGATGACATCGCTTTTGGACTGACTCGCCAAATCCCCGGTGGTAAAGGTCGTCAGTATTCAGCCCAGTTGACATCTTTAAAAACACATTTTTTCAGCTAATCTGGTATGATCGACGCCCCCCCCCCCCCCCACCCCACACACACACACAAACACACATACCAGCCTCTATCAGCACTCCACTTTCGTTTGAACAGTTGCATTTACAATACAGAAAATACGAATAGAGGCCTCGAAGTGTCCGTGAAAAATCGTCCATGTTTCCCAATACAAATTCATATCGGTCCAACGTGATTGTAAGTTTTAGATTCATCACGAATTACAGGTAGTGGATATCATTCCCAGGAGATTTATCCTCCAATACATTTGTGTCAATAAAATTCGGACATTCAACAAGTGAAGAGAAACTGTTCGTTATTATTTCTCAAAGTTCCCGTTTTGCTCTTGGTAAACCAAATAGAGTTCACACTGATGTCTAGAACAGAAATCAGTCAACGCTGATTCATGTATTTGCAACAAACAGCTGTGTGAAAATCCCGACTAATGATTTCCAAATGACTTGCAGGAACCATCATCATACACGAGCAAAGTTCCACATACCACCGGGCATTCATGGAAGCAGATCCTTACAAATTAGTGCTACCATAGTGCAGTTCTTATCATTGATGTTCCGCTAAAGTATGCTTCCTACCCTGATAAGCATTAGTCAAAAATAAGGATTAGATTTAAAATATGCCGGCTATATTGAGAAAATCAAATCCGAATAGTGTAACAAATACTTCTCCAATACTGCGTTGAATTGCCGCGAAATCAACCCAACTGTTCGGGGCTTTACCCGTAAAGTTTAGTACTTCTTCCAGTGGCATTCTGTTGCTCCAGAGGTAGACTGGCTCTAAAATTTCACAGAGCTTCAAATTACAGTGGAATATTCCGTTCAAATCACAGTAATGGAAGAATTCGTCCCCATTTCCTAATGATCAAAAAGGTTGGCAACACTTTCTTTTGCACATCCATACTGGCATATTCTGTCCATGGAACGTTTTGTTCGGGGACATCACCGGCCCATTGCACGTGCGGTGTGGTTATTTCTCCACTAAGAAACCGTGTCGGGGGAGATATCTTGGTGCTGGTTCTTCACCGTGCGCCACTTCATTAGAAAACTTTCGTAAGAACATTGCAAATGGCTAGGTGAAGTAGGAACGAAACATGTAGGTAGGAATCACGCTACAGTAGCACCTAGAAATATTTCACAGTGCACATCTACATTATTCGTTAACTTATTCGGACTAATTCTCAATGGCTTTCTATACGTCAGCACTGCCTAATCAAGCTTCCATTCGATGCTATAGGTTTTAGATGTGGACTACTTGCTTGTCATTCAGCACGAAACTCCCACAAATGTGTACACAGTCTTGAACTAATCCGATCTGAGTTCCAGCTTACTTCCTCATGCTAAACACTGATTAACAAAATAAAAGCTATCTGAACGGATGTACTCATCCAGTATGCTGAGCTCTCAGAAACAAGATGTGAGATCTCCTACTTTGCACTGGCCATCGACGCAAGTCTATGTGACGAAATGGCACACCCCATGCAACCGACATGACAATTATTGACGCTACATCGATAGCAACGTAACCATGCAGACAAAAAATTGTCATTTGTTGTCTCCATCGTTATCAATTTTCTTCTATTATCTTAATTTCAACACCTATTAAATGTGTGTCTGTTACGAAGTTCCAAAACAAGCTCGTTCGACACCGAGTGTTCTGAAGTATGTAACCGCTTATTCAGCCCGCTGTAGCTGACAGAATATCCTTTGTTGTTACGTAGCCAGAGGCCGTGTAGTGTTGACGTGAAACAAATCGTTAGCGGTCAGGTCGGATAGCCTGGTGACAAGGCGTGTGTGCCTCAAAGTCACACATTCTGAGTTGAAATCGAAGTTTATGGGGCCCGGGGATTTTTCACTGAAGCTGACAGTTCCTACCAGGGAGGAAACAGCTGTACAGGGCCTTCGTGGTTTTTATTGTTGAGCTGAGCGCTGATACACTGCGTAATGAGTCATTTCATAAAGTGTCTGGAGTCTCCAAAAGAGAAATTTCACCGATGGGGTTGTGATCGGAACTCAGAATGGTAAGATTTCCAAATCAGGTTCTTCAGAAGAATGATCTAATGATAAGCCCCCGGGCGGGTCTCCGTCGATGCGGACAATAAGGTGTGTTTGAATTTTCCTTGCAGGAACTCATGCTCTTGCGCCGACCCGAAGCAATGCATTAGGTTCCGTCCAATAAGTAAGTGTTGCTCGCATTTTCATTAGTACAAATGACATGATTTTTCTTCGATAAACATTCGCAATACAGTAGAGCCCTCATCAAGAAACGCTGTTCGTGGTCGCTCAAACTGTTTCTTATTCAGAGGTAATACGTTTAGGATGGGAAATAGTTGAAGAAAGATAATTTTCTTGCACATCAAAAATGTGTGTTCCAGGGAGGATATCGCTATCAGGGGACTACTGTATAACCAAATGGGTAATGTCAAAAAGATATGCGTAACACTCGATGCTGATGTGCAGTGGTAACTAACCCGTGCTGCGGTTCATTATTTTTTATCACAGTGCGCGTTATGGATAAGTTTTTCATCGTGAGTTTAATATTTGGGCCCACGTAAAGCCTCAGAACCAGGATTCTCAACAGGAACGACGTGGGTGTTTGGAAAGTTTGATAAGGTTATCTCCATCAGTGCTCAACGATTGGTAAAAAAAGCAATGGTACGGTGTCGAAATGTGGCTTGAAATAACACTTTCATCGAATGTCTATTAAATCTTGCACATAATGCCCAGGTAGTGCCGTGCGAGAAGCATTCGAACGAGATCCGAGAGCGTATTGTGCAGGGCTATCATTCCTGATAAAAGTGGGCGTATTCAGTTCATGTGGTATGAGAACAGCAGCCGATGGTTGGATCTATGCTGTTGATAGAGATGCTAACAATGCCAGTCGTGGCACATTGCATTGCCGAGTGATTACACAAATACAAATTGATCAGTTGCCACAGTAGCACACTTACGAGTCCACAATAATCCCGAGGTAAGAGCAAGAAAGGCTGACGTTTGAAACTAGTCCCAGTATACACTTTAGCCCGATACTAGGACTGAAAGTTCGTGACGGTGAAGAAAATATATCCCATTACGGAGGCTATGAATCCTGATGCAGATAAAGTGAAGAGAAAAAATTATATCACTGAAGTTAAGAAGTAAGAGTCGAAAGGGGAAAATAATGGTTTGGACTGGGGTGGGACAGAGGACTAGACGTCCAGAGGGCTCGTGCGTCTCGTACGGGTGCGGACAGCACGTGACCGAACTCGCGTACAACTGGAGCGACTGGTACCACGCTGCAGCTAGGCTACACCGATAGGAGAGGCAGCTACACCAGCGAACTCTCAGTATACAGTGGTTTAAGGGGTCATCATATCCAGTCGGTGCTGGGAACCTGGAGGACTGCGTTTTTTCATTCTCAATGCACTATGCCGTTTACAACTAGAGTTAGCGACCGAATATGACCACATTCTAGTGTATATCCAACGGCTGACGCCTTATTCATTGGCTTTCATTCCGACCGAAGGAATGCGGAGCATATGGAAGTTCAAATTATGAGCAAATTGGCTGCTCAGTGGCTTGTCATGCTAAAAGGTGGTCGTCAAGGTTCTATATCAAAAAGTGATTGGCGAACGGATTTCTCGATAATTGTTGCTGAATGAGCAGAACATTAAACAACCGTAACTCATTGTCAACTCATGGACACTTTTGTCCAAACAATACAGGAATGTTCTGGAACTTCGTGACCATTATGTGATGTAAATTGTATTTCTTCCGTTTGTTCCTTATTATTTTTTATTGCGTGAGTAAAAAGGAAATACAGTGAAAGAGGAGAAAACACCAATCACAAGGGGACAGTTTATTGTTTCTTCACTTCAAAAGAAAAAGATCATAAACAAGTGCCGTTCTGTCGAAGAACGGCCAATCAAATAAAGTGTGAGTTTATGTGCACAATTTATTTCGTACAAAAATAGAAGTATCGAGTGAGAGGAGTCCACTAATTTCATGTGCTGCAAGACAAAATTATAGGACCCCCTTCAATTTCCAGCGTATAACCACTTCTGTATTTTCTAAGGAAACCGTATCTGGTCAGAATGACCGAATGCACAATAATATACGGCATACCAAATGTCAGAGTGAAACCGTGCAGAAAACGTATGAATCGAAGATGACAAAAGTATAGGACCCACAGTCCCGGTGTGTTATCCCATGGAAAATTTAGCAAAACCAGACGGATCATTCAGCCTGGCAACAAGCGGATTAGTTCGGTCTGTGGATTTGGTGACTGACAAATGCATGAGAACCAGAATCACGTGATTCATGTGCACTGGGGCACGTGATGCACCCTAGTGACCTAGGTGACCTTCACTGGCTTTGGTTGCACGTATACACCTTACAGAACTCACACCGAATATGGTCTGCGCAGTGCCACGTAGAATTAAACCAACAGATTTCTAGAGGGGCGAGATATTGCAACATGATAAGGCTACTGTCTAGCGCTCGTGCACTAAAATACGTTGGCAGTTATTCTATGGGATCAATATCATGCAGGGCCAATGGGGCTTGCTTGCTCGCCAGGTGTTCAAGGATTCCATACTTTACCGGTCAAGTAGTGTACTGATAATTGCCATTCAGCAAGAATGGGCGAATACTGAACAGGGGACGATCACAGGTCATGTAAGACGTAGGTGGAAAAGATATAATGAGGTCCTCAAGCAGAATGGCGGTTGTACACGATTTTAAAAATAACTATAGGGGGGTCCTGTACTTTTGTTACATCATATTTCGCACATTCTAATTCGATCACATAGCGAATTATTTTGTTGTGAAATTTTATACTGTGCATCGTAATGGGTCTTCGGTCGTTCTGAGCAGATATAGTTTCGTTAGACAACACAGCAACCGGGAATACGTGGGAAAATAAAGGGGGTCCTGTACTTTTCTCGTGAAGTATATTATTATTCGGGCTTTGAATGTGAGTGACTGGGTTCTGAAGGCATGATCAAGACTGGGTGTGTGCGTAGCTAAATGGTTAGTTCATTACGATGTTCATGTGGAAGAGGCGTAAGAAACTGGAAACGATGCCAGCAGGACTGTTGTTTCAAAGTAGAATTTAGTGGAGCCGTGTATTGCATATATGCGCCTTTTATTTAATTGTTGCTCGTTGAGGGAAAGGAGCTTATCCGATGTTGAGTGACTGTGGTCAAAATCGTCATTGGAGTGTTCAAACAAGGTGGCTCAAGTAACAGGCGACAAATCACACGGTACGAACTGGAGCATGGTTAAGAAACAACCGACCTTTTCATTCCCCGTTTTTTGTCAGCCTGTAATGCCTCCCTTTAGTGCCCTGATTTTGGTGCGCTACCTCACCTTGTCATCCAGTTCGGAATCGAATACGGGCATCACTCAGCTTGTGTACGCAGTGTATTTCGAACGTCCGTTCGTAACTTCAGATATTCGCAAATCCTTAGTGAAAGTAATTCCAAGCGGCACTATACTGTATGGATATTTACGTTAATAACTAAGCATGGTGCTAACCCAATACAGATGTGATGCAAGCTTGCACGTTTCTTAAAGCGGTGAAACCACCTAGGACTTGCATCCGAGTTTCGCGTGCCGTAATTTTCAGGAGGCTTGAATACAAAGAATTGAGTGGATGGGCGGTTGCTGCAGGCGGCGTCCGTTACCGTGCTACTCAGCATTGGTAGTAACCCAAATTTGTACGAGTTGGGGGTGGTGCACATTACAGAAGTTCATGCGGTCAAGATATCACAGTCCAGCGGAAACACAAATTGGACCAATGGTCTTTTTCATTCATATATCTGAATTTTCGTAAATAAAGGAGTGTCTGTATGTTGCAATAAATAGTCATATCGTGGCATGACACTGTCAACTGACGATCCGTCACAGTGTTGTCTTGATGCACACCTGCACGCTGACACATTTTTCGCCAGATGTTGAGTTCTAAGGAAGCTGAACATAGTTAACCAACTTTGCACCCACGATTTTTCTGTGAGGAATCCTGGTTCTGCAGCAATGCTTTGTGTCGAGTTGGTACAAGGACTTCAGTTCCTGAATGGTAAACCCAGACACCCCCCAGTAGCTCTGTCGATCTAGGTCTACCTTGTAGCGTACTACTCTGTCTATGTGGTACACTAAATTATTGTCAACAATATCTAAGACGACACTAGCAAACTAAGATGGGCGGAGGAGCGTGCGGTGATAAAAAGGCCAAAAGGGTATCTACATTAGGAATTAAAATGAAACAAAAGGTGTGACTCAAACTCACAGTTGTTTAGTGTTCTTGTGGTCAGGAAATGAGCGCCGACTAGCCAATATCCACCAATGTCTTCAGTTCAGTTCGGTCTGACACCCATCCGTTGAACAGAACAGGATGGTATTGAGCGAAGTGCCAAGAGACGCCGTTGATGCTTCTAAAATGCTTTGTTTCACTCAGTTAGTTCCGACCGATATAATTCCAAGACACTCCAAACCAGAAGATGAGACCGTGCCAGAATGAAAGATTTATTTACAGCCTCTTTGTATTGCGCGGTGTTGAAGACCAAAAGGTGTGTGTGTTTTTACATTAAAACGTCGGTACAACAAAGGAGTGTCGCACCAAGGGACGTTGAAAATCATGGAAAAGGTCGGAAATGTACAGGTACCTACAACCTGGAGCTTACCGTCAGAGCGTCCTATTGGCTATTTTAACTTCCTTGAATGGCGAAATCGACGAAGAAATGCATTAGATTCGGACCGTGGCTACAGCCAAGACAAAGAAGAGCCCCTCTTCTTCTGGAGCACGTTACACGGTTTAGACGACGCTGGTGGATGCTCAGTTCACATCAAGATTAATAATAGGTGCTTAGTTTGATAATCTGATATTAGCCATTCCGTTTCACTCTTCAGTCTACCAGGTTGGGATCACTGTCAGAGATTGGACATACTTGATCGAGGTTGGGTTGGAATTTACAGTACATGGTGTTGATTGAAGCACAATTCGTTTTTTAAATAAACTTTTACTGCTGAAATAGGTAAAAGCCTTTTTATTTCGAATCGAATTGACCAGCAAGGTATTAGCCGGGCTGAGAAAATGCGTAATAAGCGGTTTGTCTGGAAGGCGACTAATTTTCATCCTTACTGTAAAGCCTTTCCCGTCGTAAATTTCCCACCCTGTGCATCACTGAACTGTAACATTTTATTACGTATATCCAAGCCATTAGGACACAATCCCCGAAAAGAACGGCTTGAAGTGGTCTGTTACACAATACTGTCGAACTGAAACGAACTCATGTGTTATCAGAAGAAATTCTGGACTTTCATTGGAGAATATTCAAACTTTCATACACTTCTCCTCGATTACGACGTCAGTTACCTAAGCCACATCATTTCGTCAAATCTTCATTAAAAGCCTCTTCAAACGGACTCAGACAGCTGACCCTTTGTTAGTCTTAATCGTTTCCAACTCACTTCTGGCGAAACGGGATGCAGTTTCCGTCAAGCGTTTTCCATTGCGTGATAAGGTCACTGCAGTTCAAGGTCATACTGCTGTCTGGCTCAGTGGCCAAATGACTATCACGATAGAAACCTGTCCCATTTAGATAGGTGAAAGTAAATCGCGACAGTAAGGAGTAATTCTGAGGGGCTTGTTGCTTCATTCTAACTGTTACCGTGATGAAAGCAGGTGCTGAACGCTATTTATTCTCTCCTCAAATTTGTCGATCACCATGTCTCTGTGTGTGTGTGCTTAAGTGAGAGATCTCCTAGATTGAGTTATTGTCACAGAGTAGAAACCCAACGGATTACTGCGTGACAATTACTTACATCATTCAAGCTACTGGTGCTGCCTTTAACTTCCGCGTCCTCTCTTTGTTTCCCCGTTGTCTGTTTATCTGTTTTCTTATGTACTTCAAGAGGGCTTCATGTTGACCAAAGACCAAGTGGATACGTTATGTGGTCTTCCATAAACTGCGGTACTCTCTAAGTTTGCCCTTGCTTTTCATGGTCATGAAGTTCTATCTTGTTAAAAGAAATTTGAATAACTCTTTGAATGACTTGTCATTCAGCTTCAACACAGAACTCACCACTGAAAACACACTTGGGCTTTTTGTGGCTATTTCATTCGGCATGCTATGAATCAATCAACACAGCGCACGTTTACCAAATTCAACCTGGCATGTAAACTTCTAAATCTTGCATGCTAACCATTAGTCTATATCCGAGTTGGATTAAAACGACCTGTTTCATTTGAATTCTGCATGGTATGGTGGCAATCCGTCTCTGGGTCCCGGCTCAACTGAGGTATACTCTGTACGTGACAATTTTCAAAGAATCCCGAAACAATGACAAATCTCGTGAATTTTCAGAGTTAAACAGAGAGATATTATCGCCTAGTTAATGGTTGCGTGGTATTCTCTGAAATATTGATCGTGCTAAGTGGGAACATCAGATATGCAGTGACGAGGTTCACCGTGGTGAGCTGATTGCGGATACTCGCTCTGTGACAGAGATAATCTCTCTGCACGGTCTCTATAGGGTAGATCATCGTCATCAACATCATCCACTCATCGTATATTTCCCCGTGTATTATTCTCATGTGCTAGAAAAGACTCGAAGAAACGGCTCGGTAATCAGGTTATGACCAGGTATATGACGGCGAAGAAGCCAGCGTCAGAACTGGCTCCGGTTGGTGCTTCCTGTTCTCTCTCTCTCTCTCTCTCTCTCTCTCTCTCTCTCTCTCTCTATATATATATATATATATATATATATATATATATATATATATATATATATATATATATATATATATATATATATATATATATATATATATATCGTCTGGAGTGTGAATGGATGCTCTACATTGAAGAGCTCACAAATGAGTCACAACTGTGATTTCTCATAGTTATTCGTGTCTGGGTCACCGCTAACCCAACGAACAACGAGGCTGCATGCGCAGGCGGTCATACTGATAGTAAGTGGTATGTAATTGAATGATTAGAGCTCTGGCACCTGACTCGTATATGGCCAGATTGGAATTCCATTAGAGTTCGAAATATCGTGCGCAATAATAGCACCACCTGTTGTGCAGACCCTCCTCCACACGAAATTTCGAGAGTTCAACCCGTCACACCAGGCCCCCTCCCGATTGAGGTGAAGAGTGAGGAAATTCACCACGTCAGCAACAGTCTGATTTTGATCCATCACTAAAAGTTCATCGTGTACGACCTAAATCAAAAGGACAAACTGACGCCATTAAAGGCCACATCGGTAACGGTACTCCCACCCGTTGTTTCGAATATAATTGTCATGTTTCTTCCCTTGATAAAGGTGGTGAGACCAATTAATCTATCAGACTATCGTCCAGACACGATAACTGACTGATATACTTGTTAATTACTGAACAACCCGCATGATTAACACTGTGACTCTCCGCGGAAGGGGCCACAAGGCAGATGATCGCGATGGTTAAATAGTTGCGTGCTTTGAAGTGTGAACATAATGCTGGTTTCTATGCCACTATACACGTGCGCTAACCAGTTAACTCTGCGTCTGGACGAGGTTAGCAACCTGTTTGTCCTACATAGTAGGTGTGTCTGTGTATTCTTGCACTATTGCAGTGACCTTGATCTCAGAGGAAAACATTGAGTTACGATTATGGTCACACGTGGTCAAACATAAAGTTGGCAGGGAATTATTGACCATTGCATATATTTAAGTGCAATAATTTCTGTAGTGAGGTCTGGTATTACAACGAATAGCTCGGGCATGATCATTCCAGTCAGAAAGAGAACACGTGTCCCTGGATTGAAACGGTCAACTGAGACTTATTTTGGAATGGTTTTACAAAGCAAAGACGATGCGAGTACAGATCGGTAAAAACACTGCACTGGATGATTTGTATGAAGGCGACAGAAAAGTTGACCCATCACTTGCGCACCGATGAAAGTGAGCGAACGTCAGCCACCGCGTGAATCGGACTGGTTTGTGATCTGATTACGGATAGAACCATCGGAATACGTCCTAGGACAGTTCGTTAAGCGTGTCGTATACTTCCTCTGCCCAACAGTTAACCCGAGTCAATCTAGTGCTTATCAGCTCATTAACAGTGTGGTCGGTTGGTCGACCTGACGAACATAGTTTGTATTCAGAGTGAAAGAAGTTGCCTAGGAGCCGTTAAGATGCGTATCCGTAGTTGTGGAATAACAGGTCTCCAGCAATCAAGATTGAGGTTTGAGGTACGAATTTCATCGGCATCCATCAACTGTAGTTATAGACTGCAATCCCATATCCCCTGGGTTCGTTATCACACCTTCCCATTGTGGGGGTACTTTCTGGTTCTCCACTTCAAGCCTGACGGTCAGGACAGTTAATTCTTCCTGAAGGTCCCGTGAGTCAATGTACCAGTGAATGCATCCTCTCGGTCGCACATGCATATTCAAGAATATTATGAAAACGTTATTACTAGAAAGATTGCAACAGAACTTAGGAGATGTTACGTAAATTGCAAAGAAACTTACACCGCGGCTAAGATGTATCTTATCTGTTGACTTGACGACAAAGTGGAAAAAGGGCGCAAACAGTGTTGGTATGGTAGGAGTGAACAGTCCAATAAATATTAGCTATGAGCAAACGGTACATGCTGTGTACGAACATAACTATCGCATCGGAATTACTACATTTGGTAATAATAAGTTACGTTAAATGTACTTTGTGGAGTCAGGTAAGGGTTCTGATAGTCAAAAGCTCTGAATCCCAGCAAAAAGAACATCATCATCCTTCGATGGTTCAACATTTATGATACGGACTACTGACCTGGGAGTTTGGAGTAAGAATCTCGTCCTGGTCAGTCAGCTTACCCTAAATGATCACGTATCTCTGTCATAGATGCTTCATGAAGGTTGTTGTAAAGGAAGTAAGGAATAACTAAAACCACAAAAGTTATTGCCATATTCTGAAAGACAGGACAGATATGTTGAGATCTGCTCAACAATGAGTATTACTGTGTGAGTTTATCTCGTATGGCATTACGATTTTGAAATTGTGAAAATTGTGGGAGCTTCTGAGTGATCCCCACGGTTGCGCGTGCTGGTCAGACAGTGAGAAGTGACAGATGGTGTTATGACAACAACGATTTGTTATGGTTCCATTTGAGCTACTTGGTCTGTCCGGCTGATTGCTTTTATCAAGGGAGAATGTAGCGCAGATAGAGGTCGATGACGTTTGCTGTGTTCATGTGTAACGGTCTCGTAACCTCATCACTTCTACCGCATTACCATTTTCATGACACATAGAAAGAGCTTCGGTAAACTGTTGAATTTATATCCCCTAATCCGTTGAATAGCCAAGTAGCCAAGTAGCCAAAATGTGTTGGTTTTTACTAATATCTTCGCATCACTTGAAGTCATTCAGAGCAGCTGTCTACTGTCGAATGATTGCGAGTTACATAATGTTTCACAGATGCACGAAAGCAGTTGAGGATTTCGCTGAATATTGTTGTAACCCCGGCGAGTACAGTGTCGGTTATGTGTGAGAAGATTCACGCACTGTATCCCATATTCTACCGGATGAAGCCCAACTTTTCGACAGAACACTTGGTTAATTGTAAAGGGTCAGTTAAGTTTGTGATTGGGAATGTTGTTTTTAACGGTTTACTTACGAAGAAGCAGGTGCAACATACAACTGCAATTCTTCCTGCATCATCAGAAATATATTTATTTTCTCCCACATCATTTTCAACGAAAATAGCTTACACACGATCATTTCTTCCTCCATTTCTAAGAGGATATCTGTAGTGAACTACCGAAAGCACACTTTGACACTCCACGAACATCGTACGAAAAGACATTATCAAACTGTCTGCTGCGAAGAGTCATCTCATTCGACCTACAACTAGACGAAAATAAAACGTGTGCTTCTAGATGTCGACGGTAGCCTCATACAAACGCCTCGAACTGAGAGTTGTGTGATAAGATAGCCACATTCTTGTGCAGTTCAAACTCGACACAAATGTTTGTCAGTGCACTCTCGTGACTCTCAGCTTCTGATGTCTTGCTGTAAAATCAGCCCAAAATGGTCCTTATTTTGTTGAGTGTGATTCGGATTTAGCGATGGGTGGGGAAAGCTAGGATTTGATGGTTTGATGGTATGATAATGAGTCCCTAAATGACAGCATGGAAAAGTCCTCGCACCATCACCACCTATCACAGTCGAAGCCGACAGTGTCAGACCGGAACACCGAATCAGTTGCGTCTTTTTCCGTCTGGGATTAGTCGGTTTCACATATCAAAGTACCACAGAACACCAGACTGCAGTGCTAACCGATATCTTGAATCTCCCATGCACACACATACACACACACAACACTAACACCTAGATTTTCGTCTGTCGTGTGCGAAAACGAAAACGACACCGCCAAGTGATTGTTAACAGGTCACCTAGGTAGAAAGTTTGCAAAACGGTGGGAGGGGGGGGGGTAAATTTACAGGTGGCTGTCGCACCAAGTTTTCGACCAGGAATTTAAGTGATGTGTAGATCAGAATGAAAAATTAGACGCTGACCTTTGCATATCAGCAAAATCACATGGATGGTGGAGGTGACTATACTCTCACAAACTGAATACATCCGACAAAAAGGACGGAGGACAAAAACAGTAGGACAAACAAGTTTGTTTTCGGTGTTTCATTAACTGACCACGTAAAGCGCATTTGTGTAGTATAATTCGTCATATAGTACCAACACTCAAATCACCATTGAAAACTATGGAGAGCTGTTTCATCCTAGTCAGGAATCATCAGTGGTGCACATCCGACGAACTGCCGCTCGAACTGCAACCCCAGGACGAATGATTTTGAGTCGAATACCTAACTCGCCAGGCTGGATCCGAACGGTTTGCTGAAGATACACTCTGCCATCACTGGAATTACAGGATGAGGGCGATCGACTTCTGTGATGGGTGAGTTCTCTGTAAGCCGCCTAAGCATAAGGAAGGCTTTCAGTCGAAAATAACACACAGCTTGGTTACGAAGTGCATTTGAATAGTGGAAGTTGAGCGCTGGCATCACACGATGAGCCATATTACTCTAAATCTAATATCCTATTGCTCGCATGCACAGTCGTATGGGATAGGTAAAACAACGTGTGGAGAAAATTAAACGGATTTAGAGTAGATTTAAAAATGAAAGGAGTTGCGGAAAATGCGAATTTATTTCTGTCCATTGATACCCGGTTGATTCCGTCAATGTGGCCGATGTGGTATTTGCCCCACAGAGGAGACACAGTCCTTTTCTGAAAGATTTTGGTGGAGCGATTTAATTTTTCTAAGGTTATCAAACTCTATAGGTTGTTTAACGGAATGCCTTCGTTGTACCTGGGCCCCTACAGAGAAGACGTCTAGCACAGGAGTCGCTCGCTGTGCAGGAAACTCTCTGATGACATTCGAAGCCCGTTTTAGAAAAGCACCATATCATGCAGTGCATAAGTTCAACCAACCGGTGACAGTCAGCCTGGATAGCCTTATGTTTAAGGTATTCGCCTCGAAATCGCTCACCTCGAGTTCGAGTCCCAGTTGGTGTCTCGGTGGATGTGCACCGCTGACAATTCCTAACTAGGGTGAAACCGCTATACAAAGCTTTCGTGGTTTCCAATTGTCTGAACTTTCACAGTGTAGGATAAATCTCATGTTATGTAAAGTCTAATCTCGTACCACTCATAAAAACTTTTTTGTTTAATATCCACAAATTTATCCACATAACTTGGCTACTTCGATCTGTTCAACGTGCGAGTGTTTCCACTCGCACTTCAGAGTATATCGTAGATGTTTTCGCATATTCGCTTCACACACATACACACACACACACACGCACACACCGTACTATGTAAACGCGTTACGTTGCCCCAGTACTATAAGAAACAACAAGAAAGTAAAGGACAAAATTCTTCCGCCAAACAATCACCTATTACTCTATCAATGAAAGTAGATGATGACGTCAGTGGCTGTGTTTAGCTTGTGGCTTATAATATGTATAACTTGGTTGTTCTACCGTACTTTCTTTTGTCCATGCAGCATTTCTACCGGTTAGCTTCTCCACTGAGGTTTTAGGTCATGCATGACGAATGGCGAATATATTGTTATTTTAGTACAGTACGGCTGTTTCACTGTTTTTCAACTCGCATTCACTCTCTACTCTCTGTTCTAAAGACCGTTGTCATGCTGAATTCTAGCTTACTCCTCGCATATCTGATGTATACCCCGTCTACGTTTATGTCCCATATTTTGCTGGTACGCGTCAGCCAACTGGAATGGTTTTCAACAATCCACTGCATCCTACTCATGACATAATTAAGTACACTATTCTTGTCTCTATTTTCGTTCTGAAAGTTAATACAATTCGTCACGATGTGTTAGTTTATTCCTCACTCTTGAAACTTCCAAAAGTAATGCAGCAACTAAATTGTGGCATCCTTATTGACTGAAGAAGGGTATCCCGTGAATAACCTATCACCCCTTGCTTACTGTTGTTGTTTGTAGCTGTTGCTGTTGTTGTTATTTTTTCCTATAATTCTTACAATTTGTAAGCACGACACAATCTTGTAGTGATCGTTCTGAAAGCGAAAGATAACTATAACATTCGTTGAATCAGTTGTAATGAGGAACTTTATTTGTGATCATTTTGTTTTTGCCTATTTCTTGAAGCAGCTTACTCACGTTATTTGTTGGGATTAATTTATTCTTGGGTTTCCTCTGTGCACATTGATTCTAGTCTGATTTGTTGTCCGTTAAGCGAGCGTGGTACATTTTTGATTGCCAAGACTCATATGAAACAGGCAGGTCCGCCAAATATTACATGACCTTCGGAAAGAAAACCGTGGAAAGAGTCCACTGCTGCATGTATCTTGGAGTAATCATCTCATTAGATCTTAGGTGGACCCATCATGTACATGATACTTTTTTTAAGGTAAGAAAGCTGACATTGCTCTATCTCCCACCTGAGGTCTCTACATGTGCTTACCCACATCGTTCCGAATTTTAATCATACATGTGCTTTATGTCACCGGTTTTACTGCCTTCCTGTCATTTTCCCTGATGTACTTGTCAACGGCTTTGTGTTGATTAAAAGCTTGCTTAATTAGATTTCTAAGTGCAGTAACATGTCTTAATGTCAGTTATTGAATTTCGTGGAAAAAATCCATTTTTCTGCATGTGAACTGTTGTGCCGTACTGTACTTTCTGAAGACACATCCGTTATATCAATCTCCATCTCGAAATAGTTTCCAATCCGCTATAGGTAGTAAATCTAAATTGATATATCCCCGAGTTACAACATGTTATGACTCGATTATTTCACATCTGGCAAGGCCGCTTGTTTCGAAGGAACACATAGTGAAGGATTTGCCAGAAAAGCTCGCCTAATCACAACCGTCCATTTTCCATTTGGTTCTTCATTGATGAACATTGCGTAATGATTCAGTCAGTACCGTTTTTTCTGCAATATTTTTATTACCACAGTCAAAGCATGTGATTGAGACATTTTCACTGGAAATTACCGCTTTTCGGACAAATAAATCGCTTCCTTAACTTGCCTTATGGATGCAGCTGGCATGACCTAGTCTAAGATGAGGCTAAAGTCACCTTTTCATGACTGAAAAATCTTATTTTTATATCAGATAAAATAGTACTATCCAATAATTACCTTAGAATATGCTAAGGACTTATCTACAAGAACAAGTACCAGGTAATCTGAACAAGTCATTCAGTGCTATTCCAGATTAATAAGTCAAATTGATTTATACCAAATAACAGTTGCTATTTCGGCAGGGAGGAAAGACCTAATATAGGATACCAAACTAAGTAGTACCTTGAGATTGATTTGTATACTTTGCCCAGTGCCTTGATATTTGTATAAAAATCACTCATTAACAATGGGGCTGTAATTTCAAAGTTCCAGTGTCCTGCAGAAGTATGAAACATGAGAATCGATGACCATGTTTGCAACAATGAGAGGGATTTCGTCAAATGGCCGCAGTAAAGCGGTTATCATCGTGCACTGTGGACGAGAACGACCTGGGTTCGATTCCCGCCACAGCCGGTCACTTTCCCATTTGGCATCCTTCCGTTGGCAGCGGTCCCCCTTCCAGAACTGTTGTACACTGTTGTACATTAAATAAAAAGGAAGTAAAACAGTACTAGTATTCTAGTTGTTCCTTGTTAATCTAACTTAGGGAAAAATAATTTTCTTGGTTTTATAAGTTTACGTTGCTAGCTGGAATTGAACTGTCTACTTTTCGCGATACTCCCAATCGGACTCGAATAAAGCAAGTGAATATTTAATTACGCGCAACCCCCTCGTGAGCCTCGAGTCATATCGTGATAGCCATGGCTCCCACTGTCATCAACAGACTCACTTACAAAGTCAGACTAGGTGAGATCAGCTGTGATCAGTAGCAGTATTAATCAAATCAATGAATTCCAGTGGGACTGTTCTTCGAATTGTTGGTATGATCGCCTTGCTAGTAAGTGCTTGTAGTGTAACAGACCCCGGGATGCTGAATAGACAGTAATCTACCAAAGGACTTCCCCAATATAATTATTATATCGCTGATAAAACTCTTCAGGTTTTACAGACTGTTCGCGAAAGTTAAACTGAACGGTGCAGTAGTGCACCAGCATGCGATCTGTACGATAAATGTCTCTGTGTTCTCCATTCATGGTGGTTGCTGCAGATTTTAATAGAACTAATGTGAAACAAATAACTTGTGAACCACTAACTATTTGAAAGTCTACTTTCAATAATTACTCCATGCCCTTCTGTATCTTGGTGTTAACTGAGATGCACTACTATGTCCTACACATATGGTTGAATATTCCTCCTGAAAACCAAATCTTGGTTAAAAAATCAAACAAATTGGTGGGACTCTTCTTATTACGATAACCTAACATATTCTACTGAATTCATTCCATGAAGACTAAATGTGGTCTTCAAGAAAGTGGTCTACACAACAGTCAATAAATCATCGCACGTTTTATTATTTTTCCCTGAAGTTCGTAGTTAGCTATGATCAGTGACAAATACAGTTAGTAAATTAGCCTTATTTTTGGTACACTGACAATGCGAGAACAACATCCGGTATCGTACCAGAAGCTGATGATTCTAGGCAAACAACCGCTCCTATGAGTAATAAGGACATCTAGAATGGTAGGAGGGGTGCCCACAAAATGACATTTTGCGCCTCTTCTCCCAAACTAGGTGTATGATAAGCTGATATTTTTCCATTTGCTTGTAGTTTTGCGACAGTTTTCAACTTTTTACAGCTAGTGTTAGACCTGTATGGTGTCCACCTATGCAAACAACTCCAGAAAACGGATATGTCCATTCGTTTCGTCTGCTAATTCAACTGATCAACAGTGTATTCTATTCAAATTCAACAGTTTTTGTTCTGCTCCTGTTCATATCAATTGACAACTTCCACCTGATACTGATTTCATCAAAACTCTTTTGGATCTCTGTGGATCTATGGTGCGCAGCCAATCGCAGTTCAGGGTTTTTTACTTACGTGTCATTTTGCTTTGTCTATTCATTCCACTTGAACTTGGCAGAGTGGCAGCTCTCATCGCTCCCAGAAGCATATTCGTGTTAATCTCATTCACAAACGGAATAACTCTTCCACAGCCTCAATATTGATCCTTTCATCTTACTTCAAAAACGTCGGCATTCGTGAAAACCGCTACAGTAAAACGATCTAGCTCATATTTGGAACACACTACGTTTTAAATCCAATAGCAATATGCGTTTCCTTCACAAATAACCGACGATGATTTGATATCATATGCCCCATATCCGCTCCCTAACTGCCAGTTCTGTCGGCAAGGCTCATTTCACAGCTTAGTAGCTTCTATCTCTTTGAATGGGAATTTCGCCGAGGATCTGAAGAATTTTTACGAGGCCGTTAATTTGGACAAAACCCCTCTCACACAGTCCACTGGGAATGCGGAGGTTGCCCAATGTTGCAAACCCTGTCAATCTATTCCTCGTAATATCTCACGATATTTATTATGGTATACTGAACTGCATCCACACCGTAGTCCGTGACGTTTTGCTTCAGTTCTTCAAGTTGTATTATTCTCAGGTCTTTTCTGAAGCATAGAATATACCCGTCGATTCATGGAAAAGCTTTTCTAAATCCCAAAACGCCTTACGATTTGCTTATCTCATGCCAGAAGTGTGAAGTTGGTTAAGCTTGAACCTGGTTGATACCTCTTATCCACCTGCTTAATATATAGCTGCAATAAGCTATTCCGGTGCCATTTTTGTCAGCGGTTTATTTTGCTTGGCCCTTCTTTTCTCTTTCTGTTCTGTCTTGTCCATGTTCGTAAACTGTCTTGATCAATTCAAGCAAATGTCATACTCATCCCCTTTCATCCCATACAAATACACCCCCGAACAGTCTACCAACTGACGTTCTGTCCTATCCATATTCGGAGATGGGTTCCTATGCTTTGAATAATGTTCCCAACTGCTGGCCCAGCACCCTTAGGGAGATTTTCCAAAAATTGTCTCATTGTTTGGTGGTTAAACCGCCTTCCTCACCTGGCGTCATTGTAATGTTTTTCTTTTCCCCCACCCACTGTCGTGTTCGCAAAAACTCACGAACCAGTGCAAAATCTCCACTATCATCGAGCTGCATAATCTTCGTACCGATTTGGCTAGCGTAACGGTGCTAACCCGTATGTAGCTCTTCACCCGCCTTCTGCCTCTTCAGCGTAATGTATCCATCGGCGTGATGATTCGTAATTAGTGCGATTTTACTAATAACAGTACCCTTCAGACTGAATTAAATGATGTATTTAAACACCACTCCCTACACAATATTGCTAACTGCAGAGTCTCCGCGAACTAAATATAACTGTAGCTGTTTCACGTTTTTAATCTATACGACAGTGTCCGGATTGTTTTCCCCCTGAGAAAACGCTACTAAATGGATCCCCGCATGTTGAGGTTAGTGTTCGGGACGTGAGACTGAAAGGAATCGAACTGGTCGTGTCCATCTTCTATTCACTCCACATGGGGGAGGGGAACAGTGCTCCCGACCGCCACTCCCAATCGGAGACCACATCCTAGCCACAGAATGGTTCCGTGGGTTACTCGGTTCTGATTGGTCCGGCCATACCAATAAGCTAACCAATCAGAAGTCGACGAGGCTAGCCAGCAGAAATTACCCAAGGTTAATGAATATGGGGAAATTAAAACGGAGACAACTCGTTGCGGTTTTACTTCTTTTTCGGATTGTCAAAACAGGAGTGAGCAATCAGTCCAGGTGAGTGGGAGGTATTTTTCCTATTACAGAAACTGAATAACATTTATTCATTCTCATTTGTGAGTAACTTTCAGTTCATTCACAGCCGTCTTTCACTTAATTTCTATCATAACTATACGATTAGTTTAACCGGCCATAATTTGATGCTCTATATTTTGGTGCAGTAGAAAAAGTTGCGAAATACTGCGCAATATATTCACTGATTAGTGTGGTCTAGTGGGTGGAGTTTGATGCTGTCTTACGTGATTCTACACTGGCCTGGAAACAAGCCGATGAGTACCAGTGCATCAATTCTTAGTGCTTTCATCGATTTTTATTGGTCGTTTGATTCATTGCTTTCCGTGAGATCGGAAGGAGATTTTTGTCATCGAATAATTCGCTGCTCATAGTTGCTTTCTATTTGAGATGATATTCAACATTTTTTATTTATTTGTTCAATAAGTTGAGCAATTTGAGCCACATTATCAAACAAGTGAAATTAGTAATTATCTCTGCTCGTTAACGTCAGATGATTAAAATAAACTTGGCATAGTTCTTTTAAAATTGTACCACCATATATTTTCTCATCTTCCAGAGTTTATCGTCTCTCATAATGAATCTTCTTCTGCCACATTTAAGCACAATGAGATCATTTGACTCACGGACCTCGGAGCTGAATCAAATTAAGCCATTCGCACAAAGACTGTCTGAAGTGGCTGATCAGATGAACAATCAATTTCGACCCAATTTGGGACAGTCCTATCGTCGAATGCAGACGGAATTTTTCTCATTGTTGGTAAGTCTTCGTTTTCTGAATTGTAAAAGAAGACGTTTCTGGTTTTTGACCGGAATTATCTTCTTTCTTTAGTATTATCATGGGTTCCTGATCATTGGGCATAGCTTTTAGGTCTCACAATGTCTCATCACTAGTCAAAGTGAAATCAGTAGTGTCTAGAACACCTCGATCGGTGATGAAACGAATAATACGTAATGGTTAAGCCTAACAATTTCGCGCTAAGGAACACCACTGTGGGATATTTCTGTCGGATGTTATACTCGTTGTCTCATTCTATCATTTTGAACTTGTCTTGCTTTTGATCCGTTCACAAAACAGATCCGCACACAGAGTTCGGTGGTCCCAAATCTCTGTGGAATATCCGTGTTCGTGGTCGTGACATGGTGGCTATTACGCAATCGATGATCATCTACTGGAGTAGAACGGTGCAACCATTGTAACACTATTATAAACATGGCCCAATTAGAGCTATACGAATCCCCACTATATGGACCAAATGATCTGCACTGCCGCCTCCGCTGTCATTGCTTGGAAGGCACACGACCATCAACTGCGTGTGGGCGCAGCCGGTAATGTCAACCGAAGCACACTGTAAAACATACGAAGTCTTGATCCACTCCTTGAAACGGTTAATCCATGAGAAACATTGACCGAAGTTGTAAAAGGAATTATGTGTCCTTCCATTGCACCGGAACTGCAAGATTACACGGATATCAAAGTGATCAAGCAAGGATTTCATAAATCAAACGGTGCATTTCACAACAAATATTCAACTTTCAAGAGATAACGGTATATGCTCCCTACCCCCCTACCCCCTACTTCGTATACCATCAAGATTTATCTTCATATTTGCGATGGTATCCATATTGTACAGTAATATATATATATATATATATATATATATATATAATGTTTATGGCTACTATTTTTGTTGAATTATCTTTTTCGTCTATGTTGTACAATCGTTGACGATATAACGTACATGGACAACAAAGAATGAACTTTGTTCTGGAATCTAAGCTGTAAGGTATTCTGACCATAAACACAAGGTCATGATTAACGAACAAATGAACTAGGGGTTGTGGGTTCGAATCTGACCACCTACGGTCCGTTTTCGTTTTTTTCGTTCCGTGGCTTCTGAATAACCGCATCTCCCTCCTAAGCCGTTGTGCCATCGTTGTATGACAGATAAAAAACGGGATGTGAGAGCTGTAGTGCCAGTAACCATAGGATGAAGTAGTCCTACATTATCCGATTATTCCCACAGAGCACGCTGGTGAATAAGCTCGTTTTCAGTGATTCATACTTATGCCATTACATTAGAACACATTACGGTAGTTTAAGGGTTGGACCTATTAGATTAGTAGAAAATAATAGATATTAATCATGACAATAAGGAAAGAAGGCAACTGTAATCACGACTTAAAGCAAGACCAGATGTGGATGATTTCTCACGTATTATGTCCGTTTTCTTCTGGTTTATGGCCTGTTGTAGGGGGGAGGGGGGGGGGGGGGGTGTGAGCCACGGCATCTTCTGAGTACACAAATAATTTTTGAGCACTCAAAGAGGTGTTGTGTAGGCGGATGATTTTCATTGATAAATTGATGCCCTAGTATCCCGTAGTAAACCGTTGTGCTTTTGTCTACTCTTCCTCCTTGGTCATGAAATACTAATCAGCAGGGGCAGATCCTTGTTACCACTTGAAACTACAGGATAAAAAATAAAGATTTCTTTGATTGAGGCGAAGTTAGCATAAGAAGTCGCGAATGCTTTGTTACCAACGTATTCAGATTGTTATTTGGACTCGGTTGTGCCTGTTCAGTTAATTCACATTGCAAACACTGGTGTTCCAGGAACTGTGTTCTTCAAAACTGTTTTCCCGTAAATGAACAGAAAAGGGAAGAAAAGTCCTGAAACTGTTTGGCTGTACAGGAGAGTCACTTGATTTGAAGAGAAATTTCTCAGAACCTTCTAGGCAATTAGTAGTTGGTGTTGCGTTGCAGAGAATTGTTCACGCGAAAATTGTGACCTCTAATGATGTTGGTTATTGAGCACTGATTCGTGTAACTTTCTTAAGCAACAAGTTTGCTGGGTAATGGTCGGCCGTAGTAGAAATTAGTTTCAACGGATTCATCTCGCACTAATATGACTCTGCTGGTGGTTGAACACCATGAAAGCTCTGCGCATAGCTGTCTGCTCGTGTTTGATAGGCCTCAACTCGATGATGAAATGGGTCCTTTTTGGATATGTGTCTTTTCTGCTGCAGTCAGCGGTAAGCACGGAATAAGAAAATCAGAAAGGCTCAAAAGCAATATGTGATACACTTGTCCTAGAATTCTGGGCTCAGTTCAATTCAGTCCTCATTGAGGAGCTTACTGTTTAAAATGAATTTTCAGTGAGTTGAGCAATAACTCTATGAAATGCATGTTATCATGGATTGGCAGCAATAAACAAAACTCCGTGATTGTGCGGTGAATTATCCACCAGCAAGCGAACCGGACATAGTTCTCATTATATTTATATATTTCTCACAACAGGAATGTGTATGAATGTTCTTCGTCGGAGAGCCTTTTATGGAAACAAATTTGATTTGCCGGTAGTTCTGTGTGGGCTAGTCACAGCTGATGTGAAAAAAACGACTACTCTGTAGCAGTTAGTTGATATATTTGAAAGCAAGTAACTAGTATGGAGTACAAAACTTTCCTGGAAACACAAGCAATTTTTGCCGCTCATCAGATATACGCCTCGGAAGCTCCCCTGTTAACCCTTTTTCATACTGGTACACTCAGCAGGTGCATTGAAAAATTACGTCATTCGTTAAGTCAGCATTGTGAGTGAATGACTCTCACTGAAGAGCAGAAATATCAGCGCATCACATTTGTGGTTGTCTAATGAACTCCTCAAAGTAAGCATATATATACAAAGGATAAGTAGCGATAAAGTTTCATAAAAGTGAAAGCAGTCCATTCAGCACTAAAAGCCACAAGAGGACTGTACAATCGGTTAACCGCACACCTTGCGATTCGCTGGTCATATGTATCTAACGAAGCACTGTTTCATAAACTGGAACCTAAGACATTTGGCCGGTGGTGGTCGAGAGCTTTTGTTCATCACATCGGCGGTCAGAGGTCCAAATCCGACCCCTACCGGTCATTTTGGTGGTAGACAGTAATCCGTTGTCGCCCTGCTCGTTACCACATTTGACCATTTGGGACCTTATGTGGGTCTCCAAATCAAGTTTCAAGGTCTGGTTGCCGGTCATCCCTAACGGAGCAAGGGTTTTGTAGCTATAGGATATACTATTTAAGCCGTATTGGTGCGTATGCATGTGATAAAAAATGTGCCAATAACTGTAGTTACCAGATACGTGCTTTTTTGAAATAACTAAGAAGATGGTAATGTCTATTAACAACCCTTGGTAGACTGTTGGTACTTCGTATAATGTCGACAAGGAGAAAACCTTGGAGGAGGAATACTTATGACCACCGGGTTTTGAACTCTACCACTAACTCTAGGGAGAAGCCTTTTCTGCTTTCGAATCATCTCGTTTTAGCAGTTTAAAACGATGATTAAAAAAAGACCCATGTACCAAATCGTTTCACACAACGTATTGGGCCCACTGTTGTGGGCAAGCAAGCCTCGAGGTTTAATCACTTTCATTCTACCGAACCACGCCACCGATCGGCTATCCTGTCGCTTGTTGTTTCGTGTGCCCCCAATGGACTGGCACTGAAGCACTGTCTACCAGTGAGATTTTAGTACACCGGATACCAGGTAATAACTAGATCCCGAGATTGGCTTATGGAACGGGCAACAAACCAAAAGTTCCGACACGTGCCAAAAGACGGTAAAAGTCGATGGAATAGGTGAAGGACAGTTTGTATTGAAACCATGCTGTCCACGGTTACTTTCGGGAGCGACCTCAGACGCGATACTAGCTGAGGGGGCTAAGGGTTTAACCGTCCGCAAGCAGAACAGTCAAAAATGTGTTTTTCAATTGGCAGAAACCAATTGTTCTTACAGCAAGCAGACAAACAAGGCACAGCCCTGTGGCATCGAACAACATACAAACTGCTCACAGCTAAGTGCTAATTGGTTATGTTTATCTACGATAATTTTCGGTCATGAATTTACACATTAAAACTCGGTCATCTCCAGGTCGTTACAAGATTAGGTCGTCTGTCGAATGATGTATCAGATCATACCCTCACGTTCACTATAATATCAGGGAATACTGACAACTACGGCCCTAAGATTAGGATCCAGGGGAGAAAACAAGGTCAAAAATTCGTCAAATACGGCAACGTTTCAAGTCTCAGTGAAACATTATCCGTGTGTAAATCTGACCGGCAGAGACGGGGCTCGCACTTCTTACCTCAGCCTCGGCAGCCACCGGCGTATACCGCCTGATCATTGCCCACTAAGAAGAGGTTCGTTATATATGTTCGAAATCCCAATCAGTTAGATTAATCGGCAGTGCGTATCTCATAATGCAACTTTACGTCATGCCACCTTGATTTGAAACAAGTCACTGGCAACATCATTCGGCCGGGCTAATAGTGAACAGGGTGAATTTTCTCGATAGAATTTATGGCAGGGGGACTTTTTAATGTATGCCACTGATCTGCCAAATGCATGAAAGGACATCGAAAAAGACAGTCAAAAACGTTTACCAGGGCAACGTCAAATATCGAAGGAAGACTGAAAATTATATCCAACAAAGATGGGTCAAAACTAGCAAGACACGAATTCTGAGTCATATATCATAATCGGAAGCAAAATGAATACAGTACTGAAAGAACGGCCAGCTGACAGTATGAGTACCCACATACGTGCCCGTGTAAGCACACAATACAGTGCTTGTACTTGAAACAGTGTCCCTTCTAGCCCGTTACTAAGACCGGAAAGAAGACATATATTGCTAGATGCAAGCTTTTCGTTCAATCTTGTCTATCACGTGTGTAAAACTTGTCAGTTTTTATATGATACGGTACATGCTATACACAGTGGATGAGATCAAGAGAATGTCTATCACAAATGCGTCAACAATTTTGGTAGGGTTGCGTGACTAATCCCAGGGAAGACGGACAGTTCCCAATTGACTTTTTTGTATCCTATGGGGGGAGTTTCCCGCCATGATCAACATAGCTTGACTAAATGCCCGCACTTTTGCATAGCGGTGGCCTAATGGTACTCTGAATGACCGGAATTTGTTTTGTCCATTCCGACTGAGTCAATGGATGCAAAAGCCATTTCGAAACGAGTTCAGTCACTCTTTGAGCCAAGTACAGTTCTGTTCTGCCAATACACGTGTCATCAAAACTGCAAGTGAACCGGTAAACAATGTGTGAGGCATTGAGAGCAATATGACTGCCAGAGTGACCATTACATTTTAATCTTCTAGTGGTCTGCAGTATGCGCAACTGGGCTGCCATATCTGTTTGGCCTAGGGAGGAGCTTTAATTATGACGTGAATGACTACAAATGTGGTTACTTTTAAAAGGAACAAATAAAACGGCTTGCTTCCGTTAAACTGCCAATATGGGCTCCTTTTTGCATCGTGGTTTATTGCGGTGTTCAATGAACTTTTCCGGATAACCACTGGTCCAACGGATTTTCGTGATAAAACCTTAATTTTGCAATTGGTCAGGAGTACAAATTTCACGGGCTCAGTAGAAAAGTATCCTGACCAAACTGCGTTTTTCTGCTACTCGGGGTAAAAATATAAAACTGCATATAGCTTCCGTCCCCTGACGTTTTTCTGGAAATGGCTTGTTATAGTCTGCCATCCGGACACATTGTGAATAACGTATCTAAGATGGGTAAATTGGAGTTGGATTTTTTCATATGACAGATAAATTTGGATGTAAAGAATTGGGAATATCATGCGACGGGATAAAATAGTCATCATTTAAAATTAATGAAATATCGTCAACATAACTTTTGTGTGAGGGAAACCGGGTAATTTGATCGGGTAACTGGTTTCCGGCCATTCCCAGGAAAATACCTGCTAGTGTGGTACCTTGAGAGCTTCCTCTTGCCACATTATCGATCTGTATGTGTACCTTTCCTTCAAAATCATACGGATATTTTCTGCACATAAAAGGATAAAGTCCTTCAAGTAATCAATAGGGATGGGCAGTGCAATGTTCTTAGATAAGATGGCATGACAAAAGCTGTCAGCAATTTCTCGAAGAGGTATTTTAGTAAAAGAGTTTCACCATCCATTGAATACATTCTATGAGTCTTTACTGTAAAACTGTTAGGAATTTTTGCGAGCTGAATTGAGTCTCGTAAAAAACGAGGGGTGAGACATTTTTGGACTGGACGAAGAACACCAACTAGCCGGATGGCAAGTTTGTGGTAAGCTTAATTTAGCATGCTCAAAATAGGCCTCAACGGACCTCAGCCTTTGTAAATCTTTGGCCATCTTCCCAGGGAAGGCTTTTTGGTTCCAATAGGTTTCAGTTTCTTGTACTAGCTTACCGAAATGAACCCATATAATACTGAGACTTGCAAGCTTCTAGATATCAAGTTCCCTGTGAGTATATTGTTCTGTGATGTTTTATCCAATGCCGGTCTTTGGTTATCAGACAAAATAGTGTTCATCTTGTCAACATATATTCTGTTTTATCCCTGATTACCACTCAGAAGCCTTTATCTGGTCGAGGAAACATTAAGTGATACAAGTCTTTTATTTGTTTGATGGCAACTGAATTCCACATTCAGGAAGCTTCGCCAATGGATACGGGTTGAAATAAATTGTTGGGAAATATCCACAATTTTGGCTTTGAATCACCCGGCCGTTGTGTTTTGAATTAGGTTGCAGACCTTTCATTTAATCACGCAGATTTGCTAGCAGTATCTCTGTTTGTAATTCGTTTACGCGTTTCAGTGTAAGTTTGAATTTTAGTCCTGTGTAAATCACCTCGAGTTGGACAGTTGTCAACTGGGCATCACATAGGTTGTGAACGTATCTGTTTGTGTTCGTCGTACTGGATTTTTTGTTGGGTAGCTTGCTCTGTCTTAAAGACTTCTTATGGTTTCGAGCTTGCTTCTTGTAACTTTTCTCCGGTTACTCTCCAAGTCTAAGTAATTCATTTGCATATCGAATTCCTTTTATCGATCCATTCTGTTAGACAGTCCTGCAAGTCGCGTTCACTTTCATTCACTAGAAGACCTACTCTGTAAACAGTAGTTCTGCGTCTCTTAACGGTCGGGTCCTTAAAATACCCAAATTGCCTTTAGTTTTAGGCGACTATCTCCTGTTGGAGTATACGTAGCTTCCATGGATGTCGCGAACCATAGCTGACCATGGGCTGCCGGTGGAAGCAAGTTCGGTGCAGATTAGGACTCATTTTTTCTTTCATTGGCGCGTATCATCGACCGACTGTAAGCTTAGGTGTTCTGCATCAATCTCGACGGTGCTAACTGAAGTTTTAAGGGGGGGGGGGGGGGGGGTATCAAAACAACAGTGCCATCTGGATTAGTGTTGGAGAAGGCGTTTTGTTCGCTAAGTTCAGTCTCAGGTCGTTCTAAGGTACGACCGAGCAACCACAGTGGATGACTTTGGAGGAGGGCAGAGGGTTCGTCATCTTCGAAATATCATCTCTTGGCTTCCTCTTTAGATGCTCTGCAAAGCCATTTTATTCTCGGGAATCGAGGCAGGCATCAGTGATGTAACATCGACAAATTTATCGTACCTTCGGCTGTGAAGGCTGATTTCACCACGGGTCCACTACACTCGTCGTAGCTACGGAAGTGCTACCTATATCTGGACTGTCATCGAGTGCAACAAAATAGGACCGCAAACTGCGAGAAAGGTGGAACAACAGATCTAAATCAATGAGACTCACAAATATTTTTTTGTCATTTGGTTGGCAAGATGAAAACAAAGTTCAGAGTCGATTCACGAGATGAAGCCACCCGAAGGGATTACATGAAGCTAATGATTTTTTAAAATTTTAGACCCTATATCGTTTTAGGCACTCTTCTAGAGAGACTGAACTCGAAGACCACGTCAGTCAATCAAACATGGGATACCTCCGGTTTTCATGATTGGGAAATAAGGACTAAATGTGAAACACTCAGTAAGATAAACCAGAAAAAAGTTTACTTGAAACTATAAATCTTACTTTTCCGAAGAATATGCCGTTGGTAGCAACACATTCTGCTCTCACATGAACTTGGCAGAAAGTAATTCGGTTTCATTGCTCAATATGATGAACAAACTAAAAAGACTTGTAGAAGCTAATGGAACATTGGGTTTGAGAATTACGCTGTGAATTCGACTTGCATCACAGACTGTTCAGACCAAGCAACTGTACACGAAAGTTGTCACCATCTGCTAATCCAGCTGAGAAAGGGCACCCGCAAGTTCGCCCATTCCTGTTGCTATGCTCAGTAGATTCCATCACTGTGTTTCTCACCCACCAAAAGGAGAAAATAGACTTGTGGAGAAATCTCGCTTCTCCAAAAGTCCCCCGTGCCACCTCAGAACTGAATTCTCAGGGCAGGTGGTCGTTTTTCTATCACCCAACGAACAGAGGTAAGAGTGAGTGATAATATGTGGGGTGTGTGGATCAGCTGAGTCGTTGCTGCCTTTGTCCTGGCCCCAACAACTGTGCTGTTACGGGGTGCCTCAGAGACTAAAATCTAAGTGTTGTCTCCTCTCTCGTATGATGTGTACGGACCGTTTCCTGTATGAACTGGTGAGATTGCTTTGACCGCATTCCTACAGAGTCTTGTTGGTTTGTCCTGAGCACAAAGGCGCGTGGACGGGTGAAGATAACGCTCACGCAGACGAGTGCGCATGCATGCGCTGAATTTGACCTTAAAACTCAGTGTTGTGCTCATTCAGGGAATTTGCCCCCTTTTCCGTGTTTATGCGTCAATAACCGAAACAGGGCGAAAGATATGGATAGGTGGTGGTGTTAATGTTATTTGGGAGGACTAGGACTTAGCACAGGCACCGTAGGAACAAACGAACTGTGGGAAGTGAGAAAACAACTCAGAATCAACTGTGTCTGGGACAAAACTCACGCGCTCGACTGCCGAACAGTCGAGAATGCGGGGTAATTACAAGTTTTCCTCAATCGCGCCAAGAACTCATCGGGGTAACGACCAGCTAAAGCCTCATCGGAGAAGCAGGGCCACGTGTCAATTTGTCTACATGCCATCTGTCTTATGTTTTGGTGTTCCCGATTACCACGGAGGAATGCTAGGAGGAGACATGGGCAAAATGAGTTGCTAATGGGCTATAAAATGGCTCCGGGGCCATGGTAACAAGGAATAATCCACAATTTGATTGTCCGAAATAGCCGCGAGTATGCAGTGTGAATGATTGCACCACGAGTAATTCTGGAGACACCGTGCGCTATATCCTAGTCAGTCTGCTGCTATGTCTGCTAATTTTTATGTGTTCTTCTCCTTTGTAGTCGGGAACGAGTGTCAGTCTTTCAGGAGACTGAAACAAACGGTTGAGAACGGTATAGAAACCCTGCAGATCATAGGAAAACACCAGCCGACTCAGTAAAATTGAATGAATATAAGTTCTAGGAAATTCAAACGCAAGAGAGATTGACTACTGGAAATTTGCCTGAGGTTTTCTGTGAGAAATATATGAGATTCTTAAAACTCATCACGTGTCCTTCTCTGGCTCATGATGTCTTATCGGGAACCACTTTCATTTAACATTTGTGACTTCGATTACCCTCTAATTGCCTTTCCCATGACGCAACGTCGGTGTACGGACGAACTGGGTAACATGTGTCGTGTTTAGCTGGGGGACATTCAGTATAAAAATACCGAAAGAAATGCAAACGAATCAAGAAAATTATGGATGGTTAAATTAATCTGACTATTTTCACGCATCCATTATTTTTTGAGTACCCAGAATTGGGTGTGGTTTACAAATATCTAACTACTGTGATTTCGTGAGTAGCAGGTAGATGTTCAAGAAAGTAGTCCCCGGGCTTCCGGTCGTTGCAACAGCATTACTGTTGCCATTATGATTATGATAATTATTCATATTGATGCTCATATTATTATTGTTGCAGATACATGGCAATATGTCTACTGCGATGAGTATTAGGCTTAAACGTTCAGCACTAAAAATGTTCGGATGTTTCTCAGTTTCTGGGTGAACCCTGATTTCATTTTGCTAAACGTGGGGGTTCGAAACTGTTAACCATTCAACAATAGGGCATGTGGCTTTACCGTGAATAGACACCACAGGCTTGGATTTGCAAGACTGCTCACACAGTCATACTGACGGGAGTACAGAAAATATACCATGTACGGAGTTCCATTCGAGGCCAAAATAGCTGATTATTAGGCAGAGAGGGTAGGTGTTGGGAAGAGCTAAAATGGTAGACTTATTTTTTATTTTGTTTCTTTCCCGGGAGATGAATAACCAAAAAGCTGCTTTTGCTTAGCATTGAAGCATAGACTGATAATCTTTTTTAGGTAAAAAGTAGCCCCTTTCAGACCAAGGTAGGCAGAGAGTAGAATAAGATAGAATATTCATGTAAGAAACGAATATGGGGTTCAATTTAAATTTATCCGTATCGCTCCCGTCATCACCTCATAGAACTGAATGAAAACCTTTGTCTCTTTTAAAAACCACTTTTAGGACATCTTATTCACCCCTTGCCCTAGCAAATGTTTCATCCACGTGAAGCTTATAGCGTCTCGTTTTCTTGGTTGTTGTTCACAGATTGAGTTTGGATATTTAATTTGTTATTGTGTATAGGAAACCAGAGGATACATTACCGGCAGCCGAATTCCCTTCACCACTTTCACGAGACCATCTACTGGGATGGATCTGGCCTCTTCTTCATACCTATGGTTTTCTTTCTCCAAAGCAGCCCTAGTTCACATTCCCATAGATTGAAAAACGTACTTGCATGAATTGTTCGTATGGATCATAACCCTATTCCTCCTCATTACAAAATTACCTGGAACGGTTAGCACTCATTCATGATAGACTATGGATCCCAGTTTTCTCGAACTGTCGAAGAGTTGTGCCTTCAACCGTGTTTCAAATTGCGGACATTCAGACCAAAGCCATGATTTGATGATGACCATGATGGGCGACGTAACATGAAACTGCACGTTACACTTCACCGAAAGAACGCACAACGAATGTGCCCTCTCATCACACTCCCTCTGCATCTGGTGGTCATTCGTTCCGGTAAAATAAAACTTTGCCTTCTCCGTGTGCCTGCTTATATGTGCATGTGTTGGTGAATTAGACAGTAGCTTGAAATGTCAAACTGAGCGGGCTACATTTGTCTGAAAAGGAGTGGTGCACAGTTGTCTCACACAAGCAAGGCGATTGCAGTGCCAAACTTTAGAGTGATACGATGGGCTTCATTTAGGGATGTGCGAATTATAGCACACGTTTTCAGGTCACGTGGGTGATTCCAACCGTGAGGGGAGATTGGACGTGCCACAACAATGCAAATCGCGCACGGGACGAACTCAGCCAGTCCTCCACAAACATGCAAAATACACCAGCGTGTAACCTCATTCGGGCTTGTTAAGATAGCCTGCAAACAGGGATAGGTGAGGGATGACTAAGTGCGAGAGGGAGCGTATTCGAGTCCGGATTACAGGGGAAAAGTGGGTGGGTTGTGAATTTTCACGGTCGCGGTTTATGTCAGAGTTTGCTGTTAAGTGTGACAAAGTCTGCAGACACTGAGGATTTGGCGGTCCACATGGATAACTGTGCCAAGGTTAAGGTAGACTGTCCTTTACCAGTTCCACCCTGTCGTGCCAATATTTGCATCGAGCTTACCCCGCAAATCTGACGTACACATGTGCATTCGAGCCAAACATAAACTAGCCTTCAAATGTCAGATTAACGTTATTCTTTGAAATCTTCTGAAAACGGTCCAAGGTCATCATCGGGCGGACTGTTTGACCGGATGATTCATTCTGGCCATCCTGAACACACACATGTATACATACATACATACATACATACATACATACATACATACATACATACATACGCAGTGGTGACTGTGTACGAAAGGCATTAAAGGTGAATAAAAACACTCGCTGTTTATTAGGAAACAAAATAAATCTAGCAGAAAACGACCATTCTTCTAGGTAAATCTAACTGTACTGCTTGAAACGATATGCCTTTTCTGTTCACTGAGAAAGAAGACTGTCGTGAACGAGCAGCCACACAGGATGCTTGCTTACCAGTGCAACTACGAAGATATGAACTGGAATATCAAAATCATGAAAGTTGAACGCTCGTCTTCGGACAGGTACAACCTCCGTTAAATACTTGTTATACTGCCTTATATGGGTAACACTTTACCGATGCCTTCACACCCTATTGTAAACCGCCGTAAACAAAACAGTAAAACAGTATGAGAATGAACCATGTTGTACAGTAAACGTTGCCGACGCTAATCGACAACCGACATATAAAAATCGAACTACTCTTAAGCAAGCTTTCATTTCGACTTTAGATTGTAGAATTCCATCCACGAATGAACTTTGAAACCTTTGGGGCTGGTTACCTAGATGGGGCCGCAAAATGATTGTCGGAAAATCAGCGGTGTTGGTAGCATCCATAAACAATGCTTAGTAAACGGTCTTTACTAATCATGCAAATGAAATGCTTTATCCTGTCTATACAATTTCGGGTAGATAATGGAGATCGTTGTAACTTGCTAGAATAAATTTCCCGTTATATGACCAAAAGTCATTTAAAATTCTATTGGTCCGCCTTGGCCATCGGCGCTAGACACTGTGAGGTAATCAGAAACTACATGCAACCGATAAGAAAAATATTCTTCCTAATACCGGTGGCATCAAAACTATGCGAACACGTGACCTGTCGTCATCATGGTTGTTAATTCTCTTGGTTCTCCAACCATTCCAACCTCACTCCTTAGAAACTGTTACGTATCTAGTCCGCTATACAGCACCGAAAACAAGCACATTTACTACCGCGTATTCTTAAAATACCTTGCAATCCTTTGAACTTTGTATAGACTGTTTCTGTCATACACACGTAACCTTTTTATTGGAATATGTATTTAGAATTCAAGCTTAAACCGTAACAGCCAATTTCGGTATGTGTTACTTCTGTATGAGTTGCTTCCTTGCTGGCTGTGGCTTGTGAGACTTGAGAATAACGCAACCTGTACGGCTGTTTAATCCTTGTTTGGAATCATCAGCTGTGCTTATCCACGAAGCCCCCACCGGAGCTCTGATCCGGGGTAGAAGATTTCGAGTCAAATACCCACCAACAGGCCATCCGGGCTGGCCCTCAGCGGTTTGTTGGACATATACTCTGCATGATATGGCATACTTCCATCATTGGCTGTGGGCCTTAACAACCCGTTTTCCGCACAGCGATCGACTGCTGCGGTGCACGACTCCTCTGTAAGGGCTTGAGGACAACGAAGGCGTTTCTTTAAACAACCTGCAGTGCTTGGCTACTATATGAGTATGAGTAGTAAGAGGTTAGATTTGCCGATTGTGATCCATCATGCGACTCACCAATTCATCATTGAAAGTTACAGAAGTACTGTACAGCCATTTCATTGTTGTCAGGACTAATCTGCAGTGGACATCTGCCGAGCCCCCAAGGGGACTCGAACCCAGGTTCGAGCCTCCCTATTTCTTATCACTTCGTTCAAAATATGTCAACTGTAAAATCGATTCGCGAAACGACTGGGATATTGTCGTGATTTCAAAATCTAGCCATCCTTTTGATCACTTGAAGACTAAAGCAACTAAATTTTTTCCATTCTTATTTGTAAAGGCGTATGGGAACTTTCGTTATCAAATTTTCCTCCAGATTAGATACCCAATGATCTCTTGCCTTTTATTTCATCCTAATGGATCTACTGTCATTACTCAGGTTGGATATGTTCGTATTTTCCACAATACATCTTGTTGTGGTAATACATTTTGCACGATTAGTGGGGAAAAATATTATATCCCTCATTAAAAAAATATGAAATTTTATTACCGGGAAAATTGTTCATTGAGCTTATACAATGTTATCCTTCTCCTCTCTAATAAAGCAGCGGAATTTTCCGGTTTCCACCATATTTTTCTTCGACGTAGGGGAAAGAAGATGAATATTTAACGGATTGTGTCCATACGATCTTGAAATCCAGGTCACGTATTTGGGGCGAACCTAAAGTTTTCCCCCGACGCGGCCACTATTCATCGAGAGTTGATTGTTGAATTGTGAGTAAATATAGCGCTTTCCCTATGCGTTCGCTTCGTTTTTGCTCTTCTGTTAAGCAGAAAATTTAAAAAACAAACATTTCTAGTAGGATGCGCAATTGTTTCTCAATGACCAAAACCACCCTTGGTGAATCTTACTCGGGTCGGTTTAACAACAAGTCATATTTAACATTTGACTGATTTCGAACTTTCGGACTTCATACTAATTGTCTTGGTGATCAAGGTGACAGTTTCAATCGGAAACTTATCGCAGCCGAACTGGCGTGATTAATGTTAAGTTCTACAGAATTTTATACATCGCTCTTGTGTTGTGATTTAGTACGAAAAGTTCAGGAAAGAGGAATTATTCACAAAGAAAATAGTTCTTCCAGCGAATTTCCATATCACCTATATTCTTGTGAGCACCTCGGTATATACGTTAACCATCGTTTAAACAAGATTAAGTATGAAAAATCTGTGCTCCAACTGGAGTGAGATCGAAAACACAAATAGTTCGTCCTTAACCCATCACAATGGATTCTCAAATTCCAATGACCAAGCTAATCGGGATGGGCAAATAATTGCAATAAGAAAAATCGATGTATACAGTCAGCTAAGAATACTTTCTTCTTAACCAGCAAGAATAGAAGACCTCGAATGCTAGCATACCCCGAGGCCAGACATATATTTGCAACTGGAGTTGAACGATTATTTGTAAACCCGGAATATGTAATTTAATTAATACTTTACGCTTTTGGGATTTATGGCTAACATTTGTTCCTGTGAATCTGTTTGCACCCATCAAACATATTGCTGCTCTTCAGTGAATTGGAACAAGTAAGATCCCATAAAAATCTTTAGATGAACTTTTGCCGATGTATAAAACCGATTTAACAAGGTGGTAGTCTGTATTACTAAGGAGAATAGACGCGTAGTGAGATTACAAATCGGCCCAAAGAAAACCTTAAATAATGTCCTCTCAAGCTCATCGGGCCACACGTGATTGATCAACTTTCCTGTCACATTCGCACACAGCACCCAATCCAGTGTTTTTATCAACTTGTACTTTCATCGTCTTTGCCTTGCAACACCACTCCGAAATAAAGTTTAGCAGACAGCTCTGGTTCGGCGACTCGTGTTTTCTTTCTGACTGGAGTAATCAGGCCAGGGCTGTCCGTTATAACAAGATGAGTGAGCTTGTGTATCAGGGTTACAAGATTTTGAAGAACGTGCTGGGCCGGGTGGGCCGTCTGTGTGGAATGGACAACTTGGGTATCTTCACGAAGCACTGATGGTGATCTGACACATGCACTTTGGTGTATTGTTCAGGTTAATTTGCCCGAGTGACTCACGACGGTGCTTTCCGTAGTCATTTTTCAACTAGTGTGTCAGGCAAACTTTTCGCCACTCCGTTTCTACGTGTTCTTTCCATTCAGACGATGCATCGTGAGAGAATGAGTAGAATCCATTTGAATTCAGAATTAACAATGATGTAATCTTAGCAAAGTCCAGGGAAGTGAGGCGTGAGTTACTATAAAAGAGGAAGTCGATTCTTGTCAAAACAATATTCCTGAGACTCTACTAAGTAGTTGAATGATTGGTACTATGAATTGATTCACCTTAGTAGCTTCGCATTTTTTAGAACCATGTAAAACTCAACTTCAAGTAAACCTCAGAGATGTAATCTAATAGTACAGAGTGAACAACAACCTTAGTAACATGATATCTGAATTATGCATAGAAGGATCCAAAGTACAAAAGCCTTCCATCATAAATGTCGATCACTGTGCGGATAAGTCTTTGACGTCCAAGCTCAAGGGAAGGGAGTTGGGGTTGGGCGCTTATATCATGTATCGTTGACGTGGAGCAAGCTGTTAAAAATCAACCCGGATAGCTGTGATGAATTTGTGCCCCATACTCAAGCAATAAAAGACATTCTAGTTAGACCAGTCACCGTTCGTTTGCTCAGTGTACACCCCAGTCATCATGCATGCATTTTCATGCACGGCCAAATACATCGTGCTCGTGTGACTTATCCTGGTGCTGTCCTTGATATTGATTATAGCAGTGTGCATATCTCACGCGCGTGATCAGACCCTAAATCGCGTGACAGCGTTTGGCAAGTTTGTGTCCAGTAGTCACGCTGTCAATAACTGCATGCGAATAAAGTCTTGTACAAATTTCGTGCCTAAAAAGGCCATATATTTCAGGTTGAAGAACCCATATATTCCAGTGCCAGTTCGCGTATTCTTCGATTTTGTTTCGAGCAAATCGGTCATTACAGTAGCCTGGTGACAAGTGCGTGTGACCCATAAAATGCTTCCTAGATTCAAGTCTCACTTCTCAATGTTAGTGAGTCCTTGCAGGAACAAAATAGATGTACGTGCCTCCCTCGTTTTCAGTGTTGAATAAAAAGTTCATACTGCTTTTTGAATCACTTCCTTCAGACTAAACTCACTTTATTTGTGGTTCAAAGTCTCGGGTTTTGATTTCAACTGAAGATGGTTCTGTTGATTCGCGCGCATTTCGAATAAGCTTTCCATGAAATAATTTGAATAAATCCCATTTCCAAACTAAATAGATTTCAAGCATCTGGAAAATTTCCCTCTTTGATATACAACAGCCCATTCTTTTGCGTGTTTCGTTGTATACGGGAAAGGTTTTCGATGCAACTACTACTGTTTTAGCAAGATGATTATAAAATCTTGAAAAATGCCTAGTTGAAATATATTTCTCTTCATTACCGATCCTGAACATAATAAATCGAGAATGAACAAAATAATTATGTTTAGTGTGGACTTGGGTTTCGAGAGATACAAACAGAAAATATGGTTGTTTTGACTAATCACTCAAACCTATTTCTAAAGTCATATGAAACTGACTTAACCAGGGAACAAAGCAGTTTGGGAAGTGTTTCTATTCATTCTCTCATATATTCTGTTCGCTTGAACAGGCCGACTAAGCGATTTTGTTGCTGTCCTGGAGATTGCTCCTCTTATCTCCCAGCAGAACTCCATGACATATTGGAACAGAACACACCAACCCGTGGTTCTAATTATGACCTCACGGGGGTAAGCTCCAGGTAGCCCCCTTGTTTTGCCCACGTTTGTCGCGTCTCATCACTGGTTGAACGATTATCAGTGACTATTGTTTGACAAACGGAGAAAACAGTTTTTCTTCCGGGCACAAAACTCCCTCATGGAATGGTCTCAGCTGCTGTCGGGTCATCATTCCAAGGTTCTATCGATAAACTGAGCACTTGAGTATACAGAAACCGTGTGTGCATGTCCCGGTAGTGAATGCCTGCTCAAAACGTTTAGTGTTTACCTGAAAGTGACCCATTTTCGACCGTATAGGTCGGATAGGATATTGTTTGAGAATGTAGCAAAATTTCCACGTTTTATCCCTCCAGTAGGCAATGCAGTGCGAAAGGACTTTGATAACTGCAACTCTGAGAACAGGTCACTAGAAGCTAGTTTGGTCAGTTGTTCAAAAATGATCGCTACTACTACTACCACTACTAAGGTGGGAGGAGTACAGCTCATGCAGAGCCACTGAATTCAGACAACTTTCGTTACATTTGGGCGTGGTATATTTGGAAATTAATATTCCGTGGCATATTTACAACCATTTTTTGTACTTATCTTCGAGGCCGGTAGTAGTTGGAACCTAGGTCGTGGTGGTCAGCCTATGACACAGAAGAAAGGCGTGAAAACATTGACCAGCTGACTTGGCCAAGTAGGTGTTGCTAGACTTCCTGGCCGGAGTCCACAAGAACGGCCTACCAGGTGGTTGAAAACATTGAGTGATACGGCTAGGTGTCGCGGCCAGCGGCGTAGTTACTTTAGGTCTCTGTCTTTTTCCTCATGATTTTCGTTTATTACTTTGTTTTCGGGTCTTCCTCATTTTTAGTTCTATTTTTTCCCCTTCATTCAACGACGCTGGAAGGTGACTACCGAAACCAGAGCACATTCACGAAGTTAACGGTTGAATGAATCGAACCAAAACTGAATTTATCTTGTGTTTTGATATCTGATTTACAGTAGCTACGAGGAATCCACTACATAGGCTTCAAGTTTCCTAAATCATTTCGTTAATATGCATTACGCATGATATGGATTACAGTAAATGACGATGGGTTTACATCCTATGGTCCATGGTGCCGAAACAGTTCGGTTTTTGTGTTCTTTAGATACCTTCGTCCTTTTTCCTTTTGAGTCCTTTTTGATACCGGGGCAAATAAGCTCTGCATGGTCCAACCGGCATTTATTCACAATTGTATCGCAGATTCTCAGAGGTATGATTATGGAAGGCTATAAAATCCAGTTTTTGGGGAAGAAATCTGCGTAGCGATTTTGCACGATGGCAACTCTTCGCTGTTCGATTCTAATCCCGGCAACGTTGTGATTATTCGTGGATTACCAGCAAGAATTCAGTGGATCGAAGGAAACGAACAAGGCGATCTGTCATTCAGATTTAGAAAATATACCAACCTTGAAAACCCCTTCGATTCTCCATTCCAATGAACACGCTGTTATTTCCTTGCCATCTCTGCGGTGACTTATGACACCGACTCCTGTACCATCGAGGACATCGACTGTAAATGTGTTACTTTGCTAGTGTAATTTATTTGTTTCGCAGAATAAATGGTTGGGACAAACTACGATTCTTATTGATAAATTATTATCCAAAATCCAGCCTGTAAACATCCATGTTCTCCACTGTCTTCCTGGATAACGACTGTGAGGACGTGTGTGTGTGTGTGTGTGTGTGTGTGTGTGTGTGTGTGTGTGTGTGTGTGTGTGATCTGCGGGGTTTGGCTGGGCGCGGATAAGAAGTCCGCTTTGATCCCTAATGTTATAAGGTAAAGGTTTCGCCTTTTGGTGAAAGCCCATCGGAAGCCGAACTACAAGTACTCTCTGTGAAAAGTCACCTTCATCACACACACACACACACACACACACAACTGTGAGTTTTTTTAACTACCATAAACTAAGGAAAAATATTTCCGTTTAGGGAAATTTGAGCACTCGTTGGAACTACAAAGGATGGGACTAAATACTCAGTTCCTCTCGAGAGACTCTATAATGGGAATGAGTCTTCGGAAAGTGATTTCGTATATCCTTTGCTAAGCTTTCCCTTGTGGTTGAAATTCTAAGGAAACGACCAGCGCAGTGATCCACCTCCTGCGATGAAGCAGTTACACGAAGCCTACTGGTGGCCGTATCAAAAACACAGGGTAAGTATTGTTTCTTTATTTTATTTGAATACTTTGAACAGCAGCAGTTAGTCAGCCTACCGCTGAACCACTGGAAGCATATCCAACGAACTTACGAAAGCCGGTTTATAGAATACTTCGAGGCACGGTTTCGTTTTCGTCAGACACTATTCTTGTAGCATATGTTCCAATGACGACACCATCGCGCATGCTGTTTCGATCACCGAACAGACCGTCAAATGAGTCTTTTGTCATATTTAACGTTTGCAACTTCTAATTATCAAGCATCTGCAATAAAAGCCTCCAGTTACATGAACAGGCTGTTATTGCGAGGGATCAGACATCTACTTTCTGACATGAAATCAATGATTTCATTGGTTTCGCAATATGCTGCCCGATTTCTTGAGTTCATGCTGCAGCTTTTGGCAAATGACAGTAACTGTGTCGTTTACATGGTCCCTTTTGCCGACTCTAAAAAGCTGCGCAAAGTGGACGCCATCATGTCTCCCGCTGAGAATCGCTAGCAGTTGGTATGTCTAGGATTTTTCAAAAACTATTTTCAGTCCCACAAAGGGGGATTCAGTGGAAAATTTTGTATGCAACGTGATGCCCCGAATTTTGCGTAACAGTTTGATGACTGACATAAATTATTCCGGGGTCCATGGTAAGTTCGCTTCCAAGTGAACTGTAATCCACGATCTCATCACTGGTAGGTCATAGATCTTCCATAAACTGCCTTGAACGCCCTATGTAAAGATAACAATTTTAGGGGAATAGAAGTTGCGAACACGACCGTGTGGCATTCGAAATACGACATGGGCAAGAATCACAGGGTGAAGCCAGGTTTTAGGGTAAATAGATACCTCCGTTTATTAAAATAATTATCCACTAATTTAGAAACCTGAGGACGAAAACACTGAGAAACGTGTCGATAAGGTAGACCTAGACAAATAATTTTGTTGTAATTTAAAATGAATAAAACTTTTTACTGCAGTTTGCTTTTGTGAATCGGTTAAATGGATTAGACAAGAGTGGACTAGATTGATTATATAAGTCATCTTATACACAATGTTAGGGTGATATATTTATTGACTAACCGACTAGAACGCCATTTCAGCAATTCGTAGTGTATGGGACCGAGGATTGGTAGACCTGCTACGTGCGCGAACAGGCGGAGTATCACACCAAAAAATCCAGGGTATAATTTGTTTGGCTGGAACTGAGTAATCCGGTTGGCTCAGGGGGTAGAAAGTGCAACACACAGCCGAATAGGAACGTTGCGCAGCCTCACCACGCTGCTTGTTTCCCGGAGGAAGTGGACAAAGGGTCCGAAATTTTTCCCCTTCTTACAAGGACTAGGAAACAGTCAAAATTAGGGCTATGACCCATTTTGTACTGACCAAGATATTCCAAGCATATCGTTAAGATCACTGATTTGGTATTACAGTGGGGTTTACAGCAATGCTGTAAACATAGGAATGGTGAACCGTCGATAATGGTTGTCTCACTTCGTTGTAACGATCAAGTTTTTCAGCTAAATTGCAGTTAGACAGCTACATGTGGTGCGATAGTTTGCTTGCTTATCTGACCCAAAATGTCTTTCAGAAAGGCTTCTGCTTAACCGGAGGCGGAATTCTGTCAGAAATTCCAATGCCTCGCCGAACCAATTGGTAGGTTTTCATTGGTTCAGTACTATCTATCGGCAAGCTTCCAGACGGGAAGCTCCCGCACGTAGGCACGAGAAGAATCCACTTATCAGACGAAAGCCTGCATTAGGGTGAACTTAAAAACGGATTACCTGAAACTTCTATGAACGAGGAAGGAGCCGAATTTGCTTCGTGAGACGGTTATCGTCAGCCGAATTCGGTTAGGCCATTGGCTAAATTTCACTATCCCTCTCGTGTTCCTCTAGCATCATTGAGTGTATAAGGCTAATGTAATGTTCAAGGATTGCTTACTTCCGTGGGGATTGTTACGTCACAAATTCTATGGATAGAACAAAAGAGCACATGTGCGAGGGACGTGTATTCAGAACCAAAGAAAAGCTTCTACGAGCATGGTTGGCATCAGAACGAGAATATACAAGCTAACGTGAGCTGTCAGTCAATATCAGTCTGGCGTGATCGGTGGAATCGGACAGTGCAGATCGTGGTACAGACAGGTATCGGATGCGCAAGTGAAAGACGAATGGAACATGCGTGAATAACGAAAGAAGGTTCACGGCGCATGGGTAAGCCTCGCGGAGTCAAGTGACTGATTCAACCGCAAACACAGGGGTTGCCTGTGGGTGGTGAGCCGGGTGTTGGTAACCATATGGGTGTTCGATTAATGTAAGTGCAAGATCCTGTTGATGCTCTCAGTGAGCTTTGAGTTCATGGAGTTTTCTTTCCTGTGTTTGGCAGTTTGAACACAAGTCACCCCCGCAGAAGTACGCTGATCCTTTGCATACTAAAAGTTTTCGATCCGCGAAACAAAAACAGGAAAACTCCATGAGCCTAAAGCCTAGTAAATGCATGAACAGGATCCTACACCTACATAAATCGAACACCTATATATTGCTGCCAACAACCTGCTCACAGCACTAAGACGCGGTGCCCAAGGACGTTTGAACAATCTATGGCATCGATAAGCGGAAAACGAAAAGAGCCAGCAAGATCTTACTCCGCATGCCAGAAGCCACAACAGATTTTGTCTGATTATTCCCAGTAAGCACATTGTTAGAAAACGGGTTGGCGAACAAGCTCGCTTTCAGTGATTCATACTCATGTCATTACATCACAATATATTACGACAAGTTAAGGAATTGGACCAATTGGACAAACAGGGACTGATAGAGATTAGTGTTGACATAAAAATGGGAAGAAAACAATTGTGGTCCAGGCTTAATCAAGACCGGATGCGGATTATTTCTCACATATTACGTCAGTATTCATTTGGTGTGTGGCCTGTTGTAGAGTGGGGGAGGGCCAGGGCAGGTTAGGAGCACACAAATTGTTTTTGGGCACACAGAGGGGGGTTGTGTGGGCAGATGCCGACAGCCTCAACTGCAGCCAGGATGCGACGTTCTGTTTGTCTCGACTGTCTACCCCGGATCTTAAACAGGGCACGAAAAGCCTCGGACATGTTTACTGTGTGACTGGACTGAGCTAGGTGTGAAACGACCACGTTAGTAAGCGATTTAATTGCTCCAGTGTTCAGTCATGCAGGGTAGTGGTCGTGGGTACGTTCAGACCAACGCCGAGTCGTGCGGCCGATGTAGATTGTGCCACAGAAACAAGTGAATGAGACACACAGAATGAGACTGTAGAATCGGGTATTTTGTCTTTCAACCGCAAAGTCACTGCTGGTCTGGATTGGAACAACATCCGCAGATTAGCTGCGTAAAATGTTTTGCTGATGACGCCTGACAATCTTCTCTGGGCTTTCTCTGCCAACGCGTCGCCTTTGAATGGCAAAGTTATGTATGCTGACTTCCTTTCCACCATGGACTCTTTTGGAGTTTTCCGCTCAATCTGCATCATTTTATCAACTAGGCGGTCCGGGTAGCTGTTCTGCGTGAAAATCCTTCGCACCGTTCGGAGTTCTTCCTCAATTGTGTCCTCTGAGCGTATTCATCTTGCTCTTTTTAGGAGACACCTAATTAGATTCCTTTTCAACTTAAGAGGCACGAAACTTTGGAAGTGGATGTAATGTCCATTCCACGTCACCTTCCTGTGTACTGAACGACTGATTGAACCATCTTCACCACGATTCATCCGAACATCCAAGAAGCCTATCGTGCTGTTTGATTCCGTCTTCATTAGTGAACTGCAAGTTGTCATGAAATGAATTAAGCGAACTTAACAGTCGACCTATCTGATCTGAGGAATTGGTCACACAATAGATGTCATCTACATAGAGTCTGTATAAACAACATCTATGGGTCGTTGATTCCAGTGGGCCATTTTCCAATTTTGCCATAAAGACGTCGGCAAACAGCGGTCCGAGTGGGGAGCCCATGGCTACCCCATTTTTTTCGACGGTAGATCAGGCCGTTGAACTTGAGGTGAATATTGTGTGCAGAAAAACAGCAGTTGTTTCAAAGCTTCTAAGGGAATGCCTACCTCTAATGCGTTGCCTTTGATATAGTTACTTAAATAATCGATGGTTTCACTGATTGGAACGTTGGTAAAGAGTGAACTGATATCTAACGATAGCACCCGTCGCTTTTTCACATTCAGATCTTTCACACAATTTATGAATTCAGACGTATCATTTAGGCTGTGTTTTGATATTTTCTGTCTAACCGGTTCCAACAGAGTTGGCAATCATTCGGCCAGTGCACGGTACTGGAATTACACTTGTCTAGGATGGGTCTTAGGGGGACTGCATTCTCATGTATTTTTGATAATCCATACTATCTGGGAATAATAGTCCCTGTAGGCCGTATCCGTTCGAAAGTAGATGAGTCTATTATGTCATTTTGTTTCAGATGTCGTAAAATGTTCGATAGAGACTTCTCTATTTGTTGCGTTTTCTCCTTCTCTGTTGCCATTTTCGCGAATTTGCATGCTATTCAAAATGGTTTCCATTTTGGTGATATAGTCTGACTTATTCAGGAGTAATATACCTGCACCCTTGTCCGGTTTCGATATAATGATGTCATTGTTCTTTTGCAATTCTCTCATACGTTTTATATGTTCTGTCTTTAATAGCCCGTTGGTTGATGCCTTAGCCGTATGATATTGATAGCACGTATTCACTAAGGTAGATTTGAAATTCCGTAGTTCCAACTGTGATAAACGAAGTAAGCTGGACAACTGGCCGTAAAGATTCTCAAATTCCACCTGCAAATCTAGTTGTTTACTTTGGTTGCTTGGACAGCAGAATGTGGGTCCCAAGCATAACACCTCAAGCAACCTTTTGTCTCACTGGAAGTCAGATAAATTGTGCACAAAACTTTCAGGGTTCGGTGGGAACTCACTCACTGGTTTCGATCCTTCTGTCCGTTTCGATAACATTTCACGTTCTTGATTCACTTGTTTTTGTACAATCGACTGGACGTATTTCTCAAAGCATTGCATTTCTTCCAATGTTAGCTGATCGAGATAAAATGTCCGTCCTAAATCCACGATGTTTACGCATAGTATCCTGCTCATTAAGGGCATGGCGCCGAAGAGCTACCCTCGATATGAATATCCGGTTTCGTTTCAACACAGAAGAGTAGTGTTTCGGAAATATAGACTCGTTATTACATTCTTCGAGAAACTAAAAGTGAGCTCTCTCTAGTACCGGTTCCGTACAGAACTTAATAAATACTGACGTAATACGTGGGAAATAATCCGCATTCGGTCTTGATTAAGCCTGGACCACAATTGTTTTCTTTCCTTTTTATGTCAACACTAATCTCTATCAGTCCCTGTTTGTCCAATTGGTCCAATTCCTTAACTTGTCGTAATATATTGTGATGTAATGACATGAGTATGAATAATTGAAAACAACAGAATTTCTTCTGTTAGGTCCATGCATTGGATTACTGTACACTCATTTGAAAATCCCATTGTTAAATCCAATGATCCGATAGAGGGTCATAAAGTAACCCCGAAAATTCTCATTGTCCCACCATGGAAGCTTTTGAGCCTGAACCGGTTGGATGCTTGCGCCGATATGATAAACAGATTACATCGCTCAGGATGGCGACTGCTTACTTTGCACGAACCTAAGCGTCTGATTGAGCGTAACTGACTATCGAATGGGATTCAGTCTACTGGCCCGATTTAGTCCTTTGGGTTCATAACTATGCCAAAGCCAGCAAGATCAGAAGCCGCAGCCTCGGGTTGGAACTTTCGCAGAAGGGTTTGTTAGAGGCATTAATCGGATGGGGGAATTGGGGTCTTGAATGAGAGCCTGTTGAAAGCAAAGCACATCGATGGGATGGGGCTGCAGCATACAAACTAAACCCACCCTATTCCCTGTAGGCAGCAGGGTTCGCACATTGAATGTGGCTTGTTTGAATGGCAGTCGAGGACGAAGGAGGGTATCCGCTGATGGCAGTGGTTACGATGAGACTTTGGAACTAGTCGGAAAAGGAAGACAGAGTGCATGGTCAGAACTTCCAGCAGAGGTACTACACCTGGTACAGACATTGAAGTCCCCACTGGTTGTTAAAAATGAAGGAGAATGTTTGAAGGAAGGCTAGCGGATGGAAAAACAAGTTATTGCGTACCATGTCATACAACGATCATTTGCGTACATGGAAGATCAGTCAATCATAATAGTAGAATCTCGTGATTGTTTACGCTGTGGGTTTTTGTACAACTCGGTCATGCAGTCTTGAAGAGGCCCTTTTTACTCGAGGGTGCACCTCTCGTCTTTGCGCTGCCCAGTGTGTCCTGAAAAGCAGCCTCGTCGATCTAGGTGAGCCGGTGGCCAATTGCATGGTTCATTTGCCTCTTCCGGAAACCTTGTAGGGTAAGTAGGGCACGACAAGGAGCTATGGCCTTATTGGCGGGAGGCCACATTCTCCAAGTTACAGCATTGTCAGCAGATTTATGTGACATTTAAGAGGGAAGAGAGCTAGCAAACGAAAATCCCACTATTTCCTCGAGCACTGTCGCTTACTGCTCACGACAGCCTAATTGGTGAAGCCCTCTTATTCAGGATTATCCATGTGCACAACCGTTACCCTATCCGCTACCTGGTGACTTGTCCGGTAGCACATTGCTTGGCTTTGTCCGGACTGGACAACCGGTAATTGTATCTAAGTATCCTCTGCCTCAGGTCAGAACGGTCTTCCCCTGCTCTCCTCATATAGGGAGTCCGCCCTTTAGTTGATGTGAAGACTTTCATTATGAACCAACCTCTGAATAGCTGTGCTTTCCCCGACTCATTGAGGCCAGTCACCGTTGTTCCCATTCCAGGAGCCATCAAGTAAACTGGTATAATGAAGCTCTTTGGCCCAATAGCCTTAATAAATCCTTGGCGGAATATGACTGAGAAAGCAACCACCACTCACCTACGCCCACATGTGCACATCACTTCAAAATCCCTTCCATCGTACAAACCAAATTTATGCACTCTAGACCGTGCAGCCTCCCTCATTCACCTCAATAGTAAATCGTTGCGTAAAAAAGCGAAAGTAGTCAGGTGCTTTTTCCTTGCTTGCTCTTCCTTGTCTGATGCTACGCCTCTGTCACAGCCCCTCGCCAAATTAGAATATTTCAAAGTTCCACAATATTCGCTTCCCTGGCCATCTAATTAATCCTCTTAAAGTATACAGTTCATGGAATTAAGTAAGCAATCTTCCAAACACGAGAGTGTTCCAAGGAGTTGTTCTATGCTCATACTTGTTTTCCTCCAACTTCATTGATGACTGTTAGATCTTCAGCTGACGTTTAAAAAAGCAAATGATGTCTTTCTGGGTTAAACCATCCACAGTTTGGAGCATTCAAGGAAATCACCTTAATCTCATTTGAATCGTGAGGAGCTTGCATGGACGAAGAGTCCACTTTTGCAATCACAAGGTGATTCATCGGAAGTATGAGGATGGCTGGGCAAGAGAGTATCGGGCACGCATATTTTGATGAGCGGCAACAACGGCGAAACCTGTTTTGTACTTCCGGGGAAATTTTGACCTACCATTCAGATACGGCAACATACAGCTTGCATCAAAAGTCGAAATTCAGAGAAAATTTGTGATATGTTGAACACTTTTCCCTCCAGTCCGGTGTCACACTGAACTCATCGAAGTTTTCCGAGTAAATCTTTACTCATATATATTTACCTTATGCCACAGAAAACGTGAATATTATTGACTCGCCCTTCTAAAATCGACCCATACATGGTCTAATGTTCTTCAGCTTTGTTTCCATAATCCTTGTTAGGGAACTTGTTGTATGAGTTTTTCGACACCCGGATCGATAACAGGATTACCCCAGTCTGACTTATTCACTGCATATTGATCCATGCTTATTAGTTGTCACCCTTGCTCGTACACAAGCACTTCACATCTGACAGAACCACATTATGCAATCTCATTTCGGCAAGCCCCCGACAGAATTGCCTGACCATACGGAGAGCATGCATAAGCTGAGCTTGCTCCTTTCTAGTTACTTGCTCACTTATGCGCTAATAAACGATTTCGTGTGTACAGTTTTCTCATTATTCATGAATACAACAGAGGTGATCTTTTAACTTATTGGCAGACATTGAATCGTGCGTACATTTTCCCCAAGAGATTTTCAGTTATTAATCACCCGTTTCAGGCAGACTGGTCTTTCTGTTACTTCCACCCGGAAACACGTGATAATTTTTGATGTATCCCCTCTGGCATTACCATTTACAGGAATTCTACTGTTCCGTACGTGATTCACGTATTGACAGGGAAAACAGAGATCAGTAACTGGTTTGCTCACAAATTTCGGTGCTGGAGTTTCATTACATTTTATATATCCTGTGATACACGAACGTGATGGTTCTTTCGGTGAATACTGTCGACAAAAATCTAACCAAGTGGGCTTGCGAAAGTCATATCAATTATGCCATATGGCTCGTGAAAGGCAAGTGCTGGAGATGATCCAGAGATGATTTATCAGATGGTTCCCCTCGTTTCGAGGTAGAATATACAAGGAGCGCCTAGAGTACAGTGCGGACCATAAATATGTCTACACCCCAGAGAGGTCGAATTCCGCCACTTACTACTCAAAACCGTGTTAGTAGGCGAAATGAAGCAAGTATCACGAAGTACATAATAAATCCAGTTAAGAAAGTGTACGCAAAAGCTGGTGGGTAGAGAAATAAATTAGCGGGCATGACCGGTATTTATTGTCGAATAATGGCTCATAGCTCAACACTAGTCTGGAAAGAAGAGTTCATAGGTGATAAGATTCTTCTAAGCTGAATGAATGCATGGTATCACGCCAGTATAAATATAACTAGAATTTGTGCTTCCAGGTAGTGTCACGTGTAAACTCCACGATAGCCACCGTTCGTTGTGATTGACGCTTAATGAACTTCGTGAATGAAGAGTGAAATACAAGAACAGTGGTAATCTGTGGGGAGCTTATCATTTTCCAGAATTACTGCTTCGGTTTGGCTTGAGAAAATGATAGCTGAGGTGGAAAAGATTGAGACAACAGTGATGTCGATTCCTACTGGTCGGTCACAGGCCGATGAACGGGTGCATTTTATGACGGTTACAATGTAATTCTGCCTTTCTGGCGAATATATAGGTATACCTTGCTTTGACCTTTTGTGTAGCTCCAAGTTTGTGAATGGGTGCTCATCCATTAGCCGCCGGTCTGTTTCTCCATTTGGCAGCCTATAATTGGTCGCGAGGCCGCTTCCTGAAATATTGCACCGCTACTACAAAATAAAAGGAAGTAACTAAAATAAGATAAAAAGATAAGGGTAATACAGTAGATCATCAAAACTGATAACAAACTGTGGACCAGTTTTCTCACACCTGATCTGCGGCCGTGCTTTTCAATCATTTCACTGTAAAAGCAGCTTCTTCTCTGGCTGATCTATCAGTTTATAGGCAGGGATACCAATGTACTGAGATGAAAGGATGTGGGAAGTAGCACGTTCGACAGAGTCTTTTACCCCCTGATCAGTTTAGTTATTACCAAAAGTATTCCATGTATTTCTATATTCCATACTATTACCGACAGAGTCGAACTAAAGGAACAAAATGTCGTTGTCATTTAGAAATGTAGGCTATTACGCGGTTCACTAGAACTATCTGCTTATAGAAGAAACAGACTGCTACTTTTCAACCTCCTCAAATAATACCGAAGGGTGGTATTATTCCAAAATTGGTTACTCAAAGCAGAGTGATCCTTCGCTAGGAGACTGATTAATTCAGGGTGGGTCATACCCTTGGATGGTAACATAAATTAAATGAACCTTTGCAAAATGAAGAAAATTCACCAGAAAGCCGGCAAAAATATTAGAGGAACAGTGAAGCCAAGTAAGATTTCCCGACTTGCCCAAGACTTTCCCAAGTCACTTGATACGCCTTGCCAAAACGATCGGAGAACGGTTCAAATATAAGGTCACGTGATCTATGTCCACAGTTACCCTATACACGCAAAATGATCATTCACATGATAACTGAAGTTACGGTATGTGCAGCCAAAACAAACTGAAGTAATCTCCATCTGCCTCTATCTGACAGCCCGATAAAGGCTCTTGGATTAAATTGTTGCCATAATGAGATCAGACACTATAGAAATTCAACCCGTAGTCGGATTGGTGGTTGATTTGGCAAATTAGTAGTATACCACCTGTCAGAGACTAGTAAACCCCATTAAGTGATCAGTCCGTAACACGGAAGGAAGGTATTAAAAGTCGAACCGGTGCTCTTGGCCACTTAGAGCGTATCGGGGTTCCATCGTGGGTTGCAAAACCACGAGATCATTCAATCAGTGATCATATGCAGGAAGATATGGCTATATGACATGATAAGTAACACCTGTAGTTGCACAACTTGACAGCCAAACTGATACCATTATTCATAGTTTTCCTCCTAATTTTCAATCCAAATGATCGTTGGGTATTCAAGTTGGGCTGTGGCTGAGAAGTAAGGATCAGTGAACCACCGCAATTAATGAACTTTTATTGGTTGTTACAAGTGAATAAGATCCGCTAAATACTCACAAATTCACCAGGCCAATGTGAATATACACGACTGGACCAAGAAAAGGTTAAGGATAAATACTGTGCCAATAGATGATATACTATCGATAGAATATTACTCAAAATGTTATTTTACTCGGATTTTCTATACAAGTGCTTCAAAACTGGCCAACACGACCAGTTTATTAGCAATAGGTGCGTCCATATTGGTTGATATATCCCTAGCAGCGCGGAAGAAGTACGTCAGTAGCTTTGCACGATCGCTGGTTGCTAAAATGAACAATTTTTGGCATTTTAATTAGCAATGCAGGTCGTTTTTATTCGGATACCAAAATTCAACTACTCCAGTCGTTTTCAGTAGCATATGTAGAAAATCGATCCTCTAGGGGTGGATACACTTGCATTGAATACCCTGCGCACAAGCTTTTTCTCTTTCGAAAGATGGAGGAAGCGAGGAGACCTCCAAACCATACGCAAGATTCTAACAGGTCGGGTCGATTTGGGCACTTAGACGTATACGCTCCTACCACGAGGGGGAAACTACAGCTTAAGAGTTCATGCTTTTGAACTAAGGAAGAACAGATCACGAACTCGACTTCGAGCAGAGTTCTTTACTCAGCCCGTGGTAAAGGACTGGAACGAATCTCCGCGAAGAAGTCTTCTCCAGTGTGCATTGGGGTTTTCACAAGTTTTGTCACGCCCTGTTTACCACAAAAGCCCCCTCCCTCCGAAGTCACCAGAAACTTTACATCAGTGAAATCCTTTGTTGCGTTTTGTTGTGAATATAGCGGTGCGGTCGTTCTCGAACGGTCCCTCATTGGTCTACCATTGAGCCATCTTTGGATGATATGACAGCAATTACCTTCGGGTCATGATAAAAACCAACCTTCTGATGGTATCCGGTGGCATACAGTTCCGTTCCTCCTTCAAGGCAATCCTTAACTGTCTAAAAGATTTGTATTGTCATCTCTGATCCTATTTCCGCCCAGGCTGATCCCACAAAATCCAATCGGATTGAAATATGGTGATCGGCTTCGAGGTGAACTTGACCATCGGTGATACCGACCATAAGTACCAGCTCTGTCCGACCTTTCCCCCAGATGGCGCTGAAACTCCATTACTCTGCATTGTTGCTACAATCGCATCACTTTCATTAGTTTCAGAGATTTGTTTCTAAACATACCTTTGACGATCTTCTTTCCAAGTGATAGATTTTCATTACTGAGCCGATCGATCCACCTGATCACTGTCCGTCTTGAAAGACTCAAACACTTGGTAGTCCCTTGACACCACTTCCCTGACTCCCACCTTCCAAGTGCATGCCAGGCAACCTTCACTTTTGTGGGCATCACCTAAACTGAAAAGAATCGGCAGACGCTTGGGCTGTCAGACTGGAAAGCATACTGTGTGTTTGACCTTCATGACAGATTTAATGTAAAACCATAGATTGTATGATGCAAAAGTACGAATAAGCTGGGTCTGTTTGAGGTGAATGGAACTGAAAGCATGGAGCCTAGGTACCTTAATATACTCATTGGGGGAGGGACAATTTTTGGCTAATGGAGTAGGTTATTTTAGGATCCCGCTGCCTTAAACGTATTTAGAAACATCACGTATTTACCTGCGAGCAATCCCAGTTCGTAGTAGCTATCAATCACCTAACCTTATCTCGCCCAAAGTGCGCGAATCTTTTCAAGCTTCTTGGTCAGTACTCGCTATTTCTTATTGATTCAGATTTTAACCAGAGAGGATTCATATATAATATACTTTCCACTGTGTTGGAAATGGAGTCCACATGTTGTCTTCTATTAGCGAGCATTCTATGCACTGCTTGCTCATCCCCAAAGTTTTGTCACACCAACTGATGTAAAAACATTGTCACTGCTAGCCTCCGCAGAACCATGCGGTGATTGGCAATAACAACACTTTGCGTTATCTCACTGAATCTGTTTCTACAAGTACATTGAAGTACATGTGTTGCGCAGCTGACCCGCGATTAATGCTCTTATGCAACGCACTGGGGATTACGCACTAGCAAAGGAACAGTTCACGCGTAGATAGTGCACCGCCGGACGTAACCTGGCCGTCGACGTATGCATAACCGTCCCTATTACTTCAAGAACTTGCATATTCTCTTATTTGGAGATAGGTTACCACAGTAGTACGAAAAAAGAAGTAAAAAGAGCTTGTATATAAAATGTATTTTAAGTGGAATAATTCGATGTTTAACAGGGTGAATCGCGGAACTGTTTCGAGTAACTAGGCACTGAATACGTGTTACCCAATGGTGAAGTATAGCATTCGACTACCAACTTGTGTGCATATGACTAGTACTCATTAAATACCAGACGACGTCGCAACCAAATAAACTATTTAACCTTAGAAGTACTATAAAGTGCACACTGTTGAAGCACTATCACGTATAAATTCTTCATGTCAGTTCAATGTTATAAGGTTGGTTAGACCTTACTTCGCGTTTTCCCTAGTAAACGCGTGCTTCGGTCCTTTGTACTGCGTGGACCACCTGCACGTTACTCTAATGCTCGGCACTGTACGAATATGTTAACCAGAATAGTATTCTCCACGACCCGTGAGAACGAGAAGGCGATTGGGAGAGATAGTGGTTAGCGTATATTTTAGGAGTGTGCGTGAGAGCGTGCGCAAGAGCAACGGTCAAATGGCCATCGCGCTTGGCAGTCAGCTTTCAGTTAAACAATAAACGTGGCAAAAGTACGAATGAAGATGGCAACCGCTACAGGGACCTCCTCCTAAAAGTCCGACGGAGTTGGGCTTCGATGGTAGCGGTAGGCCGGGAGTATTTATTGTCTAGGAACTTCTTGTAGCTTGCCCGTTATATTGTTGGTAACGTCGAACGACTGCTGATGAGTTTACCGGTGCCTGCACTCTCGAGGTCCGATGTGCGTAGGTCCAACTGTGTTTTGGCGCCAACGGGTCTCATACGCATGCGAGCCGGAAGATGCCGCGTCAGGTCCATCCAAAAGGGCGTCCAGTTGTCGTCTCCAGTACCACGCTGACCAATCGTCCCGTTGTCCAGTGAGTGGTTGGCTCATGGAACGTGGACGGGAGTCAGCGAGGCTATGGATGAAGCCAATGTGACTGTGTAGATCCGTCTGAGAGAGGGCAGGGTAAACTGGAACAAAATACCGCCCGAGGGCGCCGGCGGACGTTGGACCGTAATAACAACACACGAAAGATGTTGTGTGTTGTTGTAGTCGCTAGGGGACCAGAAGAAGATGAAATCATAACTACCGATTGTAATTTCACGGGCCTGTTGGTTGGTAAATCCATAGAGAACTTCCCAAATTATTGCTAACAGTCAGTTGTAAAAATCGTCACGAAATGGGCGAAGCAGAGGGGATTTCGTAGTTGGCGACCGCGACGGCTACTTCGCGTTGCGGGTACGGTTGGAGAGTCTGATGGACTAGCTGTCGAGTCCTCACTAGACGTAATTGAGGGTGGTTCGAGTGGTAACTCGCTCGACGCGGGTGACTGAGCAGCTTGAGCAGGTGTATATTGGCCGAGCGGCTTGCCCTCCATGACGGCAGGCTTGAGACGGCCGATAGATACGGTGTCGTGTCGTCCGCTGATATCTATGACAAATGTTTTTGCCCTACGTTTTATTACCCGAAACGGGCCAGTGTGTGGCACTTGTAGTGGTGATCGAACGCCATCGACGCGAAGGAATACGTGAGTAGCGGTTCCTAACGCAGTTGGGACACAACTTGTAGACCGTTGTTCTCGCGACAAACTGGCCTTGAGCACTCGCATGTGCTGCGTAAGGCGCTGAGCATAGTCACCGTAGTCGAAAGTCACGGTTGGTGAGGGGGCTACCAACTCCCCAGGCAGACGAAGTGTACAGCCATATACTAGTACGGCCGGTGTTGTGTGTAACTCCTCCTTAACGGTATTGCGCATGCTTAAGAGTGCTAATAGGAGTGTTTCACTCCAAAGGGGGTTACCGTTTGCTCGAAGGGTGGCTTTTAATTGCCGATGGAAACGCTCAACCATACCATTGGCCTGAGGGTTGTGGAGCTGTTGTCTTAACGTGTTGACAACCGAGCGTAGCAAGTAGGCTGCCGAAAGCTCCGCCAAAGTATGGACCACGATCGGTGGGCACTGCCGCCGGGCGACCGAAAGTACTAACCAAACCGGCCAGAAAAGCTTTCGCGGCCTCTTCCGACGTGGGACGAGGGATAGGAATAGGATAGGAATGGCCTGCGGCCAGAGGGTAAAACGATCCACAAATGTGAGTATGTAAACATACTCAAGCGAAGGTGGAAGTGGTCCTGCGAGGTCGACGTCACATGATGAAAACGTGTCTCAGGTTCTGGGAACCTGGCCAACGCAGCCATAGTGTGCCTATGGGTCCTAACACGTTGACACTGCAGGCAAGCACCAGCCCATTGGCGGATATCTCGTTTGACATTGTGCCAAACAAAACGGTCAGTGATCAGTTTCACCGAGGCCGCCACACCCGGATGAGCCAGATTATGGAGTGTCAGGAAAGGAGAATAACGGTGGGCAGCAGGAACCACCGGTCTAGTGCGACCTAGCGACACATCGCACATGATGGTGTTCTGGGAAGTTGAGATAAGTACTCTGGTTAAACTCAAGGAACCGTTTTGCCGAAGTTGTTCGATGTCATGGTCCTTAGTTTGAGCTTGTGCTATTGCGTCCAAGTTGATGTTAGGCGTCTGTGACAGACTTAGTTGATATACGCGCGAAAAGGCCTCTGCGACAGGATTAAGTACCCCAGAGACGTGTCGTATGTCCATAGTAAGCTGTGAGACAAAGTCTAAGTGGCGAATCTCGCGTGGTGAGTAACGATCCGAAGCTGACTTTAGTGCGTAAACCAAAGGCTTGTGGTCTGTAAACACCGTAAGCGAACGGCCTCCGAGTGCATGTCGAAAATGACGGATTCCCAAGTAGATGGCTAATAACTCTCTACCGAACGTGCTGTACCTTGATCCCGCGGGTTGTAGGCGCTTGGAGAACAATGCTAAAGGTTGCCAGGAGTCGTCCAAGAACTGTTGCAGTACTGCTCCAACCGCTGTGTCCGAGACATCCGTCACTACCGAAATAGGAGCCAAAGGGTCGGGGTGTGTAAGGAGTGCTGTGTTGGCGACAGCATCTTTGACCAAGGCAAATGCGGCTTGTGCCGTGTCGGGAAACACAAACCTCCACTTACCTTCGCGCAACAGGTCGGTGGGGGGTTGCATCATTCCCGCACAGCGCGGAATAAATCGGCGGTAGAAATTCACCAGGCCGGCAAACTGACGCAGCTGGCGAAAAGATTGGGGTTCACGGTAGTCGCGAATAGCGGAAACTTTATCTGACAGAGGGCGGATACCCGAGGATGAAATAGAATGTCCTATGAAGGTGATATCAGCCCGGCCTAATTCGCATTTCGCGATATTGCTCGTAACGCCGTGCTGGCTAAGTCGTTCGAAAAGTGCTCGTAAGCGTGTAGCGTGCTCTAGCTCTGAAGAACTCGCCACCAAAATATCACCCAGGTATGCGTAGAGATTTTCTAAACCACGGGTTGCCTCATGTATACGAACCGCCGAAAGGCCTGAGCTGCTTTTCTAGGGCCTAAAGGCATGCTCAGAAACTCGAACAATCCAAAAGACTTAGTGACGGCAGTTTTGTGGATATCGGCCTTTGTAAAAGCCGGTCGAGGAAAATCCCCCCTTAACCCTCGAGATTCAGTGTTTTTCCTAATATCACTCATTTGCCTACACTATTGACTTGTCTCTACGAACTGGTTGTTTTTCTGGACCAATTGTTGTTTGTTCGCTCCCAGAGCGCTACTTTGGCACATCCTTGTTCAGGACCTGCGTGACGCACGTGCTGTTTGCTCACACGCTGTTATTCGGTTTCTCGTTGTTGAGTCCTTTTGATTGTATTATTGAGGTTTGTATATTTTTATGTCATTGTTCATGTAATAATCTAGTATCGTAGAATATCACGGATAATCGTCTTTTGATTTCGGGATCCGTTGCGAATTTGGCTACGCATTGCTCAAATGTTCATTACAATGCTCAATAGATCAATTTGGAACCAGGAAAAACACGCAAAATGCCAAAAAAGGATCAAAAGCAGTGGAATCCGGACAGGAAGTAACACGGCAAGTCTCTGGGGGAGGTTTTGGGTACATATGATTCTTTAGTTAATGCTAGATCGCCTAGTCCTGTCAGTGCTAGTTCATGTGTTATTGAGAGCAATATTGATCGTAAGGATGTCGATTTATATAAGCTGAGAATACTAGGCCTAGAGCAACAGTTACTTTCGGCTAGACTACAGGCGCAGGAAGCAGAGAAGTGTACACAGAAAGAGCGAGAGCATGAGACCAGCGACTTCGACGCTTCCGATAGATTAGGGTGCAATAAGGTAGGGAACCCCACGCCGGTCGCCGACTACAAACCACCATCGATCGATCTGCCAAGAGTGGAACTAACGGTTTTCGACGGGCGAGCTGAGCAATACTGCAAGTTTGTCAAGCAGTTCGAGACGTTCGTTGAAAATAAGGTAACCGACCCCGGGCAAAGGCTTCTCTATCTTACTCACTACTGCCGAGGCCGAGCAAGAGAAGCCATCGATGGGTGCACCATGCTCGACCCCGAACAAGGCTATACAAGGGCAAGGAAGATCCTAAAGGACTTGTTTGGCCAACCTTTCAAAGTAGCCCGTAACCTAATAGAGGGCGCGATGGTAGAGGCAAAGAGAACCAAGGGCGACGTCTACACCATGGCCGACCTGGTGATCAAGATGCAGAACTGCTCAGTAGCCCTTGACCATTTAGGTTACAGGGCTGACCTAGACGCCATGCACACTTTGGAAGGCATAGTCCGTCACCTCTCTCCCGAACTACAGGGTCGGTGGGCGGAAGAAGCTGAACGGATAAGCCGAAGCGACAGGGAAGCTAACTTCGAAGAACTGACCGAATACTTGGACAGGCAAACCAAGGTAGCTGATAGCAGGGTCGGCCGACTCATCCGGGACGGCAACCGGGCAAACAAGCCCGGTACTAGCCAAGTCCAAACCCCTGTACGGGAACATCCAAAGTACCAGCCTTGGACCAACACACGTCATTTCACGAGATGCCACGGCGAAACCAAATTGCAGATCCTGTGGTACTAACCATGGCCTACCAGAATGCCCCAAGTTCGGCAACGCCACAATAGACGAACGGTGGGGAATGGCGAGGATTGCAGGAGCATGTTTTATCTGTCTCAACACCACGCACCGGGCGGCAGCCTGTAGGACAAGGAATCGATGTGGTTACGAGGGCTGCACGGACAGACACCATCGGCTGCTGCATCAGGCGAGAGTAACCTTACCCGAGACGAGTGCCAAGCCCAGCGTTATTTGTTCAACGTCACGATCGGCCAGTAAACCGGTACGTTTAGGCGTAGTGGCCGTGGGAGTAGTGACCCCAGCTGGGGTGGTCAAAGCGTTGGCTTTCGTTGATAGTGGATCCGACACCACTCCAGTGAAAGAGCGGTTTGCCGACAAACACCAACTGGCTGAAGGTGCGACGTCGCTGGCAGTGAGCACGGTGGGCGGAACACAGGTAATGACTGCCGGTAGATTAAGGCTGCAACTCATCTCTCTAGACACTAACGAGGAAATTGAACCAACGGAGGCATTCACGTTAGCGGATCTCCCCATGCGAGCACCAAGGTCGGTCAACGCAATCTTGACTAGGCGGTCCCGCCTGCAGGATGTAACCGTTGTAGACTGGAAAGATGATGAAGTGGATCTCCTCATCGGCTGCGACGTGCCAGAGGCGCATTGGGTGCTTGACCAAAGAGTGGGCGACCGCCAGGCACCTTATGCCGTACGCACGGCTCTGGGATGGATGTTATACGGTCCAGTAGGGGTACGCGGTTCCGTGAATTACTTATCCGCCGAAACGGACCGCATAGAGTATCGTCTGCAACGGCTGTATGAAAAGGAGTTTCATGACATTGGAGACGAAAGACCGACGTTGTCTCAAGAGGATCACTTCGCTCTACAAACGGTGCGGCAAGGCACTAGAGGCCCCAAAAAACAGTTCAAGGTTCCCCTCCCATGGCGCACACCGGTCGACCCGTGGACTGACAACAGAAATTATGTTCTCCAACGATTACTACGACTAAAAGAACGCTTCATTCGAGACCAGAATCTGTGGGAACGATACGCGGATTTGATGAAGCGAAACGAGGCCCTCGGTTACGTTGAAAAGGTGCCTGTCAACACCGACAGCAAAAGGGGTATCTGGTATCTGCCTCACCATCCGGTTATCAACCCCAAGAAACCCAAGAAACTGCGGGTGGTTTTCGACTGTGCGGCCAAGTTTCAGGGCAAGTCGTTAAACGATCGCCTACTACAGGGGCCTGACTGGACCACACCACTGATCGATGTTTTGTGCCGTTTCAGAGTGGGTAAAGTGGCTTTGTCTGCTGACATTAGGGAAATGTTCCATCAGGTGAAGATTCCGGTAGAAGAACGAGATGCTTTGCGTTTCCTGTGGTGGGAAGGGAGCGACCGGGACAACGCAGTGGTGAATTATAGGATGACCGTCCACCCCTTCGGAGCCATGTCGTCACCATTTTGTGCGAACTACGCCCTCCGAGAATCAGCGAACAAACATGGCGATCTAGTATATCGGACGGTGGTAGAAAGCGTCAGCAGGAACTTCTACGTCGACGACTACCTTGGGTCATTCGATGATGTGGAATCAGCTCTAGAGCAGTTCAGGGGTCTGACGAGATTGCTAGAAGAGGGTGGCTTCCATCTAACTAAATGGATGTCGAACGCTTCAGAAGTGCTGAAAGTCATCCCGTATCACGAAAAGGCCGAAAGGGTAAGAGATTTGGACGGCTCTCCACTTCCTATCGAGCGCACTTTAGGGATACAACGGGACGCGGAAACGGGCGATTTTGTTTTCGAACTGAACGTTCCCGAGCTGCCAATAACCCGTCGTGGCATACTATCTGCCGTCTCAAGTTTGTTCGACCCGCTCGGTTTCGTCTCACCATGGCTGCTACCCGGAAATATCTTGCTGCAGCGGCTGTGCCGTAAGAAAGTTGATTGGGACCAGTCACTGGACCAAGAGGACCGGCTGGACTGGGAAGAATTTCTGAACACCTTGAAGAAATTAGGGGACATAAGAATCCCACGATGTTTGACTCCTGGCCGTACGACACGGACTGGAGAACTACATGACTTTTCCGATGCATCCGAAGTCGGTTATGGAGCTGTGGTGTACGGACGATGGTGCGCAGGAGATGGACAATATACCACGAGGATCCTGTTCGCCAAAGCCCGCGTTGCTCCACTGAAGTCGGTCTCAATCCCACGCCTTGAACTCAGCGCAGCCGTGTTGGCAGTCAGGGTGGTGCAAGCTGTGAAGAGATGTTTCGATCTCTACATTTGGTCGGCGAGCTTCTGGACGGATTCAACGATAGTACTTTACTACATTAACAACGTCCGGAGCCGGTTTAGTACTTTCGTTGCTAACCGGCTCACGATTATCCACGATGAATCAGCCACGCACCAGTGGAGTCATGTCAGGTCTGGCGATAATCCGGCCGACCTGTGCTCCCGAGGTGCGAACAACTTCAGGCAACTGGACACGTGGACGAGAGGGCCAAACTTCCTGCACTTGCCCAAACAGGACTGGCCCGTGTTCGAATTAAAACCCCATACGGAAGTGGAACTGGAGATCAAAGGCGTAGTGATAGCAACCAACGTCGTCGAAGCGTCGTCCATTCTATCGCGACTGGTCAGGTTTTCTTCCTGGATGAAGACGCTTCGTTCGCTAGTTTGGTAAACCGGGTTCAAGAGAAATTTACTAGTCGTGAAAGGGCTACGGCCCTCAGGTCGGATACCGGTCGGCCCGATGGGTCCCGATGAGCTACAAGCGGCAGAGTACGATATTTTCCGAATGATACAACGCGAGGCTTTCGCCCGAGAGGTCGAGAGGGAGGAGAAAGTGGGACCGACCAATAAAGACATTCCATCTCCGAGAGGCGAGCTGAAGCGTTTAAACCCCAAACTCATCAACGGACTGCTGCGGGTGAACTTCGACACAAAGTATCCTATACTGCTGCCTGCGAGACAACCTGTAGTAGAGCTAATGATTCAACACGTCCACGCCATGGAGGGACATGCCGGGGAAAGTCACGTGACGAGCGTCATCCGAAAGCGTCTTTGGCTGTTGAGAGGACGAGAGACTGTAAAACGCGTAATCCCACGGTGTGTGCAATGCAGGAGACGCAATGCCACAGCAGGCAAACAACTCATGGCCCCACTACCAGAATGCAGGGTGACTACGGGCTGGTGGCCGTTCAGTGACACCGGGTTGGACTATTTCGGGCCCTTGTGGATCAAGTGCGGGAAAAGATTAGAAAAGCGATACGGATGTATCATGACGTGCATGAAATCACGTGCGGTACACCTAGAAGTCGCACATTCGATGACGACCGATTCGTTTCTACGGGCCTTGCAAAGATTTATCAACTGAGGAGGCGTACCGGCCGATATATACTCAGATAATGGATCGAACTTTGTGGGCGCTGTGAGCTGCCAACAACCTGCTCACAGCACTAAGACGCGGTGCCCAAGGACGTTTGAACAATCTATGGCATCGATAAGCGGAAAACGAAAAGAGCCAGCAAGATCTAACTCTGCATGCCAGAAGCCACAACAGATTTTGTCTGATTATTCCCAGTGAGCACATTGTTAGAAAACGGGTTGGCGAACAAGCTCGCTTTCAGTGATTCATACTCATGTCATTACATCACAATATATTACGACAAGTTAAGGAATTGGACCAATTGGACAAACAGGGACTGATAGAGATTAGTGTTGACATAAAAATGGGAAGAAAACAATTGTGGTCCAGGCTTAATCAAGACCGGATGCGGATTATTTCTCACGTATTACGTCAGTATTCATTTGGTGTGTGGCCTGTTGTAGAGTGGGGGAGGGCCAGGGCAGGTTAGGAGCACACAAATTGTTTTTGGGCACACAGAGGGGGGTTGTGTGGGCAGATGCCGACAGCCTCAACTGCAGCCAGGATGCGACGTTCTGTTTGTCTCGACTGTCTACCCCGGATCTTATACAGGGCACGAAAAGCCTGTGACTGGACTGAGCTAGATGTGAAACGACCACGTTAGTAAGCGATTTAATTGCTCCAGTGTTCAGTCATGCAGGGTAGTGGTCGTGGGTACGTTCAGACCAACGCCGAGTCGTGCGGCCGATGTAGATTGTGCCACAGAAACAAGTGAATGAGTACACACAGAATGAGGCTGCAGAATCGGGTATTTTGTCTTTCAACGGCAAAGTCACTGCTGGTCTGGATTGGAACAACATCCGCAGATTAGCTGCGTAAAATGTTTTGCTGATGACGCCTGACAATCTTCTCTGGGCTTTCTCTGCCAACGCGTCGCCTTTGAATGGCAAAGTTATGTATGCTGACTTCCTTTCAACCATGGACTCTTTTGGAGTTTTCCGCTCTATCTGCATCATTTTATCAACTGGGCGGTCCGGGTAGCTGTTCTGCGTGAAAATCCTTCGCACCGTTCGGAGTTCTTCCTCAATTGTGTCCTCTGAGCGTATTCATCTTGCTCTTTTTAGGAGACACCTAATTAGATTCCTTTTCAACTTAAGAGGCACGAAACTTTGGAAGTGGATGTAATGTCCATTCCACGTCACCTTCCTGTGTACTGAACGACTGATTGAACCATCTTCACCACGATTCATCCGAACATCCAAGAAGCCTATCGTGCTGTTTGATTCCGTTTTCATTAGTGAACTGCAAGTTGTCATGAAATGAATTAAACGAACTTAACAGTCGACCTATCTGATCTGAGGAATTGGTCACACAAAAGATGTCATCTACATAGAGTCTGTATAAACAACATCTATGGGTCGTTGATTCCAGTGGGCCATTTTCCAACTTTGCCATAAAGACGTCGGCAAACGGCGGTCTGAGTGGGGAGCCCATGGCTACCCCATTTTTTTCGACGGTAGATCAGGCCGTTAAACTTGAGGTGAATATTGTGTGCAGAAAAACAGCAGTTGTTTCAAAGCTTCTAAGGGAATGCCTACCTCTAATGCGTTGCCTTTGATATAGTTACTTAAATAATCGATGGTTTCACTGATTGGAACGTTGGTAAAGAGTGAACTGATATCTAACGATAGCACCCGTCGCTTTTTCACATTCAGATCTTTCACACAATTTATGAATTCAGACGTATCATTTAGGCTGTGTTTTGATATTTTCTGTCTAACCGGTTCCAACAGAGTTGGCAATCATTCGGCCAGTGCACGGTACTGGAATTGCACTTGTCTAGGATGGGTCTTAGGGGGACTGCATTCTCATAATAATAATATCTGGGAATAATAGTCCCTGTAGGCCGTATCCGTTCAAAAGTAGATGAGTCTATTATGTCATTTTGTTTCAGTTGTCGTAAAATGTTCGATAGAGACTTCTCTATTTGTTGCGTTTTCTCCTTCTCTGTTGCCATTTTCGCGACTTTGCATGCTATTCAAAATGGTTTCCATTTTGGTGATATAGTCTGACTTATTCAGGAGTAATATACCTGCACCCTTGTCCGGTTTCGATATAATGATGTAATTGTTCTTTTGCAATTCTCTCAGACGTTTTATATGTTCTGTCTTTAATAGCCCGTTTGTTGATGCCTTAGCCGTATGATATTGATAGCACGTATTCACTAAGGTAGATTTGAAATTCTGTAGTTCCAACTGTGACAAAGGAAATAAGCTGGACAAATGAGCGTAAAGATTCTCAAATTCCACCTCCAGGTCTAGTTGTTTACTTTGGCTGCTTGGACAGCAGAATGTGGGTCCCAAGCATAACACCTCAAGCAACCTTTTGTCTCACTGGAAGTCAGATAAATTGTGCACAAAACTTTCAGGGTTCGGTGGGAACTCACTCACTGGTTTCGATCCTTCTGTCCGTTTCGATAACATTTCACGTTCTCGATTCACTCGTTTTTGTACAATCGACTGGACGTATTTCTCAAAGCATTGCATTTCTTCCAATGTTAGCTGATCGAGATAAAATGTCCGTCCTAAATCCACGATGTTTACGCATGGTATCCTGCTCATTAAGGGCATGGCGCCGAAGAGCTACCCTCGATATGAATATCCGGTTTCGTTTCAACACAGAAGAGTACTGTTTCGGAAATATAGACTCGTTATTACATTCTTCGAGAAACTAAAAGTGAGCTCTCTCTAGTACCGGTTCCGTACAGAACTTAATAAATACTGACGTAATACGTGGGAAATAATCCGCATTCGGTCTTGATTAAGCCTGGACCACAATTGTTTTCTTTCCTTTTTATGTCAACACTAATCTCTATCAGTCCCTGTTTGTCCAATTGGTCCAATTCCTTAACTTGTCGTAATATATTGTGATGTAATGACATGAGTATGAATAATTGAAAACAACAGAATTTCTTCTGTTAGGTCCATGCATTGGATTACTGTACACTCATTTGAAAATCCCATTGTTAAATCCAATGATCCGATAGAGGGTCATAAAGTAACCCCGAAAATTCTCATTGTCCCACCATGGAAGCTTTTGAGCCTGAACCGGTTGGATGCTTGTGCCGATATGATAAACAGATTACATCTCTCGGGATGGCGACTGCTTACTTTTCACGAACCTAAGCGTCTGATTGAGCGTAACTGACTATCGAATGGGATTCAGTCTACTGGCCCGATTTAGTCCTTTGGGTTCATAACTATGCCAAAGCCAGCAAGATCAGAAGCCGCAGCCTCGGGTTGGAACTTTCGCAGAAGGGTTTGTTAGAGGCATTAATCGGATGGGGGAATTGGGGTCTTGAATGAGAGCCTGTTGAAAGCAAAGCACATCGATGGGATGGGGCTGCAGCATACAAACTAAACCCACCCTATTCCCTGTAGGCAGCAGGGTTCGCACATTGAATGTGGCTTGTTTGAATGGCAGTCGAGGACGAAGGAGGGTATCCGCTGATGGCAGTGGTTACGATGAGACTTTGGAACTAGTCGGAAAAGGAAGACAGAGTGCATGGTCAGAACTTCCAGCAGAGGTACTACACCTGGTACAGACATTGAAGTCCCCACTGGTTGTTAAAAATGAAGGAGAATGTTTGAAGGAAGGCTAGGGGATGGAAAACAAGTTATTGCGTACCATGTCATACAACGATCATTTGCGTACATGGAAGATCAGTCAATCATAATAGTAGAATCTCGTGATTGTTTACGCTGTGGGTTTTTGTACAACTCGGTCATGCAGTCTTGAAGAGGCCCTTTTTACTCGAGGGTGCACCTCTCGTCTTTGCGCTGCCCAGTGTGTCCTGAAAAGCAGCCTCGTCGATCTAGGTGAGCCGGTGGCCAATTGCATGGTTCATTTGCCTCTTCCGGAAGCCTTGTAGGGTCAGTAGGGCACGACAAGGAGCTATGGCCTTATTGGCGGGAGGCCACATTCTCCAAGTTACAGCATTGTCAGCAGATTTATGTGACATTTAAGAGGGAAGAGAGCTAGCAAACGAAAATCCCACTATTTCCTCGAGCACTGTCGCTTACTGCTCACGACAGCCTAATTGGTGAAGCCCTCTTATTCAGGATTATCCATGTGCACAACCGTTACCCTATCCGCTACCTGGTGACTTGTCCGGTAGCACATTGCTTGGCTTTGTCCGGACTGGACAACCGGTAATTGTATCTAAGTATCCTCTGCCTCAGGTCAGAACGGTCTTCCCCTGCTCTCCTCATATAGGGAGTCCGCCCTTTAGTTGATGTGAAGACTTTCATTATGAACCAACCTCTGAATAGCTGTGCTTTCCCCGACTCATTGAGGCCAGTCACCGTTGTTCCCATTCCAGGAGCCATCAAGTAAACTGGTATAATGAAGCTCTTTGGCCCAATAGTGAATGGGTGCTCATCCATTAGCCGCCGGTCTGTTTCTCCATTTGGCAGCCTATAATTGGTCGCGAGGCCGCTTCCTGAAATATTGCACCGCTACTACAAAATAAAAGGAAGTAACTAAAATAAGATAAAAAGATAAGGGTAATACAGTAGATCATCAAAACTGATAACAAACTGTGGACCAGTTTTCTCACACCTGATCTGCGGCCGTGCTTTTCAATCATTTCACTGTAAAAGCAGCTTCTTCTCTGGCTGATCTATCAGTTTATAGGCAGGGATATCAATGTACTGAGATGAAAGGATGTGGGAAGTAGCACGTTCGACAGAGTCTTTTACCCCCTGATCAGTTTATTTATTACCAAAAGTATTCCATGTATTTCTATATTCCATACTATTACCGACAGAGTCGAACTAAAGGAACAAAATGTCGTTGTCATTTAGAAATGTAGGCTATTACGCGGTTCACTAGAACTATCTGCTTATAGAAGAAACAGACTGCTACTTTTCAACCTCCTCAAATAATACCGAAGGGTGGTATTATTCCAAAATTGGTTACTCAAAGCAGAGTGATCCTTCGCTAGGAGACTGATTAATTCAGGGTGGGTCATACCCTTGGATGGTAACATAAATTAAATGAACCTTTGCAAAATGAAGAAAATTCACCAGAAAGCCGGCAAAAATATTAGAGGAACAGTGAAGCCAAGTAAGATTTCCCGACTTGCCCAAGACTTTCCCAAGTCACTTGATACGCCTTGCCAAAACGATCGGAGAACGGTTCAAATATAAGGTCACGTGATCTATGTCCACAGTTACCCTATACACGCAAAATGATCATTCACATGATAACTGAAGTTACGGTATGTGCAGCCAAAACAAACTGAAGTAATCTCCATCTGCCTCTATCTGACAGCCCGATAAAGGCTCTTGGATTAAATTGTTGCCATAATGAGATCAGACACTATAGAAATTCAACCCGTAGTCGGATTGGTGGTTGATTTGGCAAATTAGTAGTATACCACCTGTCAGAGACTAGTAAACCCCATTAAGTGATCAGTCCGTAACACGGAAGGAAGGTATTAAAAGTCGAACCGGTGCTCTTGGCCACTTAGAGCGTATCGGGGTTCCATCGTGGGTTGCAAAACCACGAGATCATTCAATCAGTGATCATATGCAGGAAGATATGGCTATATGACATGATAAGTAACACCTGTAGTTGCACAACTTGACAGCCAAACTGATACCATTATTCATAGTTTTCCTCCTAATTTTCAATCCAAATGATCGTTGGGTATTCAAGTTGGGCTGTGGCTGAGAAGTAAGGATCAGTGAACCACCGCAATTAATGAACTTTTATTGGTTGTTACAAGTGAATAAGATCCGCTAAATACTCACAAATTCACCAGGCCAATGTGAATATACACGACTGGACCAAGAAAAGGTTAAGGATAAATACTGTGCCAATAGATGATATACTATCGATAGAATATTACTCAAAATGTTATTTTACTCGGATTTTCTATACAAGTGCTTCAAAACTGGCCAACACGACCAGTTTATTAGCAATAGGTGCGTCCATATTGGTTGATATATCCCTAGCAGCGCGGAAGAAGTACGTCAGTAGCTTTGCACGATCGCTGGTTGCTAAAATGAACAATTTTTGGCATTTTAATTAGCAATGCAGGTCGTTTTTATTCGGATACCAAAATTCAACTACTCCAGTCGTTTTCAGTAGCATATGTAGAAAATCGATCCTCTAGGGGTGGATACACTTGCATTGAATACCCTGCGCACAAGCTTTTTCTCTTTCGAAAGATGGAGGAAGCGAGGAGACCTCCAAACCATACGCAAGATTCTAACAGGTCGGGTCGATTTGGGCACTTAGACGTATACGCTCCTACCACGAGGGGGAAACTACAGCTTAAGAGTTCATGCTTTTGAACTAAGGAAGAACAGATCACGAACTCGACTTCGAGCAGAGTTCTTTACTCAGCCCGTGGTAAAGGACTGGAACGAATCTCCGCGAAGAAGTCTTCTCCAGTGTGCATTGGGGTTTTCACAAGTTTTGTCACGCCCTGTTTACCACAAAAGCCCCCTCCCTCCGAAGTCACCAGAAACTTTACATCAGTGAAATCCTTTGTTGCGTTTTGTTGTGAATATAGCGGTGCGGTCGTTCTCGAACGGTCCCTCATTGGTCTACCATTGAGCCATCTTTGGATGATATGACAGCAATTACCTTCGGGTCATGATAAAAACCAACCTTCTGATGGTATCCGGTGGCATACAGTTCCGTTCCTCCTTCAAGGCAATCCTTAACTGTCTAAAAGATTTGTATTGTCATCTCTGATCCTATTTCCGCCCAGGCTGATCCCACAAAATCCAATCGGATTGAAATATGGTGATCGGCTTCGAGGTGAACTTGACCATCGGTGATACCGACCATAAGTACCAGCTCTGTCCGACCTTTCCCCCAGATGGCGCTGAAACTCCATTACTCTGCATTGTTGCTACAATCGCATCACTTTCATTAGTTTCAGAGATTTGTTTCTAAACATACCTTTGACGATCTTCTTTCCAAGTGATAGATTTTCATTACTGAGCCGATCGATCCACCTGATCACTGTCCGTCTTGAAAGACTCAAACACTTGGTAGTCCCTTGACACCACTTCCCTGACTCCCACCTTCCAAGTGCATGCCAGGCAACCTTCACTTTTGTGGGCATCACCTAAACTGAAAAGAATCGGCAGACGCTTGGGCTGTCAGACTGGAAAGCATACTGTGTGTTTGACCTTCATGACAGATTTAATGTAAAACCATAGATTGTATGATGCAAAAGTACGAATAAGCTGGGTCTGTTTGAGGTGAATGGAACTGAAAGCATGGAGCCTAGGTACCTTAATATACTCATTGGGGGAGGGACAATTTTTGGCTAATGGAGTAGGTTATTTTAGGATCCCGCTGCCTTAAACGTATTTAGAAACATCACGTATTTACCTGCGAGCAATCCCAGTTCGTAGTAGCTATCAATCACCTAACCTTATCTCGCCCAAAGTGCGCGAATCTTTTCAAGCTTCTTGGTCAGTACTCGCTATTTCTTATTGATTCAGATTTTAACCAGAGAGGATTCATATATAATATACTTTCCACTGTGTTGGAAATGGAGTCCACATGTTGTCTTCTATTAGCGAGCATTCTATGCACTGCTTGCTCATCCCCAAAGTTTTGTCACACCAACTGATGTAAAAACATTGTCACTGCTAGCCTCCGCAGAACCATGCGGTGATTGGCAATAACAACACTTTGCGTTATCTCACTGAATCTGTTTCTACAAGTACATTGAAGTACATGTGTTGCGCAGCTGACCCGCGATTAATGCTCTTATGCAACGCACTGGGGATTACGCACTAGCAAAGGAACAGTTCACGCGTAGATAGTGCACCGCCGGACGTAACCTGGCCGTCGACGTATGCATAACCGTCCCTATTACTTCAAGAACTTGCATATTCTCTTATTTGGAGATAGGTTACCACAGTAGTACGAAAAAAGAAGTAAAAAGAGCTTGTATATAAAATGTATTTTAAGTGGAATAATTCGATGTTTAACAGGGTGAATCGCGGAACTGTTTCGAGTAACTAGGCACTGAATACGTGTTACCCAATGGTGAAGTATAGCATTCGACTACCAACTTGTGTGCATATGACTAGTACTCATTAAATACCAGACGACGTCGCAACCAAATAAACTATTTAACCTTAGAAGTACTATAAAGTGCACACTGTTGAAGCACTATCACGTATAAATTCTTCATGTCAGTTCAATGTTATAAGGTTGGTTAGACCTTACTTCGCGTTTTCCCTAGTAAACGCGTGCTTCGGTCCTTTGTACTGCGTGGACCACCTGCACGTTACTCTAATGCTCGGCACTGTACGAATATGTTAACCAGAATAGTATTCTCCACGACCCGTGAGAACGAGAAGGCGATTGGGAGAGATAGTGGTTAGCGTATATTTTAGGAGTGTGCGTGAGAGCGTGCGCAAGAGCAACGGTCAAATGGCCATCGCGCTTGGCAGTCAGCTTTCAGTTAAACAATAAACGTGGCAAAAGTACGAATGAAGATGGCAACCGCTACAGGGACCTCCTCCTAAAAGTCCGACGGAGTTGGGCTTCGATGGTAGCGGTAGGCCGGGAGTATTTATTGTCTAGGAACTTCTTGTAGCTTGCCCGTTATATTGTTGGTAACGTCGAACGACTGCTGATGAGTTTACCGGTGCCTGCACTCTCGAGGTCCGATGTGCGTAGGTCCAACTGTGTTTTGGCGCCAACGGGTCTCATACGCATGCGAGCCGGAAGATGCCGCGTCAGGTCCATCCAAAAGGGCGTCCAGTTGTCGTCTCCAGTACCACGCTGACCAATCGTCCCGTTGTCCAGTGAGTGGTTGGCTCATGGAACGTGGACGGGAGTCAGCGAGGCTATGGATGAAGCCAATGTGACTGTGTAGATCCGTCTGAGAGAGGGCAGGGTAAACTGGAACAAAATACCGCCCGAGGGCGCCGGCGGACGTTGGACCGTAATAACAACACACGAAAGATGTTGTGTGTTGTTGTAGTCGCTAGGGGACCAGAAGAAGATGAAATCATAACTGCCGATTGTAATTTCACGGGCCTGTTGGTTGGTAAATCCATAGAGAACTTCCCAAATTATTGCTAACAGTCAGTTGTAAAAATCGTCACGAAATGGGCGAAGCAGAGGGGATTTCGTAGTTGGCGACCGCGACGGCTACTTCGCGTTGCGGGTACGGTTGGAGAGTCTGATGGACTAGCTGTCGAGTCCTCACTAGACGTAATTGGGGGTGGTTCGAGTGGTAACTCGCTCGACGCGGGTGACTGAGCAGCTTGAGCAGGTGTATATTGGCCGAGCGGCTTGCCCTCCATGACGGCAGGCTTGAGACGGCCGATAGATACGGTGTCGTGTCGTCCGCTGATATCTATGACAAATGTTTTTGCCCTACGTTTTATTACCCGAAACGGGCCAGTGTGTGGCACTTGTAGTGGTGATCGAACGCCATCGACGCGAAGGAATACGTGAGTAGCGGTTCCTAACGCAGTTGGGACACAACTTGTAGACCGTTGTTCTCGCGACAAACTGGCCTTGAGCACTCGCATGTGCTGCGTAAGGCGCTGAGCATAGTCACCGTAGTCGAAAGTCACGGTTGGTGAGGGGGCTACCAACTCCCCAGGCAGACGAAGTGTACAGCCATATACTAGTACGGCCGGTGTTGTGTGTAACTCCTCCTTAACGGTATTGCGCATGCTTAAGAGTGCTAATAGGAGTGTTTCACTCCAAAGGGGGTTACCGTTTGCTCGAAGGGTGGCTTTTAATTGCCGATGGAAACGCTCAACCATACCATTGGCCTGAGGGTTGTGGAGCTGTTGTCTTAACGTGTTGACAACCGAGCGTAGCAAGTAGGCTGCCGAAAGCTCCGCCAAAGTATGGACCACGATCGGTGGGCACTGCCGCCGGGCGACCGAAAGTACTAACCAAACCGGCCAGAAAAGCTTTCGCGGCCTCTTCCGACGTGGGACGAGGGATAGGAATAGGATAGGAATGGCCTGCGGCCAGAGGGTAAAACGATCCACAAATGTGAGTATGTAAACATACTCAAGCGAAGGTGGAAGTGGTCCTGCGAGGTCGACGTCACATGATGAAAACGTGTCTCAGGTTCTGGGAACCTGGCCAACGCAGCCATAGTGTGCCTATGGGTCCTAACACGTTGACACTGCAGGCAAGCACCAGCCCATTGGCGGATATCTCGTTTGACATTGTGCCAAACAAAACGGTCAGTGATCAGTTTCACCGAGGCCGCCACACCCGGATGAGCCAGATTATGGAGTGTCAGGAAAGGAGAATAACGGTGGGCAGCAGGAACCACCGGTCTAGTGCGACCTAGCGACACATCGCACATGATGGTGTTCTGGGAAGTTGAGATAAGTACTCTGGTTAAACTCAAGGAACCGTTTTGCCGAAGTTGTTCGATGTCATGGTCCTTAGTTTGAGCTTGTGCTATTGCGTCCAAGTTGATGTTAGGCGTCTGTGACAGACTTAGTTGATATACGCGCGAAAAGGCCTCTGCGACAGGATTAAGTACCCCAGAGACGTGTCGTATGTCCATAGTAAGCTGTGAGACAAAGTCTAAGTGGCGAATCTCGCGTGGTGAGTAACGATCCGAAGCTGACTTTAGTGCGTAAACCAAAGGCTTGTGGTCTGTAAACACCGTAAGCGAACGGCCTCCGAGTGCATGTCGAAAATGACGGATTCCCAAGTAGATGGCTAATAACTCTCTACCGAACGTGCTGTACCTTGATCCCGCGGGTTGTAGGCGCTTGGAGAACAATGCTAAAGGTTGCCAGGAGTCGTCCAAGAACTGTTGCAGTACTGCTCCAACCGCTGTGTCCGAGACATCCGTCACTACCGAAATAGGAGCCAAAGGGTCGGGGTGTGTAAGGAGTGCTGTGTTGGCGACAGCATCTTTGACCAAGGCAAATGCGGCTTGTGCCGTGTCGGGAAACACAAACCTCCACTTACCTTCGCGCAACAGGTCGGTGGGGGGTTGCATCATTCCCGCACAGCGCGGAATAAATCGGCGGTAGAAATTCACCAGGCCGGCAAACTGACGCAGCTGGCGAAAAGATTGGGGTTCACGGTAGTCGCGAATAGCGGAAACTTTATCTGACAGAGGGCGGATACCCGAGGATGAAATAGAATGTCCTATGAAGGTGATATCAGCCCGGCCTAATTCGCATTTCGCGATATTGCTCGTAACGCCGTGCTGGCTAAGTCGTTCGAAAAGTGCTCGTAAGCGTGTAGCGTGCTCTAGCTCTGAAGAACTCGCCACCAAAATATCACCCAGGTATGCGTAGAGATTTTCTAAACCACGGGCTGTCTCGCAACGAATACCTTAGGCTCAATGGGTCTCGTACCACAGGGGAGGCTTTGCAGGATCTCTATTTTATTAGTGAGTGGAAAAAGGACAGGTTGTCCTTTATCCGTCGGAGCCAAAGGGGTTCGAGGTGGAGCAGGTCACAGCGCTGTTTATAGTTGAGACTGGACGAATATCCAACTATTTGTTTGGTAAAGGTGCGCTGAACATTTTCGATGGCAATCCCATCAATCTGGCGCATGTTGGAGCCAACTATTGAATTGTACTCTAGCAATGATCTCACGCTTGTTGTATAGATACTGAGCTTACTTTCACGCAAACGGAATGCTTTGTGGACAAGTCCTATCAACCTGCGGGACCTAGCAATTTAATTGTCTGTTTGCTCCGAAAAGTTGAACGGACAGCAGCAGTATATGCCCAGGTCGCTTACTGATGATTTAATGGGGATCAGATGGCCACCTATACTAAACGCTTCGGGAGGGACATGACACTAGTATGTAAGAATGCAGCTTTTATCCGCCGAGAACATCATTACCCAATCGGTACACCACGAATTGAGCATCCGTAATTCCTCCGATATTTTGGATACAGTATTACCCAATGAATTATGGTCGAAGGTGTACAACAACTTTACATCATCAGCAAATAAAAACGGGGTTCCATGGCGAACCACGGCAAATATGTCGTTTATGTACATGAGAAACAACGTAGGGGCCCAGTAATTTAGCTTGGATCACACCACTGGTTACAGGGCTGGGTGTGGAAATTGTGCCATCAATGTTTACTATTTGACTGCGCGAGGACAAATACTATTCTAGCCAGGCATATGGTGGGTCAACAATGCCGTGTGTCTTAGCTCTTGACAACAAACGAATGTGAGACACCCGGTCGAAGGCCTTAGACATGTCTAAAAAGACTGAGATCACTGCCTTACCATCATTGGCAGCTTTTGTAATAAGGTTCAGAAATTCAGTCATACGAGTTGCGCAGGATCGATGTTTTAGGAAACCGTGCTGACCTTTACTTATAGGGTGGTTTTTAAGGAGGTGATCCGTTAGTTTAACTTTTAATAATCTTTCCATAATCCTCGATAATACTGGGGTTTGATTCACATGCCAGTATTTGGCCGGGTCCTCCCGTGTTCCTTTCTTATGAATTGGAATAATAACCGACGTTTTCCACTGTATAGGATACCAACTAAAGCGCATAGACAAATTGAATAAATTCGATAAAAAAATTGGGACATCTGGACCCCCAATTTAAAGGTGGCCGATGGTAACGAGTCCGATCCGCGGTGGAAAGACATTTTGATATACGAAATTAAAGGCTCGATTTCGGAGGGCAGGAATGTTACAGAAGAAAGTGGCCCATGTGGTGGTACTGGTGGATTGCAGAAAATGGTGCTGTGTCACTAACTAAGGAAGAAGAAAAAAGCGTGTTAAGCGCTTCTGCTATGTCCAGCGGTTCGTCGAGGCACGTGGTATTGAAAGAGATAGAAGAGATAGATGAAGTTGTTTTGGGGTTCCTCGACTTCATCAGTTTTGCAAGAATCTCGACTTTCTTGGAATCACGTAAGGCCCTGAGTTTCTCTTGTATCATATCACTCTTGGAGTACAGTTTTATCACTTCAGTCAAATGATTCAACTGTATAAACAGCAAAAAGTCTCTTGTTTTTAGGTAAACGCGTTGAAGTCTACTTAACTTCAAGTTGAGACAAGAGAGTTTATTGTTTTTAGGGCGGATTGACCATCCTTATGAAGGGATTATTCGGTTGAGGCTTCTTTCAAAGATAGAGTAAAGTTGATCTGCCACCAGCTGGGGATCTGCACTTAACAAGAAAGTGTCCCAATTTTGGCTGCGAATCAGAGAATGCAGTATATTCCAGTTAGCCTTATGATATGGTTTATGCGGGGCTGTCGGCTGTTTATCCTTTATGGGCACTGTGAAGCAGCAGTGGACAGTTGCGTGATTACTCTCGGGTAGGTTTTTCTGAACCTTTGCTATAATCTGGGTTAATCCTAGTGACAAGATTAAGTCAAGGGTGTGCTCGTGTCTGGTTTGGGACGTGACCTGCTGCTTCCATCCTCCTAGGTGAATTGCATTCAAAAACCGTAGTAAATGGAGTGGTGCTGTAAGTGATGTCCAGCATATTTATGATGCAATAGTCACCAGCTATCAATTTTGGGCCTACTTTAAGATAACCAATTAAGTTGAGTGCCTCTATAATTTGCTGGAAGCTATCAGGACTAGATCTAGGCGCACTGTACACGTAACCCAGTATCAGTTCTTGACGTTTGACTTCAACGTTCAGCCATACAGAGTCGACAAAGCCGTCTAGGACAGGATGCTGAAAGCTTGTCGCCTTGAAATTTTCCTCTACGTACACTAGACAGCCTCCACCACGTTGATGTGTTCTGCCTTTGCTGAAGGATTTGTAGCCGAGTACCTCAATGTCCTCCACTAGATAGGGGTCCGATAACCAAGATTCCGTCGCTAAAATAAAGTTATAGTCGTTTGTTAGTGCTGCTGTTCGTATGTTTTGGATTTTGTTCCTAATCCGGCTTGCATTGACCAATAGCAATGTGAAAGTTCCAGTGCTCCTGACGTCGTCATTGATATTAGTACTTACCGTTCGTTGACCGCTGCATTTAACCTGAAAACAATCCTCAGCGCAGGATGTATGCCCGCTTAAGTTGTCATTCGCAAGGAGGGGACTTATGTTTGCGTGTGGAATAATAAATGACAGGGTATTAGGTATTATACCACTATATGGCTGATTAGAACGGTTCAGATGAGGCATATCTAGGTTATGGGGCCATGTTGTGCCCACGGTACGTATGGAAAAATAGGCACTTTGGCTAGATATGGGGTACCCGCTGGTAGATGGGAGGATATGCGATGCGCTCCGATAGTTTAACGGAAGGGGAGGTGGGAAAGACGGAAATAATGAGAGACTAGGCTGATGGGAAGGTTCCATTAGTCCGGAGTTAGGTACGAACGCAGTTCGCTCATCAAACAATCTATTTTTATTACGGGTATGGCCCCTTTGCTGTTGTATCATCACTTTGGAAGTGCTATTTTGTTTCATATGCTGAGAGATGCGAGGGTATCCCAAGTGAGGGAAGTCGGTCGGTGCCGAATTTGGTCTAGAGAAAGAACGATCATTGTCACTGTTCATGCATCCCCGTATCGTTTGCCTGCACGGAGACTTAGCCCTGGCAGCTAACCTCTCGTTGACCCTCTCTTCTGGACGGTTGTTTATTGTCAGCGACATACGTGGCATACGAGTAGCACCCTTGGGCTTTTCGTCAGTTTTTAAACTGAGGCCTATGGGGACAGATATTAGTGCTGCAGGTTTTATTTCATTGGGAACTTGAAGTCCCGTGGAGCGGTCGACCGGAGCTGGATGCGTAATGTGAGGACCCTCCTGGGATGAGCCGGTAGGTGTTGTCGATAGGTGTTGTTGTTTTGGCTGGGGTAGCCGTGGGGAGGTGGGGAAAGATTCCTCTAGATCAACTAACCCTGTGGATCTTCTGGGGGTAGAGGAGGGAGGGGTTTTGTTGATCCTTGGTACGGTGCTTGGGGAAGAGAGTGACTTCTGGATCTTAACGCCCATATAGTTAGAATTTACAGCGGCACATCTTACCACTTCTCTTTGTAGTGGTTTTCTATCAGCTTATATCTTGACTGATTTAAACTGCGAAGCAGTTGGGACTATACGCTGTTTAGTGATGAATTCTCTAGCGATTTGTTCATCAGGAAATTGGAATAGAAGTGGACAAGAATGCTTCTGTGACCTTTTTTCTTGGTCTTCTGCAGTGACATGGAAAGTGGGCCACCCTTGCGACTTGAAGGATAGTAGATTTAACCACTGTGATGTCTAGCCGATCAGGGATGTTAAAGGCGACTTCATTTCTTGCATTCTGCAGCCGTCGCAGGATTTCCGATGCCACTGAGGCAAGAAGCTGACTAGCTGCTATTGGGTTCTGGGGACCAGGGAGTGCCGAGGGCTCAAGAAGGTAGGTTAGTGGTGTTAGTTTTGATAATATATTATTAACCGATGCAATATGGGTAAACATACTTGCCAAGTTACTTTCAATGGCACTGGCCCTTCTACTGGCTTCCCCAAATATTTTTATTATACTGGGGGTATCTTTGTGTTCAGTTCGTTTGGGTTTCTGATTGCTGTAGAGCGATCCTAGTGGCACATTGCCCACTGCCGAATTTAGGTAACGTTCCGGTAGCCGATGGGCAGAGAAATCACCGAAATTTCAAGAAACGAATGACGTAGTTCGTTCTAATTCGCTGTATACATGATCGCTGTCCTATTTTCATGGTTATTTGTTTCCGTTGATTGCGTTACAAATGCAGTGCTAGTTGTTTTAACTGGCTGGCATTTTCCCGGCGGAAGCCATTCTAGTCGTGCTTGGCTTGCTAAGGTGAGCGGTGCTCTCCTTTTGCGTTGGGTGCTGATGATCCGTGCTGGTTGTAAAGTGTTAGTGATATATCAGGTTATCATTTACCAATTGGTAAATGATAAGCTGAATAGTAAAATCTGCAGTATTATGCTATAATTGTACTTATAACATGATGAGGTGTATTTTCTCGATGAAGTATTGTTCACGTAACTCTTGATGATACCCAAGTAGTTTTGTGAAATCCATGAAGCTTCGATGTGTTCGTATTGAAAGCTCTGATATCGTGTGACATCTGCAGTATGGTTTTCAATTATGCTATGCTGCCGTTCCATTGCCATTATGGTTAACAAATAAGTGTATTTTAGGACCTTGTTACGTATTATTGACGGATAATGGCCGATGTGACGAAACAAAAGAGATATTATCTGAAAAAGAAAGAACAACTGACTGATGTGTGCTCTTTGTGACGAAGCCACCCTGAGGGAACATCGGCATGGTTGCCCTAAGTGGGATTTGCCAGGTGAGGCTATTAAGTGGCAATTTTACTTTCTGTTCAGACTCAACACCTTTGGGAGTTGCAGGTAAATGCAGCTCTGTGGCTTCCGAAGACGTGTACCTTGTGGAAGAGGGATGTGCCATTGCAAGAGTTGAACGCGGTCTGCCGTGTGCTTCCACATCACAACCAACAATGATGGGTAAATTACTCCGTTGAATCATGTTACACCAACTGAAACAGTTTCGGCGGCTCAGGCATTTTGTGAACCCGGAATTACACCCGAAGAAAGGCCGACAGTGTCAGGTAAACCCTGTTTTTATGCTGATTTTCGTATTGGTTACTTCTTTGACCAGCCTACGATGTGCGTCACAGTTTGGAGAGGATAGCCGTTCGCTGCTTAACTTACTGTCGAAGGCTTTCATTCGATATCGACTGACGCTGGTGCAACAGAAGGGTATATTGGAGGCAATAGGCAAACATATACCGAACATACGTCGGGACCGAAGGACATTGTTGCTCACGCCACGGGATTGTCCAACCACAACATTGGAAAATGGCGAATATGTACACATGGGTTTAGCCGAAGGCTTGCCGATGCAGCTGAGTAACATCACCGCTGTACCCGACGAAGTCTTCCTCCAGTTAAACTGTGACGGCACTTCTGTGTTTCGTTCGTCGGATCTGCAGCTGTGGCCTGTACTTGCCAGGGTGGTTAAGCCTCATTGCTTGCCCATACTTACCGCCGGTTTTTACTGTGGTCGTGGGAAACCATCAGAAGTGTAATCTTATGTGAGTGAAACTGTCAGAGAGGTGAACCATGTTGTTGACAGAAGGCCTCAAGCTTGGTGAGAGATCTGTGAAGTGTCACCTGTCATCTATAATCTGTGGCAATCCGGCACGGGCCTTTATTAGACAACTGAAGGTTCCTACTGGCTACTTTGGCTGTGATAAATGCATCCAGTGTGGATTTCACTGCGAAAAAGGATGACATTCCCCCTTTTCAAATGCAAGTTACGTGACAACGAGGCTTTCCGATCACGTCGACGCCACAAACATCATGTTGGCGTGAGTCCTTTTCTTTCCCTCCCTACTGACATGGTCAAACACTTTCCACTGGATTACATGCACCTTGTTTGCTTGGGTGTGATGAAGAGGTTGATTGATTTGTGGTTGTTTGGGCCGCGTGACGCACTTGGCCGCTTGGACAAAGCTGTCACTGTAGAACTGGGAAGCCGTATACTTCATTCACACCCAGACACGCCGTGTGATTTTCAGCGACTCTGCAGACACATACGTAATGTTGAACGATGGAAGGCCACCGAATTTCGCATGTTTCTTTTGTAGTTGGGGCCGGTTTGTCTGAAAGGATTGTTGTCGAATGATGCGTGTGATCACTTCATGTTATTGTTAGTTTCCATTTACATACTGTGCCACCCCTTTTTGTACAAAACTTGTAACGCATTCGCAGAAACCATCCTGCGTATATTTGTACAAAAAATGAGTTCCTTCTATGGTATCTCGAAAGTCGTGTACAATGTTCACGCTGTTATTCATTTACCAGCAGACATTCTTCATCATGGCACTTTAGACTCTTTCTGCTGTTTTCCTTTCGAATCCCTCTTACGGACATTGAAATTCTCCATTCGAGGTTTCCGAATCCCGCTCAGCAACTGTATCGGCGTTTGCTTGAGAGAACACTTCCCGATACCAACGATTCATCTGGAGCCATCCGTGATGACGTTGGGAATGCGGCTACCCGTTTCCAGGTAAGCGAGACAGCCATGGTGGTGAGAGGAATGGTTCTGTCATGCTTATCACCAAACAACACTGTCTTTGCAGGTGGGAAACCAGCAGTTGTGGAGAACGTCTCTGGGGATTCCATGACTATTCATTATTTCCCAAACCCCATGAGATCCAGTCACCTGTACATTTTTTCTGTTGACGGACTGGATGACAATGTTGTCAAAGTTTCTGTAAATGCCATTTTGTGTAAATGTTTTCGTATTTGTTTCACTAATAATAATGATGTGTTGATACCCATATTACACACCTTCATGAAGTGAAACTTCTCTTTTTAAAGCAGATGTCTTAGGTTTCTGTCGGTACTTTAACATAAGACCAGATGAATTAACCTTTTTAGATGTACTTGGTCGTCATGTTTGATTTTGATGATTCGGTAGCCATTGTTCACAGCAATTGGCCGACTGATGGTAACCGAGTGCGCTGGCCGAAGTCATCGACTTTTCAAGCTTACCAATGCCTCTTGTTGGACGGTGGATGTTTGCCGGAAACGGTTCCAGCATACGATTTTCATGAGATTTATCACACAGGTAACACTCCCAGTTATATGCATTCTTCTCAGATAATCTCAGAGATGCATTTAAATTCGAAAGGAATTTTCTTGCCGAATCTGGTATGTCGGCGTCAACGGATGATACGTTGCCAATGACACCATTTTCACAGCGGTACACCGTTCGCCGCAGGTACACTGTTATACGTTATCACATTCCTTTTAGAATACCGGTTCCGCTGTCATCGGACGACAGTTCTGTCGAGATACCTCCGTCGCAGAGGATTCGAAGAGGGTCTCTGATACAGTCACCCGACTCCCCCGGTGATATTATGGCTCTTGGCCATTTATCACCTAGGTAAGCCCAGTGCGAAGTTCTCGTTTCATATTACTTATAGTCCACCAATATTGAAGTCCCAGAGGAGACCCACGGAAGATGCCATATTGTCAAAGGTGGCCGGTCCCAGGTATGTTGTGTAAAAGTTACTAACACTCCAATAGTTCAGTTAGCACAACAAAACTTGTGACAACGTCCTTATCTCCACAGCATATGCCCGCTAACGCCAAGAAGTGGCAAGGTAAATTTCTCATTATCATCTACTATGTTTACTAGACAGTAACGAACGTTTGAGCAATGCAGAGTCAAAGGTTCGGTATAAAGGTGCTGATTCTTTCTACCTGCCTAGGCCCTGCTGTCAGTGCGCGCGCCTAATGCTTGTCGTCAACCTTCTACTACTGGTCGCTCCTAACCCATTGGCTACATAGACCTGAGGCTAGTCTACATCTTCCACAAGACCAAATGACCGATGTCGGGCCTGAAGGGGCCACATAAATGCTGTCCTTGTAAAGGGCCGTCCTGTCCTGGATGTATGTGCTTGGGTAAGTGTGAGTGTGTGTGTGCCGGGGTGTACAATGAAATCACAGGTATGACTACACATCGAAGGAGGACTCTATGCAATGTCAACAAAAGACTGTGTGGCAAGAAAACGAGTAAATGTAGCATGTGTGTGTGACCTAAGCTCCGCTACTTCTACATATGCAAGGGTAATTCGGTAACGTCAACAAAAAGCAAAACAACGAACACTGTCACATGTTTGATGGGGCTACAGGGTGTAGAGTGCTTCGGGCATGTGTGTATCTGCCGGGATGTACAGTGGGATCGTATTTATCACCACACATCGGAAAGAACCTTCTATAATGTCAACGAAAGACCGCAAGCACTGTAACGTGTTTGACGGAGACCGTGTGGTATATATGGTGTTGTTTTATCCACCTCGATGAATAGTGTGAAAAGGTTTACTAGGCCTCGGGGTTATCATATCCTCCGCCTTCGCTCTCGAGTAGGTTAATACTGCGTACGTCACGAATGAGCTCCCAGTTAGCTGTCTTCACTTCACCGTCAGTGCTTTCGATGGTTTCCGTAACTACTCCCAAAGACCAAGTGCTGAAATGTGCGCGTTTGTCGGCGATCATAACCACATCCCCAACTTTGAATGGTCTTGTTTTGGCCAGCCACTTCTGTCGAGACTGCAAAGCCGGTAGGTAGTCCCGCAGCCATCGCCTCCAGAAGACCTTGGCCAGATAGTTCACCTGCTTCCATCCGTGGAGGTAGCTCCCACGAAGGTTTGCCGGCCCTTGGAAACCCTCGTTCGACCTTAACGTCAACAAGTCGTTCGGGGTGAGCGCCAGGTGGGTGGGGTCGCCGTTCAATACTGGAACCAGGGGGCGGTTGTTCAGGATTCGCTCCACCTCAGTCATGACGGTGTTTAGCGTCTCGTCGTCGGGCGGCTGTTGCTCCATGATTGACAGCAATATCCGTCTGGCTGACCGGATCATGCCTTCCCACACGCCGCCTCGGTGGCTGGCCCGTGGGGGGTTGAAATGCCACTGTATGCCGTAGGCCGCGGTTCGATTCTGCAGTTCGTCCCTGTTTATGTTCTCGTGCCGACGCTGCAATTCCCGTTGAGCGCCCACAAAGTTCGATCCATTATCTGAGTATATATCGGCCGGTACGCCACTTCGGTTGGTAAGTTTCTGCAAGGCCCGCAGGAAAGAATTGGTCGTCATCGAATGTGCGACTTCTAGGTGTTCCGCGCGCGACTTCATGCATGTCATGATACACCCATATCGTTTCTCCAATCCATTCCCGCACTTGATCCACAAGGGCCCGAAATAGTCCAACCCGGTGTCGCTGAACGGCCACCAGCCCGCAGGCACCCTGCATTCTGGCAGCGGGGCCATGTGTTGTTTGCCCGCCGTGGCATCGCGTCTCCTACATTGCACTCAACGTCGGATTACGCGATTTACAGCCTCTCGTCCTCTCAACAACCAAAGACGCTTTCGGATGACGCTCGTCACGTGGCTTTCCCCGGCATGTCCCTCCATGGCGTGGACGTGTTGAATCATTAGCTCTACTACAGGTTGTCTCGCAGGCAGCAGTATAGGACACTTTGTGTCGAAGTTCAGGTGGGCGTTGGTCAGCCTACCATCCACCCGCAGCAGTCCGTTGATGAGTTTGGGGTTTAAACGCTTCAGCTCGCCTCTCGGAGATGGTATGTCTTTATTGGTCGGCCCCACTTCTTGCGCCCTCTTGAGTTCTCGGGCGAAAGCCTCGCGTTGTATCATTCGGAAAATATCGTATTCTGCCGCTTGTAGCTCATCGGGACCCATCGGGCCGACCGGTATCCGACCTGAGGGCCGTAGCCCTTTCATGACTAGTAAATTTCTCTTGAACCTGGTTAACCAAACTAGCGAACGAAGCGTCTTCATCCAGGAAGAAAACCTGACCAGTCGCAATAGAATGGATGTCGCTTCGACGAAGTTGGCCGCTATGACCACGCCTTTGATCTCCAGTTCCCCTTCCGTAGGAGGTTTTAATTCGAACACGGGCCAGTCCTGTTTGGGCAAGTGCAGGAAGTTTGGCCCTCTCGTCCACGTGTCCAGTTGCCTGAAGTTGTTCGCACCTCGGGAGCACAGGTCGGCCGGATTATCGCCAGACCTGATATTGTTCCACTGGTGAGTGGCTGATTCATCGTGGATAACCGTGAGCCGGTTAGCAACGAAAGTACTAAACCGGCTCCGGACGTTGTTAATGTAGTAAAGTACTATCGTTGAATCCGTCCAGAAGCTCACCGACCAAATGTAGAGATCGAAACATCTCTTCACAGCTTGCACCACCCTGACTGCCAACACGGCTGCGCTGAGTTCAAGGCGTGGGATTGAGACCGACTTCAGTGGAGCAACGCGGGCTTTAGCGAACAGGAATTCTGAGCAGCCGCCGACTGGTTCTAGTAACCAACAGCGACCCCAGCCATCTTGCGCTCACTCCGAGCGGCCTACTGACGTTAAGGTTGAACTAGGGCTTCCAAGGACCGACAAACCTCCGTGGGAGCTATCTCTACTGATGGAAGCAGGCCAACTATCTTGCCAAGGTTTATGGAGGCGACAGTTGTGGGAGCACCCACCGGCACTCCGGGAGCACAGATCTGCTGGGTTTTCGCAAGACGTGACATGCTTCCACTGGTTCATGGCCGATCCCACGTGAATGATCGTGAGTCGGTTAGCAAAGAAAGTACTTAAACGGCTCTTGTCGTTGGTAATGTGGTACAGTACTACCGTTGAGCCCGTCCAAAAGCTAGCCGACCAAATTTAGAAGTCTAAACATCTCCTTACCGCTTGTACCGCCCAGACTGCTAACACGGCCGCGCTGAGTTCAAGGCGTGGGATCGAGACTGACTTCAGTGGAGCAACGCCGGCTTTGACGAACAGGATCCTTCTAGTATATTGTCGATCTCCTGTGCACCATCGTCCGTACACCATAACTCCATAACTGGCTTCGGATGCATCGAAAAAGTCATGTAGTTCTACTGTCCGTGTTGCATGACCAGGGGCAGATATCGTGGAATCCTTATGTCCCCTAATTTCTTCAAGGTGTTCAAAAATTCTCCCCAGTCCAACCGGTCCCCTCGGTCCAGTGACTGGTCCCAATCAACTTTCTTACGGCACAGCTGCTGCAGCAAGATATTTCCGGGAAGCAGCCATGGTGAGACGAAACCGAGCGGGTCGAACAAACTTGAGACGGCAGATAGTATGCCACGACGGGTTATTGGCAGCTCGGGAACGTTTCGTTCGAAAAAAAATCGTCCGTTTCCGCGTCCCATTGTATTCATAAAGTGCGCTCGATAGGAAGTGGAGAGCCGTCCAAATCTCTTACCCTTTCGGCCTTTTCGTGAAACGGGATGACTTCCAGCACTTCTGAAGCGTTCGACATCCATTTAGTTAGATGGAAGCCACCCTCTTCTAGCAATCTCGTCAGACCCCTGAACTGCTCTAGAGCTGATTGTCGGAGGGCGTAGTTCGCACAAAATGGTGACGATATGGCCCCGAAGGGGTGGACGGTCATCCTATAATTCACCACTGCGTTGTCCCGGTCGCTCCCTTCCCATCACAGGAAACGCAAAGCATCTCCTTCTCCTACCGGAATCTTCACCTGATGGAACATTTCCCTAATGTCAGCAGACAAAGCCACTTTACCCACTCTGAAACGGCACAAAACATCGATCAGTGGTGTGGTCCAGTCAGGCCCCTGTAGTAGACGATCGTTTAGTGACTTACATTGGACTTGGCCGCACAGTCGAAAACCACCCGCAGATTTTTGGGTTTCTTGGGGTTGATAACCGGATGGTGAGGCAGATACCAGATACCCCTTTTGCTGTCGGTGTTGACAGGCACCTTTTCAACGTAACCGAGGGCCTCGTTTCGCTTCATCAAATCCGCGTATCGTTCCCACAGATTCTGGTCTCGAATGAAGCGTTCTTTTAGTCGTAGTAATCGTTGGAGAACATAATTTCTGTTGTCAGTCCACGGGTCGACCGGTGTGCGCCATGGGAGGGGAACCTCGAACTGTTTTTTGGGGCCTCTAGTGCCTTGCCGCACCGTTTGTAGAGCGAAGTGATCCTCTTGAGACAACGTCGGTCTTTCGTCTCCAATGTCATGAAACTCCTTTTCATACAGCTACTGCAGATGGTACTCTATGCGGTCCGTTTCGGCGGATAAGCAATTCACGGAACCATGTCCCTCTGTAACAGCCGGTCGTGGAAAATCCCCCTTTTTCCCTAGCGATTCAGTGTTTTTCCCAACATCACTCATTTCCATACACTATTGACTTGTCTTTACGAACTGGTTATTTTTCTGGACCAATTGTTGTTTGTTCGCGCCCAGAGCGCTACTTTGGCACATCCTTGTTCAGGACCTGCGTGACGCACGTGCTGTTTGCTTACACGCTGCTATTCGGTTTCTCGTTGTTGAGTCCTTGTGATCGTATTATTGAGGTTTGTATATTGTTTATGTCATTGTTTATTGTAATAATCTAGTATCGTAGAATATCACGGATAATCGTCTTTTGATTTCGGGATCCGTTGCGAATTCTGCCTCGCATTGCTCAAACGTTCTTAACAATACTCAATAGATCAATTTTGGAACGAGGAAAATCACGCAAAATGCCAATAAAAGGATCAAAGGCAGTCGAATCCGGACAGGAAGTAATACGGCAAGTCTCTGGGGAGGTTTTGGGTACATATGATTTATTAGTTAATGCTAGATCGCCTAGTCCTGTCAGTGCTAGTTCATGTGTTATTGAGAGCAATATTGATCGTAAGGATGTCGATTTATATAAGCTGAGAATACTAGACCTAGAGCAACAGTTACTTTCGGCTAGACTACAGGCGCAGGAAGCAGAGAAGTGTACACGGAAACAGCGAGAGCATGAGACCAGCGACTTCGACACTTCCGATAGATTAGGGTGCAATAAGGTAGGGAACCCCACGCCGGTCGCCGACTACAAACCACCATCGATCGATCTGCCTAGAGTGGAACTAACGGTTTTCGACGGGCGAGCTGAGCAATACTGCAAGTTTGTCAAGCAGTTCGAGACGTTCGTTGAAAATAAGGTAAACGACCCTGGGCAAAGGCTTCTTTACCTTACTCACTACTGCCGAGGCCGAGCAAGAGAAGCTATCGACAGGTGCATCACGCTCGACCCCGAACAAGGCTACACAAGGGCAAGGAAGATTCTAAGGGATTGTTTGGCCAACCTTTCAAAGTAGCCCGCAACATAATAGAGGGCGTGATGGTAGAGGCAAAGAGAACAAAGGGCGACGTCTACACCATGGCCGACCTGGTGATCAAGATGCAGAACTGCTCAGTAGCCCTCGACCATTTAGGTTACAGGGCTGACCTAGACGCCATGCACACTTTGGAAGGCATAGTCCGTCACCTCTCTCCCTAACTACAGGGTCGGTGGGCGGAAGAAGCTGAACGGATAAGCCGAAGCGACAGAGAAGCCAACTTCGAAGAACTGACCGAATACTTAGGCAGGCAAACGAAGATAGCTGACAGCAGATTCGGCCGACTCATCCGGGACAGCAACCGAGCAAACAAGCCCGGTACTAGCCAAGTCCAAACCCCTGTACGGGAACATCCAAAGTACCAGCCTTGGACCAACACACACGTCATTTCACGAGATGCTACGGCGAAACCAAATTGCAGATCCTGTGGTACTAACCATGGCCTACCAGAATGCCCCAAGTTCGGCAACGCCACAATAGACGAACGGTGGGGAATGGCGAGGATGTCAGGAGCATGTTTCATCTGTCTCAACACCACGCACCGGGCGGCAGCCTGTAGGACAAGGAATCGATGTGGTTACGAGGGCTGCACGGACAGACACCATCGGCTGCTGCATCAGGCGAGAGTAACCTTACCCGAGACGAGTGCCAAGCCCAGCGTTATTTGTTCAACGTCACGATCGGCCAGTAAACCGGTACGTTTAGGCGTAGTGGCCGTGGGAGTAGTGACCCCAGCTGGGGTGGTCAAAGCGTTGGCTTTCGTTGATAGTGGATCCGACACCACTCCAGTGAAAGAGCGGTTTGCCGACAAACACCAACTGGCTGAAGGTGCGACGTCGCTGGCAGTGAGCACGGTGGGCGGAACACAGGTAATGACTGCCGGTAGATTAAGGCTGCAACTCATCTCTCTAGACACTAACGAGGAAATTGAACCAACGGAGGCATTCACGTTAGCGGATCTCCCCATGCGAGCACCAAGGTCGGTCAACGCAATCTTGACTAGGCGGTCCCGCCTGCAGGATGTAACCGTTGTAGACTGGAAAGATGATGAAGTGGATCTCCTCATCGGCTGCGACGTGCCAGAGGCGCATTGGGTGCTTGACCAAAGAGTGGGCGACCGCCAGGCACCTTATGCCGTACGCACGGCTCTGGGATGGATGTTATACGGTCCAGTAGGGGTACGCGGCTCCGTGAATTACTTATCCGCCGAAACGGACCGCATAGAGTATCGTCTGCAACGGCTGTATGAAAAGGCGTTTCATGACATTGGAGACGAAAGACCGACGTTGTCTCAAGAGGATCACTTCGCTCTACAAACGGTGCGGCAAGGCACTAGAGGCCCCAAAAAACAGTTCGAGGTTCCCCTCCCATGGCGCACACCGGTCGACCCGTGGACTGACAACAGAAATTATGTTCTCCAACGATTACTACGACTAAAAGAACGCTTCATTCGAGACCAGAATCTGTGGGAACGATACGCGGATTTGATGAAGCGAAACGAGGCCCTCGGTTACGTTGAAAAGGTGCCTGTCAACACCGACAGCAAAAGGGGTATCTGGTATCTGCCTCACCATCCGGTTATCAACCCCAAGAAACCCAAGAAACTGCGGGTGGTTTTCGACTGTGCGGCCAAGTTTCAGGGCAAGTCGTTAAACGATCGCCTACTACAGGGGCCTGACTGGACCACACCACTGATCGATGTTTTGTGCCGTTTCAGAGTGGGTAAAGTGGCTTTGTCTGCTGACATTAGGGAAATGTTCCATCAGGTGAAGATTCCGGTAGGAGAAGGAGATGCTTTGCGTTTCCTGTGATGGGAAGGGAGCGACCGGGACAACGCAGTGGTGAATTATAGGATGACCGTCCACCCCTTCGGGGCCATATCGTCACCATTTTGTGCGAACTACGCCCTCCGAGAATCAGCGAACAAACATGGCGATCTAGTATATCGGACGGTGGTAGAAAGCGTCAGCAGGAACTTCTACGTCGACGACTACCTTGGGTCATTCGATGATGTGGAATCAGCTCTAGAGCAGTTCAGGGGTCTGACGAGATTGCTAGAAGAGGGTGGCTTCCATCTAACCAAATGGATGTCGAACGCTTCAGAAGTGCTGAAAGTCATCCCGTATCACGAAAAGGCCGAAAGGGTAAGAGATTTGGACGGCTCTCCACTTCCTATCGAGCGCACTTTAGGGATACAACGGGACGCGGAAACGGGCGATTTTGTTTTCGAACTGAACGTTCCCGAGCTGCCAATAACCCGTCGTGGCATACTATCTGCCTTCTCAAGTTTGTTCGACCCGCTCGGTTTCGTCTCACCATGGCTGCTACCCGGAAATATCTTGCTGCAGCAGCTGTGCCGTAAGAAAGTTGATTGGGACCAGTCACTGGACCGAGGGGACCGGTTGGACTGGGGAGAATTTTTGAACACCTTGAAGAAATTAGGGGACATAAGAATCCCACGATGTTTGACTCCTGGCCGTACGACACGGACAGGAAAACTACATGACTTTTCCGATGCATCCGAAGTCGGTTATGGAGCTGTGGTGTACGGACGATGGTGCACAGGAGATGGACAATATACCACGAGGATCCTGTTCGACAAAGCCCGCGTTGCTCCACTGAAGTCGGTCCCAATCCCACGCCTTGAACTCAGCGCAGCCGTGTTGGCAGTCAGGGTGGTGCAAGCTGTGAAGAGATGTTTCGATCTCTACATTTGGTCGGTGAGCTTCTGGACGGATTCAACGATAGTACTTTACTACATTAACAACGTCCGGAGCCGGTTTAGTACTTTCGTTGCTAACCGGCTCACGGTTATCCACGATGAATCAGCCACTCACCAGTGGAACAATATCAGGTCTGGCGATAATCCGGCCGACCTGTGCTCCCGAGGTGCGAACAACTTCAGGCAACTGGACACGTGGACGAGAGGGCCAAACTTCCTGCACTTGCCCAAACAGGACTGGCCCGTGTTCGAATTAAAACCTCCTACGGAAGTGGAACTGGAGATCAAAGGCGTAGTGATAGCAACCAACGTCGTCAAAGCGTCGTCCATTCTATCGCGACTGGTCAGGTTTTCTTCCTGGATGAAGACGCTTCGTTCGCTAGTTTGGTTAACCAGGTTCAAGAGAAATTTACTAGTCATGAAAGGGCTACGGCCCTCAGGTCGGATACCGGTCGGCCCGATGGGTCCCGATGAGCTACAAGCGGCAGAATACGATATTTTCCGAATGATACAACGCGAGGCTTTCGCCCGAGAACTCAAGAGGGCGCAAGAAGTGGGGCCGACCAATAAAGACATACCATCTCCGAGAGGCGAGCTGAAGCGTTTAAACCCCAAACTCATCAACGGACTGCTGCGGGTGGATGGTAGGCTGACCAACGCCCACCTGAACTTCGACACAAAGTATCCTATACTGCTGCCCTCTATTAGTTTACGGGCTACTTTGAAAGTTTGGCCAAACAATCCCTTAGAATCTTCCTTGCCCTTGTGTAGCCTTGTTCGGGGTCGAGCGTGATGCACCTGTCGATAGCTTCTCTTGCTCGGCCTCGGCAGTAGTGAGTAAGGTAAAGAAGCCTTTGCCCAGGGTCGTTTACCTTATTTTCAACGAACGTCTCGAACTGCTTGACAAACTTGCAGTATTGCTCAGCTCGCCCGTCGAAAACCGTTAGTTCCACTCTAGGCAGATCGATCGATGGTGGTTTGTAGTCGGCGACCGGCGTGGGGTTCCCTACCTTATTGCACCCTAATCTATCGGAAGTGTCGAAGTCGCTGGTCTCATGCTCTCGCTCTTTCTGTGTACACTTCTCTGCTTCCTGCGCCTGTAGTCTAGCCGAAAGTAACTGTTGCTCTAGGTCTAGTATTCTCAGCTTATATAAATCGACATCCTTACGATCAATATTGCTCTCAATAACACATGAACTAGCACTGACAGGACTAGGCGATCTAGCATTAACTAATAAATCATATGTACCCAAAACCTCCCCAGAGACTTGCCGTATTACTTCCTGTCCGGATTCGACTGCCTTTGATCCTTTTATTGGCATTTTGCGTGATTTTTCCTCGTTCCAAAATTGATCTATTGAGCATTGTAATGAACGTTTGAGCAATGCGTAGCAGAATTCGCAACGGATCTCGAAATCAAAAGACGATTATCCGTGATATTCTACGATACTAGATTATTACAATAAACAATGACATAAACAATATACAAACCTCAATAATACGATCACAAGGACTCAACAACGAGAAACCGAATAGCAGCGTGTAAGCAAACAGCACGTGCGTCACGCAGGTCCTGAACAAGGATGTGCCAAAGTAGCGCTCTGGGCGCGAACAAACAACAATTGGTCCAGAAAAATAACCAGTTCGTAAAGACAAGTCAATAGTGTATGGAAATGAGTGATGTTGGGAAAAACACTGAATCGCGAGGGAGCCATTTCGTCACCATTTTGTGCGAACTACGCCCTCCGACAATCAGCTCTAGAGCAGTTCAGGGGTCTGACGAGATTGCTAGAAGAGGGTGGCTTCCATCTAACCAAATGGATGTCGAACGCTTCAGAAGTGCTGAAAGTCATCCCGTATCACGAAAAGGCCGAAAGGGTAAGAGATTTGGACGGCTCTCCACTTCCTATCGAGCGCACTTTAGGGATACAACGGGACGCGGAAACGGGCGATTTTGTTTTCGAACTGAACGTTCCCGAGCTGCCAATAACCCGTCGTGGCATACTATCTGCCGTCTCAAGTTTGTTCGACCCGCTCGGTTTCGTCTCACCATGGCTGCTTCCCGGAAATATCTTGCTGCAGCGGCTGTGCCGTAAGAAAGTTGATTGGGACCAGTCACTGGACCGAGGGGACCGGTTGGACTGGGGAGAATTTTTGAACACCTTGAAGAAATTAGGGGACATAAGGATTCCACGATATCTGCCCCTGGTCATGCAACACGGACAGTAGAACTACATGACTTTTTCGATGCATCCGAAGCCAGTTATGGAGTTATGGTGTACGGACGATGGTGCACAGGAGATCGACAATATACTAGAAGGATCCTGTTCGCCAAAGCCGGCGTTGCTCCACTGAAGTCAGTCTCGATCCCACGCCTTGAACTCAGCGCGGCCGTGTTAGCAGTCTGGGCGGTACAAGCGGTAAGGAGATGTTTAGACTTCTAAATTTGGTCGGCTAGCTTTTGGACGGGCTCAACGGTAGTACTGTACCACATTACCAACGACAAGAGCCGTTTAAGTACTTTCTTTGCTAACCGACTCACGATCATTCACGTGGGATCGGCCATGAACCAGTGGAAGCATGTCACGTCTTGCGAAAACCCAGCAGATCTGTGCTCCCGGAGTGCCGGTGGGTGCTCCCACAACTGTCGCCTCCATAAACCTTGGCAAGATAGTTGGCCTGCTTCCATCAGTAGAGATAGCTCCCACGGAGGTTTGTCGGTCCTTGGAAGCCCTAGTTCAACCTTAACGTCAGTAGGCCGCTCGGAGTGAGCGCAAGATGGCTGGGGTCGCTGTTGGTTACTAGAACCAGTCGGCGGCTGCTCAGAATTCCTGTTCGCTAAAGCCCGCGTTGCTCCACTGAAGTCGGTCTCAATCCCACGCCTTGAACTCAGCGCAGCCGTGTTGGCAGTCAGGGTGGTGCAAGCTGTGAAGAGATGTTTCGATCTCTACATTTGGTCGGTGAGCTTCTGGACGGATTCAACGATAGTACTTTACTACATTAACAACGTCCGGAGCCGGTTTAGTACTTTCGTTGCTAACCGGCTCACGGTTATCCACGATGAATCAGCCACTCACCAGTGGAACAATATCAGGTCTGGCGATAATCCGGCCGACCTGTGCTCCCGAGGTGCGAACAACTTCAGGCAACTGGACACGTGGACGAGAGGGCCAAACTTCCTGCACTTGCCCAAACAGGACTGGCCCGTGTTCGAATTAAAACCTCCTACGGAAGTGGAACTGGAGATCAAAGGCGTAGTGATAGCAACCAACGTCGTCAAAGCGTCGTCCATTCTATCGCGACTGGTCAGGTTTTCTTCCTGGATGAAGACGCTTCGTTCGCTAGTTTGGTTAACCAGGTTCAAGAGAAATTTACTAGTCATGAAAGGGCTACGGCCCTCAGGTCGGATACCGGTCGGCCCGATGGGTCCCGATGAGCTACAAGCGGCAGAATACGATATTTTCCGAATGATACAACGCGAGGCATTCGCCCGAGAGCTCGAGAGGGAGGAGAAAGTGGGACCGACCAATAAAGACATACCATCTCCGAGAGGCGAGCTGAAGCGTTTAAACCCCAAACTCATCAACGGACTGCTGCGGGTGGATGGTAGGCTGACCAACGCCCACCTGAACTTCGACACAAAGTATCCTATACTGCTGCCCTCTATTAGTTTACGGGCTACTTTGAAAGTTTGGCCAAACAATCCCTTAGAATCTTCCTTGCCCTTGTGTAGCCTTGTTCGGGGTCGAGCGTGATGCACCTGTCGATAGCTTCTCTTGCTCGGCCTCGGCAGTAGTGAGTAAGGTAAAGAAGCCTTTGCCCAGGGTCGTTTACCTTATTTTCAACGAACGTCTCGAACTGCTTGACAAACTTGCAGTATTGCTCAGCTCGCCCGTCGAAAACCGTTAGTTCCACTCTAGGCAGATCGATCGATGGTGGTTTGTAGTCGGCGACCGGCGTGGGGTTCCCTACCTTATTGCACCCTAATCTATCGGAAGTGTCGAAGTCGCTGGTCTCATGCTCTCGCTCTTTCTGTGTACACTTCTCTGCTTCCTGCGCCTGTAGTCTAGCCGAAAGTAACTGTTGCTCTAGGTCTAGTATTCTCAGCTTATATAAATCGACATCCTAACGATCAATATTGCTCTCAATAACACATGAACTAGCACTGACAGGACTAGGCGATCTAGCATTAACTAATAAATCATATGTACCCAAAACCTCCCCAGAGACTTGCCGTATTACTTCCTGTCCGGATTCGACTGCCTTTGATCCTTTTATTGGCATTTTGCGTGATTTTTCCTCGTTCCAAAATTGATCTATTGAGCATTGTAATGAACGTTTGAGCAATGCGTAGCAGAATTCGCAACGGATCTCGAAATCAAAAGACGATTATCCGTGATATTCTACGATACTAGATTATTACAATAAACAATGACATAAACAATATACAAACCTCAATAATACGATCACAAGGACTCAACAACGAGAAACCGAATAGCAGCGTGTAAGCAAACAGCACGTGCGTCACGCAGGTCCTGAACAAGGATGTGCCAAAGTAGCGCTCTGGGCGCGAACAAACAACAATTGGTCCAGAAAAATAACCAGTTCGTAAAGACAAGTCAATAGTGTATGGAAATGAGTGATGTTGGGAAAAACACTGAATCGCGAGGGAGCCATTTCGTCACCATTTTGTGCGAACTACGCCCTCCGACAATCAGCTCTAGAGCAGTTCAGGGGTCTGACGAGATTGCTAGAAGAGGGTGGCTTCCATCTAACCAAATGGATGTCGAACGCTTCAGAAGTGCTGAAAGTCATCCCGTATCACGAAAAGGCCGAAAGGGTAAGAGATTTGGACGGCTCTCCACTTCCTATCGAGCGCACTTTAGGGATACAACGGGACGCGGAAACGGGCGATTTTGTTTTCGAACTGAACGTTCCCGAGCTGCCAATAACCCGTCGTGGCATACTATCTGCCGTCTCAAGTTTGTTCGACCCGCTCGGTTTCGTCTCACCATGGCTGCTTCCCGGAAATATCTTGCTGCAGCGGCTGTGCCGTAAGAAAGTTGATTGGGACCAGTCACTGGACCGAGGGGACCGGTTGGACTGGGGAGAATTTTTGAACACCTTGAAGAAATTAGGGGACATAAGGATTCCACGATATCTGCCCCTGGTCATGCAACACGGACAGTAGAACTACATGACTTTTTCGATGCATCCGAAGCCAGTTATGGAGTTATGGTGTACGGACGATGGTGCACAGGAGATCGACAATATACTAGAAGGATCCTGTTCGCCAAAGCCGGCGTTGCTCCACTGAAGTCAGTCTCGATCCCACGCCTTGAACTCAGCGCGGCCGTGTTAGCAGTCTGGGCGGTACAAGCGGTAAGGAGATGTTTAGACTTCTAAATTTGGTCGGCTAGCTTTTGGACGGGCTCAACGGTAGTACTGTACCACATTACCAACGACAAGAGCCGTTTAAGTACTTTCTTTGCTAACCGACTCACGATCATTCACGTGGGATCGGCCATGAACCAGTGGAAGCATGTCACGTCTTGCGAAAACCCAGCAGATCTGTGCTCCCGGAGTGCCGGTGGGTGCTCCCACAACTGTCGCCTCCATAAACCTTGGCAAGATAGTTGGCCTGCTTCCATCAGTAGAGATAGCTCCCACGGAGGTTTGTCGGTCCTTGGAAGCCCTAGTTCAACCTTAACGTCAGTAGGCCGCTCGGAGTGAGCGCAAGATGGCTGGGGTCGCTGTTGGTTACTAGAACCAGTCGGCGGCTGCTCAGAATTCCTGTTCGCTAAAGCCCGCGTTGCTCCACTGAAGTCGGTCTCAATCCCACGCCTTGAACTCAGCGCAGCCGTGTTGGCAGTCAGGGTGGTGCAAGCTGTGAAGAGATGTTTCGATCTCTACATTTGGTCGGTGAGCTTCTGGACGGATTCAACGATAGTACTTTACTACATTAACAACGTCCGGAGCCGGTTTAGTACTTTCGTTGCTAACCGGCTCACGGTTATCCACGATGAATCAGCCACTCACCAGTGGAACAATATCAGGTCTGGCGATAATCCGGCCGACCTGTGCTCCCGAGGTGCGAACAACTTCAGGCAACTGGACACGTGGACGAGAGGGCCAAACTTCCTGCACTTGCCCAAACAGGACTGGCCCGTGTTCGAATTAAAACCTCCTACGGAAGTGGAACTGGAGATCAAAGGCGTAGTGATAGCAACCAACGTCGTCAAAGCGTCGTCCATTCTATCGCGACTGGTCAGGTTTTCTTCCTGGATGAAGACGCTTCGTTCGCTAGTTTGGTTAACCAGGTTCAAGAGAAATTTACTAGTCATGAAAGGGCTACGGCCCTCAGGTCGGATACCGGTCGGCCCGATGGGTCCCGATGAGCTACAAGCGGCAGAATACGATATTTTCCGAATGATACAACGCGAGGCTTTCGCCCGAGAACTCAAGAGGGCGCAAGAAGTGGGGCCGACCAATAAAGACATACCATCTCCGAGAGGCGAGCTGAAGCGTTTAAACCCCAAACTCATCAACGGACTGCTGCGGGTGGATGGTAGGCTGACCAACGCCCACCTGAACTTCGACACAAAGTATCCTATACTGCTGCCCTCTATTAGTTTACGGGCTACTTTGAAAGTTTGGCCAAACAATCCCTTAGAATCTTCCTTGCCCTTGTGTAGCCTTGTTCGGGGTCGAGCGTGATGCACCTGTCGATAGCTTCTCTTGCTCGGCCTCGGCAGTAGTGAGTAAGGTAAAGAAGCCTTTGCCCAGGGTCGTTTACCTTATTTTCAACGAACGTCTCGAACTGCTTGACAAACTTGCAGTATTGCTCAGCTCGCCCGTCGAAAACCGTTAGTTCCACTCTAGGCAGATCGATCGATGGTGGTTTGTAGTCGGCGACCGGCGTGGGGTTCCCTACCTTATTGCACCCTAATCTATCGGAAGTGTCGAAGTCGCTGGTCTCATGCTCTCGCTCTTTCTGTGTACACTTCTCTGCTTCCTGCGCCTGTAGTCTAGCCGAAAGTAACTGTTGCTCTAGGTCTAGTATTCTCAGCTTATATAAATCGACATCCTAACGATCAATATTGCTCTCAATAACACATGAACTAGCACTGACAGGACTAGGCGATCTAGCATTAACTAATAAATCATATGTACCCAAAACCTCCCCAGAGACTTGCCGTATTACTTCCTGTCCGGATTCGACTGCCTTTGATCCTTTTATTGGCATTTTGCGTGATTTATCCTCGATCCAAAATTGATCTATTGAGTATTGTTAAGAACGTTTGAGCAATGCGTAGCAGAATTCGCAACGGATCTCGAAATCAAAAGACGATTATCCGTGATATTCTACGATACTAGATTATTACAATAAACAATGACATAAACAATATACAAACCTCAATAACACGATCACAAGGACTCAACAACGAGAAACCGAATAGCAGCGTGTAAGCAAACAGCACGTGCGTCACGCAGGTCCTGAACAAGGATGTGCCAAAGTAGCGCTCTGGGCGCGAACAAACAACAATTGGTCCAGAAAAATAACCAGCTCGTAAAGACAAGTCAATAGTGTATGGAAATGAGTGATGTTGGGAAATCACTGAATCTCGAGGGTTAAGGGGGTATTTCGCACGACCGGCTGCTACACAGTCTACTTCAAAAGTGTGCTATCAAACCTAGGTGGCATTAGCAACCACATGGCGTTGATGATCGCCAAGTTGGACAGCTTTGTTTGTCGCCTGGATGCGACAAATACGACGGCCTACGTGCCTCTGCAGGCAAACGATATCACCGATCTTCTGAAACTGGAGGAAGATCTTGCAGTACTGGATAACTTTACGGGCACTGTAAGTGATATAATAATTCCACATCAGATTATAAGGTCAACGCACTCAAGCGTCATCTGTGCACCGATCTTGGATCAAGTATACGCCCGAATGCTTGCATCTTTGATCAGGGAGAATTTGGCACTCACGTGCAACTGGACCATAACAGCTGGGAAAATTGCAGTGGGAAGTTACAATTTTCCTAAAGCCGTCATTGGTCAGTCTGATGTAATGTAATTGCTGTTTGTTTACAGATGCCTAAGCATCTACCAATCGTTTCCTGGAGTCATCTACGCTGGAGATCGAGCGTACCATGAAACGATGGTTTACCAACCCAAGAGATCGCGTCTTAGTAGGCAAAACTGCCAAGTACGTTCACTGATCACGCGTTTGTAGTCCCATGGTAATTTTTTTATATTTATATATTCATTTTATATATTTATATATTTATATATTTATATTGGTATATTTCTCGGCCACGACGATAACGAATTTCATGCTTCACTTTAGTTAACTAATTACCGTTTCGGAGTAGGTAGTATATATATAACTACTGTGTTATATTTGTATGTATCTAATTATTCATATCTATACACACATTTTTCTTCGTCCCACAATTCATCTTTTTTCTGATTCACTCTTTTGTTATCCTTTGCAGATCTCGGCGCGAAACATTTTAATGGGAAGAAGTTTGTTCCGTAGATTCAGATTGTAAATATACCCAAAATATAAAAGTTTTACCTCGTACAATTTGTTCTTTTTGAAATGTCTAAGGTTCAGCATTTTGGAATAAGTCTTATTTGTGTTGCACTGGCAGTTGTTAGACGTTAGATCATGCCGTCCTCAAGTAAGCATTGATATAGGAGAGTGGAGCATGAAAGAGCTTTCGGAATGCAGTAGCAGGCAATCATAAAATTGCGTTTGCAAAGTATGTAGGGATAAGACTGTTCACGTAGGTAACTTGATCGATCAGTTGACAACTTGCGTAAATTTCGGACAAGCTAGAATTGAATGGTCGTTGGAGGGGCTTGGGGGATTTCAAAAATCGGGTTTAAATTTAAAAGTGGATTGAAATCCTACTCCGATTTCGGCTTGATTCCGGTATGCCCTTCCGGTGCCGGCACCCCACCGGTAACAATACCGGCAAGCTGCCGGCAACCTACCGGTACTTTTATGACAAGTTACCGCCAAGCTACCGGAACCGGTCCGGATCCGGTCCGGAACCGGTTTGCCACTAGGGAAGAAGCCATTGGTTGAGACCGTTTGCTCGCTGACCTGGCCATTTTTTTTACGGAATATTCGTGGAGGGATGTATGATCTATGATGACGACTAACGGATAGACAACCCAAAGGCGGGCAAGAATAGCTACTGTTGTTTTATTTTTGTAGCTAACTCTGGGCCGCTCACACGAATTATGAGGGACTAGTAGTTTGAATAAGGTGTGGATTTCTCAAATAAGGCGATGGTGAAAGTTTTAATATAGGTTGCTGGTGAAATATTCCTAGAATAACTAATATGAAAAATTAGCGAAATCTACAAAAACCTCGCCGTGGTGTAGGGCGGTCTGTAAGACAACAGCCGAAAAATTTCCACAGCTATGTACAGTCTAAAGGCTCAACAAGAAATGCCGTAAGTCCGCTATCCACTAAAGACTATGGTATTGTCACTGATGACCAGGACAAGGCAGACCCCCCGGGGGAATACTTTGGTAGTGTACATAGAATGGATCGTGGGGTATGAGTAGATCTGACTCTGGTGCATCCTTCTCCTCAGTTAAACAAGCGAAACCTCTCAGAGGAAAGCTTGCGTAAGTACCTGCAGGAATCAAACAGCCACAAGTCAGCGGTCCCAGCTGGCATTCATCCAGCTATCATCAGGCCGTCGGCGGATATCATAGCTCCATCTGTATGCAGGCTGTACAGGTCCTCGTTGGACCTGAGTAAGCTGTCTCAGGACTGGAAAGTCGCCGCAGTAGTGGCACTACGTGAGAGTGGGCCTAAGTCGGCTGTACAGAACTACAAGCCGGTAAGCCTAAATAGTATCCTATGTAAAGTCCTGGAAAAGATAATCCGTGACCACGTCTGCCAGCACTTGTAAGTCAAATCTCGCAAATCGAGCAACGCGTAGCCAATTCAAACGAATCCCAAAACCAGAACAAGATTGATTCGTAGCTTCTACGGTACTAAATTGAAATGCACAAAGGATACAAATATATACGAACCTCAAGTATGCGGCCAAATAGACTTCACAGTAAAACCCAAAGGTCCAAAGCCCCGTGGCTCAAGCACGACAGTCAGAAACGGTTCAAGGCCAAATTCAAATGTCTCACATGGATAAACAAACGTGAAAATGTGTGGTGTATGAGCGAGCTTTCCAAGATAATGTTAAATATAGTCAAATTCAAAAAGCACGTTGAACATTTAGAAGAATTTTCAGTATTCGTTCTTTAAAGCACTTACTGGAGCACCCCATGTTAAGTCTGGGGGAACATGGATTCCTGAAAAAGAGATCTTGTCTGACCAGTATCCTGTGCTTCTCAGATGAAGTAACTCGACGACTGGACGAAGGTAAGCATGTTGAGGTATGCTACCTCGACTTTAGCAAGGCGTTCGACTCCGTTAATCGCCGTCTTTTGCTATGCAAGTTGGAGACGTTCGGCATAGGTGGACCAGTATCTAGGTGGCTGGAGGACTTCCTCTCCCACAGGACGTTTTACGTCAAGGTGGGGGACAGGTGCTCCAGTTTGGTGTACGTCACCTGTGGTGTACCTCAAGGATCTGCCCTAGGCCCGGTCCTGTTCTTGTTATTTATTAATGACCTGGCATCCACTCTTCAATTGCCCAGCTTTATTTTTGCGGATGATGTGAAGATTGTTGGATCTGAGGGTAAGGCGGACTTGGGCAGGTAAATAAGTACCGTCCCGAACTGTGCACACAAATGGGACTTACCTCTGAAAGCTGGAAAAAGCCATTTGTTGTCGAGGGCAACAGAGAGCCTAACTGTCGCTCATGATCAAGGGCTGTTCACCGTATAGGCAGCCAGTAGAGTTAAAGACCTGGGGATCATCATGAAAAGTGACTTCAAATGGTCGGAGCAGTGCAACGCGGCTGCGCATAAGGCTCGTGGGGAGCTCTTTAGGCTGCGATCAGCTTTGTCTTGCCGGAAGCCGGAGGTATTCGTACCTATTTACATGGCTATAGTACAACCTCACTTAGAAGGTAGCGTGCAGGCTTGGTCACCCTTCTACAAAAAGGACGCCGCCTGCCTAGAGAAAGTCCAACGTCTAGCCACGCGAATGGTTGAAGGGCAGAGGGGTAAGACTTACGAGCATAGACTCTGTGACATGAATCTCTTCTCGTTGGAAAGGAGGAGAAGTCGAGGAGATCTCATAGAAACGTTCAAGGTAATGAAGGGCTTTTCTGGCATTAGACCAGATAGTCTATTCCAATTGGCCGTAGACTCCAGAACATGGGGACACGAAAAGAAGTTGATAAGAGCCCGATCTAGGTTGATAGCTAGATCGCACTTCTTCAGCAACAGGGTTGTGAACAGTTGGAACGGTCTGCCTGGTGGAATGGTAGATCTGCAGACAGTCCAATCCTTCAAATGTGCCCTTGATCGCAAGTGGTACGAGATCTTTCCTTGTAGTGAGCCTTAAGAATATCAACTAGATGGATGACGGGTAGCACTGTGGTCCTTCTAGAGTATGTTTTAGCAGACTTTTTCCCTCATTGCATACTGTCTCAGTGAACGCTCACGATGCATAATGTCTCTCGCAGTTGATGTGCGATGAGGTTTTCCGTTTCCCTCTCATTTTTAGCAAGGATTCGACGAAATACACTCGGCAGTGGTGGGTGCATAACTGGTGTGCATACCATCGAAGGAATTCTGGACGCTCGATTGGCCGTGGCCATTACCTGTCCTGTGCAGACTGAACTTAACTGAACTGAACTGAACTGAACTGAAGCTGAACTGAACTGACTTTCATTGTGCGATTACGGGTGTAATGGGTTCGACCTGTGCGATCTGTCGCGTCCGGCTGCGGTGCCGTAGGTGCCACTCATCTTCGGTAGTCGTTTTTTCTCATGTGCCTACTTGGCTGTGTATTTACTTATCTGTTTCTTGAGCCTACAGGGCTCTGTGCCATGTGTTACTTGTTTTCTTCACTTGGCACCGTGTCTTGAGTTTTGTGTTGTCTATTAAGCCTTATGCCTTCACCATGTATATCTCACCAGAGTCATGACTTGTCTGCAGACAAGTCGTATTATCGAGTCTCAGTGAGTTGAGACTCGTGTGAAGTGTGCGTCATCGTGAAATACAACAGATATACGCGTGTTCACCCGTACTACTGTGCTGCCACCAGTCGCCACGCCGCTGCCTAGGTAAGTGAAGCGGTCAACAACTGTTAGTTTCTCCACGGAGAGGTGCACTGGGCACCCAGGATGTTTGTCCCCACCAAAAAGGCGTAGTAAATGAATAATCGGTCACCATGTAGCGGCTTCGCAGATCCCAAACCGACTAAAATGCAATTGCGAGCTTAGAGCTTAGGTGCTCCTTGTTTATGAACAGGCATTGGTACTTAGGTCTACTTTGGAATCACAGCCGCTCCCCAGGAGTGTCTAATTCCGGCGCCAGGTTTTCCTCTAGCTATAAGCAACCTTAATTTTCGAATCTTTCTTCTCAGTCACATAAAGTGGCTTATAGTCAGGACAGTTGTACTTCAAAGTACTTCCACACATCCAGACCCGACTCAACCAGTGTGGCATCACAATCTTCTTCGATGGATCAAATGGGCCTATTTTGGAAGTCCTGTAGGGCATTTGGGTGACTCACCAGTCATCTATTAAGGTACGCAACTGGTCAAGCAAACGTTGACCAGGCTCTTCGATAGGTCAGGAATTCGGCTTAGTCTCGGTTCCTTCAACCGACTGGTTGTTTGAACTCTGTTTGTTTAAGTCTACCTGGTACCGGTATAGTCAACATCATCGCCATCTTACATGACGCCACCCAGGCGGCAAGGTGCACTCTAGCTCTTCAGCTCTGGCAATTAGCTCGTTCAGTCTCCCATCTCCTGTCAGTTATACAGGATAGCCAATATTATTACTAAAACACGTCAATTGCTATCATTCTGCGCGTTCCATTCGTTGGCTGGGAATCGAGTCCGTACAAACTATGCGAGCGTCTAAACCGGCCCCTAATGGATTGCGGACCCCACGTTTCGTCCCGCTGCCTTGCGGATTGAGCTTTGAATATCTGAATGCTCCCTCAAGAATCCCAAGTGCTTTTGCATGGGTCTCCTGTCAGCATTGCAGACGCAGACAAATCATGGAATCGGACTATCTCACTCTTTATCCTCGATTGTACTGTGATTTGTTTGACACGGCCTGAAATAAGGCGCGTGCGGAATGAATATATATATATATATATATATATATATATATATATATCCCCAATCGAGCATCAAACTGGAAACCGTTGACTTTCAGTATGCCACGTTCATTCGAGGCTTATATCTTGGTGACTGTTGGAATTAAACTGTTTCCACGATGGTTACTACAATCATTGCGTACTTCTTTCTTGAATACAAGCAGTGACGCGTCCCGTGATGACGGAATACGCTCCTCGTTCCAAATTACACGGATCAAGGCGGTGAGTAATTTTATCAACGCATCACCACCTGCTTTGAAGAGAACTGGAGGAAGTTTGTCGGTACCGGCCGCTTTCTCGCGCTTTATTAATTGGGCGATCAACTCTACTTCCACTTTCGATGGGGGATCAAGTGATACTGCCCAAGGAATCGCAGTTGTCTGGACATGAGTAAATACATTGGAGCGCTGCCAGCTAAACTGCTTTTTGAAGTATTCGGTCCAACGGTCAAGCCTTTGCTTTCGTCATAAACACGCTCTCCATTTATATCGCGTATTGCTTCACTGGCCGGGGTTCGTCGTCCACTGGTGTCGCAAATAAATTCGAACAGTCTGTGGCTGTTACCTGAAGCAGCTGCTGCTTCCATTTCTCCAGCTACTCTGACCCACCAATTTTCGCAGTCTTTCTGAAGGCTTTCTGTGACTTGCCTTTGTAGATGTCTTTGTATCCTGTTCATCTCCTTACGGTTCGAGAACTGACGCTTTTGCTCTGATTGACCGATCGACTCTTGAGATATCCAGTGTCTCACAGGAACATCGGATCTAAGACTACGGGCGAAACCTAATGGCACGTGCATCGCTTGTTAGATATGGATCCATTGCTCGACCACGTTACTGTTCGTCGTAGATCCTAGTTCATGTGATAGTTTCTGTTCATGACTAATGGGAACTTCTGGTTCAGACGAACGTTACACGGCCAACCGGTTTTGCGGTTTGTGTTGATGACCATAGAGCTGGAGCGATAATCACATTAAAACTAATTCATGGTCTCACTCCACGTACGTGGGCCAGTAGGACCTCCGGTTCTTGACAGAACTGCACCTCTGACAGCCTATTGTGTAATGACCGATCTGTCGAGTTAGATCGCAGTTTCGCTGCGCGATGCGAGTTGTGTCGGAACTTTGTACTAGACGGAAATAACCGATTATTTGCACAAAACTGGAGAAGCCTATCCCCATTCTCTGTGCACTGAGTGGGTAAGGTACAACGCCCACCTAATCAAGCTTCTGATGCATTAAGTTTGCCAACTTGTGCAATAAAACCACCAGCTAGCACTGCAGTGTCAGAGCATTTGCTTCTGCCAACAAAAGTGGTGAGTTCATCATCTTTCTGCATGTCAGAACTGCAGTCTGCTGGGGCGTATGCAGAGATCACAAACATACTGTGCTTAACACAACTATCCTTTCGAACGCCGACTGACCCTTGGAGTCTTACAGCACAAAACGACTATTAACCGATATCTAGTCTAAAAGAGCAGCCTTGGCCTTGTCACTCAAGACTATTCCTACACCACGTTGACCTACAGCTCGAGCTACTTCATCTCGTGAAGTGCGCAGCAAATACGTCGAAGACATACCAGTAGCAGTTAGTTGAATCACACTACTCGAAGTGGTGTATCCATAGAGAGCATTATCAAAATAAAACAATGGCCCATCTTTGAGATTTCATATCTTTTGGATGAGGAAGTTCCTGGAAGGGACGTAATCTCTCAGGGTCGGGCTTCATCAGATCGTGTAAAAGTTCATAAACCAGGAGTTTAAGTTCCTTCGTACCAGTGATGTTTTTTTCGTTCAGAGTAAGCCTGTATTTCCCCACAACATTGAGAAAATTAGTAAGATTCTTATCGTGATCATCTTTGTTTGCGCCGCATATAGTTATACTACCGATGTAGGCGAAGGTTCTCTTTAGGTCCCTCTCGCGGGTGATTTTGTCGATAGCACTCCGAAAACGAGCGACACTATTCGTCACTCTGGATGGTATCCTTCAGAATTGATATAAATTACCACGGGCTTCAAAAGCAGTATATGGCCGATCTTGTTTTCCTATAAAGACTTAATAATATGCGCTTCACAGATCAAATGCACTAAAATGAGGTGCGTAATATTTTGGATACCTTTTCATCGATTCTGGATAATGGATAGGTGTCCAATGACGTATATCGATTGGCAGTTTGACTATATTTAACTAACATGCGTCTTTTGTGTCTTTCGTTTGTCGTTACAAGGACTTATGCGCGCCGGAGTGAAGTTGACCTCTGATTGGTGCTGTCCTTCAGAAGTCGCCGAATCTTCGATCGAATAAATCTCTTATTTTTAGGAGTATGAAGCCGTGGTTCGGTTGCAATGAGCTTGCAATCCGGTTGCAAGTTATCAAGAAAAGAAGAAGTTTCAACACGTGAAACTTACTCTACAACGGAAGAGGGCCGGTTTGTTACCACTGGGTGGTATCTCTACTGCTTTGTGAAGTTTCAAAAATCATGCCCCACTAATACATTCGCACACCGATAAGAGAGCACAGAGTCTGAAATTGTCGTACGAATTATTCTTAAGACTTATATTGACTAGACAACGAGCTTTCTTTTGACTGATTGTTCTTGCGAAAGCCATGAAGATAACATTAGATGATTGTGTGATCTGAAGACGGTGACGTTGTACCAAGGATTCGGAGATGCAAATGTCAGAACTCTCCATATGTATCAGAGCTTCCTAGGGATCTTATTCACGGTGAACATTGTTAACGAGTTTGAGAGGCAATCTGAAGAAGAGGCAGCGACCCTATTTGAAGGTACAAGTGTTGCAGCAGAGATTATTCGTTTCTCTGAAGGCGATCGGCAAACACATTCGAAATGTCCTTTTTCTCCGCAGGTACTACAGACCGCATCCTTAACAGGTCATTTGAACCGATGTTCCCCGTTTTTTCCACAGAAATTGCATTTGGTACTAATTGCCACTGACCTCGTTTCCGTAAGTCGCTGTCTTCCTTGAAGCCGAAAGGACAAACATCAGTTGATTTGTTAGTTGCTGACGCGGAAGCCGTATAGTACCGATGGTGTCTGTAAGGCATTTGATTGCTGTTGGGCCATTTCGAACGACCGGGCTAATTCCAAAGCATTTTGTAAGTCCAGTGGTTTATTTTCAAGTTGTCGGACAATGTTTGACTGTATCTCCCTTATGAAAGTGTCTTGAATAGCATCTGTTGGATTTTGCCCAGCCTTCATGGCCCGAAAGTTACAATATCTAGCTGGGGATTTCAGCTTTTGGACGAATTGATTGAAATCCTGACCTGTCTCCTGCTTGCACGTTTCGAGCAGATAACGCACAAAGACTTCACTGAGCTGCGTGATAAACAATTTTTCCAAGGTTTGAAAGGCATCGTCGTATGAGTTACATCCAGCCACGTAATCGTGTATGGCCGGAGCGATATAGTGGTATAGGAAGTCCAGCTTCTCGGAATCGTCTACGCCAACTTTTTCTAGCAGTCTGTCGAACGTGCAGAGCCAGTGTCGCCATATTTTCGAAGTAGTTGAGTTTTGAATCTGCATCAGATGGCTAAGGATGTAGATAGCGTTCCATTCAAAGATCAGTTTTGTGCTGAGTAAACCGGTAGGTACTAATACGTTTCGGTCTTTTGTGAAACCCGCGCACTCAATCTCAGCTTGCGATTCCCGATCGCTCCAGCTCGCTACGAAAAATCAGAATGCAAAACCGGACTCGCCAACAATGTCATTAACAGAAATCACTGTGCTGTATATAAAGCGAATATCGAATATTCCCGAACTCGGGCGTCCAGTTAGACTCAAGCCCTGTGGAGCCAATTAGGTTGATGGAAATATTTTGCCGGATTGACCATTGATCCGTTGGCCCAGTTTGCGTCGGATTGTAGATGAAAAAGTGTTACGTCATGTGTCGTCCGATAATTTATTTGTTATTGATTGTTCAATCCGGCCTGGCACGCTCGAGTTGATTAATGGCTTGTCTAAAGTTTTTTTCTTCCCTTTTAACATCCTAACAGGTACGTGCTTACGAAATGCAAATGGTTGAGACTGATAGAAGGCATAGGCCTAGAATATAGGCTTTATTTGACGTGCAACTGAACGGCAGGAGCTGAAAATAATAAGCAGGGAAGTTCAGGAGAATAGTTGTAAGAAAAACTAAAGTGGATACAAAATAGCAACTGGATGTGGCACTGTTTCAATTTTAAGTCTTGTCACAGGTTTCACACTATGCATTGCGCTTGTAGATTGATGGGGCGATGTATTTGGTTACGGTCGAAAGAATTAACGGCAGCAAAAGGGCTGTTGAGAGTTCGTCGATTGGTTGTCTAATGCGTTGGACGAGTGAGAGTCGACGTTGAAAAAACCGAGTGGAAGTATGTTTTATTACAAAAACTGATTGAATAGCCATAAACGCACAACTCAGGTAAACATAAGAACGGAATTGTTCGTCTTTGAAATTTAATCGGCTTGTAGTTAGAATACGCATCCAAAGTAGTTGAAAAGGAGCAGAAATATGAAATAAGGCGGTGCAGTTATTATTATTGTTATTCTGTTTTTCAATATATGCTCGCTCATGAGTGTAGTGAAAAGAGTTTACCCTATACCCTAAAAGGCCCACTGCGCTATTAGGGACATCTGGCAACCAGATCCTGAGACTTTGAGTGGGTGGTGAACAACATGAAGTCCTAATAGTTCACGACATTGAATAAACACGCCACAGTATTTGCGCCATATGCCCTAAATGTGCTATACATAATTCATCATCTCTAACCGATAAAAATCTCCATGTTCCGCATTCCTACAGGAAAGTCGGGAACTACCAACTTAAACTATTGCCGACGTCAGCTTCACACCTGGGTGCTAAGTGATGATCGTTTCTTCCAGCTATGCTCAGAGCGCGCAAGTTGCGCCTGGTAAGGCAGACGATGGGTATGCATACGCAAAAGGTGTCCGAACCATTGGAAGTGGTGCAGAGTGATTAAATCACTCCACACATAACAGACAACAACATACTCCATCGTTGCTTACACGGTGTTGAAACTCACTTCTGATTAAAACGGCTTCTCCCTGTGGTTGCATGCGAAAAGAGCAACAAGAAGGTTACGATTAGCAGTTTAGGAGTCGCTCACTGAAAGTAAACGAAGGCCTAACACGCGTAATAAACTTTTGACTGGGATTCAGTTTCGCAACACCGCCAATGTGGAAAAGGTTTTATGCACCTTCAGAATGTGAATATAAAAACCTACGAAGTCCTGTATGATTTCAATTGCATCGTGACTACACGCGTCTGATGTGAAGTACATATGTAGTCGTTATTTTAATGCAATCCAACCTGTGCCATAAACAGTCAACTTATTATTTAAGTGTGTTCCATTGTGATTTCTCTTTGTCAGACAGCAACGAAAACAACAGTACTAACAGTAATAATAATGATACGAATTAGGTAATGCAACAATTTTGATGTGGTCAGTTGTTTCGTTCCCCTGGCATACGCATTAAATAACGAAACATGTCAAAAGAAAGCTTGATATGTACCAGTCACGTACTGTAATGAAAATAACTGCGTTGCGTCTCTTACAGATTTCAGCAAAAACACAAGACTTTTGTTATCATCACCAATTCTCAGGAAATTACGAATCCATATGACTGAATCAGTAACACCGCCTGAAGAAAATAGCGAACAAGCATACCTGAAGCAAGAATCGGCTCAGCTACTTCTAGCTGAGCGTTACAAAGATATTCTCGATCTGACTGAAGCTGACCGTGAACGTTATAGTACCCTTTCCAGAAAAATCAGTGATGCTCTATCCGATGATAATCCTTCGATGCTAAAGCATATACTATCTAAACACATTCTTGAAAATCCCGAAAAATTGATTCGAATGAAGTTGCCATCTTTTCCACTTCCTTTGAAAGAGGAGCTTATGGTCCGTAGGATTATGGATAGTTGTCCTTTTAAATCAGCTATAAGCTGCTTCGGAGGTAAATACTTTATGTTGTTTTGCAAAAACAATAAAAATGTACCGAATAGGTTTTGTCCTCGGAGGGATTTTTGGACTTTTTTCTGCCAGTGTGGATCCAATGAGCACCATTCACGGAGGCGAAACACCGACAACTCGTGAAGTTGCACGGGAAATGTATGCACGTTCCCTGTCTCATGCCAAAAGTTTCGCCATGATTGGTGCTCTATTCGCAGGCACCGAATGTGTGCTGGAGAGTGTAAGTCTAAATCGGTTTCTCCTAATTGCTTAAATCTGCTAGCATCGTGGAAAAAGCGATTTGTTAAACAGTACGTTGTCTGGTGCAATTGTCGGCAGTGCCATAGGCTTTCGAGGTTTGTTTTTCAATTTTTTTCCGACTGTTATTTACATTACGTGATTTAAATTCCAATCCAATTTTTCCATTGCAGCTGGTTTACAACCTGGTGTAGTCGGTGCAGCTGGATTCGCCTTGTTCTCCACTGCTATTGACTATTATTTCAGACACAAGTCATAACTTATCTCCGGTTGAACTTCAACCTGTACAGTTAGGTTTTCGTTTTGTCATGGTACTCTACCAAATACAATGATAAACCATGGTATTCAGTCTTCTTTTTCAATTTTGATTTTAGTTCGGAGTGATTTGACAAAACCGAGTTTTTCCTTTCCGATCGTTTCAGATGTCACGTGACCATTCCTCAGGCCGACAGTCCCATCGCGATTCCGGTCGGTATTCAACACACAGTTCCGTGTCCCGCTACGGACACGATAGACATCAGAGCAAACATTCTAACGGAGAGGTAAAACGAAAAAGTCATCCTCATCGTAGCAGCCAGTATCGTTCAGATTCAAAATATGAATCTAAAAATGATCACCGTCATCGGGAGAACAAAGAATCACCTAAGAACTCTCTCTCGTCTGATTACGAACGGTCCTCACATCGTTCGCATAGGAGACGAAAAAAACGAGAATCCACAGAAAGAAACGGTTCTTCTAGTTCATCGTCCACTAGTGTGGCCGGAAATGATGCCGACGAAGAGGAGGTGGAGGAGGAATCCAGTCTTCATCTTAAAGCTATGGCAGTTGGTGTGCCCAAAGAATTAATGGCCATGTCACTGGAGCAGCTGCAAAAGTTGCTTGAGGAGAGACGTCAGAAAAAAGTGAGTTTCGAGGGCAATGCTGCCAGGAAGCTAAAATTTAAATCAGGAAATCCTAGACGGACTGCGAGCTGATTCACCTTTCAAACGTTCACACAAGCTTAATATTTTACAATCTTTGTAGAATTTGAGTCTACTGATTTGCCGTTCATCCTGATTTTCCTCGGAGGTAGTCAAAAAGTCAGTTTACGTCCTAACTACTTAACGAATATCAACATAACATGCTTCCTTACATAATCTTTTTCAGCACCCACCAACCGCGGTTGGTTTCGTTTGCAGATTTTTCTTAACCTTCTGCCCTCCATTTTTCTCAGGTGTCTTACTCAATGAATAGAATAACACGAGTTAAAATCTCATTGAACTTCTGTCTCTCTCTGCACAGGCTCTGCTCAAAGTTCTTGAAACGCCTGAAGAGAAACGAGCCCGACGACTGGCCAAGAAAGAGGCAAAAGAACGCTGGTGTCGCGAGCGAATGGGGTGGGACCAGGAATATTTGGGCTATACGAATGAAGATAATCCGTTCGGTGATCACCGACTTTCGGAGTCTTTTGTGTGGAAACAAAAATTGGAATCCGAAGGTTTGTCTCACTTGTCCAAAGAGGAGGTACGTCTTTGAGATTGCTGGTTCGTTTAGCTGATAGGAGGCATCTAGATGAACGCAAACGATGATGATTAAAAATCACTGACAAACCGGCTTCGGTCAATTGTTTATTTTATTTTTCGTTTGCTTCCTTTCATTAGTTCTTCTCATCCGGTGCACTCATTATGATTGAAAACACCGCAAGTGCAGCTTCTATCACATATGACAAAGAACTGATTCCTAGAGTTTTCGTTGTTCATAATTTACTGCTGCCTCGCCGAACGATTCTCTTGTTGGTAACTTCAGTTTGTCAATAGTGACAAGCCTCGAGTCCAAATTTTTCGTGCAATTAAGAACTCTCGTAACATCAGTCGCGAACGGTCGTCTGCTGTTGGCTATTACCTACTTTTTCATGTTTTAATAGTCCCATGCTTGTACAGTCGAAGGGGCATACACCTAGTCTCAAAGTACCCATTGCAGTGATTAATGATTATCAGTAACCTAACCGTGAGACTTGGAATGGAGACCCACATGAAGTCCCCATAGGTCGGGCTTAGTAACAAGTTGAGCAATAGAGAATTACCGTTTATGACCAATAGAGACGGTTTCGAACTTCATACCTTCAGAGTAATAAATGTTCATAACACTCGGCCATTAGGGACTGCGGTGGAATTGGTTTGTTTCAGTTATCAAAAGCAACTGGTATCGCTAAGCAATGGAAAAACCTTGAACATGTTGTTTCACCTAAATCAAACCGAATAAACGACACTCGAGATTCTTCAACATGATCTAACTTCAGACTTTACCTTAGCAGCGTGGCTTTATATTGGTCGGTTACCACCGTCTGCCGTCGCATGTCCTCGTGAACAGTGATCAACTCGGTGTTGTGTGTGTATGTTGACTGTAAACCAAACTGAAAGCAAACATAGCGCTAACAAAACAAAGCGATAACAAATCGGATTGAAGTTCGCAAGAAACCTCATCTCGGGTTTTCCGGCCTGTTGCAATATTTGGTCAATCACTTCAAAGTAAAGAGATGACTGACGGAACATCGCCCTGTCTTTGCATTTGGAGATCGGCCGTTAGCACAACTTTTTAAGTCCTACAAAGCAGTAGAGTTCTCTGGAGTATGGGAACGCTTTGAGTCGTCAGATGGGATCCTGTGCCGAGTATTTGATTCGTGGCCTCTGGATCCCCGTCCATTCCACCGAATCTGGATTCATGTGCTTGAGATACGTTGTTTCGCGGTGATTTAAGTCTCAAGACTATCTTCCTGTTTCCACCCGCCCGTCGCACGGTTTATCAGTACACAGTCGCTGCATCAAGACGTAGTTTCTTGGAGTGGCAAGTAAGTGCTGGACGGAAGTAAAAAACCATCCAAAGACAACTGATTGCCAGTCACAGATGATGCCCCTACCTGTCACCCCATACACACCTAGTCAATTCGTTGATTAAGTTCCTTGCATGATTGCATATTTCGTCAGTCGTCTGGCTATTGGATGTTGGCATGTATAATCACTGATAACTTTCATGACAGTTAAGTTATTTACGTTATTCTTGAGTTTAAGTTCGTTGTCAGGTTTCTTTTCAAAACATGTATTGTCCATGATTAACTTTTACCATCCGCTTATGTTCCCCACTTTTACCGTATTCTCTGCTCGTTTTACGGTGATCATGGGTTTTTATTACTCAGCTGTAACCCACTGCATTGATGGTGTTATAAAACCTCTTATATTTGGTCACTCATTGTATCCCACCGTCTCGATCCATCCGTTTCACATATTTCTGTTCCTTCTTCTGATTGACCCCGGTGATTCACAGATTCAAGCACTACAAAAGAAAAAAATGGAAGAGAACAAGTTGGAATTGAAATCTGTGCGAAAACGCCGTGCTGAACGAGAACGGGAACGAGAAGAACGAGAGAAAGAATTAGAAATGATGCAGCGGGACAAGGAAGCTGAATATTATCGGTCATGGGAACAACAAGAAGATACATTCCATTTAGAACAGGTAAATTGATCGCAAGCTAAAATCGCTCAATAACGTTGTTTTTGTCCTATCCCTAGGTAGCCAGTCAACTCCTATGATGTACACTGTCTTGTGTTGTCTTCACTATCGTAATCATAATGACTGCAATAGGGCGATCTAGTGAGCTGAAGTCAAGGATGGGACACATCCTTATTCTCAGCCGAGAATGCATTGGCATTGGTTACTGTTTTCCAAAGCTACACAAAAAAACAAATAGAATTGTTAAGACTAATAAACAGACAGCACTGACAGGCAGGGAAGTGAAGCGAAGGTAATTCTAAATACACCTGCTTCACTGATCGCAAGTTTAAGCTTTGCCACCAAGTATGTTCATCTAGTATATACCTGTAGACCTCACTCAGGAAGGTGAGTAATGTAATGCACGGGTGATTTCGTTACCCAGGATTTCCGTATTTTTGCCACATCATAAACTGTAAACTCTAGCCAATACAAAAGTCAACATTGGTTTTAACAAGCAACGCCCGTCGAGGTAGTCTCTGCAGAGACGTAACTCGATGGCGTTAGAACACTTCTTTTGACGATTCATCTCGATAACTCCACTTAAAACCACAGCATCTGATGGTCCCACAGTATTTGGCCAATATCGTGAATGCACCGGCGCTCAAGTACACGCAACCTCCATAAATCATCCTCGTTTCTGAATCACAGTAAAACTGTCGTAGCTACTGCTGCTGTCTTTATTGGGTTCTTAGGAAGAGGCTGAGTGCGCCTTTAGTGTTTTTCGTTGGGGAAATCCATTCGGAACCTTGGCATCACTGATAGAATTTCATCTGATGTCTAATCATCAGATTATCTAGGTAGTCTGCTCGGCCTGAATTGGTTCTTCTGTTAGGATAAAGTTCCATGTGAGATTGATTACCTTATGTGACAGCGCTTTACAATGGGGATCTGAAGCATATTTCAAACAACTTCACTTCCATAGACGCTAAAAACAAATCGAGCCTCAGCCAACGGGAGTTACTTACAATCTCAGGGTCAGATAGATAGATTATACCCACAGTTGTTTACAGAAAAGTCGTTTGCATTTCGCCATCATTGGTCATTTTTAGGATCTGAATAACGTTAGTTTGTCCCCCTCAGACACACATCTGTTTTAAAGTATGCCACTATTCATGACATACGATGAGTGCATAAAGATTGATTCTGAACATCAATGTTTTTCACATTGCAACGCGCGAGTTTAGTGACAAGATCAGGCAAACAGAAAACACTGCCGGATCGCAGATTTGGTTTTAAAACAACCAAGACCACGTCACTCAAGTTGGTAGTATTCGGCTTCTTCACTCGATGTTCCAAGAATCCCCAATAGTTGTTCTCAAGGATAATTTTTAATCAATTTATCAGAAAAAAATTCTTGATGATTTTTGGCTTATAAAAATAACACCAACACGCCATACATCTCAATCCTTGATGTTATTGTACTTTTTGGCCTCACCATACGGGATACTAGCTTCTTATGGAGTTGAATTTTGCAGAATTCCAAACGGTAGAGCTCTCTTTTGGTCTCGATCAGATTCAGACCCATGCATGGGGTTGCCACCGGCGCATTAGTACCGCGTTCGCTCCATTCGCTAAGTTTCGAGGACGTTTCCAAAGTGGACTACGTTAGGTTTACCCCGCTCCCAAATTAAAGCGACGACCGCAATCTTGTGGCTCATTTGAGTTACGGAAGCGTAGTTGGTGTCCATGCGTCCGTTTGATTCTACTTAAAACTGGTGAATGCTGTTTCCCTCAATCTGTCAAAAAATGAGCAGCTAAAGTCTGTAACACACAAGAGCGATACTCTTCCGACAAGGGCTGCACGTGTGTGATCTGCAAAAACACAAAAGGAGGAGAAACTCCGTAAACCAAGGCTCAATAAGTGCATCAGTAGGCACCAGCACTTACATTAAACGAAGAACAAGACGGCAGCCTCCAATCTGGCCATTACAGTGCTCCCCCAACGAAAGAACACTGCCCCCAGTGTTCCGTGCTCCTCCAACACACACCACTGGAGCACTAAATCCCCAGGGACCACACATCGGACAGGCCACTCCAAAATCATCCGACAGGGTCCCGACGTGAGTTCTAAATCTTGGTCTACGCTTTGTCACTGTTTTTGTTTTTTTTTCTTCATTTTCTAGACAAGGATTCTATTTTATTAGGGTCACCTTTTTACTATTTTATGACTCACCGCCTTACGATTATTATGATCATTATCAATGCCCTTCATCTACCAAGAGCTTTAGAGTTGTGCATCTACTATAGCTGATAGTCTTGTGCGCCTTCCTCATGCTCTGTTTCGTGTTTGCCCACACATGATCATAGGCCAAACTTCGTTCCCGAATTCGTATTGCTGACGGTCGAGCCAAACCGATTGATCTGCTGGCCAAATACATCACGGATCAGGACGAGGACGTGATGGAGTTGGCCTCTGCCGATCTGTCCGGCGCCATCGAAGTTCTGGAACCTACCCAATTCTTGGTGGGTTTGGGTATGGATGATTTGGAGGACTTGTTAGAGGACATCAAGGTACGCGGTTTGTCTCTCCACGACAATCCTTTTCAGGACCACTAAAGTTTGTTTCACTGTGTTCGACCTCTCTCTTTGTGTTGCCAGTAAGGTTATCAGTTACATATAACTTTAATTCGTAACGACCGCTAAAATGTGGTTAAGTACTGATGAAATTAGGTACAACTCAGCTGTCTAGTTCTTCTGAACAAGGATGATAAATGTACTTGAAAAATTGGTGGCAAACTGTGATCCAATTGTATTGCATCTTGTCAACCGGCCATACTTATCAAACACTTATCAGACTGTGAAGTTCTTTGTAGATGTACGTTAGATGTAGGCATAAACCTTCTTCTAGGAATAGATTCAGTTGCTCATGATTTGTTGGTTTTCAGGACTAGCTACACGTTAAAATTGTCATATGGCAACTGGTTAGCCCCTTAGAGTACGGTCGATAAATATGTGGGAAGAAATAATACGTTCAGCGAAAACTGATCGTATGAGCATATACGCCCCGCGACACACTTCCAACCCCGTTCATTTCCATCATTATGAAACTTATAGTTACTCCAAGAATTTCTTCTCTTAACGGTTAGTAAAAGGTCCCATTCTAAATGAGAATACCAAGTTTCAGTCAGAAATCTTATGTTGGAGCGAAATATCGGTGCAGATAGGAAAATTAACCCTGAAAAAAGTACCCGACCTCCAAGCGTACTACGAAAACTTTCGGCGCAGGACGAATAATTAGGAAATTAATTTACCTTTCGGTAATTCAATAATCTCAACTACCATGTGGTCCCCTGGAACAAAAGCAGATAACCATTTCATCGTTGCGGTGTATGTAGTTAAAGATTTCAATAATCAAGAGACCATAGAGAACATATATGGGTCGAACCATAAACAGGTGAGTGGTGAATGCTAACGAATGACGACGGTGTCGAAATTCCTCATGCACTTGGACCATGCTATCAACCGAAACAGGTGTGTGTATATGTCTTATACGGATTTACTTTCGAGGATTTTTTTCCGTGCGACCCGTATTCGGAAATCTTAATAGTTTCAAGATGTCCTACTAAATAACCATTTCGGTGCTTACTGTTGAACAGGATTCGAGGTGTACCAGAATTGACCGATGGTGGTAGAGTGTTTTATGTTAATCAGTCGGTCAGCTGATTTCATCCTATCGTTAACCTCGCACTTCATTACTCTGATTTTGGCTATTACCTCACAGGGCCATCCGTTCGAGAGTAAATAAAATGAAAACACAAAGAGGAAATAAGCAGCCAAGGAAGGTGAAAGTGGAAAATCATATAGACAAAGGAAGATTTCGAATAGAAGGAAGTACGCCACTGACCGTGGCTAGGTGGTATCGCCTAAAGTCTCCGATCATCATAGTCATGGAATGCCGAGCGCACTGACTGTGGTTTTCATACTTTTTCTCCGAGTCATGAACTGACCGGCGGTGGTCAAATATTTTAGATCGTTTGCCTACCACATCGGAGGTTAGAAATTCGACAGTAATCCACTGACCTCCGGCTCGTTGCCACACCTCCATGTTTCATGGTCTGGTTGCTGACTATCCCTAATAGTGCCGTGGACCTTTAAGGCTCTGGGGTATACCCCATCCGTTGCGCACATGTGCAAGTATGAACAGCATATGCATAAATTGATCTCATCAGTGGGTATGCGTAACACATGTCCCAACCACTGTAATATGTTCCGATTAATTACTTGTTCTGCAAACTGATCTCATACCGAATCCCTTACGATTAACCTTATCACTGCTAATATGATGTTCACGCCATATTCGATCAGTGGTGTTCCAGTTGACTAATAAACCTGAGCGCGTGGATTCAAACCCCACAGCCACCGCCAACAGTCGACTTCAGTGGTAGACGGAGAGCAATATGCTCTCCCCCGGATTCGTTAGGGCCCACTTTGGTTCATTACACCCGATCTCAGTATTCAGACTGCTGGCTCGCCCACAGTACAATTAACATTTATGATTGCTCAGCGGTAGGGGAGTATTTGATTATTTGATTATTTATCCATTATTTCTAGGTGGTGTACATGCAGTTGGAAAAGGGTCGGAATGCGGAATACTGGCGTGATATTACCACAGTGGTAGAAGATGAACTACACAAATTGCGCCGTTTGGAGGGTGGTGCATGCGGAGCGGATAGTCGTGGACGAACTTCGGCCACAATAAGCCAATCAGTCATGCAAAGTGTAGCAGAAACACTCAAGGGAAAAACGTACAGTCATTTGGCTGCTTTGGAACGACAGGTAATTGTGAATTGTGGTCCTGACGATATTTACCACGTTGTCAACATTTTTGAATACACAGTTTTGTAAGAATCTTACTGATTATCTTAATTTGTTTTCAAAATTGCTGTCCGTTTGAAGCTAGTTGTCATCATCATCATCATCATCATCATCATCATCATCATCATCATCATCATCGTACAGCGTTAAACAGCATGACAAGACCCACTGAACACTGCCTTTCTCATCATCTTGCACGCTGAATTAGAAAGTATGACTATACAAGATGGACAGGAACTAGACCTACATGGGTGGGAAAAGGAAAGAATGCCCTAGTAACCAACACACAGAATACACAGCCTAACTGTACAAACGCACATCGATCAGTCATTTTGATTCAATAGAAAGTGACGACACGATCGCCACTGTTCACGGTTCGCTGCCATATCCTTCAGTGTCTCCAGCCAACTGGTAGACGGATCTTTTGGACCCCAACCACGAAGACGTGAAGCACCTACTTTTCCTAAGTCTGCTGTACATTTTCTCATTCCTTGCTGCCACGTCATCTGTTGGCCTCCATGTGGTTTTTCCCACTCCCTAGGAGGAACGGAGAATAGGACACGGTATGGCAGACGTGTGTTTGCTATACGTAACACGTGCACCAACCAACTAAGTCTACCAAGCTGGATACGCTGTTATAGATAACTCCCTGAAGTGGTAACTTATGCTCAATTTCTGACCCCATTATTGCTCACTCGGTCATTTCATCCAATCTTAACGATACTACGTGAACATCGATGATCGAAAACCTAAAGACAACGAATATTTTCTGCACGCAGACCCTATGTCTCGCAACTATACAACAGAATTGAACGCACTGCGGCACAGTATACACGACCTTTCAACTTCAGTGAAATGTCTGATCGCCGCCACAAGTGCTTCAGTCCGGCGTACGCCGCTCGAGCCTTGGATATCCGCGTGCTCACCGCTACTACTGTGCTCCCATTGGTCGTCACGCTGCTTCCGAGGTAACTAAAGCGGCGAGTTCCTCTTGATTGAGCATCAAGCTCGGTATCGTTGACGTCCAACCTTGCAACATCATTTTACACTTTGAAGATGCAAAGCGCATGCCAAATAGAGCTACAGCTCGTGCGAGTCTATCTAGTGTACGTTGAGCATGTTCCGTGCATTCGAACAAGCAGACAACGTCGTCTGCGTAACCTAGGTCACACAGCTTCACATTATTTCTTAGTTCGATGCCCACATCCTGGAGATCTTTCAAGACATTCTCCATTATTTCGTCCATGACGAAGTTAAACAAGAATGGAGAAATTGGACATCCCTGTCAAACACCGCTCATCGTTTCGAACCGACTGGATAGTTCGCCGTAAACGTTTTACGCGGCCAGAAGTATGAGAGTATAACGACAGTAGATTCACGAACTTTTGGGGCATACCTTTCGGTGAGAACCACTGAAAGCACTGTCCAGTCAACTGAATCGAAAGCACCTTTCAAGTCGAGGAAAACCATTATTGTCGGTCGACGCTGTTCGCGACGCACCTCCAGTAATTGGCAATGAGTAGAAATCTGATCAATGCAACCTCGACCTGTTGTTCGCGGGTGTTCCTCTCGTCAGCCGGTGTGAGATAACGCGGCAAAATCGAGACTAATATCTTGGTGACTATCGGAATTAGGCTAATCCCACGATAATTACTACAGTCATTGCGTATCCTCTTCTTGAAGATGGGTATAATCGATGACTCACCCCATAATAGCGGGATACGTAACGGAGCAAGGTGGTAAGTGGTTCCATCAATGCGACACCAGCCATTTTGATAAGAACTAGGGGGAGCTCGTCAGGACGGGCCGCTTCCCTTCCCTTTAGTAGGCGAATGCACGATTCTACTTCTACTTCCGATGAGGGTTCAAGTGATACTCCCACAGGAATCGCAGTTGTTGACACAGGAGTAACTACGTTACCGAGCGGTCAACTAGACTGTTCCTCGAAGTATTCGGCCCAACGGTCCAGCTTTGATCTCTGCTATGAATGGGCTCTCCACTTCTATCTCGAATCGTTTCGCTGACCGGAAGTCGCCGTCCACCGGTGTCACGAATAAGTTTGAACAGTCTTTGACTGTTACCTGAAGCAGCCGCTATTTCCATTTCTTCGGCAACCTTGACCCACCAATTTTTGCGATCATTCTTTTTGTAACTTGCTTCTGTAGATGTATTCGTATCTTATTCATCTCCTCAGTTCGAGAACTGACGATTTTGCTCCATTATACTCAACGACTCTTGCGAAATCCAGTGTCTCTGATGGACAACGGATCTAGGATTACAGGCGAAACCTGCTGCAAAGTGCATCACCTGTTCGATATGGGCCCATTGCTCATCTACAATACTGTTCATCGCAGATCCTAGCTCATGTGCTAACTTCTGTTCAAAACGGGTGCGTACTTCTGGATCACATACGTTGCACGGCTAACCGGGTTTGCGGTTTGCGACGATGACCATGGAGCTGGAAAGATAATCTCATTAAAACTAATGCATGGTCAGACTCTACGTATGTAGACCAGTGGGATCTACAGTTCTGAGGAGAACTGCGCCATCGGTAGCTTACGGCGATATGATCAATCTGACTCAAGGTACCTGTAGAGTTAGAGCGCTATGTCGCTGTACGACTCGAGATGTGGCTAGCGTCAGAACCACTTGGCTCTGAGTCTAGACACATGGCAAGGGTAGACTCGTCCAAGTTCGGGACCGAGTTATCACTAACCATTTAGTCAGATTAAGTTTAAACGTAGTACACCAAACCGAGTGAAAAAGTGAGAAAAATTGGTAGCAACCTCACGGATAAGCGACGATAACACAAACAACGAGGAAGCGCAGCAAAACCGTGATCAGAAACGTCCTGCTCTCACACCATATTCCACGCCACCTCTGTGATATCCTCGAAATTAGTGACTTTTTCAATCTTTTACTTATTATTTACCATCAGGGTCGCGTTTGCAGTACTCCAACAAAAAGTATTGGTGCAAAAGGCGTTCCATCGTAGAGGTGGTAGTTTCATACATTACTACGAAAACCAGGCGGATTCACATGCACCTTGCGCACTACAGCTGTGTCTGAGAAGCCAGTTATATGCAGATCGATAGATTTTCCTCTCCTTTACCTCAATCGTAATTCGCTGTCGTCTGGATCCTTACTACACCTGACCTATTGGGATCTTATGTGGTTCTCCACTGCAAGTCTTAGGGTCTGGTCGCCAGTTATCTTTAGTAGTGCAGTGGGCCTTCGTGGTTATGGGGTGTATACCGCTTCCACTACACTCATGCGCAAGCATGCAATAAAAAACTACGTGGGAGGAAAGAACAGGCATACAGAAGCAGGCGAGAGTTTGAAGTAAAGCGGACTCTGAACCTAATAAAATTGGAAGTCGAACTTCTGAATAGGCTATATTTAGATACCATCCTAGAAAACTCAAGTTGTCGGAATTTGTGGCGTGTTATAAAAGGGCTTTGTGGCAATAATTCAAAGAGCGGGGACGGTAACCGTCCCGTTGACGTCGAAGAACTCAACAAAGATTTTGGTTTGGTGCTTCAGGATATCTGTTTGCCTGCTATAGGAGCACTACTGAGCCTCCTCAAATCGAGCCCACGGCTGCTTGGAAGCAGCTGAGACAGTGAAGACCAGTAAAGCCTCCGGCCACGATGGTTTATCTTCTGGTGTTCTGAGAGTGTGTCTCGATGCTCTGTTGGGTCCTTTGGGAGATATTTTCAATTGTTGTCTGAAAAGCGGTAAGATTCCCAACAATTGGAGAGGTGCAAGAATAACGCCTGTCCCCCAAAAGGAGCCTGGTACATACCGCCCCATCGCATGCACGTCTATGATGCTCAAGACACTGGAGAAAATTTTGTTACCACATTGTCACTGAGAATGCTGCGGAAAATGGTCATCCTGGTCCACCCTTGACGCCATAGCGTCGTTTGATGGTATGATATCCTCACCACTTCCTGTCAGTGGTGGTGTCGTACAGGGCGCTATCTTTTCACCCTACTTCCTTTCCTTGCACATAAAACGGTTACCCATGCCATCTTCATTTATTTCATGTATATATGCAGGTGACGTCGTTTTTATGATTTGAGCGTTGTAGACCAGAGGTCACTCCCATAATCCAAAGCAGGCTAGACTATACTGTAAATTGGTCCTCTTCCTGTTTCCTAAATTTGAATGCATCTAAATGTCGCAGTGTATCAAATAAAAATAGTATTGACAAATTTCCTCTGTTTGTTGTCCACAGCGGGCATATTCCCGCATTGTCCACAATCGTATACTTCGGAGTTTTACTCGCCCACGTCTTGCTCTATGCACGTCAGTGACGTGACTTACAAATTTAGAAAACTGTCCTTTTTCTTTCTCAGACTGCATATACTCTCCTTACCTTATAAATGCATTTAAGAATTTGTAAACGGTTGCATTATTCGCGACTGGCTTTACTGCTCCCCAGAAATGTTTTCCTGATTTGCTGGAAAAAGACTTTCGTTTGATTATAAGATTCACAGAACAAATGTCTAGATGCGGTGACATATCTAGAGTTACACCTTCTAACACCATCGTAAACAAACACTTGTGCTTGTGATAATTTTACTTCCAAAATTCTCTCTGATTCCCGTCATCCTCTACACAGTGAATTTTACTAAGTCTGTATCTACATCCTCCACACGCTCTAAGTTCAGAATGCTGATTACCCACATCTCTGCTTCTCGTAATTCTGTTTTGCCATATCTCGCTCGTCTACTTGTTAATCGCAAGGTTCTCTCAGAACTGCGAAACTTCTTAAATGTCGAACTTTAATCCATTTTAAATCTTTTATCCCGTTATGGAAATTATGCATACATTGCGTTATTTTAGCCATAGAAATGATGTAGGAGGCTGAAGATCCATCCGTTTGGGTGTATAAAGCAACTACTGACTTGACTTTTGTTCATAACGCAATTGCTGATGGGAAATTCCATCGTGTGACACGGAGAAGATCCTTTTTTCCTGTTATCTGGAGATTCTGGAAGCGTTTCACCCATGGTTTACCACAAACCTTAGTTCTTACAATTTCGCAATAAATCTAAAGAAGTGAGACTGTTTTTAAATCTTAGAAACAACTTCGTCACTTCCCTTTCGGTACGCTTTTCCCGGAGTCCGAGAATAATGGAATATACTGCACGAATGTTTATTGGAATCGCTCTGTTTTCCTTCAATTTCGGACGAACCCAGAAACGTTGGATGGTAAAATTTGGTATAATAGCGACTGGACTCACTGTTGTGTCCATATGCGGTTTTAATTTGTGGTTCAGCTGAGTGGATCGTAATGCTGTTCGAAATACTCCATCCAATTGGCTGAGAAATGTTGCCTTTGTTCAGTCAATGAGTCGCGTTGTTCACTTGTGTTTTCCCGGTCCACTTCAGTTCATTCATCCATTAACTTCACACTCTTGTGCTCTGATTTTGGTTGTTGCCTCGCAGTATCGTTCAGTTGAAGGCAGAATGAACAGAAGCATAAAATGGAAAAAGCGAAAACAGAGTAATAATCGGAGTTCATGATAACAAAGAAAGAGGCCGAATACAGCCACGCCACTGGTCGCGACACCTAGCCTTCTGATAGGCATGTCCTGCGGACTCCAGGCTGCAAGTCTGACACGTTCCATTTGGTCAAGGTTTTCTTACCATTTTGACTGACCACCTCGACCTGTCTTCCAACCACCCGTTTCAGAGAACAGTGTACGTCGAGGAAGTCTCTCAGTGGGCATGCGTAACGCATATCCCAGTCACCTTAACCTGTATTAATTCAGTACTTGTTCCGGCGACTGACCACCAGTTTCTAACACCGTACGCCTGACCTCAAAATTACTGATATGGTTTTCTCATCATTGTCGAGCAATACTACGGAGACATCGATGCTCAGACATCGACAGTCTTCACCTATCTTCTATCCTTAACGGTCATGTTTTTGAGCCGTGTAAAAAACGGATATAATCCCTGCGGTGTACACTCAGCCACTTATAAACAACCGGATGTCACGACGGTGCCACGGATAGCTGAGGTTGGCAAAAGTCAAAAACCCTTCTGTGTACATTCTGTCCAAAAAAATCGCGATCACCTCAGTTCGGTCAGAGTCCTGGCATACGATCGAGTTTCATTTTATACAACTGATACTAATCTGAGTAACCAAAAACTACGATAAAAACTATTGTTTAACGAGAGAAAGTAGTACCAGTTATATAAGCTGGAATTCGACCAAACGTCAGCATTTCGACCGAATTGAGGTGATCCCGAAGTCTTTGGACAGACTGTACACAATGACATCCAGTATCTGACTATCTGATGAGATGTAACTGCGTAGATAACAAAACTTATCTACTTTAGGTAGGGCTTCCTCTACCAAATCGGAATTTTTCCTGAAGCCAATGCACTCCTGCAGCAGCATTTTATACTCTGAAGGTGCAAAACGTATCCCAATCACTGCTACACTCTTGTTTAAGCTACCTAGAAGAGCTTTCCCTTTACCTGTATCTCCACTTAGAAGAGCAATGCCGTCGCGCATTCTAATTCATACGGTATATTGGCTGAACGCAGGTCGGCGCTGCTATTGTCACATGAGGATAGAGCTGTCTCAAGAGCCATTTCAGTTACAAAATTGACGAGAAAAGACGACAGAGGGTAACCCTGACGTACACCACTTCTAGTGGTGAAGTCGGATGAAAAATCACCGTAGGTATGAACTCAGTTTCGGCTGTTCGTATACAGGCATTGGAAAAGAGACAATAACTTCTTTGGCACACCCTTCAACAAGAGGCGGCGCCAGAGAACTGTGTGGTCGACTGAGTCGAATGCCGCTTCCAGATCAAGAAAAACAGAGGTCGTGGGCCTGTAGAAGGTGCATCTGTGCCCTAAAATTTGACGAAGAGTAAAGATGTGGTCGATACAAGCCTCTCCGGGTCTGAAGCCGACTTGGTTCTCACTCGTACAGTGTTCACGGGTGTTGGATAATCGGTGGAGAATAATCCCGGTGAACAGTTTGGATGCGATACCTACCATGCTAATTCCCCTGTGATTTTCACAAGTGGACCTGTCACCTTGTAAATCGACACAATCACTTATTCACACCAGCCCCTGGTAATGTGTTCACTAATTCAGAAAACCCAGAGGAGTCTTGTTAACTCCGAAACTCTCAAAAAGAGACGAAGACAGCCCCTCTGTTCCAGCGGGTTTGTACCTTTATAAGTTATCTGTCTCCCGAATAGCCTCCATTTCTGATGGAGGGGTGATATCTACATGCATCGTTTTTCGCACCGTAGGAGTGGGCCAACTGAACTATTCATTAAAATGCTCCACCCAACTGTTCAAACTGTAGTCAGCGGGTGCATATACAAACACAACAAGCATCAACACTTCAGCCTGTTGCTTTTGTCACGCACAGAACCGTCCAACCTAACTACACACAAATGACAGCTGACTAGAATTCTGTCTTGCAATGTACGCTCAGCTCTCATGCTAAAAGCAATCCCAACACCAGCCAGACCGCAAGCACTGGACACCGGGTCACCCGATATGCAAAAAGTAAAGTGAGAAACTCAGCCTGTATCTTGAGTGCGAAGAGTGATCACGGAAAAAGTGTCGTGTATGCATGTTTCGAACACACAGCATACATCTATTTTGAAAGTTTCAAGAATTCTGCCGAGGGCAGCTTGTTGCCCTATCTGATAGTTTGCGGACGTTAAAGGCAGCCAAGTGAAGCAAACATGTGGGCGCAAGAAATGCATTTGATTCATTCCCAGCTCCTAAACTGTTGCTTACTTTAGAGCCGCAATAACCCTTGACGTCTTGCACCGATCTTAAATCAAAGGCCCTCTACGTGAAGGATAGTAGAGGTTTCTGGTCGAATCATACTTCGTGACTGTCCCCTCAGCTGAAAGAGGTTCTTCTTTGGGAACCCTAACCTGAACCTTTGACTAAAAAATTTGACCCACAGAGCGGTCGGGCGTTTACTCAGAACGGAACTTGGTTGAAGCATCCGTACAAGAAATTCTTTTGGTTTGTCGCGTGAGATCTGATTGTTTATCCAATCTTGACTTGTCTTCGCTGATGCTTTATTACCGATCCGCGTTTCAGATCCAGTCCTTAGCCTCATGCATCCAGTAGAAGCAAGCGGAGCGTGGACGAGGCAGTATCATTTGGGCCGGGGGCTGCAAACGAAGTGTGATGACCTCCCACTATAAAGGGGAACTCCAGGCACTCCACTTCTATGCCCATCTAGTGGAGATTTTTTAACCGACAAACTGCTTCTCTCGCTTTTTATTTTCTGAAATGTCCTCTCCTGGGGCATAGGGGTTAGAAACAAGTGTTCTCCAGGACCTGATTCAGAGACTGGACTTCGTCTGGTCTCTACCCATTGACATGTCAGGCGTGATTGAATCTTCGGTTTATGAAAGCCATCTTGCGTAGCTTTTTGGTTCATGAAGGCATGCAAGACACCACGCTAATGTGCACTGTCGTCGCAATATGCCCCCTCATCACGGCGAGTCTGCGCCTTGACGTGGTGTGATGGCTTGCCCACCTTTATGACCCAGACGGCCATTCAGGACGGCCTTTTTAAACCGGAGATTCAATTATTCTTGACAGGTCAGTGAAGGGATGCCAAACAAAGCCTAGTGCCACTGAGTCCGTTTGCTGGACCACATCTACTTCTATAGGGTCAGCCCCTGAAGAGAACACTCCGGCAGTTAAACGCGAAGGGAAGCATTCGACCAGTCAAAGGCTTCCGGTAGACGTAGGGCGTAGGGATGGAGTAGCTGGGATCTGTCGAAACGGTGGAAAAAGTCACCGCCTTTCATTAGGCAGATACTGTCCACTGAAGCTTGGTTGCATCCAGCGCTAAATTGCTGCCCCGCTCACGTTACACTTGCCCATTGGGGCATGGGTTAAAGACTGAATCCGAAAAGCGGATCAGTAATTAAAACACCAGTGAAGACAACAGAAAACGGACAACTAGGTCTCACCTGAGTGGCTATTGAAAGTTCCTGCACAAACACTTTGGTTACGTTCTCGTACTGAGTTAATGCCCCATTGCCTTTTGGATCAGACTGTTGAGTCGAAGGTCCCGGTTAGGGTTCCTAAAAAAATAATCTCTTTTGCGGTGTGGTCAGCCGCAAAATATACTTCACCCAGAAACCTCTAGCATCCTTCCTGTGAAGAGCCTTACTTATTTCCTCCCATTAGATTTCGATGAAAGATACATCATGAGACATATTTGTGTATGTGCCCACGTACCCTTATTACTCAAGCATAAGTGTGGTGGATGGAGCTGAGCTGTAAACCGAAAGACTCATCGTGTTATCGGAGTTCATTGGAAACCATGACCCTGGAATTCTGCGTTTAGAACCGTGTAAGGCCTCATTAAGTTCAGTTTGAAACCATCTCGGAAATACATCTGGCGATGGTCAGCTGTCCGTTATCCAGGAGCGACTAAATCAGAAGTTACATGCTAATAATGCATGTGTGTTTGAGGGTTTACATCAGCCCAGTGTTTGAAATTTGCAACTTACAAGGACTTAAAAATGGGGAGCTGAAGTGTTTGTCAGGTACTCAGACAAGTGAAAATAATCAGTTTCCAGTCTGATTCAACCCGAAACGTATCAAGGAATGAACGTGGAACTAGAATGAAAATTTGTTATATTCTGCCACTCGCCAGTCAGAGAGTGCATAAATACTGCGAGGTTTTTCAGTCTACTGCTTACTACTCGGAACGTAGAATATATCGTGCAGGCTTTATCTTACTCGACAGTGTGGAAGTTAGTAGTTACCTTCAAACGGTGTCCGATAGGTGTATATTAATTTCATCGTCAAAATTGTGAACGGTTCCTTCCTTGATCCCAGTAAAAAATTGCGAAACAGTATAGTTGTTGACATCAAATGCAGTTAATTCAATTAAATCTAAAGGCATGTGACCTCGGATCTGTTCGTCCAGAAGTAAGCTAATGTTCTACTTCTCTTTGTTTCGTTTACCTCCTTTCTCCGTCTTACAGATTGAGCCTAAACTTCGCGGAGGTGAAGGCGTTGATGTGACCTACTGGGAGACCTTAGCACAGTTTGTGCGCGCTCAGATGGCTCGCACTCGTCTACGTGATATGCACCAAGAAAACTTACGTCGTAAACTGGAATTTTTGCGCCAGTCTCAAGGCATTATAGCCGAACCCCTATTCCCCAGTGGAACTGATAGTGTTCCCAAACCGGCCGAGCCTCAGACGACTGGAGAACCATCCACATCACAAGACAGTGCCGCCCTGATGCCTCCACCTCTCAAAATACCTGGCAAGCGGCTAGATGTGTTAGAGGAACCAGAAGTAGTAGTAAGTTCGAAGTCTACTTCACTGTTTACACGAAACCAATCGTTTTGCCTATCTCCAGTTCTAACCATAGTGTCAATTTTTATTTATTTATTCTTTCCTCTTACTTGCGTATGAGTGAGGTTCAAGTTGCATGTGTCAGATGGCTTTAAAGGCCCCTCATTGATTGCTAAAAAGAAGTGGCAACCATGAGTCTGAGACTTGTGGAATGGAGAACTACATAGGGTTTCAACAGCCCAATCGTGATAACAAATCGGGTCATTGAACCTCGTACCTCAGATTGTATGGAGGTTTATGTCACTGCAACTTCTGATTCAAAATTAACCATAATTCATCCGATGAGGTTGATGTATTAGCCTCATTATTCGGTTCCTTTTTTGTACCGCTCACCAATTCCTGCATCAGTCATGTTTTTTTATTCGTTTCGATCAGCCATCGTACCAGGTCCGAATAATTGACTTCACTACAGTGTAACCTCGGTGGAAAAAGTTGTTTCCCTGTAGTGACAAAAGGAAACCACTGGTGATTCAAACTGACAATCTGGTAGAAGTCTAATCCTCATTTGATTGGCTGACATGGACTGTGTGATTATTTGGTTGTTTTATCTCATGGAACCTGCTCCTAAATCATTATGGTAGCTTCTGACATGATGCTTTTATCGAACGAACTGAAAAAAGACATTCATTCAATTTCTTCTTACCGTTCTAATAGATTATGGAACTTTTCATATTGTCTCGCAATGATTTTATGATGCTTACTCCCAGGCGATGGTTCCTCACACTAGCAAAACCGTGTTCCTGACGTTTTCAGTGGTAGGCATTAGTCTAAGCCAATTCTCTTTTGGAGTGTTAGCATTAAATAGCTCTGAGAAACCACAATGCAGCTGCTTCGTCAGATCTGTCAAATGATAGCTTGACACAGTAGTAAAGTTTGAATTTTCCCCTACTTGAAACGTCTGCGCGCATTGTAACTACATTACACAGAGCGTCTTCATCGATCCACGTCTTCCGATTTACGTGTTCATGTCATTTTTTGCACTCTGTTGTAGGAACCCGAAGACACCCTGGCATTGACTGATCCTCACAGCGTGGAGGCCATACGAGCGGCTCGAGCCGCACAATTGGAAGCTGCTTCTCGAATGGAGGAGGAGTCGTACGATTCCGCCTGTTATTCGCCCTCGCGTGTTGAGCCGTCCGATTTGGAACTGGACGCGGTTGTGTACGAACCGCAAGATGACGAGGCGAAGATCGAATTCCAGGTAAGCGCCATGATTGATAATGCCGTCCTTCTCTTTCTAATCAGCTTGTCAAAAAAGTAAGTGTAATGCAGAGTGTGTCCATGCGCATCCCGACATTTGATGAACCTCTGCATGTCTACGATGAAAACTTACTGATTGTACCTAGAAAAAGGACCTCGGGGTGGATTCAGCTTATGCTGTTTTTGCACATATCTGATATTATGTAATGAATCATCAGCTTACAATTTGAAACCATGAAAGCATTCGGCAGCTGTTTCGTGCTTGTTTTCTTTTGTTTTATAGTCTGTTCTCTTACCTCCTTTTTTCTCTTTCGTAATACTGGTACAATATTTCAGAAAGGGGTCGAGTCCAATTGACAATAGTGACCGGCGGTGGAAGCAGGATCATAACCCGAGACAGAAGGGTTTAAATCCCACCATGATGACCGTTTGACTTTCTCTACTCACGTTAAAAATTATCTGTGATACATATCCACCGAGTCCCATCAGGGACTGTGGAAACTCGAAGTGCACGATCGTCAGTCATATGCCTATTCGAGGGCTAAAACTCACCGGCTTGCTTTACGGCGAACCTATATGAATCTCGTCTGTCCATTACTAACTCACAGGACGTTATCAAGTCGTTACCCGTATAGCGTTCGACTTTTATGGTGGACGTCTTCAAACTTGGAGTCCAACTGAAGTGAAGGTGTTATAGGCTACTTGTCGATTTCAGCAATGTGAGACGTACCGTGGACGTGTGGTGGTTTACCAGACAGTTTCAGTGCTCAGTCCTGCTGTTTCACGAGTAAATAAGTTTCGAGGACAGTGATCCAGTACTGACCAAGCGACAGAGCGTTATTATTGTACCTATTCGTTCATATCTCACTTCCGAGTGTTGAAAGGCTGTTTTGATAACACAATCGAAGCCAAATATCGGACAAATTCACGTTATCGACTCGTCACCACACAGCGTACAGCTCTTATGATAAATGTCTTCTCAGTAGGTGTCTATGTGTGAAACGACTGCATTAGGAAAGATCCGCAAAGTTTTGCTACTTGATCAGCGTAAGGCATTAGGGATCATAAAACAAATCAGTTTTCCGCCATTTCGTACATTCATGCAGTTTTATCGTTCTTGAAAAGAATTAAACACCGAATTCTATCGTCCTATGTCTGATGATTTGGACAACCTGGAATTGACCTGAGTTCCACCGCGAATGTGACAGATTTCTTAGGTTTAGTGAACATAATTTTGTGCACGAATGACACATTCCAACGTCAGTGTTATAGAACAATGTAATATTCGATACTGTTCTGGGTGACATTCATGAGGAATTTTCAGGTTTGATTTTTCAAGCCCTTTGAAAACCATCTTATCGGCAATTTTTTCGGCCGTTTATAGAGGTCCTACACGGTTTTAATGCGACTAGGTCAATGGAGATTCTTTCTAAATGATGCTATAGGTCGCTTATTTTGGCACGTCTCCTTGTCTTTATATGCCCACATTTGCTTGATCTTGTTTTATTTCATTCTCACTGAAGCCAGTTAATAGGTTGAATTTCCGGCGTCTCGCGTTCTTTTGGGTGTTGCTTTGTCACAAATACAGACTGGATGTTCACCGGGACGAGTTATCCGTCTCCGGTGTCATCACGATCACAAAGAGTCGTACCGGATAATTTCTTAGAACCTATGTAATCATGTTTGAGTGCTCAATAGGTGAAAGACTAGACGATTTTAAGCTTTATGAAGCAATAGGTTTTACGCTATGAGCTCTACATCTCTGGAGACGATATTCTGGCGGAAACACACGAGAAGAAGTATAACGGATGAAATTCTCTGATGCCAGCGTCTGTCCTCTGCTTGTTCATCTTGCCCATTTCGAACTTAGTGCCTAGGCACCTTATTTAACTGTAAGTATTACTGCTACCGAACTAAACAGAGTATCTTGTTTTACCTGTCTTCCGGAGTGAAGACGAGTCTTAGGAATTTAGCTTCTTCTAGTCTTTACCTGAGCTTCAACAATTTATTAATCTCAGCAGCGAAAGAATTTCGCTAGCTAATGAATGTTCAGCTCGGGTTCAACAACCAGTAAGTTTGCACTAGGGACAGTGCAGACGAGACGAAAGGTCTCATTTACTCTGGTTGTATGATCTTACTGTATCCCATATAGGATGGAGGTGTCTTCGAACATCTAAGTGAATGGGACGGCGGAACCCAGAAAACGAGAATCTAGTTCTCTTTGAAGTCACCACAACCTGGTTAATTGTCTTCGGCCTTTCTCTGTTATCACTGGGGTTATCCAAATGATGGTAACAAATATATAACTTAAATTTGTGATGGCTGCTTGGGCGTAGCTATAAGTCTGATCAGGTACCGATAAACTGGGGTTCACAAATACATTAGATGACGGTGATTTGGAAACTGTAGGCCTGTGATGTTATACCTTGTCAATCGATCGTATTTCTCGTTCGCTTCTCTGATGTTGAGTCTTTGTTTTTATATTTTGGCCTGTGGACGTATATGATGGTCTTTTGGTGATAAACTGGCAGTTGTGAGCGTACTTTTCACATTTTAAATAGCTTGGTCTACTGACGATTCGATGATTCTAAAGCAGGGGTTGTTCGGCTTATTGTTGTCTTATATCATCTGACAGGCGCGTCGCCGGATCACGGATAAGTGAATGTCCGCTCCCGCGATTAACCGTGAATAAGGTGGGTTCACCAAATATGGGGTTGTGGCAGTGCTCGAGGATGTGGTGAGATTTTTGCTTGGCTAGCTTTCTCCACCGTAAAACGTCACAAGTCTGCTGACAGCACTGACGTGGCAAATGTGGCCCACCACTTAATGAGACCATGGTTCTTTGTCGTGTTCTACTTACCCGACGAGCTTTCGAGAAAAGTCAAATTGATCATACAATTGGCCACAATTAACTCATTTGGATTAACGTTGCTGTTTTGCGCTTCCACTCAATTATCCCGCTGCCGTGAAAACAGGTTCTCGTTAGAACTAAAGGCTTTGATTGAGAACCCTAATCGTTTTCGTGCTTGGCGGCTGGATAGCCTCGCAGTACCCGTCAAACATCTCCCATAACCTGCACGAACACAAAGAATTCCCTACTGCATGAGTCATCACGCAGGATAATCTGGACCCTTGCAACAAGCGGGGTGGGTAGTGATAAATGAACTATTGCTCAGAGCTCCCTCTGTTTCACTAAACCATTATCTCCTGTCCCCAACCAGCTCTCTCTGACTCGAATTCCTACTCATATTGCTTCCACTGATAATGCGCCCGATACTCGCAACGGTTCATCGTCGAGTAGTCTCGCAAATAGTCCTTTATTTTGTAACTCATTTCCTCAAGCCTCGTTAGCCTCTAAATCCCGACTCGCCTAACGTGTGTACACCCACTCACACAAGTCAACAGACGTGCCTGGGGCTCACAGCTGACACCCTGACAATTGATGTCTGTTGTGTCGGTGAAATGCGTGTCCAAGACTCGAGCAGTGTGATTCAACTAACTCTCTTTTATTCAACCTTTGTCATCTCTCTTTGCCCCATCTATCCACCCATAATGCTCCCACTGATAACACGGTCGATACTCGCAACGATTCACTGTCAAACAGTGTCGGGAATAATCCTCTGTCTGGTAAATCACATTTTCTCAAGCCCCGTCAGCCTCTGAATCTCGGCTCCTTCAACGTGCGTACACTCATGCAGGCCGGTCAGCAGGCGTGCCTAGCCCTCACAATGAACTCTCTGAAGATTGATGTTTGCTGCTTAAGCGAAACGCATATCCAGGATTCGAGCAGTGTAATTCAGCTAACTGCTCCTGGTATCTCATCGAGGTATATTCTGCACACCTCAGGAGACGAAGCAGCTAGAGCGGTGGGTCAACGTGGCGTAGGGATTGTCTTGACTGACAAGGCTGAGGCTGCCCTATTAGACTGGATCCCTGTTAACAGTCGTTTATGTGCTGTGAGACTCCAAGGGTCAGTTGGCGTTCGAAAGGATAGTTGTGTTAAACGCAATTTGTTCGTGATCTCGGCGTACGCCCCAACGAACTGCAGCTCAGACTTGCAGAAAGATGAGTTCTATGATGCACTCGCCACTCTCGTTCGCGGCAGTAAGTTTCCGACATTGTAGTGCTAGCTGGTGACTTCAATGCACAAGTTGGCAGACTCAGTGTGTCAGAAGCCTGTTTAGGTGGGCGTTGTGCTTTACCCGCTGAGCGCACAGATAACGGGGATAGGCTTCTCCAATTTTGTGTAGACAATCGATTGTTCTTGTCTAGCACAAATTTCCCACACAGCTCGCGTTGCACAGTGACATGGCGCTCTAACTCTACAGGTACTTTGAGTCAAATTGACCATATCGCCGTAAGCTACCGATGGCGCAGTTCTGTTCAGAATTGTAGATCTTACTGGTCCACGTACGTAGAGTCGGACCATGCCTTAGTTTTAATGCGATTATCTCTCCAGCTCCATGGCCATCGTCGCAAACCGCAAACCCGATTAGCCGTGCAATGTTTGTGTGATCCAGACGTTTGCACCCGTTATGAGCAGAAGTTAGCACATGAGCTAGGATCCACGGAGAACAGTAATGTAGATGAGCATTGGGCTCATATCAAACAAGCGATGCACGTTGCAGCAGGTTTCGCCTGTAATCCTAGATCCGTTGTCCATCAGAGACACTGGATTTCGCAAGAGTCGTTGAGTATAATGGAGCAAAAGCGTCAGCTTTCGAACCGTAAGGAGATAAGATGCGGAGAAAGCTGCAAAGACAAGTTACGCGAAGCCTTAAGAAGGATCGCGAAAATTGGTGGGTCAAGGTAGCCGAAGAAATGGAAGTGGCAGCTGCTTCAGGTAACAGTCAAAGACTGTTCAAACTTATTCGTGACACCGGTGGACGGCGAACTCAGGTCAGTGAAACGATTTGCAATAGGAATACAGAACCCATCCATAACAAACAGCAAAGGCTTGACCGATGGGCCGAGTACTTCAAGGAACAGTTTAGCTGGCCGCACGCTAGTGTAGTTACTCCCGTGTCAACAACTGTGACTTCTTGGGTGGTACCACTTGAGCCCCCATCAGAAGTAGAAGTAGAGTCATGCATTCGATTACTAAGGCGGGGGAAAGCGGCAGGTCCCGACGAACTTCCTCCAGTTCTTTTCAAACTGGGTGGTGAGGCGTTGATAAAATCACTGACCGCCTTGCTCCGTGACATTTGGAGCGCGGAGCGTATTCTGTTAATATGGAGCGAGTCATTGATTGTTCCCATCTTCAAGAAGGGAATACACAATGACTGCAGTAATCATCGTGGAATTAGCTTAATCCCGATAGTCACCGAAGTATTAGCTTCGATTTTGCTGCACCGTCTTACACCGGCTCGCGAGAGGAATGTCCGCGAACAGCAGGCTGGATTCCGCCCAGGTCTAGGATGCATCGACCAGATTTTTACTCTTCGCCGACTACTTGAAACGCGTCACACGCACCGCCGACCAACAATAATGATTTTCTTAGACCTGAAAGGCGCCTTCGATTCAGTTGATCGAACATCGCTTTTCAGTACTCTTCATCGAAAAGGTATGCCCCAGAAGTTCGTGAACCTAATGAGATCATTGTATTCTCATACTTCTGGCCGCGTAAGGGTTTACGGTGAACTATCCGGTCGGTTCGAAACGACCAGTGGTGTTCGGCAGGGATGCCTTTTGTCTCCATTCCTTTTTAACTTCGTCATAGACGAAATAATGGAGAGTGCTTTGCAAAATCTTCAGGATGTAGGCGTCGAACTAGGAGATAGTGAAAAGCTATGTGACCTAGATTACGCAGACGACGTTGTCTGCTTGTTCGAATCAACGGAACATGCTCAGCGTGCACTAGATAATCTCGCGAGAGCTGAAGCTCCATTCGGCATGCGCTTTGCACCTTCAAAGTGCAAGGTGATGTTACAATACTGGACGTCAACGATTCCGAGCTTGATGCTCGATGGGGAGGTGCTGGCAGTTGTCGATCACTTCACCTACCTCGGTGGCTGCGTGACGACGGATGGGAGCACAGTAGTAGAGGTGAGTACGCGGATATCCAAAGCTCGAGCGGCGTACGCTGGACTGAAGCACTTGTGGCGCCGATCCGATATTTCACTGAAGTTGAAGGGTCGTGTATACTGTGCCGCAGTTCGCTCAGTTTTGTTGTATGGTTGCGAAACTTGGAGTCTTCGTGCTGAAGATATTCGTCGTCTTGAGGTTTTCGACCATCGATGTTTACGTAGTATCGCTACGATTGGGTGGAATAGCCGTGTAAACAACGATGAGGTAAGAAAGCGAGTATTGGGTACTAATTCAGAGAACGTTCTGTCACAGCGTATCCGGCTTGGTAGACTTCGTTGGTTGGGACACGTGTTACGTATGGCAAACACACGTCTACCGTACTGTGTCCTATTCTCCGCCCCTCCTAGGGAAGAGACCACGTGGAGGTCAACAGATGACTTGGCAGCGAGGAATGAGAAAATGTACAGCAGACTTAGGAAAAGTAGGTGCTTCACGTCCTCGTGGTTGGGGTCCAAAAGATCCGTCTACCAGTTGGCTGGAGACACTGAAGGATATGGCAGCGAACCGCGAACAGTGGAGATCGTGTTGTCACTTTCTATCGAATCAGAATGTTTGATCGGTGTACGTTTGTACAGTTGGACTGTGTATTCCGTGTGTTGGCTACTAGGGCATTCTTTCCTTTTCCCACCTGTGTAGGTCCACTCCCTCTCCATCTTGCATATTCATACTTTTTAATTCAGCGTGCAAGATGGTGAGAAAGGCAGTGGTCAGTGGGGCTTGCCCTACTGTTTAACGCTGTACGATGATGATGATGATGATTCAACTAACTTCTGGTATCTCACGAAGGTATTTACTGTGCTGTGGGTGAACGTGGTGTAAGAATAGTTCTTGACCGACAAGGTTGAGGCTGTCCTTTCAGACTAGATATCGGTTAATAGTCGTTTATGTGCTGTGAGACTCCAAGGGTCAGTTGGCGTTCGAAAGGATAGTTGTGTTAAAAACAATTTGTTCGTGATCTCGGCGTACGCCCCAACGAACTGCAGCTCAGACTTGCAGAAAGATGAGTTCTATGATGCACTCGCCACTCTCGTTCGCGGCAGTAAGTTTCCGACATTGTAGTGCTAGCTGGTGACTTCAATGCACAAGTTGGCAGACTCAGTGTGTCAGAAGCCTGTTTAGGTGGGCGTTGTGCTTTACCCGCTGAGCGCACAGATAACGGGGATAGGCTTCTCCAATTTTGTGTAGACAATCGATTGTTCTTGTCTAGCACAAATTTCCCACACAGCTCGCGTTGCACAGTGACATGGCGCTCTAACTCTACAGGTACTTTGAGTCAAATTGACCATATCGCCGTAAGCTACCGATGGCGCAGTTCTGTTCAGAATTGTAGATCTTACTGGTCCACGTACGTAGAGTCGGACCATGCCTTAGTTTTAATGCGATTATCTCTCCAGCTCCATGGCCATCGTCGCAAACCGCAAACCCGATTAGCCGTGCAATGTTTGTGTGATCCAGACGTTTGCACCCGTTATGAGCAGAAGTTAGCACATGAGCTAGGATCCACGGAGAACAGTAATGTAGATGAGCATTGGGCTCATATCAAACAAGCGATGCACGTTGCAGCAGGTTTCGCCTGTAATCCTAGATCCGTTGTCCATCAGAGACACTGGATTTCGCAAGAGTCGTTGAGTATAATGGAGCAAAAGCGTCAGCTTTCGAACCGTAAGGAGATAAGATGCGGAGAAAGCTGCAAAGACAAGTTACGCGAAGCCTTAAGAAGGATCGCGAAAATTGGTGGGTCAAGGTAGCCGAAGAAATGGAAGTGGCAGCTGCTTCAGGTAACAGTCAAAGACTGTTCAAACTTATTCGTGACACCGGTGGACGGCGAACTCAGGTCAGTGAAACGATTTGCAATAGGAATACAGAACCCATCCATAACAAACAGCAAAGGCTTGACCGATGGGCCGAGTACTTCAAGGAACAGTTTAGCTGGCCGCACGCTAGTGTAGTTACTCCCGTGTCAACAACTGTGACTTCTTGGGTGGTACCACTTAAGCCCCCATCAGAAGTAGAAGTAGAGTCATGCATTCGATTACTAAGGCGGGGGAAAGCGGCAGGTCCCGACGAACTTCCTCCAGTTCTTTTCAAACTGGGTGGTGAGGCGTTGATAAAATCACTGACCGCCTTGCTCCGTGACATTTGGAGCGCGGAGCGTATTCTGTTAATATGGAGCGAGTCATTGATTGTTCCCATCTTCAAGAAGGGAATACACAATGACTGCAGTAATCATCGTGGAATTAGCTTAATCCCGATAGTCACCGAAGTATTAGCTTCGATTTTGCTGCACCGTCTTACACCGGCTCGCGAGAGGAATGTCCGCGAACAGCAGGCTGGATTCCGCCCAGGTCTAGGATGCATCGACCAGATTTTTACTCTTCGCCGACTACTTGAAACGCGTCACACGCACCGCCGACCAACAATAATGATTTTCTTAGACCTGAAAGGCGCCTTCGATTCAGTTGATCGAACATCGCTTTTCAGTACTCTTCATCGAAAAGGTATGCCCCAGAAGTTCGTGAACCTAATGAGATCATTGTATTCTCATACTTCTGGCCGCGTAAGGGTTTACGGTGAACTATCCGGTCGGTTCGAAACGACCAGTGGTGTTCGGCAGGGATGCCTTTTGTCTCCATTCCTTTTTAACTTCGTCATAGACGAAATAATGGAGAGTGCTTTGCAAAATCTTCAGGATGTAGGCGTCGAACTAGGAGATAGTGAAAAGCTATGTGACCTAGATTACGCAGACGACGTTGTCTGCTTGTTCGAATCAACGGAACATGCTCAGCGTGCACTAGATAATCTCGCGAGAGCTGAAGCTCCATTCGGCATGCGCTTTGCACCTTCAAAGTGCAAGGTGATGTTACAATACTGGACGTCAACGATTCCGAGCTTGATGCTCGATGGGGAGGTGCTGGCAGTTGTCGATCACTTCACCTACCTCGGTGGCTGCGTGACGACGGATGGGAGCACAGTAGTAGAGGTGAGTACGCGGATATCCAAAGCTCGAGCGGCGTACGCTGGACTGAAGCACTTGTGGCGCCGATCCGATATTTCACTGAAGTTGAAGGGTCGTGTATACTGTGCCGCAGTTCGCTCAGTTTTGTTGTATGGTTGCGAAACTTGGAGTCTTCGTGCTGAAGATATTCGTCGTCTTGAGGTTTTCGACCATCGATGTTTACGTAGTATCGCTACGATTGGGTGGAATAGCCGTGTAAACAACGATGAGGTAAGAAAGCGAGTATTGGGTACTAATTCAGAGAACGTTCTGTCACAGCGTATCCGGCTTGGTAGACTTCGTTGGTTGGGACACGTGTTACGTATGGCAAACACACGTCTACCGTACTGTGTCCTATTCTCCGCCCCTCCTAGGGAAGAGACCACGTGGAGGTCAACAGATGACTTGGCAGCGAGGAATGAGAAAATGTACAGCAGACTTAGGAAAAGTAGGTGCTTCACGTCCTCGTGGTTGGGGTCCAAAAGATCCGTCTACCAGTTGGCTGGAGACACTGAAGGATATGGCAGCGAACCGCGAACAGTGGAGATCGTGTTGTCACTTTCTATCGAATCAGAATGTTTGATCGGTGTACGTTTGTACAGTTGGACTGTGTATTCCGTGTGTTGGCTACTAGGGCATTCTTTCCTTTTCCCACCTGTGTAGGTCCACTCCCTCTCCATCTTGCATATTCATACTTTTTAATTCAGCGTGCAAGATGGTGAGAAAGGCAGTGGTCAGTGGGGCTTGCCCTACTGTTTAACGCTGTACGATGATGATGATGATGATTCAACTAACTTCTGGTATCTCACGAAGGTATTTACTGTGCTGTGGGTGAACGTGGTGTAAGAATAGTTCTTGACCGACAAGGTTGAGGCTGTCCTTTCAGACTAGATATCGGTTAATAGTCGTTTATGTGCTGTGAGACTCCAAGGGTCAGTTAGCGTTCGAAAGGATAGTTGTGTTAAAAACAATTTGTTCGTGATCTCGGCGTACGCCCCAACGAACTGCAGCTCAGACTTGCAGAAAGATGAGTTCTATGATGCACTCGCCACTCTCGTTCGCGGCAGTAAGTTTCCGACATTGTAGTGCTAGCTGGTGACTTCAATGCACAAGTTGGCAGACTCAGTGTGTCAGAAGCCTGTTTAGGTGGGCGTTGTGCTTTACCCGCTGAGCGCACAGATAACGGGGATAGGCTTCTCCAATTTTGTGTAGACAATCGATTGTTCTTGTCTAGCACAAATTTCCCACACAGCTCGCGTTGCACAGTGACATGGCGCTCTAACTCTACAGGTACTTTGAGTCAAATTGACCATATCGCCGTAAGCTACCGATGGCGCAGTTCTGTTCAGAATTGTAGATCTTACTGGTCCACGTACGTAGAGTCGGACCATGCCTTAGTTTTAATGCGATTATCTCTCCAGCTCCATGGCCATCGTCGCAAACCGCAAACCCGATTAGCCGTGCAATGTTTGTGTGATCCAGACGTTTGCACCCGTTATGAGCAGAAGTTAGCACATGAGCTAGGATCCACGGAGAACAGTAATGTAGATGAGCATTGGGCTCATATCAAACAAGCGATGCACGTTGCAGCAGGTTTCGCCTGTAATCCTAGATCCGTTGTCCATCAGAGACACTGGATTTCGCAAGAGTCGTTGAGTATAATGGAGCAAAAGCGTCAGCTTTCGAACCGTAAGGAGATAAGATGCGGAGAAAGCTGCAAAGACAAGTTACGCGAAGCCTTAAGAAGGATCGCGAAAATTGGTGGGTCAAGGTAGCCGAAGAAATGGAAGTGGCAGCTGCTTCAGGTAACAGTCAAAGACTGTTCAAACTTATTCGTGACACCGGTGGACGGCGAACTCAGGTCAGTGAAACGATTTGCAATAGGAATACAGAACCCATCCATAACAAACAGCAAAGGCTTGACCGATGGGCCGAGTACTTCAAGGAACAGTTTAGCTGGCCGCACGCTAGTGTAGTTACTCCCGTGTCAACAACTGTGACTTCTTGGGTGGTACCACTTGAGCCCCCATCAGAAGTAGAAGTAGAGTCATGCATTCGATTACTAAGGCGGGGGAAAGCGGCAGGTCCCGACGAACTTCCTCCAGTTCTTTTCAAACTGGGTGGTGAGGCGTTGATAAAATCACTGACCGCCTTGCTCCGTGACATTTGGAGCGCGGAGCGTATTCTGTTAATATGGAGCGAGTCATTGATTGTTCCCATCTTCAAGAAGGGAATACACAATGACTGCAGTAATCATCGTGGAATTAGCTTAATCCCGATAGTCACCGAAGTATTAGCTTCGATTTTGCTGCACCGTCTTACACCGGCTCGCGAGAGGAATGTCCGCGAACAGCAGGCTGGATTCCGCCCAGGTCTAGGATGCATCGACCAGATTTTTACTCTTCGCCGACTACTTGAAACGCGTCACACGCACCGCCGACCAACAATAATGATTTTCTTAGACCTGAAAGGCGCCTTCGATTCAGTTGATCGAACATCGCTTTTCAGTACTCTTCATCGAAAAGGTATGCCCCAGAAGTTCGTGAACCTAATGAGATCATTGTATTCTCATACTTCTGGCCGCGTAAGGGTTTACGGTGAACTATCCGGTCGGTTCGAAACGACCAGTGGTGTTCGGCAGGGATGCCTTTTGTCTCCATTCCTTTTTAACTTCGTCATAGACGAAATAATGGAGAGTGCTTTGCAAAATCTTCAGGATGTAGGCGTCGAACTAGGAGATAGTGAAAAGCTATGTGACCTAGATTACGCAGACGACGTTGTCTGCTTGTTCGAATCAACGGAACATGCTCAGCGTGCACTAGATAATCTCGCGAGAGCTGAAGCTCCATTCGGCATGCGCTTTGCACCTTCAAAGTGCAAGGTGATGTTACAATACTGGACGTCAACGATTCCGAGCTTGATGCTCGATGGGGAGGTGCTGGCAGTTGTCGATCACTTCACCTACCTCGGTGGCTGCGTGACGACGGATGGGAGCACAGTAGTAGAGGTGAGTACGCGGATATCCAAAGCTCGAGCGGCGTACGCTGGACTGAAGCACTTGTGGCGCCGATCCGATATTTCACTGAAGTTGAAGGGTCGTGTATACTGTGCCGCAGTTCGCTCAGTTTTGTTGTATGGTTGCGAAACTTGGAGTCTTCGTGCTGAAGATATTCGTCGTCTTGAGGTTTTCGACCATCGATGTTTACGTAGTATCGCTACGATTGGGTGGAATAGCCGTGTAAACAACGATGAGGTAAGAAAGCGAGTATTGGGTACTAATTCAGAGAACGTTCTGTCACAGCGTATCCGGCTTGGTAGACTTCGTTGGTTGGGACACGTGTTACGTATGGCAAACACACGTCTACCGTACTGTGTCCTATTCTCCGCCCCTCCTAGGGAAGAGACCACGTGGAGGTCAACAGATGACTTGGCAGCGAGGAATGAGAAAATGTACAGCAGACTTAGGAAAAGTAGGTGCTTCACGTCCTCGTGGTTGGGGTCCAAAAGATCCGTCTACCAGTTGGCTGGAGACACTGAAGGATATGGCAGCGAACCGCGAACAGTGGAGATCGTGTTGTCACTTTCTATCGAATCAGAATGTTTGATCGGTGTACGTTTGTACAGTTGGACTGTGTATTCCGTGTGTTGGCTACTAGGGCATTCTTTCCTTTTCCCACCTGTGTAGGTCCACTCCCTCTCCATCTTGCATATTCATACTTTTTAATTCAGCGTGCAAGATGGTGAGAAAGGCAGTGGTCAGTGGGGCTTGCCCTACTGTTTAACGCTGTACGATGATGATGATGATGATTCAACTAACTTCTGGTATCTCACGAAGGTATTTACTGTGCTGTGGGTGAACGTGGTGTAAGAATAGTTCTTGACCGACAAGGTTGAGGCTGTCCTTTCAGACTAGATATCGGTTAATAGTCGTTTATGTGCTGTGAGACTCCAAGGGTCAGTTGGCGTTCGAAAGGATAGTTGTGTTAAAAACAATTTGTTCGTGATCTCGGCGTACGCCCCAACGAACTGCAGCTCAGACTTGCAGAAAGATGAGTTCTATGATGCACTCGCCACTCTCGTTCGCGGCAGTAAGTTTCCGACATTGTAGTGCTAGCTGGTGACTTCAATGCACAAGTTGGCAGACTCAGTGTGTCAGAAGCCTGTTTAGGTGGGCGTTGTGCTTTACCCGCTGAGCGCACAGATAACGGGGATAGGCTTCTCCAATTTTGTGTAGACAATCGATTGTTCTTGTCTAGCACAAATTTCCTACACAGCTCGCGTTGCACAGTGACATGGCGCTCTAACTCTACAGGTACTTTGAGTCAAATTGACCATATCGCCGTAAGCTACCGATGGCGCAGTTCTGTTCAGAATTGTAGATCTTACTGGTCCACGTACGTAGAGTCGGACCATGCCTTAGTTTTAATGCGATTATCTCTCCAGCTCCATGGCCATCGTCGCAAACCGCAAACCCGATTAGCCGTGCAATGTTTGTGTGATCCAGACGTTTGCACCCGTTATGAGCAGAAGTTAGCACATGAGCTAGGATCCACGGAGAACAGTAATGTAGATGAGCATTGGGCTCATATCAAACAAGCGATGCACGTTGCAGCAGGTTTCGCCTGTAATCCTAGATCCGTTGTCCATCAGAGACACTGGATTTCGCAAGAGTCGTTGAGTATAATGGAGCAAAAGCGTCAGCTTTCGAACCGTAAGGAGATAAGATGCGGAGAAAGCTGCAAAGACAAGTTACGCGAAGCCTTAAGAAGGATCGCGAAAATTGGTGGGTCAAGGTAGCCGAAGAAATGGAAGTGGCAGCTGCTTCAGGTAACAGTCAAAGACTGTTCAAACTTATTCGTGACACCGGTGGACGGCGAACTCAGGTCAGTGAAACGATTTGCAATAGGAATACAGAACCCATCCATAACAAACAGCAAAGGCTTGACCGATGGGCCGAGTACTTCAAGGAACAGTTTAGCTGGCCGCACGCTAGTGTAGTTACTCCCGTGTCAACAACTGTGACTTCTTGGGTGGTACCACTTGAGCCCCCATCAGAAGTAGAAGTAGAGTCATGCATTCGATTACTAAGGCGGGGGAAAGCGGCAGGTCCCGACGAACTTCCTCCAGTTCTTTTCAAACTGGGTGGTGAGGCGTTGATAAAATCATTGACCGCCTTGCTCCGTGACATTTGGAGCGCGGAGCGTATTCTGTTAATATGGAGCGAGTCATTGATTGTTCCCATCTTCAAGAAGGGAATACACAATGACTGCAGTAATCATCGTGGAATTAGCTTAATCCCGATAGTCACCGAAGTATTAGCTTCGATTTTGCTGCACCGTCTTACACCGGCTCGCGAGAGGAATGTCCGCGAACAGCAGGCTGGATTCCGCCCAGGTCTAGGATGCATCGACCAGATTTTTACTCTTCGCCGACTACTTGAAACGCGTCACACGCACCGCCGACCAACAATAATGATTTTCTTAGACCTGAAAGGCGCCTTCGATTCAGTTGATCGAACATCGCTTTTCAGTACTCTTCATCGAAAAGGTATGCCCCAGAAGTTCGTGAACCTAATGAGATCATTGTATTCTCATACTTCTGGCCGCGTAAGGGTTTACGGTGAACTATCCGGTCGGTTCGAAACGACCAGTGGTGTTCGGCAGGGATGCCTTTTGTCTCCATTCCTTTTTAACTTCGTCATAGACGAAATAATGGAGAGTGCTTTGCAAAATCTTCAGGATGTAGGCGTCGAACTAGGAGATAGTGAAAAGCTATGTGACCTAGATTACGCAGACGACGTTGTCTGCTTGTTCGAATCAACGGAACATGCTCAGCGTGCACTAGATAATCTCGCGAGAGCTGAAGCTCCATTCGGCATGCGCTTTGCACCTTCAAAGTGCAAGGTGATGTTACAATACTGGACGTCAACGATTCCGAGCTTGATGCTCGATGGGGAGGTGCTGGCAGTTGTCGATCACTTCACCTACCTCGGTGGCTGCGTGACGACGGATGGGAGCACAGTAGTAGAGGTGAGTACGCGGATATCCAAAGCTCGAGCGGCGTACGCTGGACTGAAGCACTTGTGGCGCCGATCCGATATTTCACTGAAGTTGAAGGGTCGTGTATACTGTGCCGCAGTTCGCTCAGTTTTGTTGTATGGTTGCGAAACTTGGAGTCTTCGTGCTGAAGATATTCGTCGTCTTGAGGTTTTCGACCATCGATGTTTACGTAGTATCGCTACGATTGGGTGGAATAGCCGTGTAAACAACGATGAGGTAAGAAAGCGAGTATTGGGTACTAATTCAGAGAACGTTCTGTCACAGCGTATCCGGCTTGGTAGACTTCGTTGGTTGGGACACGTGTTACGTATGGCAAACACACGTCTACCGTACTGTGTCCTATTCTCCGCCCCTCCTAGGGAAGAGACCACGTGGAGGTCAACAGATGACTTGGCAGCGAGGAATGAGAAAATGTGCAGCAGACTTAGGAAAAGTAGGTGCTTCACGTCCTCGTGGTTGGGGTCCAAAAGATCCGTCTACCAGTTGGCTGGAGACACTGAAGGATATGGCAGCGAACCGCGAACAGTGGAGATCGTGTTGTCACTTTCTATCGAATCAGAATGTTTGATCGGTGTACGTTTGTACAGTTGGACTGTGTATTCCGTGTGTTGGCTACTAGGGCATTCTTTCCTTTTCCCACCTGTGTAGGTCCACTCCCTCTCCATCTTGCATATTCATACTTTTTAATTCAGCGTGCAAGATGGTGAGAAAGGCAGTGGTCAGTGGGGCTTGCCCTACTGTTTAACGCTGTACGATGATGATGATGATGATTCAACTAACTTCTGGTATCTCACGAAGGTATTTACTGTGCTGTGGGTGAACGTGGTGTAAGAATAGTTCTTGACCGACAAGGTTGAGGCTGTCCTTTCAGACTAGATATCGGTTAATAGTCGTTTATGTGCTGTGAGACTCCAAGGGTCAGTTGGCGTTCGAAAGGATAGTTGTGTTAAAAACAATTTGTTCGTGATCTCGGCGTACGCCCCAACGAACTGCAGCTCAGACTTGCAGAAAGATGAGTTCTATGATGCACTCGCCACTCTCGTTCGCGGCAGTAAGTTTCCGACATTGTAGTGCTAGCTGGTGACTTCAATGCACAAGTTGGCAGACTCAGTGTGTCAGAAGCCTGTTTAGGTGGGCGTTGTGCTTTACCCGCTGAGCGCACAGATAACGGGGATAGGCTTCTCCAATTTTGTGTAGACAATCGATTGTTCTTGTCTAGCACAAATTTCCCACACAGCTCGCGTTGCACAGTGACATGGCGCTCTAACTCTACAGGTACTTTGAGTCAAATTGACCATATCGCCGTAAGCTACCGATGGCGCAGTTCTGTTCAGAATTGTAGATCTTACTGGTCCACGTACGTAGAGTCGGACCATGCCTTAGTTTTAATGCGATTATCTCTCCAGCTCCATGGCCATCGTCGCAAACCGCAAACCCGATTAGCCGTGCAATGTTTGTGTGATCCAGGCGTTTGCACCCGTTATGAGCAGAAGTTAGCACATGAGCTAGGATCCACGGAGAACAGTAATGTAGATGAGCATTGGGCTCATATCAAACAAGCGATGCACGTTGCAGCAGGTTTCGCCTGTAATCCTAGATCCGTTGTCCATCAGAGACACTGGATTTCGCAAGAGTCGTTGAGTATAATGGAGCAAAAGCGTCAGCTTTCGAACCGTAAGGAGATAAGATGCGGAGAAAGCTGCAAAGACAAGTTACGCGAAGCCTTAAGAAGGATCGCGAAAATTGGTGGGTCAAGGTAGCCGAAGAAATGGAAGTGGCAGCTGCTTCAGGTAACAGTCAAAGACTGTTCAAACTTATTCGTGACACCGGTGGACGGCGAACTCAGGTCAGTGAAACGATTTGCAATAGGAATACAGAACCCATCCATAACAAACAGCAAAGGCTTGACCGATGGGCCGAGTACTTCAAGGAACAGTTTAGCTGGCCGCACGCTAGTGTAGTTACTCCCGTGTCAACAACTGTGACTTCTTGGGTGGTACCACTTGAGCCCCCATCAGAAGTAGAAGTAGAGTCATGCATTCGATTACTAAGGCGGGGGAAAGCGGCAGGTCCCGACGAACTTCCTCCAGTTCTTTTCAAACTGGGTGGTGAGGCGTTGATAAAATCACTGACCGCCTTGCTCCGTGACATTTGGAGCGCGGAGCGTATTCTGTTAATATGGAGCGAGTCATTGATTGTTCCCATCTTCAAGAAGGGAATACACAATGACTGCAGTAATCATCGTGGAATTAGCTTAATCCCGATAGTCACCGAAGTATTAGCTTCGATTTTGCTGCACCGTCTTACACCGGCTCGCGAGAGGAATGTCCGCGAACAGCAGGCTGGATTCCGCCCAGGTCTAGGATGCATCGACCAGATTTTTACTCTTCGCCGACTACTTGAAACGCGTCACACGCACCGCCGACCAACAATAATGATTTTCTTAGACCTGAAAGGCGCCTTCGATTCAGTTGATCGAACATCGCTTTTCAGTACTCTTCATCGAAAAGGTATGCCCCAGAAGTTCGTGAACCTAATGAGATCATTGTATTCTCATACTTCTGGCCGCGTAAGGGTTTACGGTGAACTATCCGGTCGGTTCGAAACGACCAGTGGTGTTCGGCAGGGATGCCTTTTGTCTCCATTCCTTTTTAACTTCGTCATAGACGAAATAATGGAGAGTGCTTTGCAAAATCTTCAGGATGTAGGCGTCGAACTAGGAGATAGTGAAAAGCTATGTGACCTAGATTACGCAGACGACGTTGTCTGCTTGTTCGAATCAACGGAACATGCTCAGCGTGCACTAGATAATCTCGCGAGAGCTGAAGCTCCATTCGGCATGCGCTTTGCACCTTCAAAGTGCAAGGTGATGTTACAATACTGGACGTCAACGATTCCGAGCTTGATGCTCGATGGGGAGGTGCTGGCAGTTGTCGATCACTTCACCTACCTCGGTGGCTGCGTGACGACGGATGGGAGCACAGTAGTAGAGGTGAGTACGCGGATATCCAAAGCTCGAGCGGCGTACGCTGGACTGAAGCACTTGTGGCGCCGATCCGATATTTCACTGAAGTTGAAGGGTCGTGTATACTGTGCCGCAGTTCGCTCAGTTTTGTTGTATGGTTGCGAAACTTGGAGTCTTCGTGCTGAAGATATTCGTCGTCTTGAGGTTTTCGACCATCGATGTTTACGTAGTATCGCTACGATTGGGTGGAATAGCCGTGTAAACAACGATGAGGTAAGAAAGCGAGTATTGGGTACTAATTCAGAGAACGTTCTGTCACAGCGTATCCGGCTTGGTAGACTTCGTTGGTTGGGACACGTGTTACGTATGGCAAACACACGTCTACCGTACTGTGTCCTATTCTCCGCCCCTCCTAGGGAAGAGACCACGTGGAGGTCAACAGATGACTTGGCAGCGAGGAATGAGAAAATGTACAGCAGACTTAGGAAAAGTAGGTGCTTCACGTCCTCGTGGTTGGGGTCCAAAAGATCCGTCTACCAGTTGGCTGGAGACACTGAAGGATATGGCAGCGAACCGCGAACAGTGGAGATCGTGTTGTCACTTTCTATCGAATCAGAATGTTTGATCGGTGTACGTTTGTACAGTTGGACTGTGTATTCCGTGTGTTGGCTACTAGGGCATTCTTTCCTTTTCCCACCTGTGTAGGTCCACTCCCTCTCCATCTTGCATATTCATACTTTTTAATTCAGCGTGCAAGATGGTGAGAAAGGCAGTGGTCAGTGGGGCTTGCCCTACTGTTTAACGCTGTACGATGATGATGATGATGATTCAACTAACTTCTGGTATCTCACGAAGGTATTTACTGTGCTGTGGGTGAACGTGGTGTAAGAATAGTTCTTGACCGACAAGGTTGAGGCTGTCCTTTCAGACTAGATATCGGTTAATAGTCGTTTATGTGCTGTGAGACTCCAAGGGTCAGTTGGCGTTCGAAAGGATAGTTGTGTTAAAAACAATTTGTTCGTGATCTCGGCGTACGCCCCAACGAACTGCAGCTCAGACTTGCAGAAAGATGAGTTCTATGATGCACTCGCCACTCTCGTTCGCGGCAGTAAGTTTCCGACATTGTAGTGCTAGCTGGTGACTTCAATGCACAAGTTGGCAGACTCAGTGTGTCAGAAGCCTGTTTAGGTGGGCGTTGTGCTTTACCCGCTGAGCGCACAGATAACGGGGATAGGCTTCTCCAATTTTGTGTAGACAATCGATTGTTCTTGTCTAGCACAAATTTCCCACACAGCTCGCGTTGCACAGTGACATGGCGCTCTAACTCTACAGGTACTTTGAGTCAAATTGACCATATCGCCGTAAGCTACCGATGGCGCAGTTCTGTTCAGAATTGTAGATCTTACTGGTCCACGTACGTAGAGTCGGACCATGCCTTAGTTTTAATGCGATTATCTCTCCAGCTCCATGGCCATCGTCGCAAACCGCAAACCCGATTAGCCGTGCAATGTTTGTGTGATCCAGGCGTTTGCACCCGTTATGAGCAGAAGTTAGCACATGAGCTAGGATCCACGGAGAACAGTAATGTAGATGAGCATTGGGCTCATATCAAACAAGCGATGCACGTTGCAGCAGGTTTCGCCTGTAATCCTAGATCCGTTGTCCATCAGAGACACTGGATTTCGCAAGAGTCGTTGAGTATAATGGAGCAAAAGCGTCAGCTTTCGAACCGTAAGGAGATAAGATGCGGAGAAAGCTGCAAAGACAAGTTACGCGAAGCCTTAAGAAGGATCGCGAAAATTGGTGGGTCAAGGTAGCCGAAGAAATGGAAGTGGCAGCTGCTTCAGGTAACAGTCAAAGACTGTTCAAACTTATTCGTGACACCGGTGGACGGCGAACTCAGGTCAGTGAAACGATTTGCAATAGGAATACAGAACCCATCCATAACAAACAGCAAAGGCTTGACCGATGGGCCGAGTACTTCAAGGAACAGTTTAGCTGGCCGCACGCTAGTGTAGTTACTCCCGTGTCAACAACTGTGACTTCTTGGGTGGTACCACTTGAGCCCCCATCAGAAGTAGAAGTAGAGTCATGCATTCGATTACTAAGGCGGGGGAAAGCGGCAGGTCCCGACGAACTTCCTCCAGTTCTTTTCAAACTGGGTGGTGAGGCGTTGATAAAATCACTGACCGCCTTGCTCCGTGACATTTGGAGCGCGGAGCGTATTCTGTTAATATGGAGCGAGTCATTGATTGTTCCCATCTTCAAGAAGGGAATACACAATGACTGCAGTAATCATCGTGGAATTAGCTTAATCCCGATAGTCACCGAAGTATTAGCTTCGATTTTGCTGCACCGTCTTACACCGGCTCGCGAGAGGAATGTCCGCGAACAGCAGGCTGGATTCCGCCCAGGTCTAGGATGCATCGACCAGATTTTTACTCTTCGCCGACTACTTGAAACGCGTCACACGCACCGCCGACCAACAATAATGATTTTCTTAGACCTGAAAGGCGCCTTCGATTCAGTTGATCGAACATCGCTTTTCAGTACTCTTCATCGAAAAGGTATGCCCCAGAAGTTCGTGAACCTAATGAGATCATTGTATTCTCATACTTCTGGCCGCGTAAGGGTTTACGGTGAACTATCCGGTCGGTTCGAAACGACCAGTGGTGTTCGGCAGGGATGCCTTTTGTCTCCATTCCTTTTTAACTTCGTCATAGACGAAATAATGGAGAGTGCTTTGCAAAATCTTCAGGATGTAGGCGTCGAACTAGGAGATAGTGAAAAGCTATGTGACCTAGATTACGCAGACGACGTTGTCTGCTTGTTCGAATCAACGGAACATGCTCAGCGTGCACTAGATAATCTCGCGAGAGCTGAAGCTCCATTCGGCATGCGCTTTGCACCTTCAAAGTGCAAGGTGATGTTACAATACTGGACGTCAACGATTCCGAGCTTGATGCTCGATGGGGAGGTGCTGGCAGTTGTCGATCACTTCACCTACCTCGGTGGCTGCGTGACGACGGATGGGAGCACAGTAGTAGAGGTGAGTACGCGGATATCCAAAGCTCGAGCGGCGTACGCTGGACTGAAGCACTTGTGGCGCCGATCCGATATTTCACTGAAGTTGAAGGGTCGTGTATACTGTGCCGCAGTTCGCTCAGTTTTGTTGTATGGTTGCGAAACTTGGAGTCTTCGTGCTGAAGATATTCGTCGTCTTGAGGTTTTCGACCATCGATGTTTACGTAGTATCGCTACGATTGGGTGGAATAGCCGTGTAAACAACGATGAGGTAAGAAAGCGAGTATTGGGTACTAATTCAGAGAACGTTCTGTCACAGCGTATCCGGCTTGGTAGACTTCGTTGGTTGGGACACGTGTTACGTATGGCAAACACACGTCTACCGTACTGTGTCCTATTCTCCGCCCCTCCTAGGGAAGAGACCACGTGGAGGTCAACAGATGACTTGGCAGCGAGGAATGAGAAAATGTACAGCAGACTTAGGAAAAGTAGGTGCTTCACGTCCTCGTGGTTGGGGTCCAAAAGATCCGTCTACCAGTTGGCTGGAGACACTGAAGGATATGGCAGCGAACCGCGAACAGTGGAGATCGTGTTGTCACTTTCTATCGAATCAGAATGTTTGATCGGTGTACGTTTGTACAGTTGGACTGTGTATTCCGTGTGTTGGCTACTAGGGCATTCTTTCCTTTTCCCACCTGTGTAGGTCCACTCCCTCTCCATCTTGCATATTCATACTTTTTAATTCAGCGTGCAAGATGGTGAGAAAGGCAGTGGTCAGTGGGGCTTGCCCTACTGTTTAACGCTGTACGATGATGATGATGATGATTCAACTAACTTCTGGTATCTCACGAAGGTATTTACTGTGCTGTGGGTGAACGTGGTGTAAGAATAGTTCTTGACCGACAAGGTTGAGGCTGTCCTTTCAGACTAGATATCGGTTAATAGTCGTTTATGTGCTGTGAGACTCCAAGGGTCAGTTGGCGTTCGAAAGGATAGTTGTGTTAAAAACAATTTGTTCGTGATCTCGGCGTACGCCCCAACGAACTGCAGCTCAGACTTGCAGAAAGATGAGTTCTATGATGCACTCGCCACTCTCGTTCGCGGCAGTAAGTTTCCGACATTGTAGTGCTAGCTGGTGACTTCAATGCACAAGTTGGCAGACTCAGTGTGTCAGAAGCCTGTTTAGGTGGGCGTTGTGCTTTACCCGCTGAGCGCACAGATAACGGGGATAGGCTTCTCCAATTTTGTGTAGACAATCGATTGTTCTTGTCTAGCACAAATTTCCCACACAGCTCGCGTTGCACAGTGACATGGCGCTCTAACTCTACAGGTACTTTGAGTCAAATTGACCATATCGCCGTAAGCTACCGATGGCGCAGTTCTGTTCAGAATTGTAGATCTTACTGGTCCACGTACGTAGAGTCGGACCATGCCTTAGTTTTAATGCGATTATCTCTCCAGCTCCATGGCCATCGTCGCAAACCGCAAACCCGATTAGCCGTGCAATGTTTGTGTGATCCAGACGTTTGCACCCGTTATGAGCAGAAGTTAGCACATGAGCTAGGATCCACGGAGAACAGTAATGTAGATGAGCATTGGGCTCATATCAAACAAGCGATGCACGTTGCAGCAGGTTTCGCCTGTAATCCTAGATCCGTTGTCCATCAGAGACACTGGATTTCGCAAGAGTCGTTGAGTATAATGGAGCAAAAGCGTCAGCTTTCGAACCGTAAGGAGATAAGATGCGGAGAAAGCTGCAAAGACAAGTTACGCGAAGCCTTAAGAAGGATCGCGAAAATTGGTGGGTCAAGGTAGCCGAAGAAATGGAAGTGGCAGCTGCTTCAGGTAACAGTCAAAGACTGTTCAAACTTATTCGTGACACCGGTGGACGGCGAACTCAGGTCAGTGAAACGATTTGCAATAGGAATACAGAACCCATCCATAACAAACAGCAAAGGCTTGACCGATGGGCCGAGTACTTCAAGGAACAGTTTAGCTGGCCGCACGCTAGTGTAGTTACTCCCGTGTCAACAACTGTGACTTCTTGGGTGGTACCACTTGAGCCCCCATCAGAAGTAGAAGTAGAGTCATGCATTCGATTACTAAGGCGGGGGAAAGCGGCAGGTCCCGACGAACTTCCTCCAGTTCTTTTCAAACTGGGTGGTGAGGCGTTGATAAAATCACTGACCGCCTTGCTCCGTGACATTTGGAGCGCGGAGCGTATTCTGTTAATATGGAGCGAGTCATTGATTGTTCCCATCTTCAAGAAGGGAATACACAATGACTGCAGTAATCATCGTGGAATTAGCTTAATCCCGATAGTCACCGAAGTATTAGCTTTGATTTTGCTGCACCGTCTTACACCGGCTCGCGAGAGGAATGTCCGCGAACAGCAGGCTGGATTCCGCCCAGGTCTAGGATGCATCGACCAGATTTTTACTCTTCGCCGACTACTTGAAACGCGTCACACGCACCGCCGACCAACAATAATGATTTTCTTAGACCTGAAAGGCGCCTTCGATTCAGTTGATCGAACATCGCTTTTCAGTACTCTTCATCGAAAAGGTATGCCCCAGAAGTTCGTGAACCTAATGAGATCATTGTATTCTCATACTTCTGGCCGCGTAAGGGTTTACGGTGAACTATCCGGTCGGTTCGAAACGACCAGTGGTGTTCGGCAGGGATGCCTTTTGTCTCCATTCCTTTTTAACTTCGTCATAGACGAAATAATGGAGAGTGCTTTGCAAAATCTTCAGGATGTAGGCGTCGAACTAGGAGATAGTGAAAAGCTATGTGACCTAGATTACGCAGACGACGTTGTCTGCTTGTTCGAATCAACGGAACATGCTCAGCGTGCACTAGATAATCTCGCGAGAGCTGAAGCTCCATTCGGCATGCGCTTTGCACCTTCAAAGTGCAAGGTGATGTTACAATACTGGACGTCAACGATTCCGAGCTTGATGCTCGATGGGGAGGTGCTGGCAGTTGTCGATCACTTCACCTACCTCGGTGGCTGCGTGACGACGGATGGGAGCACAGTAGTAGAGGTGAGTACGCGGATATCCAAAGCTCGAGCGGCGTACGCTGGACTGAAGCACTTGTGGCGCCGATCCGATATTTCACTGAAGTTGAAGGGTCGTGTATACTGTGCCGCAGTTCGCTCAGTTTTGTTGTATGGTTGCGAAACTTGGAGTCTTCGTGCTGAAGATATTCGTCGTCTTGAGGTTTTCGACCATCGATGTTTACGTAGTATCGCTACGATTGGGTGGAATAGCCGTGTAAACAACGATGAGGTAAGAAAGCGAGTATTGGGTACTAATTCAGAGAACGTTCTGTCACAGCGTATCCGGCTTGGTAGACTTCGTTGGTTGGGACACGTGTTACGTATGGCAAACACACGTCTACCGTACTGTGTCCTATTCTCCGCCCCTCCTAGGGAAGAGACCACGTGGAGGTCAACAGATGACTTGGCAGCGAGGAATGAGAAAATGTACAGCAGACTTAGGAAAAGTAGGTGCTTCACGTCCTCGTGGTTGGGGTCCAAAAGATCCGTCTACCAGTTGGCTGGAGACACTGAAGGATATGGCAGCGAACCGCGAACAGTGGAGATCGTGTTGTCACTTTCTATCGAATCAGAATGTTTGATCGGTGTACGTTTGTACAGTTGGACTGTGTATTCCGTGTGTTGGCTACTAGGGCATTCTTTCCTTTTCCCACCTGTGTAGGTCCACTCCCTCTCCATCTTGCATATTCATACTTTTTAATTCAGCGTGCAAGATGGTGAGAAAGGCAGTGGTCAGTGGGGCTTGCCCTACTGTTTAACGCTGTACGATGATGATGATGATGATTCAACTAACTTCTGGTATCTCACGAAGGTATTTACTGTGCTGTGGGTGAACGTGGTGTAAGAATAGTTCTTGACCGACAAGGTTGAGGCTGTCCTTTCAGACTAGATATCGGTTAATAGTCGTTTATGTGCTGTGAGACTCCAAGGGTCAGTTGGCGTTCGAAAGGATAGTTGTGTTAAAAACAATTTGTTCGTGATCTCGGCGTACGCCCCAACGAACTGCAGCTCAGACTTGCAGAAAGATGAGTTCTATGATGCACTCGCCACTCTCGTTCGCGGCAGTAAGTTTCCGACATTGTAGTGCTAGCTGGTGACTTCAATGCACAAGTTGGCAGACTCAGTGTGTCAGAAGCCTGTTTAGGTGGGCGTTGTGCTTTACCCGCTGAGCGCACAGATAACGGGGATAGGCTTCTCCAATTTTGTGTAGACAATCGATTGTTCTTGTCTAGCACAAATTTCCCACACAGCTCGCGTTGCACAGTGACATGGCGCTCTAACTCTACAGGTACTTTGAGTCAAATTGACCATATCGCCGTAAGCTACCGATGGCGCAGTTCTGTTCAGAATTGTAGATCTTACTGGTCCACGTACGTAGAGTCGGACCATGCCTTAGTTTTAATGCGATTATCTCTCCAGCTCCATGGCCATCGTCGCAAACCGCAAACCCGATTAGCCGTGCAATGTTTGTGTGATCCAGACGTTTGCACCCGTTATGAGCAGAAGTTAGCACATGAGCTAGGATCCACGGAGAACAGTAATGTAGATGAGCATTGGGCTCATATCAAACAAGCGATGCACGTTGCAGCAGGTTTCGCCTGTAATCCTAGATCCGTTGTCCATCAGAGACACTGGATTTCGCAAGAGTCGTTGAGTATAATGGAGCAAAAGCGTCAGCTTTCGAACCGTAAGGAGATAAGATGCGGAGAAAGCTGCAAAGACAAGTTACGCGAAGCCTTAAGAAGGATCGCGAAAATTGGTGGGTCAAGGTAGCCGAAGAAATGGAAGTGGCAGCTGCTTCAGGTAACAGTCAAAGACTGTTCAAACTTATTCGTGACACCGGTGGACGGCGAACTCAGGTCAGTGAAACGATTTGCGATAGGAATACAGAACCCATCCATAACAAACAGCAAAGGCTTGACCGATGGGCCGAGTACTTCAAGGAACAGTTTAGCTGGCCGCACGCTAGTGTAGTTACTCCCGTGTCAACAACTGTGACTTCTTGGGTGGTACCACTTGAGCCCCCATCAGAAGTAGAAGTAGAGTCATGCATTCGATTACTAAGGCGGGGGAAAGCGGCAGGTCCCGACGAACTTCCTCCAGTTCTTTTCAAACTGGGTGGTGAGGCGTTGATAAAATCACTGACCGCCTTGCTCCGTGACATTTGGAGCGCGGAGCGTATTCTGTTAATATGGAGCGAGTCATTGATTGTTCCCATCTTCAAGAAGGGAATACACAATGACTGCAGTAATCATCGTGGAATTAGCTTAATCCCGATAGTCACCGAAGTATTAGCTTCGATTTTGCTGCACCGTCTTACACCGGCTCGCGAGAGGAATGTCCGCGAACAGCAGGCTGGATTCCGCCCAGGTCTAGGATGCATCGACCAGATTTTTACTCTTCGCCGACTACTTGAAACGCGTCACACGCACCGCCGACCAACAATAATGATTTTCTTAGACCTGAAAGGCGCCTTCGATTCAGTTGATCGAACATCGCTTTTCAGTACTCTTCATCGAAAAGGTATGCCCCAGAAGTTCGTGAACCTAATGAGATCATTGTATTCTCATACTTCTGGCCGCGTAAGGGTTTACGGTGAACTATCCGGTCGGTTCGAAACGACCAGTGGTGTTCGGCAGGGATGCCTTTTGTCTCCATTCCTTTTTAACTTCGTCATAGACGAAATAATGGAGAGTGCTTTGCATACACCCCAATTGGCCGCGCTTCCCTTATCGCTTCCGCTGAGGAAGGTCTACGCACCGCCGTCGCTTGGCGGAGGTGTTTTCACAAAAGTATGAGGGTGAAGACGAGCTCCGGGCGCCCTCCACCGGGTTGTCTGACTGATAGTCAGTCTGAGGGAGTTGGCTAGACCCTGATTCCAAACCAATAATGGATGGCGTATAAAGCGTACAACGCTGCTCGTCGGCATCTGTGGCGGAGGGGTGTATTGGGCACCCAGGATTTTTGGCCTCACCCGAAGGACATATGAACTGAGCAACCAGTCACCGGCTTCCAGAGGTTCCCAGAAGAGGCGAATGAGCTGTACAATTGGTCACCGGCTCATCGGGACGAACATTGCTACCTTGCGGGACGCGCTTGATTACGCAAAAGCCTGGAGTGCATCCTGTAACTAAAATGCTTACTCTGGATCGGGCGACCGAGTAGTACAATAGCCCACAACGTCAACAAAAATGAAACGCTCGTTACTGTCGACAAATGCATGCTCACACAGATGCTCCCGCACCGTACACACGCATTGATCTGTTTAATTCCACACCTCATTACCGCATACTCACATTTTCATATTCTTCGGGAGCTGCAGTCGACCGTACTTGCGGCAGTATCTCTGAGGAAAGTCCTGTTCCTGTTCTCTTGCGTTCTCCATTGTCTAATATCCAAGTCTCACTGAATCCGCTTCCTCCGATTGATACTCTTCTCTCCCCCTGGCGTCCTTTTAAACTGGCCACGTTTAATGTGCGAACGCTGATGCGTATAGCACAACAGGCGTGTTTAGCTCGTACGCTGGAGACCCTTACTATCGACATGCTTTGTATGCAAGAGACTCGCATCCAGGACCCCAGCTTGGTCATTCGATTGATGCCCTCATCCGGTCCTGTAAAATTTTACTTGTGTTTGTCTGGGGACCGTGAGGCTGAGGCTGCTCTACTTGACTGGATCCCAGTTGACAGTCGGTCGTGCGCAGTGAGACTTAGAGGTTTGTGCGGAGTAAGCAAACGCCGTTCTGATAGACACAGTTTGTTTGTCGTCTCGGCTTATACCACTACAGATTGCAGCTCAGATGCAATCAAAGATGTCTTGTACCAAAAGTTACACGACCTCCTACATAAAGCAGAACGGGGTGATATCGTGATTTTGGCTGGAGAAATCCATGCTAGAGTCGGTCGGCTGTCTTCGAACGAGGCTCATTTGGGTGACTTTTTTGGCCTCGATTTCTGTCGTTCGGAAAACGAGGAACGGTTTTTGGCTCTGTGTTCAGATCACCGCCTGTTTGTCACCAGTACGAACTTCAGACATTCTAATCGCCGATATTCCCCGTGGCGTTCGCCCTCTTCGAGTTAGCAATGGACCCAGCTAGACCGCGTCGCGATTAGCTACAAATGGCGGGGTTGCATACAAGACTGCCGGTCGTACTGAAGCACTCCTTTTGACTCTGACCACGCGTTAGTCTGCGCTAAGCTGTCCATGTGGTTCGTTGGGCGTACCAACAGTACCCCGCAGCAGGGGTTAGACCGCAATATCCTGTCTTATCCGTCTTGTCTCCCAACTTCCCGAAACGTTCTAGCTGAAAAGCTAGGATTAACGCCATCAGATAACGTCAGCCAGCACTGGTAGCTTACTAATAATGCTTTGTTGATTGTTGTCCCCATCTTCAAGAAGGGCTCGCGCAGTGAATGTGCCAATCATAGGGGTATAAGCCTAATCCCGATAGTGTCTTAGCCGTTAACGTCCGTCATTCTCCGCAGGACACAACACGCGTGATGAGCAAACTCGTGAGGAATAGACTGGGTTTTGTATCGGTCGTGGATGCATCGATCAAATCTTCACCCTCCGACAGCTGCTACAGCACCAATACGCCTTCCAAAGACCATCGATCTTTGTGTTTCTAGACGTTCGCGCGGCCTTTGACTCCGTCGATAGATCTGCATTGTGGCACTGTTTGTTAAGGAACGGTGTACCTGGAAAGTATGTATCGCTCCTCAAAGAGTTGTACCGTCATACCTCAGGTCGGGTTAGGGCTTGTGGCCCGCTTTCCTCACCCTTTGCCGTCTCCAGTGGAGAACGACAAAGCTGCTTAATATCCCCGCCAATGATATCGCCTTTCTGAGCGACAGTGCACAGGCAATTCAACACGTATTGAACCGCTTGACGATTGACGTGTTCTGGTATGGTATCACGACGAGACTACACCTTGGTGTGGTGTGATGGCTTGCGTGCCTATATGACCCAAAGAGCTATGCAAGATGGCTTCCTTAAGCCAGAAATACAATCATGCCTGACAGATCGATGTGTAGAGGTCAGACGAAGTCCAGTCTCTGAACCAGTTGATGGGCAACATATGGCTCTAACCACTATTTCTGGAAAGAATACTCCAGCAAATAAACACGGAGAGAAGCTGTTTACCGGTCTAAAAATCTCCACTAGATGGACATGGGGTTTCTATCGACGGTGGGAGAAGTCATCGCACTTCATTGGGCAGCTATCGCCCACCTAAGCTGGGCAGCCCCCAGCCCACAGGATGCTGCCCCGTCCACGTTCCGCTTGCTCCATTGGGTGCATGGGGCTAAGGACTGAATCCGAAAGGCGGATCGATAACGAAGCACCAGAGAAGACAAGACAACACGCATGCACTAATCAGGTCTCACGTGACAGACCAAAAGAAGTTCCTTTACGGGTTCTTCGGTCACGTTCCCGTGCTGGGTTAACGCCCCAGTGCCTTGTGGGTCAGACTTTTGAGTCAAAGGCTCCGGTTAGAGTTCCCAAAGAAAAACCTCATCCGCGGTCGCACCAAAGTGAATGCCACGCGTCTTGCGCACTGCTTTTAGAAGATAACCAGCGACGCAGTTCCCAGATGGAGCTGGCTACGCAGTTATCGATGCAGCCAGATGTTCAGGACCCAAATTACCGCTGGCAACAGATCAAGGAAACTTTGTATGCCGCTTCGAACGAGACAGACGGCTCTGGTTCAAGTCGGTCTCACAAACGATGGGTATCTTCGACATCAATTGTTCTGTTGGATGCTCGCAGACCCGTCCCTCTGAATGCCACATTCAATGAAGTGCGTAAATCCTTGAGACGCCAACTGACTAGGAGCCTGGGGAATGACCGTGAGCAGTGGGGGATTGCAAAATGTAGAGAAATGGAAAAGGCTGCGTCCATTGGCAATGGTCGCAGTCTTTTCCGTTTGGTTAGAAGTACCAGCCCACAGAAGCCCGGGGTGAGTTAATGAAAAAATCCGACGGCTCACTGATTCATTCCTACGGACATCGTCTGGACCGTTGGGTGGAGCATTTCAATGAATAGTTCAGTTGGTCCACTTTCACAGTGGACTTTCCAAATATATTTACCAGCGAAATAATGCAGTTTGATATCGGTGCTCCATCAGAGATGTAGATTATGCGGGAGATAGATTACTTGAAAAGATAAAAAGCCGCTAGACCAGATGGGTTTTCTCCATCTTTTTCAGGGATGGAGGCGAAGTTTGGTTTCGGAGTTAACAAAACTCCTCCGTACTATTTGGGATAGCGCTCAGATTCCCAGAGAAGAGTGTGAATCGGTGATTGTGCTCATTTACAAGCAAGGTAGCGGATCCTCTTTTGAAAACCACAGAGGTGTAAGCTTGATAAGTATCTCGCCCAAACTGCTCACCGAGCTCATTCTTCACCTATCATCCAGCGCCCGCGAAATGTGTACGCGTGCGAATTAAGCCGGTTTCAGACCCGGTCATGGTTGTATCGACTAAATCATCACTCTCTGACAAACCTTAGAGCATGGACACATCTTTCGTAGTCCCAAAATCGGTGTTTTTCTTTATCTGAAAGCAGTGTTCGACTCAGTCGACCGCACAGTTCTCTGGCGCTGCCTCTTGCTGAAGGGTATGCCAGATAAGTTTATTTCTCTTTTCCAATGCTTGTATGCGAACAACCGAAGCCGAGTTCGTGCTTACGGCGATCTTTCCCCCGAGTTCATCACGAAAAGTGGTGTTCGTCAGGGTTGCCCTCTTTCACCCTTCCTCTTCAATTTTGTAGTTTAATGGATTCTTGAGATTGCCCTGTCTTCATGTGAGAATAGCGGCATCGATTTTTGCTCAGGCAGTAAACTGTCTGACTTGGAATATGCGGACGATATTGTTCTTCTGAGTGAAGATCCAGGTAAGTTGCAAGCTCTTTTAGATAGCCTTAAGAACAGTCTAGCAATGTCTGGGATCCGTTTTGCACCTCCAAGGTGTAAAATGCTGTTGCAGGATTGGGTTGACTCAATACCAAACCTTAAGTTGGCCGGGGAAGCTCCAGCTGAAGTGGATAACTTTTGTTACCTGGGCAGTTACATCTCACCAGGTGGACAAATATCGGATGAAGTGTCATCGCGTATACAGAGGGCGCGTTTGGCTTTTGCCAACCTCCGTCATCTGTGGAGTGGGCGTGACATCTGGTTGTCTGCTTAGGATAGGGCGTACAATGAGGCGGTTAAGTCTGTTCTTTTATACGGTTCCGAAACATGGCCGTTGGGGGTAGAAGACAGACGAAGACCGTCTGTGTTCGAGCATGAATGTGTCCGGAGCATTGCCCGAGTATGGTGCGAACACCTTATCAGCAGTGATGGGGTTAGACGTAAGATGTTGGGAACCAGAGGTCAATCTCTAGATCAAGTACTGAATCTAAACAGGTTGAGGTGGTTGGGACATGTGTTACATATGCCAACCAATAGACTTCCTCGGCGTGCGCTGTTCTCTGAGGCAGGTGGTGATTAGAAGGTAAGTCGAGATGGTCAGTCCATGACATGGCAAAAAGGTGTGAAAGCCCCGACCAGTGGACTTGGCCACGTACGATGTGTAAAACTTCCAGGTTGGGGTCCACGTGATCCGCCTACTGAATGTTTAGAGACATTAGGCGATATGGCCAGGTGTCGCGATCATTGTCGTAATTGCATTCAGACTCTTTCCTTGTCATCTTGATTCCCGCTTGATACTTTGACTCTTTTGAATCTTTATCACTGTGCTTCTATTCTTTTCCTCTTTACCAGAGCGCAGGAGTGTGTTCGTAAATCCTAACTTGTCCCGTCAGTATTATACATACAAAGTCATATGGAAACCCGTACTATGGTTTTCAATTCAGTTGTAATGTCTTACAATCCATCTTATAACCTCGTAATTCTTCACGTCCCAGCATAATCTGGTAACGTCTTATTCAACTTTCCAACGCAACACCGTTAGATATTTCTGTATTCTTCTAGATCGTCATAATTAGATTCGCTTTATTTTTCGTTTCATTCGTATTCAGCGAAAACAAGTTTTGCGAACGGGAGCAATGCGGGCATCCGAAGAAGAGGAACTCATGCGCCGAGCTCGTGAAGGTATGGAAGACGGCGAGGATGCACAGTTCTCCGTCATGGTACGTTTTAATTTTCTTCCAAGCTTGTCGCATGATTTCATGGCCGTTCTGGTTGAATACAGAATTGTACGCTTTGGACGCAGAATTTTTTCTTGAATGTTACCACGATCATCTGGGCGTTGTCTCAACTCATAAATTCCCATCCTTTCTAGATTCCTGAATCACAAACCAAAGTGCTCTTGTTCAGAACTCTCCTCCTTGGACTGTGCTGAATTCATACAATCTCTCACCGAAACTATCCTTCGATTCAGTCGAAAAGTCGTTCACAAAAAAAAACGCAACGTCGTCATTTGTGTCTTCTTAGATAGAACAAAACGAATGATTAGTGTCAGTTTAGGAAACGATTGACAGTATGGTAAAGCCTTGGTCGTTCTACGTGATTATTCGGGATAAGCCTATGTTTGAATACTAACAAATCTGTAAGGCTGGTTCTCTCGAATGTACTATATCAGTCTTTCAACACTAGGAATTATGAACACATAACAACAAATCTCAAGTAGTAGGATTCTTCGGTAAGTCGGTCTCAGGTTTGAATCCCGCCATCACTAGTCCTTTTTCCATTCAGCAGTTTTTAACTGGCATCATCTCCCTCCCCTAAATATCGCACATTGATTGTATGATAAACGAAGGGGATAAAAGCCTGCTTATTTTGTTGTTACTGAAATATATAGCAACCTGTCATGTGGCAATAGCATTAGCCTGTGACCACAACCAACGATACATGATAACTAACCAGAAGTGCCCAACCACATCTCAAAAAGGACCAGTGTTACCCCATAAAAGTGGAGCGTGAGTGAAAGTCGTGTAAGAGAGTTGACCAAGATGACACGAGAACGGCCAGTTATTTGCTAGCGGGTAAGAATAGTGCATTATTCAGGACGTCTCGCATTCAGGAGTTAGGAGCACCACAAACTGAATTCAGAACAGATTCAGGAGACGTGTATTTGAATCAATGAACTAGACTGAACGACATGCCTTGCGTCGTGATTTGTCTATCCGGGCTACTGCACTGCGACGAATCCTTCGGTTACTCGTCGCGCTTCCATAACATGGTGAGAAAAGGCATTGGTCAGTGGGGCTTGCCTTGCTGTACGATGATGATGATGCGCTTCCGCACAGAAAGAACACCGTTCTGAACCTTTGTAAAGCATCACAAGTCATCCTGTAAAGCCCTGATAAACGAAAAGAGCACAAAGGATTTTTCCTTCATTCGGAAACCCCTGAAACTGTAAGATCAACTAATCTGTTTATTTCCTTCTCATCCATCCCTGTCAACAGATTCCAGTGGAAGATCAGTCGTTTCTGTGGTCGGATAAATACCGCCCACGAAAACCGCGTTTCTTCAATCGAGTGCACACCGGATTCGTGTGGAACAAATACAATCAGACTCATTATGATTTGGACAATCCACCGCCTAAAATTGTCCAGGGTTACAAATTTAATGTGTTCTACCCGGATCTGATTGATAAGACGACACCCCCCACATATAAGTTGACTCCATGTGAAGAACCGGGCCAGCGGGATTTTGCCATTTTGCGTTTCACTGCCGGACCACCGTATGAGGATATAGCGTTCAAAATTGTCAATCGCGAGTGGGAATATTCATACAAACACGGATTCCGATGCCAGTTCCAGAATAATATCTTTCAATTGTGGTTTCATTTTAAACGGTTCCGTTATCGTCGTTAGATCGCTTTGGCTACCACACAATACCAAACTTCCTGCTCCTCAAACTGACGGTCGGTCTTCTGTTGGGTAGCATGACAGTGATTTGCACGCGGTCGCTTTCGAATTTGGTAGGCGACTGTCACCACAGACTCTTGTAGCTCATCACCCGCCGTTTGCTCGTGTACAGTGTCAGTGATTTTTTGATTATTTTGCACAGTATGAACTAGTTTGTCTTTTGTTCTCAAGACGTTCATTGTTTGGAAAACCAGAAAAGATAAATAAAGTTAAAGAAATACCACGTCGTTTGTTGCCTCTGTGGCGATGAGATTCTGAGTAGCCACGATTCCGTGAGTATCACAAATGCGAATTTCGCGATGGACGGAAATGATCTCAATATTCCCTCTGAAGTCTCGGTTGATATCACAAAAAGGTGAATTGGTATCAGCTACTAGCCCTAAGTGCCATGTCAATGAAGCTTTATCCTCAACCGAAATAAATGCCTAACCGTCCACCGAGGATAACGAAAACGGTGCTCACCTTCCAGTACCTTTAGGCTGATATCTCCATCTTACTGTCGCTAAATTCTGTAAACTTCTGCCGTGTGTCCTGTCACAGAGCCGCAAGCTGGTATACTTAGAACCAAGATGCGCGAACACAGTAACGCGGAGGATGTTTTAGTCCGTTATGTGCCTCGTAAACATTATACATGGAAGCCGTCGGTTTTCGGGTTTTTCACACATCAGCCCGAGTGTCTGGGATAAACCCTCAGCACTGTTTATCAAACACCGCGCACCATACCGAGTGCTGCACCCCATACTCCCAAAATCGACAGCCGATGAAGCCAGTGTTTGGAATGCGTTTTGCACCTTCAAAGTGTAAAGTGCTGCCGCAAGGTTGGGACTAAACCAAACCCTGTTCTGGTTAGGTGTGTGGATGTCAGATGAGATTTAGTCGTGGGTTTTCTTTTGCCAATCTAAATCAGCTGTTTGCCCACTAAGAGTTGAGTGTACATTGCGACAGCTAGGTCCGTCTGTTAAGAGTAGAAGATAAGTGAAGACTTTTGTAATTCGGGTGTCGGTGTCTTCGGAATATTGCTCGGATAAAGTTCAGACACTGCATCAACAGTGAAACCTTGGGTGCTAGAAACCAGAGGTCAATCACTCAAACGAGCACTGAATGTAAACAGAGGCGCGTTACACATGCGCATTAGTGGATCTCTTTGTACGTTTTTGTCCGAGGTCGAGTATTTCCAGTCCACGACGTGGCTGAAGGTATAAGAACCTTGGCCGTGAAAGACATTAGGCTTCCGGGTTACAGCCCGAGAGATCCGTCCACTGGATGGTTGGATCCGTTTGGTGATATGGCTAGCTACCGCAGTCAGTGGCATAGTTATGTACGAGCCCTTTCACCTTCGTGATTATACCTTTCTTTTCCACTCTACCCCCTGTATTTCTTTCAAATATCCCTTTAACAGGACGGTGATGTGAGGCGGCAACAGAAGTGTTAAACGAACTGAACTGATTCAGCTACACTGTCCGAACATATTTCAACGTAACACTGTCACATCAGTGTGGTTTTAGCGGAATGATTTACCGGCCGATCAACCTGAGATCTGTGTTGGACAGCACCCTGATAACTTGTTTGTTGGTATCTTCTGTGATCCGTGATTGCGGGTCCCCACAGTCCTCGTACGTGCTCTGCTTTTACAGCGCAACAGATTTTGTATCTATGATGTATTCTGCTTTCACTGAACCGAGAGGTAGAGTGGTTTAGGGCATCTCCTTATCACCTCGGAGGTCAGAGGTTCGAATCCCGCCACCGCCGGCCCCTTTGGTGATAGGAAGAAATCTGCTGTCGTCCATTTGTTGCCGTATCTGATCTACTAGGACGGTATGTCGTTCTCTATCGCTCCAAGTCTCGGGTTTTGGTTGTCGGCTAACCGTAATAGTACGGTGGTCTTCGAGGATATGGATACACCCCTTCCATTGCAATCGTGCAAAAGTACGTAGTAAAAGGCTTTATTGATGAATAAGAAGAGGGAGTTGTACTACGCTCGACAAACACCATTACGGGGATCGCCCGCTTACGTGAAACTTGGTCATCTTACGTTATTCGGGAAGTTGAATAAGAATGAAAAACCTAATCGCGTCGGAGACTACTTCACGATGAGCAAGAACCGGTTTAGATGATGCAAACTGAGAAGATTATCGACACAACAACAGGTTTTGTCGATTTTATCAATCAGTTTAATAACTGCAGATATGTGCAGATTGGAGCTTCGTTGTCTATATTTATTCTCGACCGGATTCGACGCAAGACAATTCGCCCATGACCTATATTCAATCTCCAGTCTGATGTTGCTTCTCCAAGCTTGCCTCAGCTGTTCTGTAATATTTTAACGCTGGTCCTGGACACAGACAACCAATAACTTGTAACAGGTTTTTGTCCCCAGGTGTCGGACCTCAACCCGTTGTTCATCGGAACACTTTATCTTACCACCATTCTTTGTTCAAAAGCAGGATTAGTGAGCTGCATCTGCTGATCATACAGTATGCTTGCGAACTATGGATTCAACCACTGTTATCGTACTTTCCTTCATGTGCAACCAAAAGTTGAATAGCGTTTTCTAATGAGTTCTCGCAGAGAAAATGGACAAAAATGTTTCCCACTGTAATCTTTTATTCTGACAAACATCAAGGAACATCTTTAGCAGAAAAACTTCAGCAATGCATAAACCTGAAAGACAATTTCCCAAAGATATAATCCTAGCTCACATCGCGTTCAGTGTTTTGCAAAAAAACTAGTACAAAAATACAGCAAATCAAGAAAAGAATACAACTGAGAACAAGATAACCCAACAAACACAGACTCTGATTGGACAATCGCCCGAGGATGGAAGACTAAGCCCATTAATACTCTAATTCTCAGTTATCACCATTTGTCCGGAATAAGTGTATCGTTGATGGAATGGCGGATAGGGGCAAGTTAACAGGGGTGGTTCGAACGCATTGAAATCGGTGATCACAGAATCTTCGTCCAGACTGCCCACAGTACCGCTACTGTGATTTTTCATCAAGGTATCATTGGTTAGTTGTAGGACGAACTGTCGCAAATCTAACCACGGTTCAACCAAGGCTTGGTTAATGGAACTCAAATTCGCACACGGTTTTCGCGTTGGGGTGGGTTCGAAACTGATACATGAAGTCGGATCAGTCATATCGGGATCGATATTCAGGTGTTCCGCAAACACACTGTCCACCAGGTTAAGGAGTTCCTCAGTCGGTTGGTACTGCGCCTCCTCTCGACTAAGTCGTTCCAAGTCTTCGGCACTCACTGTGTTTTGTTTTGGATGATGCTGTGCAGTCAGTATTGCCTCAGTGGCGGTTGCGGACGAACTGCTTGGGGACATTAATTTCGGCGAGCAACAATGAAGTGCACCCGGGTCAATCGGATGTGCCTCAGTGTTGAACACATAACCACCATTCTCCAGAGTGCATTCAACCCCAGCTGAAGAGAGGTGTGACACCGGTGCTGGATGGTCACCAGGAATGTGGTTTACAAAGTTATCTTCATCAAATATCAGATAGAGGTATTTGATTGTCTCGGCCAAGAAAAAAGACTCCATTCGATTTTCCAATTGATGTGTTACCACGTTTGCCACCTGAGTAAATCATAGAAAAAACAGCCAGGAGAGGAGTTAAGACATGCTTAACGTAAGCAAAATGACAATGAGGTCTAGTTGGGATCGAAACGTTATACAACTCAATGTACGCCTTAGTACCTAAGCAATGACGAAAGATCGGATTTGGAGTGTTCCTGGTTCAGGGTTAGGTGCGACTGTAGGACGACGGCTCATTTCTCAGCTCAAGCGATTAACCGACTTTCCAAGTATCGGAGCTGAGTGAAGTAGGAAGATCACATTTGGTTGAGATGGAGTTCAGTTCATCAGATCACACTCCTTAGAAGAAGACCACACAACCGGGGTCTCTGATGCGCCCACTAAAGCGGATGAATGTTTAGGCACGGCGTGTATTGTTTTGGGTGGTCTATAACTAGGGCTTAATCAACTGAATTTTAATTGCTTAAAACCCGCTAGCCTGGTTGCGAAACAAAACAAAGGGGCTTTTCCTTCATGTATCTGTGGATGATTGGGCGGAAGAGTACCGGGTACGCATACCTGATGAGCTGCAATAACCGCGAAACCGGTCGTGTGCTTCCGGGGAAATTTTGTCCTATCATCCAGATACAATGTCATACTACTCATATTGAAATTCTTACTGTTATATTGTCAGTTCGCACTGACGATGTCAACTCGACTGGTGATGAAGCATCTGTGACCCGAATGCCAAGTTCAGCTACCAGAAGTTATTGAATACACATAAACTTGTTTAATAGAGAAGTTCGAACACCTGTATTTCAAACAATAACGAGATAAATTGCTTACTAGTGGCTTGAGAGTGAATTAGAAGAGTCGACTATGGATGAAAAACCGTATGCTAGTGTTAGAGAAAAACTTGAAATTGCATGGTCAAGAGCGGAGTGACTTGATTAGCCAATGATTAGTGGAGCAACTGGAAAGCAAGAGCAGTGTAGGTATTCGCAAACATTTCTCGATGAAATGACTGATTCATTAAACGGATAAGCTTCTTAGAAGTACGGGGCCAACGTAATGAATTTCCGGTCCATTGGAGATGTTGGCTTTTTCAATAGAATTGAGTGTGAACAATTCCTGCGAATATAATTTCACCTCCAGAATTTGCTAGTGTAATCATTCAGGAGTGGATGGATTGATGCTAGTATCCGTGTTTATGTCAGTCCTATTAGATCGGTTATGTTTCTCCCATTACTTTACCTGCATTTCAGATATACCTAAAATTTACACTGCGCAAAAGTTGACGAGAACAAGAAAATACCCAAAGTTCTAGCTTATGTCTGACACAAATAAAGCATTCGTTCAGGAGTCCTATTAGGTGTAATTATAATCGCCTGAAAATAGTTCACGGAATGGAGGTAGATTTTATAATAATAAAATCACGTTTTCGAAGTCAGGTTTTTTCAAATCGAAAATTTTCTGGCATCTACGTTAGGAATGGCTTGCTTATCAAACCAGTGTTTGCTCAATTGAGAAGAGGGTAGGATAGATGATTAATACCACAGTCATCATTTGTGAACGACAAATGTCGGAGTGATTGTGTTCTATTCTTTTGGAATAAGGTATGTGCTCTTACTAGGGACAGTGAGATTGTTCTGTTTATTTTACCGTACGGAGTGCGGTGGATGTCATCACAATAGATCTGTATTCAAACTACAATTTTTGGGAATATCGAAAGGAAATTCGTTTCCAAATGAGAGACTCAGTGTTTGGAAATACAATGCCACATGAATCTACTCAGCATTTTCACCATAAATTACTTTCAAATTATGTTGCTGAATCCTAAGCTCGATGAATCAGTTTGTGAGGACTACTTAGCTGATAGGAATACCGAGATCAGCTAAGCGAGGAAAAATTCCAGTAAGATTTGCACGTAAGTAGACACGTAGAATACCATCAACCTTTTCGCGTACTAGGCCCGAACGCCTTCGATACTCTCACCTATTTTAATCGTACGTGCAGTCCCTCGGAATGAATAATGACGAAAAAAAAAAAACAATAGAAATGGGACCCATTTCAGCTGCGCTTATCTGACCGATATTTACCAATAAAAATGACAAATTCAGACACTTTGTGGCAAGATACCTACCTGATTTAAAGTGGGTTGACCCAATTCAAGGTGGTCTGATTGTCTGCAAATAGACGAGCAGTATCCTGCACATCCGAGAGAAATAGGGTTGCTTGTGGAAACACCAATCTACAAAACAACCTACAAGGACGCAGGCAACCTGGTCGTTATAACAATGGCTTTGTTTGTGCAAGGCGATTCCAAGTACCTATTGGTTTACCCCAAAATTTGCAGTCCTATGTAGGCTCAGCTGCTTGTTTGCTTAGGAACGAAATTTACTGTTCCTTTAAGGGGAAAACTAACTGAAATGCCCTCCACTTAGTGTTCCAATAGATCATTTCTACTTGTTCACTGTTTTTCTAGTTTACTACAACACTATTTTGTGCATTTTACTGATTTTTTCCGTCTTTGAATCGAAGGGGTCTTGAGGTGATGATTTGCACAGTAAGTCCATTGTCACTTACTGGGTCCCTAAATGAGTTTGGTTTGCAATATGGAGCACACGTTAAACAGGATGGAGGAAGTGAGTGCCAGAGACATTTGTCATCACGAACTAACGAACCCAGGAATAGGTCTGTTTGAACCGCGAATGTATGTGGCGGCTCAAGAATGTAGCGCACTATATGAGGGTAGACCGTCGGGAGTTCGAATCTCCGGCGAACGGTTTTTATGCTTGGTGAAAAGTTCAGCAAATTATCGTACAATAGAAAAGTACAGAGAGGATGCCAAAGTTAGGAATATAAACGTAGAACGTTCATGCAGTATACGTCAAAAGACGCAAATATGAATGAAGTCAGTGCATTAGGAACGGAGAAGATCATGAATGCTAGAAATCCATGGTACATGTATACACTACTTATGAGTAGGCCAGGTGAGAATGTTGCCCGAAAATAAAACCTAGTCAAAGATGCACCCATGGAATGTTCTCAAGGATGAAACCTTATTTTCCAATGTGAACCATTTCCCCGGACTTAGTAGTATTGAGAACTCAATTTGCCGCAATTACGGAATCAGAAAACATACATCTTCATTTGCATCGAATGGACGGAGAGTCTATTTTTAGAATCACACGGTGATTCTTTCAAAGTTAATTCGTCGGTTAACACGGTTAACCTTCAGAACGAGGACACATGGTCCGAAGTACGGATATGCGATGAGTAGTATAGGATTGTATCTGGATGAAAGGACACAATTCCTCCGGAAGCATATGAGCGATTTCGTGGTTATTGCAGCTCACCAGGTATGCGTACCCGGTACTCTTCCGCCCAATCATCCTTATACTTGAACACTCCACAGTTAGTTTACAGCTGTAATCTCATTTTGATCGAATGGAGCGTGCATGGAAGGGTAGTCCATTTTTAGAATCACACGGTGATTCTTCCAAGGTAGATTCATCGGTTAACAAGGCTAATCCTCAGAACGAGGACATATAGTTCCAAGATTGGATTTTCGAATGAGATTACAGTTGTAAACCAACTGTGGAGTGCTTAATTATAAGGATGATTGGGCGGAAGAGTACCGGATACGCATACCTGGTGAGCAGCAATAACCACGAAACCGGTCGTGTGTTCCCGGGAACATTTTATCCTATCATCCACGCACAATGCCATACTACTCATATCGAAAACGACCAGAGCGTAATGCAAATTTCTGGCCTACTGATGTTTCCTTTAAACCAAATGAAATGGATGTTACACAGCGAAGTTACCGAAGCGGAATAATGTTACCTTTCTTCAAAACTACCCACTCCGGAATAGTTTGACAGTTAACTATTGCGACTTGTGTGGCATATACAGTATTACCCATGAAACAGTAAGCCTACTTCACACTGTCCGTTGTCGAGTCAATATTCGAATTCCTCACGATTCGGCCCTGAAGGACGTCCCAACATTTCATTGGTTTGCTTTGTTGTACTAAGGTGATAATTACCATTTAAAAACCTGTGCTACATAATACTCCGGTTCGTGATTAGTACTTGCACAAAAAATAGTGTGAAATTCGAAAAGGTGGTGAGTTCTATTCCATATTCTCAACACCGTTTTTTATTTGGATTGAGTTTACAATACCACTCATACAGACTTATTGGTCCCAATGTTTCACATGTTGTCTATCAGGTCCTTTGCACTTGCGGTGACCCTTAATGTCGGCAGAACCGATCACTGCTTGGTTCAGCGAGTGTCGGAGCACGTACCCAAGTGGTCGCCAGAACCAGTGACGAGATCCGCTGTGCCCGCGCAGAATGACGTGTGGTCTCCAGCTTATTTAGTTGCGAAAGACCGAATTGTATCAAGTCAGACTGTACATGATCCGATCTTTCCGATTCACATTGCGCAACCCAATACTAAAGCTACTGGCGTTCAGCGAAGAGATGCCTAACGGAATGCATCAGATAGTGCTGTGAGCACAAGAGCATTTTACAGGAAAGGTTCGTTTTTTCCACTTTGGCACTAACCTGATAGACCTCCTTCTCCCCACCAAACGCGATGTAAGAGCATAAAATATAGTTCATTCTTAGTGGACCACGTATAAACTGACCCGCTTTACGTTCGCGATCGATAAGCATAAAGGAAATGCTTGCATTCGCATATCTTTTTTGTTCAGACGAATTGCGGAAAGAGAACACAGTGCTACTAATTTTCCACATGAAACTTTACTGCGGTGCCATTTTCGCGACTGTTACGACAAGCACCCAAACACTGCGTTTCAGAATATCACATGCACTGGCGTTTGATTTTTCCAGTATGTAAGTGAGTATGCAAAATCAAAACGGAAAGCTTCGGACTGAGATCAGAATTGTTGAACAAAGTGAGCCACTCCATTACATTCTAACTGGAGAATATCAACAGGGCATGTTTGAAAAGTTGCTCATCCGAAGAGACTAGCTGGCAGGCTAGACAGATTGCACTTGCGGATAAATTAAATGCGCACGCCTGAAAATCTGACTTTCGTGTACATTCCACTTGGCTATTATTGGTACGAATTAGTTTCGCGGCGATCGCATTCTGTTCTACAATGATTCGACTGTTACCCATCAAATCCAATAGTTCACTGATATGAAGACAAAACTTTCGAGCTTACCGTGGCATGGCCGCATGAGGTCTTAGTCGTCTGCTCAATTGAGGTCAGCACATCGATTGCCATACTAATATAGACCGGATCTTTCGTGGCTCGGTATAGGTAGTAAACGGACTCAATAAATTCTGTCGACAGAAAGGCGAGGGGGAAAAGTAATTGTTGAGTGGAACTAGAGGAAAACATACGAACAAAGAATCACGCTTGAATGGTTTCCTGATCGCTGAAATAAGCGTCTAGGTCGCAAATGTTGTACTAACAGTCAAGGGGACATCTTCAGTGAGCGGGTCGCGGTACATGCATTCATCAGGATTTAATCTTGCCCTTAGATTTCCCTTCAGGATGTCCAGGGTCATCGAAGAGGCCATGGTCAAATTAAGGGGAAAACATCCTGCAAACAGCAAGGAGTGCAAGAACCGCCACCTGCACGCTGATGATGTCACCTCGACTGGCGATAAAAAAAATGGAGACTCAAGAATTACAGATACTTTACACCGACTAGAAATCAAGCATAGCGCCAACTACAAGCACAAAACAAGGAGAGAAGTGTAACAGAGTATACCAGCAAGTCGTTCCTATAAACCTCTCTCTCACGGTTGTATGCGTTGTGGACTTTCGTATTACTCCGCCGCCCAGTCCTTAGTGCGCGTTTTTGTTCAAGGATGCACCTATAGTTTTTGGGCAGCCCAACGCGTCCTGCAAGGCAGCAACGTTAATCCAAATGAGTTAATTGTGGCCAATTGTATGATCAATTTGCCTTTTCTCGAAAGCTCGTCGGGTAAGTAGAACACGACAAAGAACCATGGTCTCATTAAGTGGTGGGCCACATTTGCCACGTCAGTGCTGTCAGCAGACTTGTGACGTTTTACGGTGGAGAAAGCTAGCCAAGCAAAAATCTCACCACATCCTCGAGCACTGCCACAACCCCATATTTGGTGAACCCACCTTATTCACGGTTAATCGCGGGAGCGGACATTCACTTATCCGTGATCCGGCGACGCGCCTGTCAGATGATATAAGACAACAATAAGCCGAACAACCCCTGCTTTAGAATCATCGAATCGTCAGTAGACCAAGCTATTTAAAATGTGAAAAGTACGCTCACAACTGCCAGTTTATCACCAAAAGACCATCATATACGTCCACAGGCCAAAATATAAAAACAAAGACTCAACATCAGAGAAGCGAACGAGAAATACGATCGATTGACAAGGTATAACATCACAGGCCTACAGTTTCCAAATCACCGTCATCTAATGTATTTGTGAACCCCAGTTTATCGGTACCTGATCAGACTTATAGCTACGCCCAAGCAGCCATCACAAATTTAAGTTATATATTTGTTACCATCATTTGGATAACCCCAGTGATAACAGAGAAAGGCCGAAGACAATTAACCAGGTTGTGGTGACTTCAAAGAGAACTAGATTCTCGTTTTCTGGGTTCCGCCGTCCCATTCACTTAGATGTTCGAAGACACCTCCATCCTATATGGGATACAGTAAGATCATACAACCAGAGTAAATGAGACCTTTCGTCTCGTCTGCACTGTCCCTAGTGCAAACTTACTGGTTGTTGAACCCGAGCTGAACATTCATTAGCTAGCGAAATTCTTTCGCTGCTGAGATTAATAAATTGTTGAAGCTCAGGTAAAGACTAGAAGAAGCTAAATTCCTAAGACTCGTCTTCACTCCGGAAGACAGGTAAAACAAGATACTGTTTAGTTCGGTAGCAGTAATACTTACAGTTAAATAAGGTGCCTAGGCACTAAGTTCGAAATGGGCAAGATGAACAAGCAGAGGACAGACGCTGGCATCAGAGAATTTCATCCGTTATACTTCTTCTCGTGTGTTTCCGCCAGAATATCGTCTCCAGAGATGTAGAGCTCATAGCGTAAAACCTATTGCTTCATAAAGCTTAAAATCGTCTAGTCTTTCACCTATTGAGCACTCAAACATGATTACATAGGTTCTAAGAAATTATCCGGTACGACTCTTTGTGATCGTGATGACACCGGAGACGGATAACTCGTCCCGGTGAACATCCAGTCTGTATTTGTGACAAAGCAACACCCAAAAGAACGCGAGACGCCGGAAATTCAACCTATTAACTGGCTTCAGTGAGAATGAAATAAAACAAGATCAAGCAAATGTGGGCATATAAAGACAAGGAGACGTGCCAAAATAAGCGACCTATAGCATCATTTAGAAAGAATCTCCATTGACCTAGTCGCATTAAAACCGTGTAGGACCTCTATAAACGGCCGAAAAAATTGCCGATAAGATGGTTTTCAAAGGGCTTGAAAAATCAAACCTGAAAATTCCTCATGAATGTCACCCAGAACAGTATCGAATATTACATTGTTCTATAACACTGACGTTGGAATGTGTCATTCGTGCACAAAATTATGTTCACTAAACCTAAGAAATCTGTCACATTCGCGGTGGAACTCAGGTCAATTCCAGGTTGTCCAAATCATCAGACATGGGACGATAGAATTCGGTGTTTAATTCTTTTCAAGAACGATAAAACTGCATGAATGTACGAAATGGCGGAAAACTGATTTGTTTTATGATCCCTAATGCCTTACGCTGATCAAGTAGCAAAACTTTGCGGATCTTTCCTAATGCAGTCGTTTCACACATAGACACCTACTGAGAAGACATTTATCATAAGAGCTGTACGCTGTGTGGTGACGAGTCGATAACGTGAATTTGTCCGATATTTGGCTTCGATTGTGTTATCAAAACAGCCTTTCAACACTCGGAAGTGAGATATGAACGAATAGGTACAATAATAACGCTCTGTCGCTTGGTCAGTACTGGATCCCTGTCCTCGAAACTTATTTACTCGTGAAACAGCAGGACTGAGCACTGAAGACGGACGGCTAACAGCATCAGCGAAGACCAAACAGGACACGAAAACTAGATTCAACATGACAGACCGGAAGCTACTTCCGGGTTCATCGGTCACTTTCCCGTGCTGAATTCAGACTCGTATTGCCTTGAAGGTCAGACCACGTAGTCAAAAATTTCGGTTACGGTTCCAAGAGAAATCCCTTCTTCTGCACTGTGCGCCACTGCGAGGTATTATTTTAAAAAAACCTCCTGGAAAAGTAAGCTCATCCAGAAACAGACTTCTTTGATGTGCACTATCCTGCGGAGCAGGTAGTGGTTGGCAAGTATAGCAACATTCACCAGCGAACTCAGCCAAGCAGGGCTCGTTAGGTTACCCAGTTGAGATCTACGAAATCCGTTTATCGAATGGATCAGACGTTAGCATAAGCGTACAGCGTTAAAAAGAATGACAAAACTCACTGATCACTGCCTTTCTCACCATCTTGCACGCTGAATTAGAAAGTATGAATATACAAGATGGACAGGGACTGGACCTACATGGGTGGGAAAAGAAAAGAATGCCCTAGTAGCCAACACACAGAATACACAGCCTAACTGTACAAACGCACACTGGTCAATCATTCTGATTCAATAGAAAGTGACGACACGATCGCCACAGCTCACGGTTCGCAGCCATATCCTTCAGTGTCTCCAGCCAACTGGTAGACGGATCTTTTGAACTCCAAACACGAAGAAGTTAGACACTTATTTTTCCTGAGCTCGCTGTACATTTTCTCATTTCTCGTTGCCAAGTCATCTGCTGACCTCCATGTGGTTTTTCCCACTCCCTAGGAGGAACGGAGAATAGGACACGGTATGGCAGACGTGTGTTTGATATACGTAACACGTGCACCAACAAACTAAGTCCTCCAAGCTGGATACGCTGCGATAGAGAACTCCCTGAAGTGGTACCCAATATTCAATTTCTGACCCCATTATTGCTCACTGGGTCATTTCATCCAACCTGTTCGAGGCTAATACCTTGGTGTCGTCACTTTCTATTGAATCAGAATGACTGATCGATGTGCGTTTGTACAGTTAGGCTGTGTATTCTGTGTGTTGGTTACTAGGGGATTCTTTCCCTTTTCCCACCTATGTAAGTCCAGTCCCTGTCCATCTTGTATATTCATACTTTCTAATTCAGCGTGCAAGATGGTGAGAAAGGCAGTGATCAGTGGGTCTAGTCATGCTGTTTAACGCTGTACGATGATGACGATGTTGGATTAAGCTAATCCCACAATGATTACTACAGTCATTGCGTATTACCTTCTTGAAGATGGGCATAATCGATGACTCACTCCATATTAACGGGATCTCAAGTGATACCATCCAAGAAGTCACAGTTGTTGACACGGGAGTAACTACACTAGCGTGCAGCCAGCTAAACTGTTCCATGAAGTATTCGGCCCAACGGTCAAGCCTTTGCTGTTTGCTGTGGATGGGTTCTCCATTCCTATCGCAAATCGTTTCACTGACCTGGATCCGCCGTCCACCGGTGTCACGAATAAGTCTGAACAGTCTCTGACTGTTACCTGAAGGAGCTGCCATTTCCACTTCTTCGGCTACCTTGACCCACCAATTTTCGCGATCCTTCTTAAGGCTTTTCGTAACTTGCCTTTGCAGCTTTCTCCGCATCTTATTCATCTCCTTACGGTTCGAGAGCTGACGCTTTTGCTCCATTATATTCAGCGACTCTTGCGAGATCCAGTGTCTTTGATGGACAACGGATCTAGGACCACAAGCAAAACATGCTGCAAAGTGCATCACCTGTTCGATATGGGCCCGTTGCTCATCTACAATACTGTTCATCGCAGATCCTAGCTCATGTGCTAACTTCTGTTCAAAACGGGTGCGTACTTCTGGATCACACATACGTTGCACGGCTAATCGGGTTTGCGGTTTGCGACGATGACCATGGAGCTGGAAAGATAATCGCATTAAAACTAATGCATGGTCAGACTGACTCTACGTACGTGGACCAGTAAGATCTACAGTTCTGAACAGAACTGCGCCACTGGTAGCTTGCAGCGATAAGATCAATCTGACTCAAAGTACCTTTACAGTTAGAGTGCTATGTCGCCGTTAGACGTGAGCTGCGTCCGAAATTCGTGCTAGACAAGAACAATCGATTGTCTGCACAAAACTGGAGAAGCCAATCCCCGTTTTCTGTACGCTCATCAGGTAAAGCACAGCGCCCACCTAAACAGGCTTCTGACACACTAAATTTGCCAACTTGTGCATTGAAGTCACCAGCTAGCACTACAATGTCGGAAACTTACTGCCGCGAACGAGAGTGGCGAGTGCATCATAGAACTCATCTTTCTGCAAGTCTGAGCTGCAGTCCGTTGGGGCGTACGCCGAGATCACAAACAAGTTGCGCTTAACACAACTATCCTTTCGAACGCCAACTGACCCTTGGAGTCTCACAGCACATAAACGACTGTTAACCGGAATCCAGTCCAAAAGGGCAGCCTCAGCCTTGTCAGTCAAGACAATTCCTACACCACGTTGACCCACAGCTCTAGCTGCTTCGTCTCCTGAGGTGCGCAAAAAATACCTCGATGAGATGCCAGGAGCAGTTAGTTGAATTACACTGCTCGAATCCTGGATATGCGTTTCGCTTAAGCAGCAGACATCAATCTTCAGAGAATTTATTGTGAGGGCTAGGCACGCCTGCTGACCGGCCTGCATGAGTGTACGCACGTTGAAGGAGCCGAGATTAGGAGGCTGACGGGGCTTGAGAAAATGTGAGTTACCAGACAGAGGATTATTCCCGATACTATTTGACATTGAACTGTTGCGAGTATTGACCGTGTTATCAGTAGGAGCATTATGGGTGGATAGATGGGGCAAAGAGGGATGGTTAGGGGCAGAAGACAAAGGTTGAATAAAAGAGAGGGAACTCTGAGCAGTAGCCCACTTATCACTACACACCCCGCTCGATGCAATGGGCAGTGCGGTCCTGATTAGCCTGCGCGACGACCGATGCAGTATGGAATTCTTTGTAGTCGTGCAGTTCATGGGAAATGTTGGACGAGTACTGCCAGGGTATACAGCCACAAAGCAGACGTTAGGTGATAGACCTTAGTGTCGCGGTCAGTGGTTTAGTTTTGATCAAGCTCTTTCCTCATCTTGATAACTTATTCCTCTTTCCTATTTGTTTACTCAATATTCTGTTCGTTTTTTTCTATCGGCTAGATGGTGTATGGAGGTAGAAACCAAAACAGAAGCGCGAAGAGAATGGTTGAAAGAACCGTACTGAACTGAGGGAACAGAGATCAACAGCATTGTGTTCACATGAATCCTGAAGCACGCAGGGCCACCGAGTCGCGTGCATGTTTGGTCTTGCGATGCAGTGCTGTGGTAGTCTGCTGAAAAAGAAAACAGACAGACAAATCGGTAGAAAAACTCACCAGGTCGAAGAAGATAACTGCTTTGTTTTGGCACAGAGCGTCGTTCAATCAGATTGTAAGCCTCTGGAATGAAACCGTACTGTTTCCAGATTTCATGGTAGGCAGACAGATGTTGTATGGCCTCGTCCAGATGTCCAAACAAAGACTGACAGTTAGAAAAATCGTTTGTAGATAGTGAAATGTGAGGAATCGGAGACAAGGAACCGAAAACCTTAAGAGATATCGGAGAGCGAACAATTGTTTTCAATGATGTGACCATGGGACTGTTTAAACACTTAAGAGATATGTCAGAAAAATCTCGCAGAACGTATCGAGAACAAAACAGCAGAGCTAACAAGCTTGTTTTCAGTTATTCGTGCTCATGACAATACACAACATCTAATACGATTTTAAAACACATTCTACATTGTGACCAACTTCACATAAACGCGCACAGACAGATCTGGATTGTCATTCCCCTGGTGTTTCATTCAAAAGAACATTTCGGAAGTACCCAAGCGACCATTGATAATCACCGCCAAGAAGAAAGAATTGCACATGCAACTTCCCTTCAAAGGAGATGTTAAATGCGAACTACTCGTTCGGCGCCTAAGGGATGCAATCGCCCGTACATTTCCCGCCGCTACTCTACGCGCCCACTTCACAAGCCGGTCAATGATTTCTATGAATCTCAAAGACAAAATGCCTGTCCTTTTCTCCTCCATGTTAACCTATTCATTTGTTTGTTCATGTTCGGCAAGCTATGTAGGCAAAACGATACGGCAACTGTCCCAAAGAATCAAGGAACACAAACCAGCTTGGCTGAGGACAGGAACTAGAAGAACCATAACTAGTGCAATCGTAGCGCACCTTGCCGAGACAGGGCACCAGGTAGACAACGAAGCCTTCAAGATAATTTACAAAGTGCCTGTGAATTCTTCGAAGATCGTTCGCCAAATCACTTTGGGAGCAGCGGAGGCAGTAACGATTAGGCTGTTAAATTCATCACTTTGTTCACACAAGCGATTTGTCAAATCACTGCAGCTACCCTGGCCGCGATCGGAAAATGGGGGACAAAATCATGGTGACCTCGACCGCGACCTTTCAGTCGTGACAGGAAGCAGCCAACCCACCCCAGATGTACTTTCTACACCGAGTTTTCCCAACCACGAACAACTAACTTCCCACCCCTTTTCCGAACCGCAAAACACCTACAATATTGATTAACCAATCTTAATTTGATGCTGTAAATACCCTCTATTTTGTTCCGAAAATATGCATTCCTATCGTATATATATGTAACTGTATTAGCCAGAGGATGAAGTTACCGAAAACGAGCTTGTTCGCTATCGTGCTTTTTTCTATAATGCAATGGGATTATTCAGTGAAATTCCTGAACTGTTGAACTTTGTTGTATAGTAAATAAAAAGGAATTTTTTATACACTCGTCCTAGTGGCATTCGCCAGTGCCATCTATGTTATCTTACAGCGGCACCCCAATAATTTCATCATGTTTACAGACCTATTTCAGGGTACCAGTAGTGCGTTAATGTTACACCATAAGAACATCCCATGGAAATTAAGGGGTTACTTGTCATTGAATATATATATATATATATATATATATATATATATATATATATATATATATATATATATATATATATATATATGAACTAGTACAGAGGCGTCGCATCAAGGAAGATATGAATCAGATTTTTTGCAGAAAAGAGAATAAGAGGTTCCCAAGTGGTTAGCAGACAAATTTCCGTCACTGACTCCACTCGGACTACGTCACGCTGATGATGCTTAATGGCCTTCTACATTTAGCAATCGATGTCTCCGAAATATTGCGCGCATTTGGTGGCAATACTGTGAGTAAGGAAGAGGATTATCACCATGTATCGGATGAGGGCAGTTGATATTTTAGAAGGTGTTCGTGCCGGTCGCGGTGACTCGAACGCATTTCATGTATGGCTGACGTATGTCAGTGGCGCGCTCCAAGTATGGAATTCTGGTGGCGCTACCAAATCCAACCGTATTGCTTATATCGTTTATGGAATAAGGTCACACAGTCACTTATGAGTCATTTTTGTATTTCACCGGTGTTTGGCCTTGGCGATCGTCAAAGTGATCACTGTACGAACAACGCTTTCACGCCAAATCCTAGAATATTATCAGCTGATATATTAATGCCTTTCAGGAGTCAAACAGAAAACCTGAAAAAAAATTCCACTGGGGATTATTATCCGACAAACCACAGAGGATCGACCGAAAACTTGAGAGCGTAAAATTCCGTACTGATAAGTTATGTTCACAACATCCTGAGAACTATACGGTACAAGAGGAAATATTATCGATGAACCGCCGATGGCATCAAATTATGTTCATTACTGGGTGGTGGTCGAACGGTTTAGGTTTGACTACCACATTGGATGTCCGGAGTTTGAATCGCACCAACGACGGTCACTATGGTGGTCGACAGTAATTGACTGTCATCCGGCTCGATACCAAACCTGACTTACTCAGGCCTTAGGTGGTTCCCCACTCCAAGTCTTAGAGTACGGTTGCCAGTTATCTCTAATGGTCATCATCATCGTTCAGCGTTAAACAGCATGACAAGACCCACTGATCACTGCCTTTCTCACCATCTTGCACGCTGAATTAGAAAGTATGAATATACAAGATGGACAGGGACTGGACTTACATAGGTGGGAAAAGGGAAAGAATCCCCTAGTAACCAACACACAGAATACACAGCCTAACTGTACAAACGCACATCGATCAGTCATTCTGATTCAATAGAAAGTGACGACACGATCGCCACCGTTCACGGTTCGCTGCCATATCCTTCAGTGTTTCCAGCCAACTGGTAGACGGATCTTTTGGACCCCAACCACGAGGACGTGAAGCACCTACTTTTCCTAAGTCTGCTGTACATTTTCTCATTTCTCGTTGCCAAGTCATCTGTTGACCTCCATGTGGTTTTTCCCACTCCCTAGGAGGAACGGAGAATAGGACACGGTATGGTAGACGTGTGTTTGATATACGTAACACGTGCCCCAACCAACGAAGACTACCAAGTTGGATACGCTGTGACAGAACGTTCTCTGAATTAATACCCAATACTCGCTTTCTGACCTCATCATTACTTACTCGGCTATTCCACCCGATCTTAGCGATACTACGTAAACACACGTGGTCAAAAACCTCAAGAAGACGAATATCTTCAGCACGAAGACTCCAAATTTCGCAACCATACAACAAAACTGAACGCACAGTGGCACAGTATACACGACCTTTCAACTTCAGTGAAATATCAGGTTGGCACCATAAGTGCTTCAGTCCAGCGTACGCCGCTCGAGCTTTGGATATCCGCGTACTCACCTCTATCCTGTGCTCCCATCCGTCATTACGCTGTTGCCGAGGTAGGTGAAGTGGTCGACAACTGCCAGCACCACCCATTGAGCATCAAGCTCGGAACGGTTCACGTCCAAATTTGCAACATTATTTACACTTTGAAGGTGCAAAGCGCATGCCGAATGGAGCTACAGCTCTTGAGAGATTATCTAATGCACGCTGAACATGTTCCGTGCATTCGAACGAGCAGACAACGTCGGCCGAACGACAATAATGCTTTTCTTAGACCTGAAAGGCGCCTTCGATTCAGTTGATCGAACATCGCTTTTCAGTACTCTTCATCGAAAAGGTATGCCCCAGAAGTTCGTGAAACTACTGAGATCATTGTATTCTCATACTTCTGGCCGCGTTAGAGTCTAAGGTGAACTTTCCGGTCGGTTCGAAACGACCAGTGGTGTTCGGCAGGGATGTCCTTTGTCTCCATTCCTGTTCAACTTCGTCATGGACGAAATAATGGACAGTGCGCAGCAAAATCTTCAGCATGTAGGCGTCCAACTAGGGAACAGTGGAAAGCTGTGTGACCTAGATTACGCGGACGATGTTGTCTGCTTGTTCGAATGCACGGAACATGCTCAGCGTGCACTAGATAATCTCGCGAGAGCTGAAGCTCCGTTCGGCATGCGCTTTGCACCTTCAAAGTGCAAGGTGATGTAACAAGACTGGACGTCAACGATTCCGAGCTTGATACTCGATGGGGAGGTGCTGGTAGTTGTCGACCACTTCACCTACCTCGGCAACAGCGTAATGACGGATGGGAGCACAGGATAGAGGTGAGTACGCGGATATCCAAAGCTCGAGCGGCGTACGCTGGACTGAAGCACTTATGGTGCCAACCTGATATTTCACTGAAGTTGAAAGGTCGTGTATACTGTGCCACTGTGCGTTCAGTTTTGTTGTATGGTTGCGAAATTTGGAGTCTTCGTGCTAAAGATATTCGTCTTCTTGAGGTTTTTGACCACGTGTGTTTACGTAGTATCGCTAAGATCGGGTGGAATAGCCGAGTAAGTAATGATGAGGTCAGAAAGCGAGTATTGGGTATTAATTCAGAGAACGTTCTGTCACAGCGTATCCAACTTGGTAGTCTTCGTTGGTTGGGGCACGTGTTACGTATATCAAACACACGTCTACCATACCGTGTCCTATTCTCCGTTCCTCCTAGGGAGTGGGAAAAACCACATGGAGGTCAACAGATGACTTGGCAACGAGAAATGAGAAAATGTACAGCAGACTTAGGAAAAGTAGGTGCTTCACGTCCTCGTGGTTGGGGTCCAAAAGATCCGTCTACCAGTTGGCTGGAGACACTGAAGGATATGGCAGCGAACCGTGAACAGTGGCGATCGTGTCGTCACTTTCTATTGAATCAGAATGACTGATCGATGTGCGTTTGTACAGTTAGGCTGTGTATTCTGTGTGTTGGTTACTAGGGGATTCTTTCCCTTTTCCCACCTATGTAAGTCCAGTCCCTGTCCATCTTGTATATTCATACTTTTTAATTCAGCGTGCAAGATGGTGAGAAAGGCAGTGATCAGTGGGTCTAGTCATGCTGTTTAACGCTGTACGATGATGACGATGTTGGATTAAGCTAATCCCACAATGATTACTACAGTCATTGCGTATTACCTTCTTGAAGATGGGCATAATCGATGACTCACTCCATATTAACGGGATCTCAAGTGATACCATCCAAGAAGTCACAGTTGTTGACACGGGAGTAACTACACTAGCGTGCAGCCAGCTAAACTGTTCCATGAAGTATTCGGCCCAACGGTCAAGCCTTTGCTGTTTGCTGTGGATGGGTTCTCCATTCCTATCGCAAATCGTTTCACTGACCTGGATCCGCCGTCCACCGGTGTCACGAATAAGTCTGAACAGTCTCTGACTGTTACCTGAAGGAGCTGCCATTTCCACTTCTTCGGCTACCTTGACCCACCAATTTTCGCGATCCTTCTTAAGGCTTTTCGTAACTTGCCTTTGCAGCTTTCTCCGCATCTTATTCATCTCCTTACGGTTCGAGAGCTGACGCTTTTGCTCCATTATATTCAGCGACTCTTGCGAGATCCAGTGTCTTTGATGGACAACGGATCTAGGACCACAAGCAAAACATGCTGCAAAGTGCATCACCTGTTCGATATGGGCCCGTTGCTCATCTACAATACTGTTCATCGCAGATCCTAGCTCATGTGCTAACTTCTGTTCAAAACGGGTGCGTACTTCTGGATCACACATACGTTGCACGGCTAATCGGGTTTGCGGTTTGCGACGATGACCATGGAGCTGGAAAGATAATCGCATTAAAACTAATGCATGGTCAGACTGACTCTACGTACGTGGACCAGTAAGATCTACAGTTCTGAACAGAACTGCGCCACTGGTAGCTTGCAGCGATAAGATCAATCTGACTCAAAGTACCTTTACAGTTAGAGTGCTATGTCGCCGTTAGACGTGAGCTGCGTCCGAAATTCGTGCTAGACAAGAACAATCGATTGTCTGCACAAAACTGGAGAAGCCAATCCCCGTTTTCTGTACGCTCATCAGGTAAAGCACAGCGCCCACCTAAACAGGCTTCTGACACACTAAATTTGCCAACTTGTGCATTGAAGTCACCAGCTAGCACTACAATGTCGGAAACTTACTGCCGCGAACGAGAGTGGCGAGTGCATCATAGAACTCATCTTTCTGCAAGTCTGAGCTGCAGTCCGTTGGGGCGTACGCCGAGATCACAAACAAGTTGCGCTTAACACAACTATCCTTTCGAACGCCAACTGACCCTTGGAGTCTCACAGCACATAAACGACTGTTAACCGGAATCCAGTCCAAAAGGGCAGCCTCAGCCTTGTCAGTCAAGACAATTCCTACACCACGTTGACCCACAGCTCTAGCTGCTTCGTCTCCTGAGGTGCGCAAAAAATACCTCGATGAGATGCCAGGAGCAGTTAGTTGAATTACACTGCTCGAATCCTGGATATGCGTTTCGCTTAAGCAGCAGACATCAATCTTCAGAGAATTTATTGTGAGGGCTAGGCACGCCTGCTGACCGGCCTGCATGAGTGTACGCACGTTGAAGGAGCCGAGATTAGGAGGCTGACGGGGCTTGAGAAAATGTGAGTTACCAGACAGAGGATTATTCCCGATACTATTTGACATTGAACTGTTGCGAGTATTGACCGTGTTATCAGTAGGAGCATTATGGGTGGATAGATGGGGCAAAGAGGGATGGTTAGGGGCAGAAGACAAAGGTTGAATAAAAGAGAGGGAACTCTGAGCAGTAGCCCACTTATCACTACACACCCCGCTCGATGCAATGGGCAGCGCGGTCCTGATTAGCCTGCGCGACGACCGATGCAGTATGGAATTCTTTGTAGTCGTGCAGTTCATGGGAGATGTTGGACGGGTACTGCTAGGGTGTCCAGCCACAAAGCAGCCCGCGGTTCCGTTGTCTCTAGTCTTGGGCTTGATACTACACATGTGCTGACTGCTAACGTGACTAGGCCGCCCACCAACGATGAGTCATCACGCCTGAGACAAAGTGGACAGCATGCAGTTCAGTGCAGTTCAGACAACCATTACTCATGAACTGGGTGCGGTGGATTTGGTTGCTGTGTCCTGGCGGCAATCTCAAAAGAAAACCATGGAGGAGAAAGACGAGAACTGCATTAATCGAATCAAGTCGATGAAGAAAGTTTGTGAATGCAAGAGCACCACTGATCGCGGCATTAAGCTACATCCCCCAACGTATCTAGTCGTTGAGTGGGAGGGTCTCTTGGACCCCACCAAGGGGGTCTAACACGCCCTACATGGCTAAGTCCACTAGTTACGCTTTTCTTACCTTTCTTCCATGTCATGAACTGACCACCCTCCAGAAAGAGTAAGTCCCGGTGCGAAATAATTATTCCCGCCTTGTCCATTTCTCCCACGACAGTGTCCCTTTTCGCGCCTATCGTTCTCAAGTTGGTTAGAGACACTGAAGGATATGGCAGCGAACCGTGAACAGTGGCGATCGTGTCGTCACTTTCTATTGAATCAGAATGATTGACCAGTGTGCGTTTGTGTAGTTAGACTGTGTAATGTATGTGCTGGCTCCCAGGACGTTCTTTCCTCCCACCCCCATGTAGGTCCACTGCCTCTCCACTTTGTACATTCAAACTTGTCCTACTGTTTAACGCCGTATGATGATGATGATGATGGTGAAGTTATTTATGGTTGGCGGAAATAAGATTTCGATTGAAGCTGGAAAAGTGCCATTTCATACAACCACAGGTGATCTATCTGAGACGCAATCTCGTTTGCTGACATCCGCACGGACTCAGAGATAATCGAACAGGTTACATCATAACCCACACCAAGAACCGCGGAAGAAGTGAGAAGCTTCTCTGAGTTGGGACCGTTCTACTGTAGATTCGTAACAAACTTCGCCTAGATTGACTTCCCGTTGCATTCTCTGCTAGAAAAGGGCAAACCATTTGAGTGAGACTCTCGATGCTAAGACTCGTTTAATACCCCGCGGAAAAGACCTTGTTCTACATCCATACTAGCATTCTGTTCTGTTCTGTTCAGACAACTATTAATCATGCACTGGGTGCGGTGGCTTTGATTGCTGTCTCCTAGCGGTAATCTCAAAGGGAAGTAATGGGGGAGAGAAGAGTATCAGAGGACTAAGAGGATAACTACATTTGACCGATGGTGGTCGAATAGTTTAGAGCGTTTGCTTACCACCCCGGAATTCCGAGGTTCGAATCCCCGCCATCACCGGTTACTTTGGTGGTAGAAGGTTATCCTCTGTCGTCCGGATCGTTACCACACCTAACCTAATGAGACCTTATGTGGTTCTTCGCCACTCCAAGTCTCAGGGCTCGGTTACCGGTTATCCCCAATAGTGTAGTGAGCCCTCGTGGCTATGAAGTGTATACCCCCTCCACTGCACTCATGCGCAAGCATGTAATCAAGAGAAAAAATAATAGAATTAAGCCAATGAAGAAAGTTTGCGAATGCAAGGGCACCGCTGGTCGCGGCATTAAGCCATATCCCCCAACGTATCTAACTGTTGGGTGGGATGGTCTCTTGGACCCCACCCAGGAAGTCTAACACGCCCTACACGGTTAAGTCCACCAGTTAGGCTTTTCTTATCTTTCTTCCATGTCATTAACTGACCACCTTTACTCATCTTCCAACCGGTACCCGCCCCAGTAAACACAGCACACCGAGGGATCCTGTCAGAGGACATGCGTAACACATGTCCCAACCATCTTAGCCTGGTGAGCTTATGTGTTGCATCTAATGATTTGATCCTTGAACCTAAGACTTTCCGCCGAACCTCTGCATTGTTCACACGGTGTTCCCATCAGATTCGAACAATACTACGAAGAAATCGGTGTTCAAATACCGCCAACCTTCGTATGCCCTCCACCCGCAGTGGCCATGTCTCCGAACCATACAGAAGCACGGGCCTGACTGCTGCAGCGTACGTTCGGCCTTTGATGGGTAAACAGATGCCATGTTAACGCCCCAGTTGACTCAGATTGGAAAATGCCAAACGAGCTTTCTGTATACGCAGAGATACCTCATCCGATATCCGACCTTCGGGTGAAATGCAGCTCCCCAGATAACAAAACTCGTCTACCACGTTTATAGTCTCCCAAGACACTGAAAATTTTGGGGTTGAACCAAAGCAGTCCTGCAACAGCATCTTGCACTTTGAAGGTGCAAAACACATACCGAACATTGCTACGCAATCCGTCAAGCTAACTAGAAAGGCGTGTAACTTACCTGGATCTTCACTTAGAAGAACTATATCGTCAGCATACTCAAGGTCTAAAACCTTTTCATACGGGAAAAGTACAATGCCACTATCCTCACCTGAAAAAAGGACCATTTCAATCACAAAGTTGAAGAGAAAAGGAGAGAAGAAGCAACCCTGACATACATCACTTCTCGTGGTGGACTTGGGTGAAAGATCACCGTAAGCCCGAACTCGGCTTCGACTATTAATGTAAAGGAACTTGACGATGGAAATGAATTTCTCTAGTACACCCTTCAACAAAATGCAGCGCCAGAGAACTGGGGCATACACAGAAACGATAAACAGGCATCGGCGCTTCAGTCTATTGTTGTTGACATACACAAAACCACTCAACCAAACTATACACAGACGGCTGCTGACTGGGATCTATTCGAGCAGTGCACGCTCAGCCTTCACGCTTAGAGCGATGCCAACGCCAGCCTGACCACGAGCACTAAACGCCGAATTACCCGACACGCGAAGAGTGAAACGAGAATCCGAGGTTGTATCAGGGGAACGAAGTATTAACACTAAAGTTGCATCTTGTATGCGTGTTTCGGAGACACAACACACGTCTATGTTAAAGGTTTCAAGAGTCCTAGTTAGGGCAGCCTGTTGCCCCGATTGGCAAAGTGTGCGGACGTTGAAAGCAGCTAAGTGAAGAGGATGCTTAGGTCGGAGAAAAGATTCTCTTTCTTCCCCTGTTTTCAATTTGCTACCCTTTCCGAGAGCTACAAGTTCACAGTCACGGCTCATTGTGGCTACTCGTACGCATTTAGAATTGGAACGTAAAGGATGGAGAGCAGAAAGATAAGGAGTGTTTCCCGATTGATCGGTGGAGATTTCTGGGCGTATCATACTTCGCGGTTGCCCACACCACAGAAGGGGTTTTTCTTTGGGAACTCTAACCGGAGCCTTTGACTCAAAAGTCTGACCCACAAGGCACTGGGGCGTTAACCCAGCACGGGAACGTGACCGAAGAACCCGTGAAGGAACTTCTTTTGGTCTGTCACGTGAGACCTGATTAGTGCATGCGTGTTGTCTTGTCTTCTCTGGTGCTTCGTTATCGATCCGCCTTTCGGATTCAGTCCTTAGCCCCATGCACCCAATGGAGCAAGCGGAACGTGGACGGGGCAGCATCCTGTGGGCTGGGGGCTGCCCAGCTTAGGTGGGCGATAGCTGCCCACCGTCGAGAGAAACCCCAAGTGCTCCATTTCCATGTCCATCTAGTGGAGATTTTTAGACCGGTAAACAGCTTCTCTCCGTGTTTATTCGCTGGAGTATTCTTTCCAGAAATAGTGGTTAGAGCCATATGTTGCCCATCAACTGGTTCAGAGACTGGACTTCGTCTGGCCTCTACACATCGACCTGTCAAGCATGATTGCATCTCCAGGTTAAGGTTAGCTCTTTGGGTCATGGAGGCACGCAAGCCATCACACCACGCCAAGGTATAGTCTCGTCGTGATGGACAGTACGCAGAGCATACAGAATTTTGGCTCTAACCAGAAGAATCTAACAAATGCAAGCGCATATGAGTGTGTTTGATAAACTATAACGGCGGTCATGCTGATTTCTAGGAACACATACTATTATGTTTCTGTTTCACCACGTCAATGGCATTTCTTGATTAGTCATCAAAAGAAATTTGTTCGGCAAATTCTAAGTCGAGCAATCTAACTGACGCAAAAGGCTTTATAAACCACCGAGGAGTCAGTAATGAGTGAGACTCCCTTGTTGCACACTGTAACAGAGGACCGATTACTTTTCTTGAAAAACTGACTTGTGACACTACGGTATCAGTGTAACGTATCATAAATATGAGTCACTATCGTGTCCAGGGTGAAATGGAAACCAAACTGTACGTTTCGAAAATGAATCGAACCAGTGACAATGATTAAGGACGGAAAGGCAAAAAGTTTATGCATGCTACCCTTTGGATAGTGTGTCATTGCTCAACTTAAAATAATAATCGAACCGAGTCAGTTTAACTTCATTATGTCCCGCCACTGCAGTATATGACTAACAAAAGCAATGCACAAATATGACGAATTAGATAATTTACCAAAGTTCCGGGCCAAAATGCATCTAGACTTTGGAATAGAGGACGGGTCACATGAGCGCTATCCTTGTTGATTCGGAAATGCCAATCGCCGTGCTTCGCGTGCAAGTCAATCGCCTTCTTATACTCTGTTGCACAATGTATACGAAGGGTTTATGTGAGCAGTATAAGGTGAGATAAAACTTGACAAACACAAGCTAGACAATGATCACGTACGGAAGTTAACGCAAAAGAAAAAAAGAAGTGAACACCAGAACACTAGTATGCAAAATAACACAGCTGGTTAGCATCTTACTAATTAGCACTACAACTTTCTTCCTCTTGTTCATCATAGAGAAGTTGTTCAATATTTTAAACTAGGAGAACGCAGTCGGCCAGTCTCGTAGTGGATGGCGTTCATGAGATACGGTGAGATTGAAACCCAGAACCCCAATTGTTTTCTCTTCGTGATGTTACTCATTTGAGCACCAGAGTTAATCTTTACTTAAACATCAACCACGTATTCTGCTCACAGCAGACAAGTAGAATACACGCAAAACCTGAAACCAGGGCACACCAAAGAAGGACCAATAATAGGAGTATTCCTATTTCTCTGTACATTCCTGAAATCAATGGACAAAAGTGACCGCAAAACTTGTCACAGTGGGTAATTAAATGCCCGGTTCGGTTTACAAATCCACTGAGCAAGCACCTGGATGGAATGAATCCGACTATGGTGTTTTCCGTACTTGAAAAGCGATATCTTTGAAACACTGGTAGGGAAGAATATCAGCAGAAGTATATAGCCCTTATTACCTAAGGCCTTCAATCACATCCGGCGATCGGATATCGGACCAAGTGTCGTCGCGCATGCGTTCATCAACGGTCGAGTTTACGTTCGCTATACAGCTCAGAAGCGTGATCGTTAGGCGTGGAAGATACGCGAAGAATATAACTGCTTAAACATCGACGTCTAAGCAGAATTGCTCGAGTGTGTTCAGACTACCGTATCAGCACTGCTGATATTAGGTGTGTAGGTACCTGTACATTTCCGACTTTTTCCATGATTTTCAACGTCCCTTGGTGCAACACCCTTTTGTTGTACCGACGTTTTAATGTAGAGCACACACACACACACCTTTTTGGTCGTCATCACCGCGCAATACAAAAAAGCTAACAATAAATCTTTCGTTCTGGCACGGTCTCACCTTCTGATTTGGAGTGTCTTGGAATTATATCGGTCGGAACTGACTGTGAGAAACAAAACATTTTAGAAGCTTTCACGGCGTCTCTTGGCACTTCGCTCAACACCATCCTGTTCTGTTCAACGGATGGGTGTCAGACCGAACTGAACTGAAGACATTGGCGGATATTGGCTCTTCGGCGCTCATTTCCTGATCACAAGAACACTGAACAACTGTAAGTTTGTGTCACACCTTTTGTTTCATTTTAATTCCTAATGTACATACCCTTTTGGCCTTTTTATCACCGCACGCTCCTCCGCCCATCTTAGTTTGCTGGTGTCGTCTTAGATATTGTTGACAATAATTTAGTGTACCACATAGACAAAGTAGTACGCCACAGGTGTAAGGAATTCAGAACCAGAAGTCAGCTTCTGGATCAAGCGTTCGAACTATACATGTAACATGGCTTGAGATGGTATTGAGTATATACACAGATAAACCCTTTCGACGTGCCTTGTTCTCGTGAACAGAACGGTTGGAGGATGGGGCGAGGTGCTCTGTCTAGGACACGGCGAAAAACTATGGCCACCTTAGCCAGTTTGCTAGATCGAACATGACGTGATAGGTTTCCGGATTGAGGTCCACGAGACAGGGCAATGTTGGGGTTCGGCCGACGTACCTATGCTATTCAACCACCACCAGTATGCAACATAGGTTGAGGTGAATAACAAATGGAACACGTGTAAGGGTTAATGGGCTTTTTAATGCAGAATTTTCATTCCGGGATTCGGTCGTGTGAGACGTGTTATTACCTGGGCGGAATTCACAAGACCAACCGAATCGAAGACTACGAACGTAAGGTGGCACGACCATATGTAGCGACCCGTGAATTTTTTGTATTCACGCTATTCCTTCATTTTTCTAGTGCATTTGCATGTCATCGTATCTTGCTATTATCATACAACGTTTATTGAGACAAAAACTAAGTCCGTCGTATCCAGTGCACGTTGAACGATTGATAAAACGAAACTGATGGGTCTGACTTCTAACTCTCGCAAAGAAGAAACACAAAAAGCATAAAAACCATAAAGGTAGAATAATCAAATATTGGCTGGGCGGTTGTTGTGATTACCGCCTCGGAATATAACAAGTCTTATACGATCAGGTTGCATAACTTTTTGCTGCATCACTGACTGGCAATCGTTTACTGATGAACCATTATTCATTAGTGACTTGGGCTGCTACTTCGACGTTGAGGTAGTAACCAAAATCTGATAACTGTGCTGAGGTTACCGGTTGAAGCATCTGCACTGAAGTGATAGGCAGACTAGAAAACTTCGGTTACTGCCAGGAGTACTGTATTCTTTGTTTCGGGCCCTAATAAAACAGAAACTTTGCCTGGCTGACTGCCCTATGGACTCCACCTTTCACGCAAAAGGCTCAGGTCATCCGACTGAACCTGCACTCGGAAGCACTAGACTCGAGCTTCGCTCTTGTTGAACCTCACCAGTTGTCCATATCCCCCATCTAAATCGGGGTTTGAACCCTGGTATTTTAACCTCGAAGGCGAATTCAGAGGAATCAATAGAAAAATACGCAACTGAGCTCTTATTTACACCCAGTATATTTCAGAAAAAAAACGACTGTTTGGAGGATGAGGATCAAACCATTTCGGGCATGGACAGCTCTGACAATTCCCGGCTCCAATCCACACCTTAGTGGTCGCGGTCTCATGGTGTACCTTAGCGCCCACGCTTGATAGTTTACTGGACTTTGGCAGTAGTTTCCACTGGAACAGAGTAACAAATGCACGAGGCAGACTGCTAGATGAAGCACTAAAGCTTAGCAGGCACCGGCAGTTTGAACATGCTGCGCATACCCCTTGAGAGGCTTTCTGGGTGTGCAAATTTCGATACGTAGTTGAAAAGTGAGTAAAGATGGTCAGTCCATAACATAGAAGAAGGATATGAAGGACTTGACCACTCGACTCGGGCATGTGGGGCGCTTTAAGCTACATGGGTGGGTGGTTAAATGTTTCACGATGTGGTGACCTACTCTGAACCGTTAGGTTTTAGGGTGAAGTTCTTGCTGACAGACAGCAACCAGAATCCTTACCCAGCGACTGATTACCAGCTGTTCAAACTGAAATGAGCAATCAGTGACAGACAACCTCATGCGGAATTTGGCAGGTCTACCTGAAGATTTGGAGAGGTTTGGTTCGTGGTTAAACCTACCATTGACAGAAATACGATGGTTTAAATGACTAGCAACACCGTGATAGGAAGAAATGACAGATGCGATGAGAAGCACGGAGAAAAATGTAGCGTTTTCTGTGTGTTCATTATTATACTCTAAGAAAAGGTTTCCTGAAAACCAAATAAGCCGTGTGGTGTTTCATGGGTACCATATCACCCAAAAACACAGTAAGCAGTAAGACATCAAAAGCAGTATATGAATATAATGATTTTCGCAGAAAAGTGGGTCGAGCGAGACGCTACTGGGGATTTGTGCACAGGCTATGACCCGGTACCAGACTGCGCTGTTTTTTATCTTGAGTTAAACTGTGACAAATGCTACGCTCACCGCGAAACATTGCATCCAGTTCTGGGAGCCTGAGTAGAATTGATCCTTTGACGAGATATTCAAAAAATGAATCCACTCCACCACCGATGGTGAACTCAACCGCGGTCCAACGACCAGTCAGTACATCAATATGATTGCCCAGCAGACCGATTGATGAACGATACCGCCACAGTGCTCGAATGGCTCGCATTGCTGCGGCCTCGAAACGTGGATCACCTGAAGATATATGGTGCAGAGACAAAATGGACAACCGCAAATGAAAGGTGGAAGACTATACAACCTAGTTATCTGTCAAATACCGGCCGAACCTGACTGTGACGGATTTATACCACTGCCATTTGGAGTACCGAGAATATCACTCTCACTCGTCTTAGTCTATCTATTCCAATACACGCACCTATCAGGATCTATGCAACTCCATGCAAAAAGCAACAGCATCATGCGTGTCTGACTCACTTCATTGCAGCTTACGCCTGAACAATCCAAAGAATTTTAGCAGTCGCGGGGATATTGAGCGGTTTATTCATTAATAATAATAATCCTTCATTTCATTTACTATACACAAGCGGTATAGCATTTCCGGAATGAAGTCCTGGTCAACAAGAGGCTGCCGATTGAGTGAGTGATAGACAGCTGCAGGACTGAAGTCCGGGACGTAAGGATCAGAGGTTCAAAATGATGGCTATTTCACCACTCCCCCCTTTGCCAAACAAATCGGTGAGATAACTGTAAGTCAGGTGATGTGCGAGAATCGACCGGTTGAAATCTGTGTTAAGAACCCAGTCAATGGATGGCAGATGGGCTTCCACTCAGCCATCTCATTGCCGCGAGGACAGGCTTTTGTTAGAACTAAGGGCTTTGATTGAGAGTTCCAATCGTTCTCGTGCTTGGCGGCTGAACATCCTACCAGTGCTCGTCCAACATCTTCCATGACCTGCACGAACACAAAAAATTCCCTACTGCATGAGTCATCACGCAGGATAATCTGGGCCCTTGCAACAAGCGGGGGGGGGGGGGGTAGTGATAAATGAACTATTGCTCAGAGCTCCCTCTGTTTCACTAAACCATTATCTCCTGTCCCCAACCAGCTCTCTTTGCCCCCACTTCCTGTTCATATTGCTCGCACTGATAATACGCTCGATACTCGCAACGGTTCATTTTCAGGTGGTGTCGCAAATAATCCTCACTCTCATAACTCACCTCTTGTCAAGCCTCGTTAACCTCTGAATCTCGACTCGCTTAACGTGAGTACACGCATGCAAATCGGTCAGCAGGTGTGCCCGGGGCTCACAGCTGACGCCCTGACAACTGATGTCAGCAGTGTCGGTGAAATGTGTATCCAAGACTCGAGCAGTGTGATTCAACTAACTGCTACTGGTATGTCTTCGACGTATTTACTGCGTACTTCACGAGATGAAGTAGCTCGAGCTGTAGGTCAACGTGGTGTAGGACTAGTCTTCAATGACAAAGCCAAGACTGCTTTTTTAGACTAGATATCGGTTAATAGTCGTTTTGTGCTGTAAGACTCCAAGGGTCAGTCGGCGTTTGAAAAGATAGTTGTGTTAAGCACAGTTTGATTGTGATCTCGGCATACGCTCCAACGAATTGCAGTTCTGATATGCAGAAGGATGAGTTCTACGATGAACTCACCACCTTCGTTAGCAGAAGCAAATAGTTTGACATTGTAGTGCTAGCTGGTGGTTTTATTGCACAAGTTGGCAAACTTAATGCATCAGAAGCTTGATTAGGTGGGCGTTGTGCCTTACCCACTCAGCGCACGTTTGTCTGAACCAGAAGTTCACAATACTTACAAACAGAAACTATCACATACACTAGGAACTACGACGAACAGTAATGTAGATGAGCAACGTCCCCAGATCAAACAAGCGATGCACGTGCCAGCAAGTTTTTCCTGTGGTCCTGGATCCGATTTTCATCAAAGACACTGGATTTCTGAGGAGTCATTGAGCCTAATGAAGCAAAAATGTCAGCTCTCGAACTGTAAGATGATGAATAAGATACGAAGATATCTATAAAAAAAGCAAGTCCTGAAAAGCCTTCAAAAGGATTGCGAGAATTGGTGGGCCAAGGCAGCCAGAAAAATGGAAGTAGTAGCGCCTCAGGTAACAGTCAAAGACTGTTCAAACTTATTCGCGATACCGGTGGACAGCAAACCCTGGTCAGTGAAATGATATGCGATAGAAATGGAAAGCCTACTCATGGCAAATAGCAAATGCTCGACCGTTGGGTTGAATGCTTCGAGGGTCGGTTTAGCCCGCCGCGCCGCATTGCGAAATCTTCAGGATATGGGCGTCGAACTTGAAAACAGTGAAAAGCTGTGACCTAGATTATGCGGACGACTCTGTCTGTCTGTTCGAATGTACGGAGCATTCGCAACGTGCACTAGATAGACTCGCGAGAGCTGTAGCTCCATTCGGCATGCGCTTTGCACCTTCAAAGTGTAAATAATGTTGCAAATTTGGACGTCAACCGTTCCGAGCTTGATGCTCAATGGGTGGTGCTGGCAGTTTTCGACCACTTCACTTACCTCGGAAGCAGCCTGACGAAGGATGGGAGCACAGCAGTAGCGGTGAGCACGCGGATATCCAAGGTTCGAGCGACGTACGCCGGACTGAAGCACTTGTGGCATCGACGTGGTGTTTCACTGAAGTTGAAAAGTTGTGTGTATTGTGCGGCAGCGCCCCCAGTCCTGTTGTATGGTTGTGAGAAATGGATTCTGCATGCGGAAGATGCACACCCCCAAGGGGCTTTCGACCATCGATGTTCATGTAGTATCGCTAAGATTGGATGGAATGACCGAGTGAGCAATGCTGAAGTCAGAAATCAAGTATTGGATACCAGTTCAGAGAATGTTCTATCACAACGTATCCAGCTTAGTGGAATTCGTTGATTGGGACAGGTTACGTATGTTAAACACGTCTACCGTGCCATGCCCTGTTTACGTTTCTCCTAGGGAGTGGAAGAGACCACGTGGAGGTCAACCTATGACGCGGCAATGAGGAATAAGAAAATGTACAGCAAACTCAGGAAAAGAAGGTGCCTCACGTCTTCGTCATTGGGGTCCAAAAAATCCGTCAACCAGTTAGCTGGAGACACTGAAGGATATGACAGCGAACCCTGAACAGTGGCGATCGTATCGTCACTTTCTGTCGAATCAGAATGATTGACCAGTGTGCGTTTGTGTAGTTAGACTGTGTAATCCATGTGTTGGCTCTCAGAACGTTCTTTCCTCCTCCTCCCCCCCCATGTAGGTCTACTGCCTGCCCATCTTGTACATTCATGCTTTCTAACTCAGCATGCAACATGGTGAGAAAGGCAGTGGTCAGCGGGGCTCGCCCTGCTTTGTGACGCCGTACGACGATAATGAAGATGAACAGTCGACAGCGGATTGATGACACTGATCGACACGCTTAGAAAGAAAACCTACTAGTGGTTGGTCGTATTACGGGTTGACCAGAAAGGACCATCGCCAAACTATCTGGTCTAGTTAGATTCTGTGCGACAAATAGCCAAGGTCACCGAACACCCTACTCAAACATTGTTGTGCGCTACTAAAACAGATGGTTAGGAATGCAGAGACGTCTTATTCAAGTCAAAGATTTCCTTTGTTTGACCAAAATGAACACATTTTCAGTGATAAGTTATCAGCTGCACACCCCAGCAATAGTAATTAGGATTCGGCACTCAATCGTCTGTACCTGTGAGTTGTAGGCCTATACAGAACAAAAGGAAAAGTGGGCAATTTTACCACTGGCTTCAAGCAGCCCTGAAGGCGAGAGAACGTTATTTCGTTTTTAATTTATTTTAATCCCCTTTTTCACGTCAATTGAACCAAAGTAAATTCGGATTACTTTTGACGATTAAGTATTGGCGATCGTTTTTCTGAAGTGTTGTTAACTCCATTAGAAGAATCTCGATGTAAAAGATGCATGTAGCTGGAGCGCCACTAATCGGTTTCTATTCTACGCATCCTCCTTGAAGGCTAATCATTTTACACTCGTCTTAATTCTGACTCAGTTCACCTGTTCTTTCATAGGTCTAATACTATTTTTTCTCGTGGTCTTTTTCTTTTCTGTGCTGTGCATAACACTGACTTTCCTTTCCGCACTCGATGCTTTTCACTACTGACCGCCTTCCATCATGTAATTAGGTCCCAGCTCACCTTACACGTGGCGAAAAAAACTGCTCACAACACAAAGGAATAATTTATGAGAGCAATAAACGCGAAGTGTAAGGCGAGAAGGATTTTCGGGAGATATAACATAGGGCAATTTTGAGTTATACCTGTAATTAACTTTGAGGGATAAAAACCTTTGCAATGCTGTTGCACGCTTTATGATGCCTCACTAGGAACGGCAGAATGGGGAAGAACTCAACAGTGTTCCAAAGGAAGTGGACAGTTTAATTCGTACACTCATAACTGATCACAGGCTCAACCATGAATCGGGAACGTACAGGAATCATTATTTGCGTCAGAATCTGTCCCCATGCTTCATTAACACTGCACAGTGATAAACAATTAGACGTACGTCAGTGAACGCTGCGTTGCTAACCAGAGGCATAAACGAGGAACAAAATTTTAGGCAGTAGACTCATAAGTAAGATAAGAACAACAAACGAATATCAGCATGGCGATTGTACGGAATAAATAGTATCGGTAGCGCACGCATACATTCATTCTCAAACAGAAGGACGTTGACAGAATATGATAATGAGGTCGCCGCTCCGCACGGTTTCTCATCATTCGGGCTCTCTAACCAACAGATGATGGGATCTAGTGGACTCTGACCAGAGACAAGGGGCACCTACTGTCCGACATATCCGTGTAGTAATTTCCTTCATATCGCCTGATGCAAGAAATGAAAACAGTGTGCGATGCGGCAGTTGTTTCTTAGCCATGCGTGGCACGAGTTCTAGTCAACGAAGTTTACTTAATTTGATTGGAGTGGAATAACAGGTCATCTGATAATGAGCCGAATTCCAGACGAATTGCCTCGGTTTCGTTAACCCTGACTAAATCTTATCCCTGCTGGATTTCCCAGAGTGGTGGTCGAAACTTTCTAGCGGGTGAATATTAATCATACACAAGTCTCATAACGGTACAGCAGCCTGATAAATACGACGTTTCCGCATCAGTAAAGCGTTAGGTTGACGCTACAAATGAATCAGTCCAGTGTGCCTTGAGTATGTGGTAGACATTAATCCCCAGTCACGCGACTCGGTACTCTATCTGACATTGGGACTTCATGTGGTTCTCCAATCCAAGTCTCAGAGTCTGGCTGCCGGTCATTCTTCATAGTACAGTGAGCCTTTGTGGATACGGGATATACCTCCTCCACTGCACTCATGAGCAAGCATATAATAAAAGAATGTGCGCATTCCCTATGCGTAAGGTACTTCCATCATTCGTAAGGTAGTCCATTACACTCAGGTCCTCGTCGAGAACTGTTGAAATGGAAATAATTGATATCGGACATTGAGGCAACATTTTCTCATTTGAAAACTTAAGGCGTATGAAGAAGGAGCCATCGTATTTATGACGTCAAATGCTTGTTTGTATAACCAGTTGACTGGAAAATACAAAAGATACTCCGAGAATTGAGTGGTTGGAAACTCCATGAATCGACTGATCGGCATGAAAGCAAACCAAATGCCAGAGGGGCAATCTACTACCCTATCAGAAAGTCCTGTACAAATGTACAGGCTCGTGAGCGTTAAATATTTTGGGACCAAAAACCGTGAACAAGATCCAGTTGGTTTTTCCTAACTTACCTGTCAATCTTGACAAAGTTCCAAACTCCAAAATCATTGTTCCAACACCAGCTACACATGTAACCGGTGTCTCATTCAGGGGAACACCATTGGAGGCTAAGTTAACCGTTCCATAGGGCATCCCGGTTGGTGTATCAAAAGCTGGCAATAATTTGGATGCAAACAATTCCGCATATCGAAGCAGAGGTCCAGAACATGGCCATGTGGATTCCACTTCAAAGCCAGCACGTCGTGAAAATAAATGAGCGGATAGTAGGCCACCCACGACTGACGGATAAATTAAGTACACAACAGAAGGGTTAGACAGATAGATACGAGCATGAAGACTACTGATCTGCAATCACTAACCTCGGATGTTTGTTTCGAACACAGAAATGTTCACATTACGATTGATATCTAAATGATCGAGTAACATTCTGCTGGCACGACGAAATTCGGTGTGATTTTCCAGAATCACGAGAGTATCGAGAGCATCCACAAGGGTGAGAGCATAACTACCCCACGTGTCGTGACCATCACAGGTGAGAGGACGTAGTTCATCCAAGGGATAAGCATGTGTCATATAACCATTATAAGCGTGATAAAACATACGTTTCACCCGATTTCTAAACAATAATTAAGTGGAACAGTCGAACACACCTCAGGACTGCCATTTCCTCCGAGTTAGTGCAAGTCACTACATTGCAGCACAAAAGGTAGAAGAAAAGCTTCGAACTGACGAGACGCATGGTTTGCTAAAAAAGAGGGGTAAATCCTTTCTCAGACAAAATAAATCAAACAACTGATTAAGTTCTTCAGCACCACAAAATATGATAATACAATTCAAAGCAAGCCCAAGACCCCAGTGCTATGAGAAATACGAATAAATTCAATTAGTGGATCAGGAAGCGTAGGAAAGAACTCAAAACAAAGGTCAAGATGATTTTCAGTGGCGAATCCACTATATATTTGAAACCTATAAAAAAATCCTCGAATTGGCGGAAATGTCACTGTTATAGAATATCTCGAGTTCTGATTTGTACAAAAATCCTTAAAGGATTAAAGAAGTAGATCCTTTTATGAAGGGTGTGTTGGTGAAGCTATTGCTTGAAAGCCACTCGGGACATTTATATGCCATGTCAGCGCACACGTGCAATAGAAGGGGATATCCTATAACCCCAAAGGCCCACTGCTCTGTTGTGTCAATCTCCTCACGTTTGCTTACTTTGTTTATATTACGCGTCATATGTTGTACCACTTTCTATTTCAACTGCCGTACCTCCGGTGTTAGACGGATAAAATCCTACATTTGTCCTCCAGACTCTCAGTCGATACAAGACAAGACAAGAAGATGCTTTATGTGCCCCTGACGGTTGCTTACTGTGAAACATACGTAACAAGTTACTCGTCTAATAACACGTTAGATCGTTATTTTCGATGGGACAAATTCGACAGTGATATAAACGCTTTCGTACTTCAAAGCAGTGGATTCACTACCTCAGCACTTTCAGAGCTTTTATGGAACCAGTTCAGTCAAATGATTCTGACAACCTTGATGTACGAAACAAATTCTTTTTGCAGTCATTCTAAGAGTATATTCCAGAATGCAAGACCATTGAAAGTGCCATCTCATTCCCCCAGCCATCGTACGCGCACCCTCAGAAGTGTCACTTTCGCTCCGTAACTACTTGCTGCATGTAAGCAAGATTGCGGCAAAGCATTGTGCAGTTCGTTCTGAGTGTTAAGCCCTCGACGAAAGACTGCGACTTCCGCTCGGTATCCGCCGAAGGCTATCGTACACACGATACGCGCGAAGCACCGATCAATCGGGAAACACTCCTTATCTTTCTGCTCTCCATCCTTTACGTTCCAATTCTAAATGCGTACGAGTAGCCACAATGAGCCGTGACTGTGAACTTGTAGCTCTCGGAAAGGGTAGCAAATTGAAAACAGGGGAAGAAAGAGAATCTTTTCTCCGACCTAAGCATCCTCTTCACTTAGCTGCTTTCAACGTCCGCACACTTTGCCAATCGGGGCAACAGGCTGCCCTAACTAGGACTCTTGAAACCTTTAACATAGACGTGTGTTGTGTCTCCGAAACACGCATACAAGATGCAACTTTAGTGTTAATACTTCGTTCCCCTGATACAACCTCGGATTCTCGTTTCACTCTTCGCGTGTCGGGTAATTCGGCGTTTAGTGCTCGTGGTCAGGCTGGCGTTGGCATCGCTCTAAGCGTGAAGGCTGAGCGTGCACTGCTCGAATAGATCCCAGTCAGCAGCCGTCTGTGTATAGTTTGGTTGAATGGTTTTGTGTATGTCAACAACAATAGACTGAAGCGCCGATGCCTGTTCATCGTTTCTGTGTATGCCCCAAATGACCGTAGCTCTCCTGAGACTAAAGACAAATTCTACTAGAATTTGTCTCAACTGCTTCGCAGCGTGCGCTCTAAGGACATCATAGTTGTTGATTTCAACGCTCAAGTCGAAAGCCCAGACGAGACGGAGAGGAATATGGGAAGCCGATATTGCGTTCCAGCCGATCGAACTGATAACGGTGATCGACTCATTCAACTATGTTCGGACCATGGACTATTCCTAGCGAGTACAAATTTATCTCACAAAAAGCGACATCGGCTAACCTGGCGTCCTCCTGCGCCTTCACAGCGTTGGACTCAGATCGACCATATTGCTATCGGTTACCACTGGCGCGGATCAATTCAAGACTGTCAATCATTTTGGCCCACGTCTGTAGATATTGATCACGCTCTTGTCCGCGCGCGCTTCAGCTTGCGCCTCATCGGTGGCCGAAGCAACGCTAAAGCAAACCGCCGCCCGCAGCTTCCACTGGACGATAACCAACGATCTGCTTTCCGAACAGAATTATCCACCAGGTTACCGATGCAGTCAAATGCCCAGGACCCAAAAGAGCGATGGACAAAGATCAAACAGGCTTAATGTGCGGCTGCTGATGCTACCTAAGGTCCAACAACTAGACGCACCCAAAAACGATGGATATCTGTATCTTCAACTGCACTTTTAGATATGCGCAAAACGATTCCTTCGTATTCCAGATACGATGAGGCACGAAGATGTCTTAAACGCCAGCTGATTCAGAGCCTGAGAAATGACCATGAACAGTTGTGGATTGCAAAGTATAGGGAGATGAAAAAAGCTACGGCGATTGGCAACAGCCGCATTCTTTTCCGTCTGATTAGACAAACCGGTCCACGTAAATCAGGTGTTAGCGAATTGGTCAAAGAGGCGAACGGCTCACTGAATCAAACTCAGGAGCGTCGTCTAATTCGTTCGGCAGAGCATTTCGAGATGCAGTTTATTTGATCTTTATCATCTTCAGGTTTGCTCACTAGCGCAATGAGTACAGCTCTTGTTGTAGATACCAATCCTCTGTCAGAAGTGGAGGTTCCTTGTGAGGTGAGCTATCTTAACCAACATAAAGCTGCCGGACCGGATGGGTTGCCTCCGTCTACTTTCAAAGACGATGGCCCAACACTTCCACTGGAGTTGACGACACTTCTCGGTTTGATATGGGAGAAGGAACAAGTTCCAAAGAGTTGGTGTGAATCGGTGATCGTACCGATTTATAAGAAGAGCGACAGGTCTCCTGTGAAAACCACAGAGGAGTAAGTCCGGTTAGCATCGCATCCAAACTGCTCACTGGTATTATTCTTCACCGCTTATCTAGTGCCCGCGAACAGTAGTCGCGCGAGAATCAAGCTGGGTTTAGACCTGGTCGAGGTTGTATTGATCACATCTTCATTCTTCGATAAGTTTTAGAACATAAACACACCTTCCGTAGGCACACTATATCAGTTTTTCTTGGTCTTAAAGTGGCCTTTGACTCAGTCGACCGCACAGTTCTCTGGCGCTGCATTTTGTTGAAGGGTGTACTAGAGAAATTCATTTCCATCGTCAAGTTCCTTTACATTAATAGTCGAAGCCGAGTTCGGGCTTACGGTGATCTTTCACCCAAGTCCACCACGAGAAGTGATGTATGTCAGGGTTGCTTCTTCTCTCCTTTTCTCTTCAACTTTGTGATTGAAATGGTCCTTTTTTCAGGTGAGGATAGTGGCATTGTACTTTTCCCGTATGAAAAGGTTTTAGACCTTGAGTATGCTGACGATATAGTTCTTCTAAGTGAAGATCCAGGTAAGTTACACGCCTTTCTAGACAGCTTGACGGATTGCGTAGCAATGTTCGGTATGTGTTTTGCACCTTCAAAGTGAAAGATGCTGTTGCAGGACTGCTTTGGTTTAACCCTAAACCTTTCAGTGTCTTGGGAGACTATAAACGTAGTAGACGAGTTTTGTTATCTGGGGAGCTGCATTTCACCCGAAGGTCGGATATTGGATGAGGTATCTCTGCGTATACAGAAAGCTCGTTTGGCATTTTCCAATCTGAGTCAACTGGGGCGTTAACATGGCATCCGTTTACCCATCAAAGGCCGAACGTACGCTGCAGCAGTCAGGCCCGTGCTTCTGTATGGTTCGGAGACATGGCCACTGCGGGTGGAGGGCATACGAAGGTTGGCGGTATTTGAACACCGATTTCTTCGTAGTATTGTTCGAATCTGATGGGAACACCGTGTGAACAATGCAGAGGTTCGGCGGAAAGTCTTAGGTTCAAGGATCAAATCATTAGATGCAACACATAAGCTCACCAGGCTAAGATGGTTGGGACATGTGTTACGCATGTCCTCTGACAGGATCCCTCGGTGTGCTGTGTTTACTGGGGCGGGTACCGGTTGGAAGATGAGTAAAGGTGGTCAGTTAATGACATGGAAGAAAGATAAGAAAAGCCTAACTGGTGGACTTAACCGTGTAGGGCGTGTTAGACTTCCTGGGTGGGGTCCAAGAGACCATCCCACCCAACAGTTAGATACGTTGGGGGATATGGCTTAATGCCGCGACCAGCGGTGCCCTTGCATTCGCAAACTTTCTTCATTGGCTTAATTCTATTATTTTTTCTCTTGATTACATGCTTGCGCATGAGTGCAGTGGAGGGGGTATACACTTCATAGCCACGAGGGCTCACTACACTATTGGGGATAACCGGTAACCGAGCCCTGAGACTTGGAGTGGCGAAGAACCACATAAGGTCTCATTAGGTTAGGTGTGGTAACGATCCGGACGACAGAGGATAACCTTCTACCACCAAAGTAACCGGTGATGGCGGGGATTCGAACCTCGGAATTCCGGGGTGGTAAGCAAACGCTCTAAACTACTCGACCACCATCGGTCAAATGTAGTTATCCTCTTAGTCCTCTGATACTCTTCTCTCCCCCATTACTTCCCTTTGAGATTACCGCTAGGAGACAGCAATCAAAGCCACCGCACCCAGTGCATGATTAATAGTTGTCTGAACAGAACAGAACAGAATGCTAGTATGGATGTAGAACAAGGTCTTTTCCGCGGGGTATTAAACGAGTCTTAGCATCGAGAGTCTCACTCAAATGGTTTGCCCTTTTCTAGCAGAGAATGCAACGGGAAGTCAATCTAGGCGAAGTTTGTTACGAATCTACAGTAGAACGGTCCCAACTCAGAGAAGCTTCTCACTTCTTCCGCGGTTCTTGGTGTGGGTTATGATGTAACCTGTTCGATTATCTCTGAGTCCGTGCGGATGTCAGCAAACGAGATTGCGTCTCAGATAGATCACCTGTGGTTGTATGAAATTGCACTTTTCCAGCTTCAATCGGAGACTTATTTCCGCTAGTCATTCCGGTAAAGCTTCGAAATTGTTCAAATGCTCTTTTCCCGAGGTCCCGTATACAATAATGTCGTCCAGATACACCAGGCATTTATGCGAGGTTAGGCCTTGCAATGCTAGTTGCATCAAGCGTTGTAATGTGGCGGGGGCATTTACCAGTCCGAAGAGCATATTGCAGAACTCGTATAACCTCGAGGGTGTATAAAACAACCGTTTCAGGTCAATCCGCCTCATCCGTTTCCACTTGCCAGTATCCCGGCGTTAGGCTCACAGAACCGAAACATGTTGAATGGGCTAGAGCGTCGAAGAGGTCAACCACTCTGAAAAGTGGAAAGGCGTATTTTGGGGTCATCTGGTTCAATTTGCGATACTCCACACACAACCAGAGCCTGCCATCTTTTTTTTCTTACCAAGACTATGGGGGCGGACCACGGGGATTTGGATGGATAAATTACTTCACTTTCTCCCATCTGCTTGATGGCCTCTAATAGTTCAGGCATCCAAAACAACAGTATGAGTCGTGGGGGAATCTTTATAGGTGGGGCATTCCCCGTGTCTATTCGATGTTTTAGTAGGTTCGACCGTCCCAGCTGTGCGTTATTCCACGTGAAGATGTCGGCACGTCTTTGGTGTATGCGTTCCAGTTCATCGGCCCACTCGGCCTTCACTCCCAGTGCATTGGTTTTGATTAGTGTCGGGATATCCACTCGATCTGCGGGAACGGACGATGGGTTTGATACGGAGAAGTTCGTCTTTGTTTTCTTAGTGACGTTCCTTTTAAGTGGTATTGCATCGGACGTTGTCTTCAACAGAAATGCCGTCAGATCAGTGAACCATGGGTCTTCTGCCAACTATGCATTCGAAAGGCAGATCCGGGGATAGTATGACTTTGTTTCATTCGATAGGTTCTCATTTGGCATTCCGCGTGAAGTATTCCGTTCGTCCACATAACAAAGCCATTTGCCGCAATAAGTTGATTATGCTAGGTGTTCCGTAGTGCACCCTGTATGCCCCGGGGCGGCATCTGGTCGTATCAGACTATGTGATGAACCGGTGTCTATGAAGCCATAAATAACTACCATCATCATCATACAGCGTTAAACGGTAGGAGAAGCTTCACTGACCACTGCCTTTTTCACCATGTTGCAAGCTGAATTAAAAAGTTTGAGTGTACAAGATAGACAGGCAGTGGAGCTACATGGGGGGAGGAGGAAAGAACGTCCTGAGAGCCAACACATGGATCACACAGTCTAACTACACAAACCACATAAAGCTGCCGGACCGGATAGGTTGCCTCCGTCTACTTTCAAAGACGATGGCCCAGCACTTCCACTGAAGTTGAAGACACTTCTCGGTTTGATATGGGAGAAGGAACAAGTTCCAAAGAGTTGGTGTGAATCGGTGATCGTACCGATTTATAAGAAAAGCAACAGGTCTCCTGTGGAAACCACAGGGGTGGAAATTTTGTTCAGTGTCAGTTTATATATATACTGAACGTAAAGATTCTCAAATCCCACCTCCAGGTCTAGTTGTTTACTTCGGCTGCTTGGACAGCAGAATGTGGGTCCCAAGGATAACATCTCAAGCAACCTTTTGTCTCACTGGAAGTCAGATGAATTGTGCACAAAACTTTCAGGGTTCGATGGGAACTCACTCGCTGGTTTTCGATTCTTTTATTCGTTTCGATAGTATTTCACGTTTCCGATTCACTTGCTTTTGTACAATTGACTGGACGTATTCCTCAAAGGATTGAATCTCTTCCAATGTTAATTGATCAAGAACACGGAAGATGACACAAATGTCCATTCTAAATCCACGATGTTTACGCATAGTATCCTGCTCATTAAGTGCATGGCGCCGAAGTGCTACACTCGATATGAATATCCGGTTTCTTTTAAGACAAAAATGTACTGCTTCGGAAATATAGACTCGTTAATACACTGTTCGAGAAACTGAACGTGAGCTCTCGCCAGTGCCAGTTTCGTACAGAACTTAATGTACTTGTTAAGTTCTTTTAGTACGTCCGGGTCTTTGGCCTGTTTCAGTCGTCTGATGATTCCCAATGAGCACATTTTGAGAAGACAGGTGGGCGAAAAAGAAAACGGGGTAGCAATGGGCTCCCCACTCGGACCACTGTTTGCCGACGTCTTTATGGCAAAGTTGGAAAATGGCCCACTGGAATCAACGACCCATAGATGTTGTTTATACAGACTCTATGCAGATGACATCTTTTGTGTGACCAATTCCTCAGATCAGATAGGTCGACTGTTAAGTTCGTTTAATTCATTTCATGACAACTTGCAGTTCGCTAATGAAAACGGAATCAAACAGCACGATAGGCTTCTTGGATATTCGGATGAATCGTGGTGAAGATGGTTCAATCAGTCGTTCAGTACACAGAAAGGTGACGTGGAATGGACATTACATCCATTTCCAAAGTTTCGTGCCTCTTAAGTTGAAAAGGAATCTAATTAGGTGTCTCCTAAAAAGAGCAAGATGAATACGCTCAGAGGACACAATTGAGGAAGAACTCCGAACGGTGCGAAGGATTTTCACGCAGAACAGCTACCCGGACCGCCTAGTTGATAAAATGATGCAGATAGAGCGGAAAACTCCAAAAGAGTCCATGGTGGAAAGGAAGTCAGCATACATAACTTTGCCATTCAAAGGCGACGCGTTGGCAGAGAAAGCCCAGAGAAGATTGTCAGGCGTCATCAGCAAAACATTTTACGCAGCTAATCTGCGGATGTTGTTCCAATCCAGACCAGCAGTGACTTTGCGGTTGAAAGACAAAATACCCGATTCTGCAGCCTCATTCTGTGTGTACTCATTCACTTGTTCCTGTGGGACAATGTACATCGGTCGCACGACCAGGCGTTTGTCTGAAGATATCCGTGAACACCACCCTGCATGGCTGAACACTGGAGCAATTAAATCGCTCACTAGCGCAGTCGTTTCACACCTAGCTGAATCCAGTCACACAGTAAACGTGTCCGAGGCTTTCCGTGTTCTGTATAGGATTCGGGGTCGACAATCAAGACAAGCAAAACGTCGCATCCTGGCCACTGTTGAGGCTGTCGGCATCCACCTACACAACCCCCCTCTGTGTGCCCAAAAACAATTTGTGTGTGCTCTTAAGCTGCCCTGGCCCTCCTTCCACTCTACAACAGGCCACAGACCAGATGAGAACTGACATAATATGCGAGGAAAAATCCACATCCGGTCTTTATTAGGCTTGGATTGCAATTATTTTTCATGTCACCAATAATCTCTATGACTTCCTGTTTCTCTAGTTGGTCCAATTTCTAAACTTGTCGTAATATATTGTGATGTAATGGCATGAGTATGAATCACTGAAAACGAGCTTGTTCGCCAATCTATCTTCTCGAAATTGGAGTTACTGGCGAGAAGTAAATAATCATTTCTCGCGGTTTTTTCGACGTGTTAGGCGTTCCCAACCCTAGCCCATTTGGGCGCTGGTGGCGCTGCCCAACGCATGTCAATAGAGTTGCTCAACGTTGTGATGGGCAAGCCCAAAGTTGTCGTAACCCTAGCCCATTTGGGCAGACGTTGGGCAATACTGCGTGGGAAGTAGCAGTGATCTTCCCCCTGAGGGTTCAGTTCAGTTCAGTTCAGTTTGCACAGGACTTGGTGTGGCTAGAGCCAATCGTGTGTCCAGATAGTTGTGTTGTCGGCGCGTTTCCGTAGCTCCCAACACTGCGTGATTTTTCTTTTTCTGAAAGGCAGAAATTTTGTGCAGTATCAGCCCTGGCAGAGTAAGGTGGAAACAATAAGTAGATTGCATCTGACCCTAAAAGCTGCTTAACATAACTCGGGGTATACTGCCACCCAACATAGGTCTACTGCTTTCTTAAAAGCCTTCACTGTTGTGGTATTTATGACCTCTTCCGGGAGCTTATTCCAATAGGGTACCACTCTATTTGAGAAGTACTTCACCCTAATTTGGAGCCTCGAATGCTTCCTTTGTAATCTAAGGCTATGCCCCCTTGTACCTCTCTCGGGGATCAGAGAGAAAAGGTCTTCTCGTCTTATTCCTGACAGTCCTTTCATTACCTTGTGAGTTGCCGCGTGGTTTGAATTTTCGAATTGCTCTCAGTGTTAAGCATTTTTGCATTGTTTGGTGGAATAACACACGTTATTTCGCCAAACTGACGTATCGTAATTAGTATTTCGGTACGCGTACTTTTTGAAGAGTTCACTCTCTTCAGAAGAGTTTATTCTCTTCAAAAAATTGAGTATACCTTTTGGTGTCCTTTTTGGTGTTTTTTGTTGGTGTCAGTGCAATTGATACCGGCTAACATCTTTTTGTGGCGCTTTTTCTAGTGTACCGTTTTTGTGGAACTTTTTAGTGTGCGGGTTTGCTGCACCTGCCTTAGTGTACCGTTTGTGTCTGTTCAAAAGGTTGTGTTATTGTCCCACTGGTTTTCGAGACGAAATGAATGGGACAGAGGTTGATCCCATTGGTCAGGCAGTAAGCTGTGGGAACAAGGAATGCACGGACCTGGTGCAAGATGAGGGAATTCAATGCGACCAATGTTGCATTTGGTTTCATCAAAAGTGCTCCAAGCTGGAAGAGAAAGACTTCGAGCTGCACCTCATGTACCCATCGCTAAAGTGGATATGCGCCCACTGCTTTGCGTTTGCAAGCGAGTGCTCGCGTATAATTCGAGGCGAACTAGGGAAAGGGGACTCGAACGTGAAGCTGATGCCAAGACTAAAGAGAGCCAGTTCGATCCATAGCCTAGAGGGAAAGGAAAACCGGGTGACAGAGCACAAAAATAAAAAAGGAAACCCAAGCCAAAGGGCAAAGAAGGCAAAGAGGTAGCAGGACTCGCCAATGCGGGTAAAAGCCTCCTGACGGAAGTGGAATCCCTCAAGGAGCAGGTCAAACGCCTAAATCCTGAGGTGCAACGCATGAAGCGTGACACTGAGGTCATGGCAGACAGAAGTAGAAGACTGCTACTTCATAACCTTATGGAGAACATCGTAAAAGACGGTAGAATCAGGAAGGAGGAAAACCGCCGGCATGTGACTGAGGTTCTTAGGATGGCTGGCCTACCTCCTACGACACCAATAGTCAAGTGCCATCGAATAGGACTATGGCGAGGAGCACAACCAGCGCCGCCACGACCCCTTGTAGTTGTATTCCACAGTGTCTACTGGAGGGATATGCTGCTGTCCAGGGCGGGAGCAGTTGAGGGCAACAAGCAGGGAATGGTTAGGGTTACACCTGACAGCCCAGCATTTGTCAAACCGGCTAATGCCATAGTCTCGCTGAGAACGGGCACATCTGATCTAAAGAGGCCGAAGCTACATATAGCGAAACCGGAGATGACTCCTCTTGGGAAGTCAACACCTAAGGCCCAAGGAGTATTCCAGGTACCAAAGGTGGCTTTAGGCTCCGGTATACAAAAAGCCAAAGATCAGGAAGTCCGAAAGACCAAAAAGAAGGGGACTCACAGGGCATTCAGTCTGGTTGGTGTAGAGAACGTGCAGCCAGCCAGCCCGATTCTAAAGGAGACTCCAAAAAAGTCCTTTCTGGTGCAACCAGCGAAGTTGGAGGTATCAGCGGGAAAAGCCGAGGAAACCAGCTAGGCTGAGGTGGTCGCAAGACCATCCCGGGCCATCGGTACGGCAACTCAAAAGGGGGTAACGTCCTTTGTGCATGTCGAGCCTGACACCGGGTCGACGGGTGGAAAAGAAAAAGCCACGAAACTCAGAGTGTCACTCGATATGCAAGATGCCGCACCGCCGACACCTTTAGAGGCAAAAAACGGGGCATCACCTCGGAGATTGCGCCCGAGGATACCCTAGCCCTAGAATTAGCAATGAAGTCAGTAACGAGGACTAAGGAACCGTCAATATGGTACACCAACACCTGCAGTCTCCAGGGAAAAAGAGGGGAGTTGACGGCTAGGATCGCAGAGTCTGATGTCGTTGCGTTGACGGAAACGTGGATAAAGCGCTTCCAGGGCTACGCTGCCTACAGACAGGATAGAACCGATGGAAGGCAGGGGGGCGGAGTGGCACTTCTAATACGCACCGACATAGGCCATTGGGAGGCTCCGATCAACTTAGTCTCCGGTAATGTACAGGTCAGATCTTGCTTTATCAGGATTGAGGGGCGTACAGTATGCATTATCTGTATCTACAGGGCACCGCTAGCCACAGTTGAAGAAGACGTTGAGCTCTTGCAAATGCTGGATGCGGTGCTGGCACAGACAAAGGAGTTCATCTTATTAGGGGATCTCAACCTACCCGAAATTAACTGGGAAAGCGGGATCGCACCAAGGGGATCGACGGGCGACAAGTTTGTGCAGTGGGTCCAGTTACATGCACTTACGCAGCATGTGACACAGGCCACTAGACACAGAGGTGGACAGCACCCGTCTCTCCTTGACTTAATCATCACGCGGCACCATCAGGACGTTAAGGAAATCAAGTGGGAAGAGCCACTTGGAAAAAGTGATCATGTAGCCCTAAGGGTCACACTAAGACTAAGCAAAGGCGCCGAAGGAAATCGTCTTACGTAGGCGCTATGGAATAATCAACATAGGTGAACTAAAGAGGGCGGCGGAGGAAATTCAGTGGACACCGAGACACACAAACGCCTCCGTAGAGGAACTCTGGGAGACCATCAAGATGGGGCTACTCGAACTTACAGATGAGTTCGCACCCCTGACGGCGGCAAGCAATAGAAATCTACCCCCATGGTGGAAGTCAAAAGTCCGCAAGGCCATAGTTATTCGTAGGCAACGATGGGCGGCGTACAAGCTGTACAGAACTCAGGGGGCATGGAATAGCTATAAGATGGCTAGGAACAGAGCTCAGGAGATCCAAAGAGTGGAGAAATATGCCCTCGAGCGTCGGTTAGCTGCGTCGGTCCGCACAAACCCAAAGCGATTCTACGCCTACGTGCAATCTCACAAACGTATGAGAGAGAGCGTAGCAACTTTGGAAGGAGTACAGAGACGACTAGCTCTAAACGACGAAGACAAGGCTGACATGCTCTTGGAATTCCTCAAGAGCATATATCGACCAGAAAATAGTTTGGAGGGAAGAATGGAGGGCCCACAGACGCCTCCAATACCCGAACTTACTGTAGGAGAAGAAGAAGTGTACGCGGAGTTGCAAGTGTTGAATAGAAATAAAGCTGCAGGTCCAGACGGGATTCATCCAGCAATCGTACAGCCTCTGGCCGAGGTCCTGAAGGCTCCGGTGACGAAGCTGTATGAAACGTCACTTAGAGAGGGAACTGTGCCGGGAGACTGGAGGAGAGCAACAGTGGTAGGCATTTACAAGAGTGGACCCCGGCAAAAGGCCGAAAATTACCGGCCGGTTAGCTTGACTTCAGTACTGTGTAAGTGCCTGGAGCGAATAGTCAGGAAACAGATCTCTAGGCATTTGGTTCAACACAACCTCATATCAAATGCTCAGCATGGGTTTGTGGCAGGACGATCCTGTCTGACGAATCTCCTGCTGTTCCTTGATGAGGTAACCAAGCGTCTGGACGAAGGGCAATCGATTGCGGTCTGTTACTTGGACTTCAGCAAGGCGTTTGATTCCGTGAACCACAGATTTCTGGACGTCAAACTGCAGTCCATGGGAATTGTTGGAAAGGCAAGACAATGGATAAGTAGTTTCTTATCAGGGCGAACCTTTAGTGTTAAGGTGGGGAGTCATGTTTCAAAACCGGAAGGTGTAACAAGTGGGGTGCCACAGGGCTCGGTGCTCGGCCCTCTGCTCTTCCTCATCTTCATCAACGACCTAGCATGTGGGCTTACGAACCCCACCTTTATGTTTGCCGATGACGTCAAGATATCTGGAGTAGATGTAGAACTTGACGTGTTAGCCGTACAAACCTGGGCACGTAAATGGGACCTTCCACTAAACCTCACCAAGTGTCAATGCTTGACCACAAATACAGGGTCTGGTGAGATTGGTGTGGGTTCGTTGCAAGTGGTCTCGCAGGTCAAAGACTTGGGCGTTATAATGGACAACAGCTTTAAGCCGTCAAAGCAGTGCACTTCAGCAGCCAATACAGCCAGGAGAGAACTCTTTCGAGTTAGATCCATTATTTCGTGTAGAGATCCGGAGATTTTCGTTCCGATATATCAGGCCATAGTTAGGCCGCATATGGAGTACTGCGTGCAGGCCTGGGCACCGTACTACCAGAAAGATATCGACTGTCTGGAGAAAGTGCAAGGGCTAGCCACTAGAATGATGGCTGGGCAAAGGGGGTGTAACTACACAGAGCGTCTCCGTGCCCTAGACCTGTTCTCGATGGAAAGACGGCGCATTCGCGGGGATTTGATAGAAACCTTCAAGGTAATGAAAGGACTGTCAGGAATAAGACGAGAAGACCTTTTCTCTCTGATCCCCGAGAGAGGTACAAGGGGGCATAGCCTTAGATTACAAAGGAAGCATTCGAGGCTCCAAATTAGGGTGAAGTACTTCTCAAATAGAGTGGTACCCTATTGGAATAAGCTCCCGGAAGAGGTCATAAATACCACAACAGTGAAGGCTTTTAAGAACGCAGTAGACCTATGTTGGATGGCAGTATACCCCGAGTTATGTTAAGCAGCTTTTAGGGTCAGATGCAATCTACTTATTGTTTCCACCTTACACTGCCAGGGCTGATACTGCACAAAATTTCTGCCTTTCAGAAAAAGAAAAATCACGCAGTGTTGGGAGCTACGGAAACGCGCCGACAACACAACTATCTGGACACACGATTGGCTCTAGCCACACCAAGTCCTGTGCAAACTGAACTGAACTGAACCTTGAAGGTTTCTATCAAATCCCCGCGGTTGAGCGTGTTCGATCTGTAAATGCACAACAGAAGGGAAAACTCTATGAGCCGAAGCTCAGTAAGTGTATCAACGGCACCAACACTTACATTACTCGAACAACAATATGGCGGCCTAAAACCTGGCCATTACAACCGTGTAACACGCAAGCAGCAGTGATCTTCCGCCGGGGGGTGAGCGTGGTTGATCTGCAAAAGCACAAAAGGGAAAAACTCCATGAGCCGAGGCTCAGTAAGTGTATCAACGGCACCAACACTTACATTAAACGAACAACAAGATGGCGGCCTCCACTCTGGCCGTTACACTGCTCCCCCTCAACGAAAGAACACTGTCCACAGTGTTACTTACTCCGCTATCACACCACAGGAGTACTCAGTTCCCTGGGACCACGCCTCGGGCAGGCCATTTTACAGGTTCACTGCCGATTACGCAGTACCTCAAAACTATACAACCAATCGGGCCTTCCGCTTTATTACTCCGTGCAGGCCAATTCAAAAGACCTCTACTGGGCCACATTAAGACCGTGTCACACTTCACAGAGCACAATTATCTGTACGGCCATTTTCAGGTCAATCACCAAGGCCTCCCATAACCTCCGGTCCCGGGTCGCGGCACCAAATTTGTAACACGCAAGCAGCAGTGATCTTCCGCCGGGGGGTGAGCGTGGTTGATCTGCAAAAGCACAAAAGGGAAAAACTCCATGAGCCGAGGCTCAGTAAGTGTATCAACGGCACCAACACTTACATTAAACGAACAACAAGATGGCGGCCTCCACTCTGGCCGTCACAACCGCGACAGACCGGGGTGTAGCGCAGTCGAAGAGTCTCGAGGTCGGTGGAAGCGTCCCATCACTCGAGAGGTTCAGTGCAGTTCAGTTCAGTTTGCACAGGACTTGAGGTGGCTAGAGCCAATCGTGTGTCCAGATAGTTGTGTTGACGGCGCGTTTCCGTAGCTCCCAACACTGCGTGATTTTTCTTTTTCTGAAAGGCAGAAATTTTGTGCAGTATCAGCCCTGGCAGAGTAAGGTGGAAACAATAAGTAGATTGCATCTGACCCTAAAAGCTGCTTAACATAACTCGGGGTATACTGCCACCCAACATAGGTCTACTGCTTTCTTAAAAGCCTTCACTGTTGTGGTATTTATGACCTCTTCCGGGAGCTTATTCCAATAGGGTACCACTCTATTTGAGAAGTACTTCACCCTAATTTGGAGCCTCGAATGCTTCCTTTGTAATCTAAGGCCATGCCCCCTTGTACCTCTCTCGGGGATCAGAGAGAAAAGGTCTTCTCGTCTTATTCCTGACAGTCCTTTCATTACCTTGAAGGTTTCTATCAAATCCCCGCGAATGCGCCGTCTTTCCATCGAGAACAGGTCTAGGGCACGGAGACGCTCTGTGTAGTTACACCCCCTTTGCCCAGCCATCATTCTAGTGGCTAGCCCTTGCACTTTCTCCAGACAGTCGATATCTTTCTGGTAGTACGGTGCCCAGGCCTGCACGCAGTACTCCATATGCGGCCTAACTATGGCCTGATATATCGGAACGAAAATCTCCGGATCTCTACACGAAATAATGGATCTAACTCGAAAGAGTTCTCTCCTGGCTGTATTGGCTGCTGAAGTGCACTGCTTTGACGGCTTAAAGCTGTTGTCCATTATAACGCCCAAGTCTTTGACCTGCGAGACCACTTGCAACGAACCCACACCAATCTCACCAGACCCTGTATTTGTGGTCAAGCATTGACACTTGGTGAGGTTTAGTGGAAGGTCCCATTTACGTGCCCAGGTTTGTACGGCTAACACGTCAAGTTCTACATCTACTCCAGATATCTTGACGTCATCGGCAAACATAAAGGTGGGGTTCGTAAGCCCACATGCTAGGTCGTTGATGAAGATGAGGAAGAGCAGAGGGCCGAGCACCGAGCCCTGTGGCACCCCACTTGTTACACCTTCCGGTTTTGAAACATGACTCCCCACCTTAACACTAAAGGTTCGCCCTGATAAGAAACTACTTATCCATTGTCTTGCCTTTCCAACAATTCCCATGGACTGCAGTTTGACGTCCAGAAATCTGTGGTTCACGGAATCAAACGCCTTGCTGAAGTCCAAGTAACAGACCGCAATCGATTGCCCTTCGTCCAGACGCTTGGTTACCTCATCAAGGAACAGCAGGAGATTCGTCAGACAGGATCGTCCTGCCACAAACCCATGCTGAGCATTTGATATGAGGTTGTGTTGAACCAAATGCCTAGAGATCTGTTTCCTGACTATTCGCTCCAGGCACTTACACAGTACTGAAGTCAAGCTAACCGGCCGGTAATTTTCGGCCTTTTGCCGGGGTCCACTCTTGTAAATGCCTACCACTGTTGCTCTCCTCCAGTCTCCCGGCACAATTCCCTCTCTAAGTGACGTTTCATACAGCTTCGTCACCGGAGCCTTCAGGACCTCGGCCAGAGGCTGTACGATTGCTGGATGAATCCCGTCTGGACCTGCAGCTTTATTTCTATTCAACACTTGCAACTCCGCGTACACTTCTTCTTCTCCTACAGTAAGTTCGGGTATTGGAGGCGTCTGTGGGCCCTCCATTCTTCCCTCCAAACTATTTTCTGGTCGATATATGCTCTTGAGGAATTCCAAGAGCATGTCAGCCTTGTCTTCGTCGTTTAGAGCTAGTCGTCCCTGTACTCCTTCCAAAGTTGCTACGCTTTCTCTCATACGTTTGTGAGATTGCACGGAGGCCTAAAGCATCACTCATCTTTTGTGACGTGAATGGAGAAACGAATAATGTCACGTTATAATGCCTTTTCCTGTCGGGATTTACAACTCCCTTCCATTGTAAAATTTTGACGGGTTTTACTTCGTTCCTCTGTAATTTGTTTAGTACTACTAATTGATTTGACTTGGTGAATTTTGATCACCCCATCGGCCATATATAGACGTTTGTGTGTCGCCGTTCTGTCAGTCCGTTGTTGCTTGCTGAGGTGCACGCAGTGCCGTCGGTGGGTGGTGATCCCACCTGCAGCGTATGCGGAAAAGGGGCGCCTTCGGTGGACTTGGGCGAGCATGTTTATTATGCCCAGTGTGCAACTTGCGTACGAGGGACACATTTCCATTACGCAGCTTTTCAGAACAAGAACTACCGTTGTGTTCATTGCAAGGCGGGAGCACGTGGAAGCATCCGAAGGCCCTTTTCGGGGCCACGCCATACTGTTTGCCGCTCCTTTTCTTGCTTTTTTACAAGTGTAGTTAAAAGTTGGCACATGAATCTCATTTCGTTTGCGCAACTAAGTGATGAGACTTATATGGTAACAGTTTAGTGGTTAAGGTCGAAAAGATCGAGAACACAATACCGGTATTTTAAGCGAACGAACGAGGTTAGAGTTATTAGCATGTTAAATATTTTTCTCGATGGATATCTTTACATAGGGACAATGAGCACTATATTTCGCCCATTCCAAGGACATGAATTAGAGCCGCCTAGGAATTGGTATTTCAGGGCTTTTCAATGTGTTAAACATTACTTACCCATTACCAGAGGACCAATGTAAATACAATCTACCAAATATTTCCTTTTTTAATGAACCATAACAGCTTTTTGTAGATAATTTCTCCGGTTTCCTAAACTACAAGCCAAAGCTATACTGAAATTGATGAACTTAACTTTACTAGCACAGGAATAATAATAATAATAATAATAATAATAATAATAATGGTTTATTTCGGAAGCGCCCGAACGACGTGTGGAAAAGCACATACCCGCCAAATAAAACCTGACTTTCATTACCAAAGCACACCATGCGGTTCAGTTCCACATTACTGGATTGATTATTCAGATCGGCTGCCTACGGAGTGAGTAGCACCCACCTTAGAAATGGCGGCTGCTCACATTTTTCCTTTCGACTGATTGGAAGCTACCCGAGGTCGGTGCAGTTCAGTTCATTTCATTATACGCAGGGTGGGCAATGACCATGGCCAATCGTGCGTCCAAAATTCCCTCGGTAGTAGGCACACTGGGTGGGCACCCACCTCTAAGCAGTTTGTTTCGTCGAATTCCCCTAACAAGGGGGATGCAAAACCTCCGCTCAAGTCAACTACGGAAGACATTATGCATAGTGGGCGTTCACTGAGTCGTTACGCAACAGTCGGAAGCTTTCAGTAACGGAGCACATCACACGGAACTTAGTGTTCACAAACTTCCGTTTAGAGACATGCCTACTGTCAGAAATGATTTTTTTCCACTGACGATTTACGGCCCCCTTGAACGGACGGACCGTCCCCATTGATGTTGCCCCTTCTAGCAGTCTATTCCAGTAGTCTACCACCCTATTACTAAAGAAGTAAGGTTCAGCCATCAACCTAGGTCGAACCTTCACCAACCTCTTCCCGCGACCTCGTGTTCGGGAGTATGTCGCCGTATGGAATGGAATCCCCGGTTTAAGCCCGGAAAAGCCTTTTGTAACCCTAAGTTTCTCTATGAGATCCCCAGTATTCCCCTCCTCGCCATAAAGAAAAGCTTGAGGTCCTAGAGCACCTGCTCTTACTTCTTATCCTCGTGGCTCTCGCCCATGCTCTTTGCGAGAAGTTCTACCCTCTCCAAACAGGTGGTGTCATTTTCGTGGGAACGTCACCATGTCTGAACACATTGTTCCAAAAGAGATCAAACTGAATGAATATACTCTGGCGCGAAAACCTTTGGTTGTCGGCACGCAACGGTGGCTTCAGCCGGAAGAGCCCACCGCTTGCCTCTCGTGCAGCTGCTGCACGCTGATCTGCCCACTTAAGGTCAGAAGTCACCAAAATCCCAAGGTCCTTAACCTTGTTTATCGCCTCTATAGTAGGTGGGCCTTGGTCGTGTACAATCGCCAGGCCTGTCGTTGTCCATGTCAACAAGTGGCTTTTCTCAGCATCGAGAAGCAAGTCGAACTGCTGTGCCCAGTTGCGAACGGCAACCATGTCTTTGCTCAGCTCATCTCTCCCCCGAGCTCCCAGTAATTCCACGTCATCTGCGAAAAAGAAGCTTGGCGACTGTAGAACTGAGGCCAAATTATTTGAGAACGGAAGGACCAGCAGTGGGCATAGTACGGAACCCCGCGGTACTCCACTGGTGGGTTCTTGTCACCCGCTCTAATGTAATGTGTCCTACCGGCAAAGGAGTACGTTGGCCTTTCCTGAATCTGTCGATTTATA